>WOXC01005208.1:75000-705000 GCA_011680675.1 Gymnobelideus leadbeateri | reverse complement strand
TCTTATTTGATTTGTTCTCCTAGCTTAGGTAACAGTCATTCCTCTGGGCTATGCCTTTTCTTCCCCCTCAACAAGGAATCACAACATTTTTCTTTGAATGTTTTTTTTCCCCAACTGTCTCCCATGACCCTATCTCACATACAAAAGCAAATGTTTGCAAGGTGTTGCTCAAAAAATTAAAAATGATGGGTATTTTTTTTTTGAAGCAAATGATCCTGGCTTAAGAATGATTTCTGGGGGGCGGCTAGGTGGCGCAGTGAAGAGAGTGTTGGCCCTGGAGTCAGAAGGACCTGAGTTTGGATCCGACCTCAGACACTTAACGTACACACAAAAAAAAACCTAGCTGTGTGACCTTGGGCAAGTTACTTAACCCCAATTGCCCTGCAAAAAGCAAAAAAAAAAAAAAAAAAAAAACATGTGCTAAAAAAAGAATGATTTCTGGGAGTTGAGAGCACTTATTTGTACTAGCTGACTTCATAGAGAATGCAAGCTCCATATATCCTAAACTATCAATTTTATTCTGGAAAAGGAAGGAGTTGTTGGATTCATCTGAGGCTTAAGGTGATCATTCCAGGTTTCTTCCTACTCATCCATCTCACCATCTTTTCACAGTGAGTATATTTGGGGACTTAAAATAGAGGATGTTGATTTATAGGACACTAGCATGCATATACAATACCAGCCAGTGATTGAAAAAAAATCACTGGATATCTACTTTGGGTGGGATTTCAACATTAAAAAGCTCAAAATGTGATGGTAATCAATAGAAATGAATGTCAAATAGATAGTGATCAATGAATAGATAGCTGTCTTCCTTTGATAGACATAACACATGATTTCTCAAGAAGCTAGAAAGCTCAAATTTACAAATCAGAGCTTGGATTGGATTTGTCAATAAGTTCCCCACAGTAGCATTTTTATGACATCCTGATGTTAATAATACCCTTCCAGGCTGGTTTAGCATTTTCCATTTTGAAACACAGAAATCATTTTAGAGCAAGTTATTCCAGGATCCTAACTTTTCCCCCTGCTGCAGAGATGTCTAGAATAAGCATTTTTTTCTTAAATGGGATCAAATGTTCGTATTATCTTTGTCATGCTACTATTAGAACCCAATATTCCAGCTTCTGCTCACTTTTTCAAAATAAATGTATTTTCTGTTTTGCTTGGTGTGACTTTTTGAAATCTCAGAAATATTCTCAAGACTACCTTTGTTGGTCATTATATGTAAAACTGGGGATTAGAATATTGAATCAAGTGGTTTCCATCATATTTATGATGAGCACAGATTTTTGAGGCCCAGGAGCCATCTGGAGGCAATCATCATATTAGAGGCTGAATAGTTGTAGCTGATGTTGCATAGCACAGTTTCTGGAACATATGAGTTGAGTGCTTAATCAATGTTTATTGAGTGATTGGAAGCCCAGTAAAATCAAGATGGCCTGAGTTCAAATCTGACCTCAGACACTTACTAGCTGTGTGCTCTTGGCCATGCCATTTAATAATTATTTGCTTCACCTTCTTTAACCACAAAATGGGGAAATAACACCTAACTTTTAGGGTTGTTGTGAGGACAAAATGAGATATTTGTAAAAAGTACTTAATACAATTCCTGGTACAAAGTAGGCATATAAATGTTCCCTCCCCACCCCTTTTCTCCATCTTTCCCCATGCTCAGATGAAAGAATGATACTTTTGGCCTAGATATCAATGATGTGATAATTAAGTGTGATTAAGTGTGATTTCCACACCCTCCAAACATTACAAGTCACCCCAAAGCAGTATGAAACATGCCTTTGTATTGATGTTTTACCACAAATCCAGGTGGAATAAGAAGAGACTGAGAAACCATTGGTTATTGTAGGGAAGCCATCTTTGAGGGAAGGATCAGTACAGGACTGTGTTAAAGAGATTCCTACTTATGTGGGTTGTGGTCACTGGGGTAGAAGAGAAGTCAACCTTTATGTAACTTCTTAGTGACCTAATGCAAAGGTAGAGGTTCATTCACTAGCTCAATAAAATGACCTAACATAAATGTTATGTCCTGATATGTTTATTGGTAAAAAAACAAAAACACAAACACAAACAAACAAACAAAAAAAACCAAATCTCCATTGTTCACTAGCTCTGAATTGGGCTTGATGATCTCCCTAGGCACAATAGGAATCGAATTTGAATGAGTTGAGTTACTTGGCTACATTCTTTGACCTGTATAAAACCTTCAAGTTAGTTAGAATCAGGACATTGAGTGTCTGGTTGTTATCCTTCGTTCTCAAAGAGGACTAGAATGACCTCACTATGCTATAACATCAAGTTTCAGTGTGTCTGACTCTGGCTGATCAGAGCAAAATGAGATTGGAATGCTTTTCGATAGGTCAGGCACAAATAGCCCATGTGCACTTTTGGGGTAGATTCTCCAAATTTGTGCATCCTCTGTTTCCTTTGAGCTGCTTCAGTTCTGCTTTGCTCACAGAGCACAGCACCTTCTCTGATGTGGGCATGCGATGCTGAGTGGCCCTGTGCCAGTGTCTCCCCAATCACAGAATTCTAAAGATCTTGACAACGACCTTGATAGTGTCCTTGTATCACTTCTTCTGACCATTATGTGAACACTGGCCCTGTGTGAGTTCTCCATAAAATGGTCTTTTTGGTAATTGTATATTTTGTATTCTAACACCATGGCCAACCCATCAGAGTTGTACTCTTTGAAGCAGAATTCGAATGCTTGGCAGTTTACTTCGAGTAAGGACCTCAGTGTCTGGTACCTTATCCTGCCAGGCAATCTTCAGAATCATTCTAAGACAATTCAAATGGAAGCTATTCACTTCCTGGCATGGCATTGGTAGACTGTCCAGCTTTCACAGGCATACAGCAATGAGGTCAGTACCATGGCTCTGTAGAACTTTAGTTTGATAATCAGTCTAATACCTATTCTCTTCCATACTTTCCTTCAGAGCCTCCCAAATACTGAGTTAGCTCTGGCAATGCATGTGTCAACCTTATTAAAAATGTGAACATTCCTGGAAAGTACTCTACCAAGGCAAGTAAATTTACCCACAGAATTCAAAACAGGGAGGAGAAGGAGTTCCAGCTCAACCTCTGGGAAGGAACTGCCTGATGGGGGAAGGGGTAGATGAGTGCTTTGTCATGGACCTAGATCTCCTCTCTACCTCTCTTGGTCAGAAGAGGACATTATGAGTTGCATAGTGTTAAGAGGAATTTGAGAACTTACCATGTTCCCCTTGGTGTCCCAATAGCATTCCCAGATCAGTTAACAGTGGTAGAACCTCAGGACAGACTGTATGGGCTGCATGGAGTTGATTCAAAGCTCCATGAGAAGCCAAGTAAAAAGCAAAACAAAAAACAAAATGACAAGAAGAACAAAAAGAACAAAACAGAGCCCTGCCATAGCTAAGGAGAGCATCTTGTGGTCTCTAGAAAAAGGACTTCAGAGAACTGAAAGTAAGCTCTTGGCCACATTGATCCCTTAAGCTTAACCTCCTGGACCTTGGGAGTATTTGTAAGAAAATCTGTCCTATTGGAGCCAAGATGGTGGAGTAGAAACAGCTCATCCAAGCCACTCTGCCCCCAGGTTCCCCCCAAACTATGTAAAAGGGCATGGAATATGATATTCCAGAGGGCAAAAGAACTGGGAATGAACCCAAGGGTCACCTACCCAGCAAAACTGAGTATTTTGTTTCAGGGGAAAATATGGTCATTCAGTGGAATAGAGGACTTTCAAGCATTATTGAGGAAAAAACCAGAATTGAATAGAAAATTTGACATCCAGACACAAGAAGCAAGAGATGCCTGAGAAGGTAATCAGGGAAAAGAAATCAAAAGGAACGTATCAAAGTTGAACTATTTACATTCCTATATGGGAAAACAATAACTGTGAGTGATGATATCTTTCTCACTATGAAAATAATGGAAGAAGGGTGTGTGGTCATATGAATACATATGTGAATGTGTGTGTATATGGTTACAGTTATATATGGATAGAGGGCATAGGTTGAATTTGTTGGGAAGGGAGAATACTTGAGGGATGAAATTATGAGGTGAGAGAGGAAAGTGGCAAGAGGAGATGGGGAGAGACAGGGGTAGGGTAAACTATCTCATGTAGAAGAAGCAAGGGGAAGTGGTTACAAGGGAGGAGGAGAATAGGAAGGCAAAAAAGGCAAAACCACATTCTCATTGAATTAGGTTCAGGGAGAGAATGACATACATACTAAATGGGATATCTCAACCTGCAGCAGAATAGGGAGAAGGGGGATGAGAGGAGGGATGATGGATGGGAGGGCATCCTTGGGGGGAGGGGAGGTTGGAAGTACCCACTATAGAAGAGGGACAGGATCATGTAGGGAATGGACCGGGTGGGGGGTGGGATGAGTGGGAGGGAATTATAAGCAGCCTTGTACAATATATCTACTATGATAATGTTTTGCATAGCTAGACATGTACAACATATACTGAATTACTTATCTCCCCAGAGGGAATGGGTGACAAGGGAGGAAGGGAATGGATCTAAAATTCGAGGTCTTAAGATTAAATGTTTCAACTATATACAGATACTATTATTAATACTCTTTTGCTTGTAATTGGGAGATAAGATGTGCAGGCATTGGGACACAAAGATTCACCTTCCTCTAATGGAAAAGTCAAAGGGGGTATGGGAGAAGGTATGGGAGAGAGCAGATTGGAGGAAGCGATATCTTGTGGGACTGCTATTCTGGGAGGTTGGTTAGGGGAATAATGGGGGGGGGAATGATTGTAACTCAAAATCTGGCGGAAATGAATGATGTAAAACAGAAGTTAATAAAGCATTTGTTTAAAAAAAAAGTAAAAAAAAAGAAAATCTGTCCTAGACTTTTTGGTGAAAGTTCATACCAAATCTATTGCTACACTAAATATCTGAAAAAAAGAAGCATTCAGGTAACAGGGAGAACAACATTCTGAGGAAATACACATTGCCAGCCCCAGCCCCACATACTCAGACGTTTTTTAGTTTCTTTTTTCCGATTTTATAACAGTTGTATTTAAACTTTTGAGTTCTAAATCCTGTCCATTCTTCCCTCCCTCCCTCTTGTCCCACTTCCCAGAGGTGGTAAACAATCAAATATAGGCTATACATCTGTAATTATGTAAAACATTTCCACATTAGCCATTTTATATAGGAAGATTTTAATGAAAGAAAAAGAAAGCCAAAGGAAAAGAAGTGAAAATAGCATACTTCATTCTGTATTTAATCAACATCAGTTCTTTCTCTGGCAGCAGACAGTATGCTTTATCATTAGCCCTTTGGGATTGTCTTAGATCATTGTACTGCTGAAAATAGATAAGCCATTTAAAATTCTTCCTGGAACAATACTGCTATTACTGTTACAACATTCTCTTGGTTCTGTTCACTTCACTATACATCACTTCACGTAAGTGTTTCCAAGTTTTTTTTTTTCTGAAATCATCCTACTTGTCATTTCTTGTAGCACAATAATATTCCATTACAATCATATACCACAGCTGGTTTAGCCATTCCCCTGTTGATGGGCATCCTTTTAATTTCCAGTTCTTAATCATCATAAAAAAGGAATGCTATAAATATTTTTGTACAACTGGGTACTTTTCCCACTTTTTTGATATCTTTGGGATATAAACCTAGCAGGACTACTGCTGGATCACAGTTTAATAGCCTTTTGGGCACAGTTCCAAATTGTTCTCCAAAGTAGTTGGATCAGTTCTCAGCTCTAGCAACAATACTTTAATGTCCCAGTTTTCCCATTTCCCCTGTAATATCCAACGTTTTCCCTTTTTGTCACATTAGTCAATCTGTTAGGAGTCAGGTGGTACTTCAGAGTTGTTTTAATTTGCATTTCTCTGTTCAATAGTGATTTAGAACATCATTTTTTAATATGACAATGGATAGCTTTTATTTCTTTGTGTGCAAATTGCCTGTTCATATCCTTTGAATATTTATCAACTGGGGAATGGCTTTTATTCTTATACATTTGACTCCATTTTCCATATATTTGAGAAATGAGTTTTTATTAAAAGATTCTTACTATATTTCCCCAGCTTTTTGCTTGCCCCTTCTAATTTTGATTCTTTGTTTTTGTTTGTGCAAAACTTTTTAAATTTTGTAAAATCAAAATTATTCATTTTGCATTTCATAATGTTCTCTGTATCTTGTTTGGTCTCGAATTCTTCCCTTATCCATAGATCTGACAGATAAACTATTCCATGCTCTCTTAATTTGCTTATGGTATTACCCTTTTATGTGTAAATCATACACTCATTTTCACCTTATTATGGAATACAGTGTGAGATGTTGGTCTATACCTAGTTTCTGCCATGTTCTTTTCCAGTTTCCCCAGAGGTTTTGTGAAATAATGACTATTTTTAGCTTGCATCTTGGGTGTATCATGTACTAGATTACTTATGGTCATTTACTGTAACATAGTTTGTACCTAATCTATTCCACTGATCTACCACTCTATTTCTTAGCCAGCACTGGGTTGTTTTGATAATTGCTGCTTTATAATACAATTGGAGATCTGGTATGGATAGATGACCTTAGTCCACATTTTTTTCATTGATTCCCTAGTTATGACTAAATATTATATGAAAAAATCTCTCTGTGGATACTTTCCAGATGTTTCCTTTAATGTTCCCCAATTTCCTTCTAGAGACTGGAGCATTTGTTTCAGTTATTCTGACCCATGTTGGCAACTTAGGAGCATGTGAGAGCCACAGGCTAGCTCTCTATACACAATATTTTAGAGCATATGACCTGGTGGAAATTTGGGAAGCTCATCATTTTCCCTTTTTTAGTGGGTGGGTGGGAAGGAGAAGGCTCTAAGAGAGATGGGGAAAGCTAACTCTATATGTTCAATATGACAATATTCAATGCTATTCCTTTAGATCTGACGTTTTATTGATGAGACAATACCATTGAAAAAACTTCGGGTCTCAGACATCCATGTTGTATAATAATTATCGTGTAATTTTTATATTTTGTGTTTTTCATGCATTATATTACATATCCATCTGTTGATGAAATGGCCATACAAGTAAGTTATGTTTACTACTTGTAAAATAATTCTAGTTTATTGATAACTTCTCAGAGACATTAATTGAATTCCTTGAGGTCACATGGTAATTTCATAGCTGAATCAGGATAGTGACTGTTACATTGAGTCATTGGTGAGATGATTCCTCCATTAGACTCTGCTTTATTATCTTCTCTGTTTCTCTTGCAAGGTCACTGCAATGCTTGGGTTGCTGGGATTTAAAATTGGACTTTCTAGGTTATAACTAGCGAGAAATACATTTCCCTGAAACTTATAGATTTGAAACTACAAGATCAGGGCCAGCTCCAGTTCAGTTTTGGTTCCTTTTATAATGTGTTAATTTCATGATGCATGACATAAGAAAAACAATGCTTGCCAAGCCACTTCATGGAGGTCTGGGAGGAAGCAACAAGATAGTAATGAGAATAAAAGATGCTGGGGGTGGATGAGTCAGTCATTATGTTTACAAAGCCCTGAGGGACTGGGCAACTATTATCCAAGTCCTTTAATGTTCTATTAAATTCCATGAGGTTCTGCCCCATTGATTGGAGCCAGCATTGTAATACAGATGCAGGTCTGTTTTCCAAAGGTTATTCTGAAGTATAAAAAATCCATACCCAAATATGAAATGAAAATCAACCCTGGATTGGAATTTCTGACTTGCTGACCTCCTAGGAATCTAGGGAAGAGCTTTCAAATTCCCAAGCCTCTGGTGAGCAGAAGTGGCCATTTGTAAAGCCATGCATGAGCAGCTTTCCAGAGGACTGCTGCTGTAAACAGCTTTCAAGGTTCTGATTACATAGTATAGTGAACACTCTATTTATTCCATAACAAATCAAAGCAAGACATTCACAGAAAATCAAGGTACAGCATTCACAATATTACAACTTGCCACAGAAAATCATAATACGGTATTCATAACAGCATATCATTAAAATGACTACATAGTTTTCATGAAAGTGGTCCCAATATTTAGAACAAAGAACAAGCATCTCAAAGTACAATAGTCAAAGTCTTCCACTCATGGGCCACACTATGTTAACTCAATCAGTCACTTATTCAGCAATCAATTTCTAAGTATCATTAACCACTAAGTAAAATCAGAAAATACACAGACCCTCCACCCCTAGGACACTAGTTAACTACAATTTCATCATTACTCAATATCCATGGAGAGGTCTGTTCATCTTGACTTGGAGCTGGTTCTCAGATTCCCTGGATCCCCTTCCTTGGTCCCAGATTCTACCTGGATTCACCAGAATGTCACCTGGGTCCAATGGCTGACAGCTTCCAGTTCCTTATCCAGCTCTCTGGGTAGGTCCTCCTCCACACTGAAGTTCAGAGGGTCCAGTCCATCTCAAATCATTTACAATTTCTGCTCCCAGGAATTCAAGGCCAAGCCACAAGTCTTTATATCTCAGTCATGCTTCCTCAGCCTTCTGAAGCTCATTCAAAAAATCAGAATCACCTTATCTACACTGGGGAGTGATGGGCTCCTGGGCTCTTGGGTTCCTGGGTTCCTGGGTTCCTGGGCTCCTGGGCTCCTCTTCAGCCTCCTCCCAGAAGCTACTTCTGCCTCCATGGTGCTCCAAGAAATTCTGATTGCCCAGACCCTCAGCTGCAGTGCTCCACAAATGGCCAAGGATCCAGAAATCCTGCTGCCTCAGAAAGAGGTGTGTTCAGAGGCTCATTATGCTCATCTGAAAAACCAAGTCAGTGCTTAACTGACAGGCCAGATGGATGCTGCTCCACCCTCTCCTGGTGACATTCCCAGGATTTGTGAAATCGAAGAGGCAACACATCCCTCCCATTCAGAAGTTCTCTATGTTTATTGAAAAAAAAAGGTTTTCTCTGCAAATAGTGGGAGATGTCTATTGGGATTGCTGGTGCCTACAATCCTCAGAAGCAAAGGGACACGCAATGTAGTAGGGCTAGCCCTTAACTTCTCAAAGAAGCTTATGGATACTCTTTTCCTGTGAGCCAAGTGCAGTTATTCCAACAAAAGAGTGTTGCTTTTTCCTCACATATTTTAATTTGTCAGTGGATCCTTGAGATATGTCCATGGGGGCACTCCCAATAGATTTCTCAAGCCTGCATCCTTACTCATCTAGAGACATTCTTGTCAATGTCCTTCTACTCCTCCTTCCTAGAGTATCTTCTCACCAATCTAGAACCTCCAGCTGGTGGTTCTGATGACTTTCTATCAGCACCAAAAACATGTTCCTTTTTGATGTACAACCATCTCCCACTTATTTTCCCATTATGCATTTCTGGGGTAGTCCCACTGACTGCATCCTTCTCTTAGACATAGTATTCTGCCAAATGTGTAATTATACTCATGTGGTCTTTCTAGGGCTGGGCAACTCAGCACCATGCTCAATCCTTCAGAGGGGTCTTTGTGGTTTTCCATGGGTTTCACATGAAAATAATTGCTCATGTAAACACTTGACATGTCTCCTAAGCATTCATGAGAATCAACAGTTATCCTTTCTAGTGTGGCTTGAATCAGATCCTTTCCAAGTCTTCTGAAACTTCCCATTCAGTACCTTTGCACCCTCAACCATATTCAACAGCTTCCATCAGAAAGATCAATGAAGTTATCCCCCATCTTTCCCTTTGTTAGAAACACTTCTCTGTTGATTTAACAACCTACATGAAAACAATTACCATAATGGAATGAGAATGGTAAAAATATAGGAACAATAGCTAACTAATCATGAAAATAAAGAGCTATCTAATAACCTAGTTTAAAATGCTCTGCTAGGGGAGGCGGAGCCAAGATGGCGGAGTAGAAACAGCTCATCCAAGACACTCTGCCCCCAGGTTCCCCCCAAACTATGTAAAAGGGGACTCTGAACAACTTCTGGAGCCCCAGCACCCATAGAACGACACAGAGAAGCTAACCTCCCCCTGAGGACAGCCCAGCAGCCCTGCAGGAAGGACCAGCGTAGCAGTCTAGGAGCCGGCAGCACGCAACGGGCAGAGCGCAGGAGGCGGAGCTGAGTGGAGCCCAGGTCCGCTTGAGCCGAGGTTTTAGCCCCAGGGTGGCAGGGCCAGCAGCTGGCTGGAGGAACCCCAGAACAGCAGCAGCTGTGACGACTCCAGAATTATCAACATAGACATGCCTAGGACAAAGTAAGAGGTTAGTGTCCTATGGACTTTGGGACCTGTATTTGGGGGAATGTGTCTGCTCCCTCCCCTGGGGGCTAGAAGCCGCTGAGGAGACACGCCATTTTGTAGTTGTCAGAGGCAGCTCCCGCTCCCAGCCTGCAAATTTGTAGGGAGATCCAGCGATCAGTCTTGGGGGGTAATCGCTCTTGCTTTAACCTCCCTGGATCTAGATTGTGATCTAGGGTGGAAGTCGTGGGTGGGTTTACAGCTTGCCAGAAACGGAAGTTGCCCCCCACACGTTCGGATGAAAATTCCTCTATCTGGCCTTAAAGCCATAGTGTTCCAACAAGCCCAAAAGTCAAGTGATTGAGTGGCAGCATGCCAAGGCAAAGGAAACAGAAAAATGCAACCCTAGACTCCTATTTTGGGGACATAGAGCAGGAAAAGGACTGTGAGGTCAGAAGTCCTGCTCCAAAAGCCCCAGGGGAAAACATAAGCGGGTTGCAGGCCATAGAGGACCTTAAGAAGGACTTTAAAAATCAAATAAGAGAAGTGGAGGAAAAATTAGAAAGAGAAATGAGAAGGATGCAGGAAAAGGATGAAATGAGGGTCAACAGCCTGACTGAGGAAAACAACACCTTAAAAAATAGACTAACTCAAATGGCAAAGGAGGCCCAAAAGGGCAATGAGGAGAAGAATGCCTTAAAAAGTTGAATTTGCCAGATGGAAAAAGAATCTCAGAAGTTCACTGAGGAGATTCATTCCTTCAGAGTTAGACTGGAGCAAATGGAAGCTAATGACTTTAGGAAAAATCAAGATGCTGTTAAGCAGATCCAAAGAAATGAAAGATTAGAAGGCAATGTGAAATATCTCATGGGAAAAACCACTGACCTGGAAAATAGATCCAGGAGAGACAATTTAAAAATTATTGGACTACCTGACAGCCATGATCAAGGAAAGAACCTAGAAATCACCCTTCAAGAAATCCTCAAGGAAAACTGCCCTGATGTTTTAGATCCAGAGGGCAAAATAGAGGTTGAAAGAATCCATCGATCACCTCCTGAAAAAGACCCCAAAAAGAAAACTCCCAGGAATATTATAGCCAGGTTCCAGAATCCCCAGATCAAGGAGAAAATACTTCAAGCAGCCAGGAAGAAACAATTTCAATATTGTGGAAACATAATCTGAATAGCCCAGGACCTGGCAGCTTCTACACTGAGGGAGAGAAGGGCAGGGAATATGATATTCCAGAGGGCAAAAGAACTGGGAATGAACCCACGGGTCACCTACCCAGCAAAATTGAGTATTTTGTTTCAGGGGAAAATATGGTCATTCAGTGGAATAGAGGACTTTCAAGCATTCTTGAGGAAACAACCAGAATTGAATAGAAAATTTGACACCCAGACACAAGAAGGAAGAGATGCCTGAGAAGGTAATCAGGGAAAAGAAATCAAAAGGAACTTATCAAAGTTGAACTATTTATATTCCTATATGGAAAAACAATAACAGTTAGTGATGATATCTTTCTCACTATGAAAATAATGGAAGAAGGGGGTGTGGTCATATGAATACATATGTGAGTGTGTGTGCATATGGTTACAGTTATATATGGATAGAGGGCCTAAGTTGAATTTGTTGGGAAGGGAGAATACTCAAGGGATGAAATTATGAGGTGAGAGAGGAAAGTGGCAAGAGGTGATGGGGAGAGACAGGGTAGTGTAAACTATCCCATGCAGAAGAAGCAAGGGGAAGTGGTTGCAAAAGAGGGGGAGAATAAGGAAGGCTAAAAAGGCAAAACCACATTCAAACTGAATTTGGTTCATGGAGAAAATGACATACATAGTAAATGGGATATCTCAACCTGCAGCAGGATAGGGGGACGGGGGATGGGAGGAGGAATGATGGATGGGAGGGCATCCTTGGGGTGAGGGGAGGTTGGAAGTACCCACTATAAAAGAGGGACAGGATCATGTATGGAATGGACCAGGTGGGGGGTGGGATGAGTGGGAGGGAATTATAAGCAGCCTTGTACAATATATCTACTATGATAATGTTTTGCATAGCTAGACATGTACAACATATACTGAATTACTTATCTCCCAAGATGGAATCAGTGACAAGGGAGGAAGGAAATGGATCTGAAATTTGAGGTCATCACATTAAATGTTTCAAATATATATAAATACTATTATTAATACTCTTTTGCTTGTAATAGGGAGATAAGATGTGCAGGCATTGGGATGCAAAGACTCACCTTCCTCTAATGGAAAAGTCGATGGGGGTATGGGAGAAGGTATGGGAGAGAGCAGATTGGAGGAAGTGATACCTTGTGGCATTACTGTTCTGGGAGGTTGGGTAGGGGAATAATGGGGGGGAAATGATTGTAACTCAAAATCTGGTGGAAATGAATGATGTAAAACAGAAGTTAATAAAGCATTTGTTTAAAAAAATAAAAACATAAAATGCTCTGCTAGAAGGTAGTAGCTTTTGAAGTCCTGTGATGCAGCTGAGGGAAGGAACATTCAATACCATTGCTATTTTCCCATGCTTCCACCCACATATTCCTTCCCACTCAGTGAGATATCCTTCCCATGTATAAGAGAGGGCTACTTCTTCCCTGGATCTCTATGTGTTGTCTCTGGAATGACCTGTGCAAAGGATGATTTTACAAACTAGTTTCCAACTAAGGCACCAAAAGCAGCTGTTTGATTCAGTGTGTTCTAAGCAAATAGTATTTTAATCTTTGCAACCTATATATAGTTCCCTTTTCCTCTTCTGAGGACAATCTGGAACACATACTTAGATATCCATGTGACTTTGGTTCCATTTGAATTTCCCAAATGTTTGTGATGTGAACCTGTCTTCTCTCCCAGAAGGCTATAGTGTATAGGAGAAAGGGTGATGGGCTTGGGTCTGAATCCTGGCTTTCATTTTCCTGCAGCTTTAGTACCTGAAGTGACATTAGAAAACATCTACTCTAATCCCTTCATGCTATAGATGAGGAAATTGATGTCCCCAAGAAGGAAAGTCACTTGTCACTAGGGAATAAGTACTGCAGCTTACTGACTCCAAATCCAGCATTCTTTCCACTCTTTTCATACACAACCACTTTGGTGGTTAGCTGGGGGAATCTTGGGAAAAGCTCTTAACTCCACAGTTTTAATTTCGTCATCTGTCAGATGAACATAATTTCACATACTTTTCATGGGTAGTCATGAAGGTCACATCAGCCAACATATATGTAATAGAGGAGGTTACTATCCCTACTTAAATGAGTGAAAACACACAAGGCACAAACTTTAGAATGGAACCAATCAATGATAGAAGCTAGGAGCAAAGACATTCTTAATCAATTGAGAAGGAAAAAAGTACTTGGATCATTAGGTACAAGTACATTGGGATCAAATACATTGAATCTTTGGCTGGAGGCAGGTGATCCCATACAGGAAATAGTTTGTCATTGGCAGAAGGAATCTGGTATGCCCCCCATTCTTTATAAAATTTAGGAAGCCATTTCTGAAATGAGTAGTGAAGCAGTCAAGTTTTGTTAGTTTCAGGGATCATAAGTGTCTCTTCAAGAGACATTGATTCAGTACTAGAAGGGAGTAGGGAAGGGGTGGGAGAAGTAAGATTGGAGAGAATGAGGTAGTCCTGGCATTTTCCTGCCCATTGGCCATATCACTTAGTCGATCTATACTTTATTAATTGCCTACTATGTGCCAAGCACTGTGCTAATTTCTGGGGATGCAAAGAAAGGAATGAGATAGTCCCTGCTACCAGGGAGCTCACAGTCTAAAGGAAAGACAACACACAAACAACTGTGTAAAAACAAACAAACATATAGGCAAGGAAAATTGGAGGAAATTAATAGAGAAGGCTAGCATTGAAGGAGATCTCCATAACATTGTAGAGACTAGGCCAAAAGAAGATAATACAGTTAACAAACTATACACATCAAGGACAGACTGTATCAGTACTCTACAAGGGCAGTGGCCCTCAAATTCCAGCAAAGAGTTATGCCTAAAGGAAAATTGGGGATGTCTCCCATAAGGGAGAAAAAAGATTTCCTGTAACTTGAAACAGTAAGGTACTTCTTAAATACATGCATATCTTAACTACTACATGTATACCTCACTGCCAATGCATTACCATTCAAACTATAAGTTTGAACATATTCTTACCTGTGTATACTGGTAGGAGAGTGAACCTTAGATTTTGGGGGGGCGTTTTGTATCAAGGGTTCTTATTATATCATCTTACAACTGAGCCTTTTCTAAAAGATAATTGAGGCTACTAATAGATAATTAATGGGAAGTATAGTGGTTGCTGTGGGCAGCCTCAGTTTCCTCATGTACAAAATGAGCTGGAGAAGGAAGTGGAAAACCATTCCAATATCTTTGCCAGGAAAACCCAAAATGTTGTCACAAAGAGTCAGACTTGAGTAATTAAACAATAAAAACATACTGGGGATTATTTATGAGGGACAATAATAAAAATCTTCAGTGCCTCTCAATTCCCTTTAAAAGCTTGAGGAGAGAAATCACCCACCTGGTTTGACTTCAACATGCTAGTGTTAGAAGTTGGAGATATAGTCCTCAAAGGATGTCACATATATCAATTTCTTTCTAAAGAATAGAATCATGTCAATGTTTATGTAAAAGATTGACTTCATTCAAGGTGAATTGGATTTTCAGGAATGAAGTATGAATTTGGAATTGTTGGAACTGACTGCCCTGAGCTTTACTTGAATTCTCAGTCTCTCTTTTGCAGCATAAACACTGATGGACAGCATCATTTATTGATCATTTATTTAATATTTTGGGGGTAAGACTAGGGTTAGGGTAGAGTTGTTTTTGTTCTCTAGGGAGATTGACCAGTGGAAGGAAGGAACTAACAACTTTTGTCAGGCTTCTTTTTTTGTGCCAGGAAGGATTCCTGTGAAAGGGAAATCAAACAGCCCTCAGTACACAATTCAGATCAAGAAAATCCATGTATGTTTGGGGAAGATCAGGAGCTAAACACAAATGGTCACCAAGCCCCACCATGTACACAGTGATCTTGTTTCATTTGAGCATTTGAAGAATGTTTCCAGTGTTATGCTTAAATCTAAGGTTTGAGTTATTTAAGTCAAATATTTTTTATATGAAGTTAATGAAATAGATGCAGTCTCTGGAGAACTTTCAGATTGAACTTTCTTAGCATCAAATTTTCTGAATCTGCTTCAGGCCAAGCCAGACCTTGAGATCAGGTCCAATCCATAAGACAATTGTCCACTCCAAACCCCATCTTCATGTCTTTGTTCCATCCTTGTCTTCCTTCCTAATCATTCCACACAGTGAAATAATGACCCACAGAGATTGGGGCTCTAGGCTCCCGTTGTGAAAACTCCCACAGACCACCTGACCAACAGATGATGACATCAGGTCATTGCTAGTGCAGGAGTGGAATACTTGCCAAGCAATTAGAAGTGAGAATAGAACTAAACAATCACAAGAACAACAAAAAAGAAGAGCACATCTGACATAAGGGGATGGTCTATGACTCAATAGTAGACTCAAGAGTCTATTGCCAGCTTGAAATATAGGCTTCTTTGGTCCCTGCTGGGTGTTTGTACCAGTTCTCATCCATGTGCTCAGCTTCCAGGGCCAAGCTTTATTAGATCATAAAATGGGCTGCATGTATTATCTTTCTTTAATTATTTTTGTTGCATTTTAAATTTTGAAATTTCTACTTTCCTCCCTTGTCCACCTCAGATTAGAGAAGGCCACCATTTTACACACATACACACATGTATATAAACAAATGTATATACACACATACACACATGTATATAAACAAATACATTTGTATAATACATATGAGTATATATACATATATGTATATATGTATGTAAAGTCATACTATACATACTGCTATTTGTTAGTTCTTTCTCTTTCTCTGAATAGCATCTTCCTAGTCAACTTGAGTTATTTACAATACTTAAAATAACTTAGTGATTGACAGTTTGAACAATCTTGTTATTACCATATATAGTGTTCTCTTGGCTCTACTCATCACAGTCTTCATTTCATGCAAATCTTTATGATTTGCTTAACCAACTAGCTTGTCATTTCTTACAGCAAAGTAGTATTCCATCACCACAACTCATCTAGCCATTCCACTCATTTTGCCAGGCATCCACTAAATTTCCAGTTCTTTGCCACTACAAAGAGAGCTGCTATAAGAATTTTAACACATATAAACTCTTTCCCTTTCCCCCTGATCACCTCGGTACCTAATAGTGGGATTATTGGGTTAAAATTCACACACATAGGTGTATTCTCAAATTAGATAATGCACCATGAACAAATATGTTTGCGAAACTTGAAGTGTGATATAAATGCTTATAATTATTGTGAGTGTAATGATTGTTGCCTGAGGTATTTGCCCACTCTCTGAAACCCTGACAAGTGATTTAACTTCTTTTTAATTTTTTATTTTATTTTAATAATACTTCATTTTCCCCCAATTGTAGGTGAAACAAATTGTTAGAATTTGTTTTACAAAATTTTGAGTTCTGGATTTTTCTCTTTCCCTCCCCTCACATCTTTCTAAAATAGCAAACAAAGTGATATAGGTTATATCTGTGCCATTACATAAAACATATTGATATATTCGTCACACTTGTGAAAGAAGAAACAGACCAAATGGAAGAAATAATAAAATAAGGTAAATTTTTAAAAGTATGCTTGAATATTCATGCAGAGTCCATCTATTCTTTATATCAATGTAGATAGGATGTCTCAGCATGGGTCCTTTGCACTTCTCTTGTCTTATTGTGTTGCTTAGAAAAGATAAGCAATTCATAGTTGATCATCATACAATATTGTTGATTCTGCATGTATAGTGTTTTCCTGGTTCTATTTATTTCACTTTGCATCAATTTGTTCAAATTTTTCCAGATGTTTCTGAAATCTGCCTGCTTACCATTATTTTTTTCACAGTAGTATTCCATTACATTCATATACCACAACTTACTCAGCCACTCCCCAATTGATGGGCTTCCTTTCAATTTCCAGTATTTTATCGCCACAAAAAGGACTGCTATAAATATTTTTCTACATGCAAATCATTTTCCTTTTTTATTGATCATTTTGGTATGTCAAAATCTTTTTCATCATCTACTGAGATAGTCTTATTATTTCTGTTTTTTTTTTTTTATTGATGGGGTCAATTATGTCAATGATTTTCCTAATAATGAACCAACCCTGCCTTCCTAGTATTAGTCCCTCCTGGTCATAGGATGCAATCCTTGTGATATCTTGCTGTAATTGCCTTGCTGGTATTTTATTTAAAATTTTTGCATTGATATTAATTAGGGAAATTGGTCTACAGTTTTCTCTCTCTGTTTTAACTCTCCCTGGTTTAGGCATCAACACCATAATTGAGCCATAAAAGAAATTTGGTAGGACTCTTTTGCTTATTTTCCCAAATAGTTTACAGAGTATTAGAATTTATTGCTCATTAAATGCTTAGTAGAACTCACGTGCAAACCCATTTGGATCTGGGATTTTTTTCTTAGGGTGTTCATTAATGGCCTGTTCAATTTCCTGTTCTAAGATGGAGTTATTTAGGCAGTCTATTTCCTTATTTGTTAATCTGGATCATTTATATTTCATTTAATTCCTTTTAGATTCAGTTTTTCTCATTTGTAAAATGGGGATAATAATGGCACCAAACAAGGCTGTTGTGAGGAGGCAGGGATCAATCAGCCTAATAGGTTTAAAGCATTTTTATTTTCATAATTGAAACTAATTATTAATTTTATTGTTACCCTTTGACCTGTCATTATACAATTTTGTCTTCTTTGGGACAAGATAAAAAGTGAAAAAGATAAAAAAGCAATTTCCAAAATTTTAAAGCTTTAGTCTGTGTCAGGTCTTCTGTTTATCATCTTTTTTTTTTTTAAAGCAATTGGGGTTAAGTAACTTGCTCAAGGTTACACGGCTAGTCATTATTTGTGTGTGGGTGCTCATTTTCTGAGGCTGGATTCGATCTAGGGTCATCCCAACTCCGAGGCCGGCACTCTTACTCACTGCACCACCTAGCCGTCCCTATCTTCTTCTTAATTCACTTGGAACTTACCCTCAGAAGCTTTATCCATTCTAGTGGATTAATCTTTAATTTGCCCTCCTCTTTGCTTCTCTCTTTTCCTCTCCTCCCATTTCCTCTCCTCTCATTCCCTCTCTCTGCCTCTTTTCCCCTTTCCCTTCCCCTTCTTTTTCCTCCTCTCTTCTCCCCTGCTTTCCCCTCCTTTGCTCTCCTCTCCTCCCCCCCTCCTTCGCTTTCTTCTCTCCTCATCTCTTAATCTGAAGGTAACTCTGAGCCAGTTTTTCCATGTGTAAACACAAATGCAGGTGTAAGGCTTGAAGAGGGTATTGCCAGGGCTAGGCTCCACTCATCAAGCCTCTTCTACTTTTCTAGGCTTTAGAGTGGTGGGAATTTGATGGCTGGCATCCTGACTGAGCATAGGTGAGGGTGGGGGTGGAGCTTGGAGGGTGGAGAGCTGCATGTGCAGAGGTGCAGGGCTGCAGGGATTGTGTTGGATAATAGTTGATAATGAAATGAGATCAAAAGCCCTTCCAAGCACAGTCATTTATCTCTGCAAAAACTCTTTGAGGAAAACTGTGAACCAGCACCATAAAGGCATCAACATCCTGAAGCTTCCTTACCGGGTGCTGAATGTGTGAAAGATTAGTTCTTCCCTGTGTAGACAATCCTTGGTTTACACATCAAAATGGTTCTGGTTACAGTGTGAATTTGGCCATCTATAGCTGCACATACATTCACGTATTTCTAGCTTTTTAAAAAAAAAAGGCATTCCATTCTGGGGGCTACATATGAGCCACAATCTCAATGAATTATTCTTTTCCCCTACTCATAGCTTTGTAGACTCTGTGTGTGTCATCTTGCTTCATCCCAGGCATGGCTAGTCTGTCTGAATCTACCCTTTGTTCATTTTCTAGCCTTTGAATGAAGACAAACAATATTTCCATGCCTCACTGCTTTTTCTATGCCTCCCAATGTGCAAATGTGATTTATTTTATTTGCTGTTTGTAAATGCTTTTAGAACCAGATTATTGTCTGCGACATCAGACTAAACACTGATCCTAGTGATACCCCAAGAGATAAAATGTATTGTTACTTATCATGGTCCCTGGACCTCATTCGATTTCAGCTCTGCCTAATGGAGATTGCTTTCTCTGCAAAATCTTCCCTACATGTCCTCTCACTTCATTACCCATAGCCCTTACAACCGCATGTAAACATGACAATAAACAGATCATCCTTGATTTTTTAAAAATTTATAGCCTCCATCTTTTGTTAGACTGATGATATTTGTTGTTTTTGCTTACCAAGTAAGTATCACTAAACAAAGCATGAAATAACAAGCAAGCATTTTGG
Source organism: Gymnobelideus leadbeateri (assembly GCA_011680675.1). Lineage (NCBI taxonomy): Eukaryota > Metazoa > Chordata > Mammalia > Diprotodontia > Petauridae > Gymnobelideus > Gymnobelideus leadbeateri. The sequence continues at coordinate 685,381 of WOXC01005208.1, read as the reverse complement.
TGGGGAAAATGCTATTCAAAATGGCAGCGTCTATCCAATTCTCTCCTACCCACACTCACAGATGTTTTTCAAACATTTATTTTAGCCCTGTTCTCTCTCTGGAGCGCTAGTCCTGCACCATCACCTGTCTGCTGAACATCTGCTAATTATCTTCAGGTATTACAAACTCAACAGGTTTTAAATGGAGATGATTGTCTTCCCCCCTTGACCTAAAGCTCTCTACAATTGACTCATTTCACTTTTCAGTCTTATTCCATTATTTTCCCCTGTCTGTTCATGTCATGAATTCTATTTCCATTGCCCACTGTGGACTATTGTTTGTTTCCCCAACACAACCCTCTGTCTTCTGCTTCTGTGCATTTCCACAAGTCATTTCATATGCTGAGAATTCAGTCCACCCTTAAGTGCCAATATCATCCACAATCTTTGTTTTCTTTCAAGTGCCAGTTATAATTATCCCTTTTTTGGGAAGCTTGATTCTCCTCCTGTCCTCTCTCCCTAGTTTTCACAGCCTTTTACTCACATGATACCTAATCGGTATGTTTCATGTCCTGCTTACAGAATCTAAGCCCCTTGAGGGCAGGTGCTATTTTATCTTAGTTTTGTTTTTGTAGCTCAAGTGCCTACCATGCATGTGAATGGTATTGAATGGAATTTCTATGGGATTTTTTTTTAGAATTATGAAATGAAAGCAATTTCCTCAATGAGATTTTTTAGTTGTACTATGCCCAAATTGAAGTTTTAGTCAACTTAGCCTTGCAAAAATTTTTGCCATTGTCATGAAAATTTTAGATGAGACTCCAAATGGAATATTTCCTATGTATGGCATCATTTTATGATTGAATTCAGTTACACAATTCCCAAATCTCCTAAATGATACCCATTTTCCCTGAGATAAGTAGACCCAAATAGGCAAAACCAAATGGCAGAAATACCCCATAGGCCTATTCTATCAAATACCTATATTTTGAGCACACTTGGAATATGCCAGAATTAGTCAACAAGCATTTTTAAGCACTTATAGTATTCAAGGCCTTCTGCACAGCTCTGGAAAAGAAAGGCAAAATTTCAATCCCTGGCAATAAGGAGTTCACCTTCTAATGAGAGACAACATTCCAACAATTAGGCACATATAACATATATGTAGTATAAATAGGAAGTAGTCTCAAAGAGAAATCTTATGTTTGCACTGAGTCTTAAAGGAAGCCATGGAAGCCAGGAGGTAGAGATGAGGGAGGACACTCCAGTAGTGGGAACCATCTGGCAGAAATATACTAAGTAGGGAGATAGAGTGACTTATGAGTGGAAGCGCCAGAAGGCCAGTTTCTCTGGATTGTAGAGCACATGGAAGGAAGAAAAGTGGGGGTGGGGAAGACTATAAATAAAGGAAATGACAGGCTATGAAAGGCTTTAAAAGACAAAGAACTTTATATCTGATCCTAGAGACAGTGAGCAGCCATTGCATTTTGTTAAGTAGGGAAAGGAGGTGTGACATGGTCTCACCAGCACTTTGGAATGGTAAAATTTGTATTTGAGTAGAAAATGGGCTGCAGTTGGTAGAGACTTGAGTCAGGGATACCAACCCTCAGCTTATTGAAGTGATGGAGATTTGAGATGATTTTGGTCAGTAGTAGAATGAAGTATATGAGTACAACAAAGAAGATATACATACAAGAGATTTGGGAAAGTAGAAATGAAAAGACTTTTCAAGAGACTAAATGTTTGAGGCAAATATTAGGAAGGCATCAAGGATGATGCTGAATCTGAGAGTGAAGGGGGATAGGAGTTTATTATTGCCATTGACAGCAATAGGAAATTTCAGAAGGGACAATTTCAGGATAGGGGAATGATAATTAATTCTGTTTTGAACATGTCAAAGTGTCTGTTTGGAAGAGTCCAATAGGCACTGGGTGTAGTGTTAAAGGAGCTCAGGAAAGATTCTCAGCAAAACAATGATCCAAGGCAATCCCAAAGGCCTCATGATGAAACATGCTCTCCACCTTCAGAGAAACAACTAATGGTATCTGAAACACACTATTTTTCACTTTCTTTTTTTTTTTGTTCAAGTTTTTGTTCACAGAATGATTGTACATGTATAACCCATATGGATTGTTTATCATCTTAATGAGGGGGAGAGAAAGGAGAGAATTTGGAACTCAAAACTTAAAAACAAAAAATTAAGAATGTAAAAAATGTTTTACATGTAATTGGGAAAAATAAAATACTATTTTAAAGAATGATGAGCATTATTTCCATATACTTTGAGGGCATTCTTCATGAGTGTGTTTGTAGCAGACAAGGATGTTTTCACAAGAGATATTCCCTGGTACACAACATGTTGGTCTCCATGTAACTTACTGAACAATATAGAGACTAAAGATACTGCTTTACTTTTTTAGCTTAAAATGATTTGGTACAGCAAAATGGTGCCTTAAAAGTGATTTTTCCAACAATGCAATTCTTTTTGAAATACGTAACAATGGTAATAACTATTTGGTGAACATTTCATGACACATAGAAGGTGAGAGATGAAACAAAGAGAAATTCATTCATGCTATAGGGGTTCACCAATTCTGCTGCTGAGTGAGTGTACATATCCAGTGGAAGATTCATTTCCTGCAGATGATATTCTCCAGATGCTCCTATTTTGAGTTATTGGGCTCCTTTCTGCAAGCCTTGGAGTACTGTAGTACCTCCCGGAAGAGATCTGTTAACTACTCAAATTGATGAAGCACTCACATAGGAAAAAAAGCAAGGGATGAAGGATATATATATATATATATATATATATATATATATATATATATATATATATATATATTACTCAGGTTGTGGCATGAAATTATATGGATTTGAAAATGACCATCCTATAGAGAGAGGCAAAACGGGGGTGGGGGTTGTGAACAGATGGCATTTGAAGAACAGGAATAATGATTGACATCAAGGAAATGTAGTATTAAAAAAGATCATGAGGTGCTCATTCGATGAGGACAAGCACAATTCCATGGGTGCTTCATGGTGGCACAACACAGAATGCCACATTTTCCAAAGAATTAGTCATTATTGATGAAAGAACAATAAAAACCCATTTGTTCAGTTGATGTGAATTGGATATTAGCATATTAAAAAGCTATGAAGGAAATGTGGTCTTAAGGCTGTAAACCTAGGTTATGACAGCGCACAGAGGGTATGAAGTGATTACCATATAGGGAGGGGTTACAAAGGTACATCCTGTGGACTTCAGTGGTATCCATCGTGTCAAGAGAGAAGTTCTCATTTAAAGACTTCCAGAGGAAAGAAGACAAATGAAGAATCCTTTGCTTAGTAGCAAATATTATCCCAGTAATTAGGAAAGTGCTATGGGAATGGGAATCTAAGATTTTCCCTGCCTGTAGCCCCTTTGGTAGGCTTATTTGGCTCTGAGAACCTTCCTTGATTTGAACATATACTCTGCCCCCAAAATAGGCTGAATGTGGTCACATGGAGCCCATGGTGGGAGGCTTGGTTTCAGGAATGCCCACACCTTGGTGCTTTTTGATAGTGGGACTAGAGGGCTGTGACATACTCTGAGCCAAGAGAAGGCTATATATACCCTGATGTGGGATTTTGCTTTGGGGCTCACTTTGGGAAGAGTTATGTGATATGGCCAGATGAGACTCTGGGCATCTGTTGAGCCCCCAGCTTTGAAAACAGATGTTGGTGCTTCCCTCTCTGGTAACTGACTAGGAATGGATGTAATGGTCAGACAGCTGGAAGCCTGTCTGCTGATCTGTTTCTCTGTCTGTATTTTTTGTCTGCTTGTAACCTCTGTTTGTATATTCTGGAGTTTGAGGTGCTGACTTTTTCCCCTGAACTAGGTAAATGACATATGATTGATCAAAGCAAGATTGTTAACCCATTTTGAGTTGCTTTCTTTAGAAAAGCAGATCTAGAAACCTGTGTTGGCAGCCACCCTGGGTATGCTAGAGTGCTTGCTTCTACAGAAAGCAGAACCATAACCCTTTTAATGTTAATGTTCTTGAAGTCCAATACCCTGATGACAAGCATTTTTAGGCTCTTCCTAAGCAGTACTGTAATAGTATTAAGTGGACTTTCCTTAATGGTAATTTGGGGCCCTGACTGCTCCTAGAAAATGTAAGTAAGTATTTCTCTTTGGCCTGAAACCCTGAGGGTCTTACCATCCCCCTTTGATTTTTTTAATTAAAGGGGCCACTCTACTACACCCTTCTTAAACAGCCCTAACCACTGAAGGGGCATTGCCTCAGTCAAAGTGAAAACTCGGAAAGACCTTAGCTTAAAAAGGCCCAGGTCTTCTACTGCATCCTGGGCCATCTCCAGTCATCCTGATAGATATCTGGCCACTGGCCCCATCTGGCTCCAGGGGATAGAGTGAGGCTGGTGACTTTGCAAGGCCCTGCCTCACTTAAATCCAGTTCACTTATATGTTGTGGCATCACCTTCCGGACGCCATGGTCCTCTTTGAGAACAAAGGACAGACAATAGCAACAGTAGTTAGTTCTTTGGTAGGATGTGGGGTTAGAAAGAAAGGTCAAAATCATATTTGTACACACAAGGGGTGTGTGTGTGTGTGTGTGTGTGTGTGTGTGTGCATATGTGTATGTATACACACGTGTATGTGTTTATGTATGTGCATGTGTATTCAGAGTAAATGGAAAAGGAAAGTGTTAGCAGTGAGCCTGGGGTGGGAGCAGGAAGGCCTGCTGCAGAACTGGGGCTATGGGTTTAGAGAGGCACAAGCAGAGGAAGAGAGGCAGAAGAATTTTTTAGAAGCAGCTTGGTGGAGGCAGAGAGAGACTGAGAGGATTGCTGAAGGCCAGTTGCAGCTGCCAAGGACTTATGAAAGCTGCCACCCAGAGCTGCCATTGACTGAGGAGACATGGCTGTGATGCTGGTACTTTGTCTGTTTTGATTTTTTTATATATATATTTGAAACATTTAATTTTATGACCTCAAATTTCAGATCCATTTCCTTCCTCCCTTGTCACCCATTCCCCCTTGGGAGATAAGTAATTCAGTATATGTTGTACATGTCTAGCTATGCAATACATTATCATAGTAGATATATTGTACAAGGCTGCTTATAATTCCCTCCCACTCATCCCACCCCCCATCTGGTCCATTCCCCACATGATCCTGTCCCTCTTCTATAGTGGGTACCTCCAACCACCCCTCCCCCCAAGGATGCCCTCCCATCCATCATCCCTCCTCTCATCCCCCTTCCCCCTATCCTGCTGCAGGTTGAGATATCCCATTTAGTATGTATGTCATTTTCTCCTTGAACCAAATTCAATGTGAATGTGGTTTTGCCTTTTTAGCCTTCCTTATTCTCCCCCTCCTTTGCAACCACTTCCCCTTGCTTCTTCTACATGGGATAGTTTCTCCCCATCGCCTCTTGCCACTTTCCTCTCTCACCTCATACTTTGATCCCTTGAGTATTCTCCCTTCCCAACAAATTCAACCTATGCCCTCTATCCATATATAACTGTAACCATATACACACACATTCACATATGTATTCATATGACCACACCCCCTTCTTCCATTATTTTCATAGTGAGAAAGATATCATCAGTTACAGTTATTGCTTTTCCATATAGGATTGTAAATAGTTCAACTTTGATAAGTTCCTTTTGATTTCTTTTCCCTGATTACCTTTTCAGGCATCTCTTCCTTCTTGTTTCTGGATGTCAAATTTTCTATTCAATTCTGGTTTTTTCCTCAAGAATGCTTGAAAGTCCTCTATTCCACTGAATGACCATATTTTCCCCTGAAACAAATACTCAGTTTTGCTGGGTAGGTGACCCTTGGGTTCATTCCCAGCTCTTTTGCCCTCTGGAATATTGTATTCCATGTCCTTCGATCCCTCAGTGTAGAAGCTGCCAGGTCCTGTGCTATTCTGATTGTGTTTCACAATATTGAAATTGTTTCTTCCTGGCTGCTTGTAGTATTTTCTCCTTGATCTGGGGATTCTGGAACCTGGCTATAATATTCCTGGGAGTTTTCTTTTTGGGGTCTTTTTCAGGAGGTGATTGGTGGATTCTTTCAACCTCTATTTTGCCCTCTGGATCTAAAAAAAACATCAGGGCACTTTTCCTTGAGAATTTCTTGAAGGGTGATTTCTAGGTTCTTTCTTTGATCATGGCTTTCAGGTAGTCCAATAATTTTTAAATTGTCTCTCCTGGATCTATTTTCCAGGTCAGTGGTTTTTCCCATGAGATATTTCACATTGCCTTCTAATCTTTCATTTTGTTTGGATCTGCTTAACAGCATCTTGATTTCTCATAAAGTCATTAGCTTCCATTTGCTCCAGTCTAACTCTGAAGGAATGAATCTACTCAGTGAACTTTTGAGATTCTTTTTCCATCTGGCAAATTCGACTTTTTAAGGCATTCTTCTCCTCATTGCCCTTTTGGGCCTTCTTTGCCATTTGAGTTAGTCTATTTTTTAAGGTGTTGTTTTCCTCAGTCAGGCTGTTGACCCTCATTTCATCCTTTTCCTGCATCCTTCTCATTTCTCTTTCCAATTTTTCCTCCACTTCTCTTATTTGATTTTTAAAGTCCTTCTTAAGGTCCTCTATGGCCTGCAACCCACTCATGTTTTCCCCTGGGGCTTTTGGAGCAGGACTTCTTACCTCACAGTCCTTTCCTGCTCTATGCCCCCAAAATAGGAGTCTAGGGTTGCATTTTTCTGTTTCCTTTGCCTTGGCATGTTGCCACTTAATTGCTTGACTTTTGGGCTTGTTGCCACACTATGGCTTTAAGGCCAGCTAGAGGAATTTTCGTCCGGAACGTGTGGGGGGCAACTTCCGTTTCTGGCAAGTTGTAAACCCACCCACAACTTCCACCCTAGATCACAATCCAGATCCAGGGAGGTTAAAGCAAGAGCGATTACCCCCCAAGACTGATCGCTGGATCTCCCTACAAATTTGCAGGCTGGGAACGGGAGCTGCCTCTGAAAACTACAAAATGGCGTTTGTCCTCAGCGGCTTCTAGCCCCCAGGGGAGGGAGCCGATGCATTCCCTAATACCAGTCCCAAAGTCCATAGGACACTCACCTCTTACTTTGTCCCAGGCAAGTCTATGTTGATAATTCTGGAGTTGCCACAGCTCCTGGTGTTCTGGGGTTCCTCCAGCTGGCTGCTGGCCCTGCCACCCTGGGGCTAAAACCTCAGCTCATGCGGACCTGGGCTAAGCTCGGCTTGGCGCCTTAGCTCTGTGCGCTGCACGCTGCCAGGTCCCAGACCACTGCGCTGGTACTTCCTGCAGGGCTGCTGGGCTGTCCTCAGCGGGAGGTTAGCTTCTCTGTGTCGTTCTGTGGGTGCTGGGGCTCCAGAGGTTGTTCAGAGTCCCCTTTTACATCGTTTGAGGGGAATGTGGGGGCAGAGTGGCTTGGATGAGCTGTTTCTACTCTGCCATCTTGGCTCTGCCCCTCATCTGTTTTGATTTTTTTGCCAGATTTTTTCACTGGTAAAGGACAGTCCTGTTGTTGCAGAGGTCCTGGAACCTTGCTTTTGGTTCAGGGGTCCTGAAGTAGGATTTTCTTGTCACATGTTTACAGAAATACTGGGGGAGGGTTTTGCTAATGTTTTCAGGGTTCTTAGGACTGTTCTGAAGACATTGAATGAATTAGTGAGGACAATGTATCTTGTGGCCTTGCTAAGCTTTGTCTCCCCAGGAACAGAGATTGCTGAGAACTTGCCTCAGGTCAAGATGAAGGAAAGACCTCTCTTTTGGTATTAAATCTTGTGCTTAAGCTTGTTGTAACTCAGGGGTAGATGTCCTTTTCAGTTGTGATCCAGGGGTGGGAAATATTGGACTTTTTTTTTGTGCTCTGTGACTGACCAAATGAATGTACATTGTTTATGATTGGAAACTAATCTCCCTTTGAGAAAAGGGTCTTTGGGATTGAGTAAGTGAATGTACTGCCTAGGGGTGGAGTAGTACTTAAAAATTATTGAATTACACTTGATGAATGCTGTATTTTGAATTATGCTGTATTTTGATTTTCTCTGTTCTTAATTTGTCACTGAATAAAATGGAGAGCAGCTATGTTGATATTTTTAACCTTGGAAGTTGCCTTTGCTTGGCATTACACATAGAAATAAACACATGATCAGACATGGAAATTTCATGATTTTCCTGGGCAGTCAAAAGGCCTACACTAATGAAAATATAAATCTTTGAAAGCAGCAAATGAGCTTTAATGTGATTATGAGAAGCCCACTTTTAGAGGCAGCCACATTTTATTACTATTTATGGGAAACTAATATGTAAAAAAAGGAAAACAACTATCAAAAAATTAAAATAACCCAGTGCTGAGATTATTGGTCCATGATTTCTGTGGGGAAAATGAATCCTGTCCTTGGCTCTCCATGTGACTTGAGGAAAAGCATGAAAAATACTCAGAAACAAAGGGAAATTCATAAGAAAATGTTTACGACTCATTTGCACATCTTGGCCATTTTTCCTTCTTTCAGCACATCCAATTTCTTTTGATAATAATCCTTGCTTACTTGTGCGAAACAGCAAAACATTTTGTTCAGCACTGTTTTTCATATTTCATAAACGCAGGTGTTATTATTACAGAATAGGACTTGATCACACTTGGGAGAAAAATAAGCAGGCAGGCATAGGAAGGGGACTAGGAACCATTGGAGGGAGTGTCTTCCTATCCAAAGTTCAAGGAGAATGAAAAGCTGGACAAGAAATTCTTCTCCCAGTCCCAATCCTTTTCTGACAAAATCCACTTTGGAAGTCAATGGGCATCATCTATTACCAAATGGCACCGAAGAGTTCTACCCTTTCCCACGATTTTCAGGATGATGGTTTGACCTTCTCTTCATAGTCAGGGTCATTGGGACTCCAGGCCATTGAGCCAATTAATTGTGACACTTTTAGACCATAAACAGAACTACTTACTAGGCAATAAGACAAACTGACCAATAATATCATGTGAGCTCATATATAAAACCAAATGCAAGTTTAATAAAAGGAGATCAGAATCTATCTATAAATCTGCATCATATTCTCTGTACTTTTAACTCAGTATCTTTGGGGTGTAGAATGGATATACATTTATGGACCTTGAAAGAAAAGTATATGAGGTGGGAATGTCTGTGTTCTGAAGTCCCTCACATTTTGGCATGGAGACGGGGATACCATTAGCCCTTCAGGAATGTATACACAACATGAACCTGTTTCTACTACTTGTCTAGTGGCCCTTGTCATTCTTCAGGTGGCGAAATAATTTTCTTTACTCAAATTAAGATAGCATTAACAAATCTTTTTACTCAAAATCACTCTCAAACACATATCAGAAATGTGTTAGACTATTAACTTGAATAGCAATTCCAATTAGACATAGAATCAGGAAGCTCATCAAAGCCTGTATCCCGGTGTCCTCACCTATGATTCATTAATCCTTCCTGGGACAACCATTAAAGAAAAGCCTAAGCCATTCATGCTCACTTCTCTTCTCTCCCAGGTATGCTGGACTTTCCTGACTCTTTCCTCCTTGCTTAAGTGTTGGTTCCTTTCCCTCCCTCCTACAGTGGCACAATTTTTTTTTATCTTTCTTTTTTAAAATTTTTAAAAATATTTTTTCCACAAGACTTTGAGTTACAAATTTTTCTCCCCATCTTTCCCCTACCCCCACCCCAAAATAGTGAGCCCATTGAATATCCATTCCCCCAATCTGTTCTCTCCTATATCGTCTCACATTCCCTCCCACCATTTGTCTAATAGGGCAAGATGGAGTTCTATACTGCAGTGCCTATATATCTTACTACCAGTTGCTTATATAAAAAAATAAAATAAAATAATATTTGTTTTTGAAACTTTGAGTTACAGAGTATTTCATTTCATCCCTCCTTATCCAACCCCACTGGGAAGAAAAGCAATTCAACATAGGTTGTACATATGCAGTTATGCAAAACATTTCCATAGTAGTTATATTGTAAAAAACTAACTATATTTCCCTTCATCCTATCCCACGCCCCACTTTTCTATTTTCTACTTTGACCCTGTCCCTTTTCAAAAGTGTTTGCTTCTAACTACAGTTTTCCCTAATCTGCTTTCCCTTCTATCATCCCCCCTCTTATACCATTCCCCCTTGCATTCCTGTAGGGAGATATACCCAACTGAGTGTGTATGTTATTCCCTCCTTAAGCCAAATAAAATGACAATAAGGTTGTCCCATTCCATTTCACTGTCTTGCTCTTCCACTCCATTGTAATAGTGTTCTCTTGCCTCTTTTATTTTTTATTATTATTTTTTTTCTAAACCAAATGCTTTATTAAATTCCAGTTTACATCATTCATTTTCATCAGATTTTGAGTTACAGTTTTTTTCCCGATTTTTTCTGATCCCCACCCCAGAATAGCAGTCCCACAGGATATCCCCTCACCCCATCTCCAGTCTCCCATATCTTCTCCCATACCCCCTTCAACTTTTTCAGTAGGGCAAGGTGAATCTGTGCCCCAATGCCTGTATATCTTATTTCCCAATTATATATTAAATAGTATTAATAACAGTATTTATACATTTTACATATTTGATTTTAAAATTTTGAATTCCAGATTCATTCCCTTCCTCCTTTGTCACCCACCCTTACTGGGAAGATAAGCAATTCAGTATATGTTGTACATGTGTAGCTATGCAGAACATTACCATAGTAGATATATTGTGAAAGACTGACTATATTTCTCTCCCTCCTATCCCATCCCACACTTGGTCTATTCCCTGCTTTGATTCTGTCCCTTTTCAAAAGTGGGTGCTTCCAATTTCCCTCCCCCCCTGCCTTCCCACACTCCCTTCCATCATTCCTTCTCTCATCCCCTTCCCCCCTACTCTGCTCTAGGGTGGGATATCCTTTTTTAGTACGTATGTCATTCTCTCCCTGATCAAATTCAATGAGAATAAGGATTTGCCTTTTTGCCTTCCCATTCTTCCCCTCCCTTATGACCATTATCACTTGCCTCTTCTATATGAGATAGTTTACCCAATTCTATCTCTCCACATATACTCTTGTTATATTCCTCTCTCACATCTTAATTTCACCAGTTAAGTATCATCCCTTCCTATTAAATTCAACCTGAGCCCTCTATCTATGTATACTTGTAAACATATATATACACATTCACATATGTATTCATATGCCCATATACCCTTATTCAACTATTTTCATACTGATAAAAGTTTCATCAGTTACAGTAATCACTTTTCCATGTAGGAATTTAAATAGTTAAACTTTGATAAGTTCATTATGATTTCTTTTTCCTGTTTACCTTCTCAGGGATCTTTTGCTTCTTATATCTGAATGTCAAATTTTCTATTCAACTCTGTTTTTTTTTAATCAAGAATGCTTGAAAGTGCTTTATTCCATTGAATGACCATATCTTCCCCTGAAACACAATAGTCAGTTTTGCTGCGTAGGTGATTCTTTGTTTTAATCCCAGCTCCTTTGACCTCTGGAAGGTCATATTCCAAGCCCTTCAATCCTTCAGTGTAGAAGCTACCAGATCCTGTGTTATCCTGTCTGCATTTCCATAATATTAAAATTGTTTCTTCCTGGCTGCTTGGAGTATTCTCTCCTTGATCTGGAAATTCTGGAACCTGGCTATAATAATCCTAAGAGTTTTGTTTTGGGGTTCTTTTTCAGGAGGTGATTGGTGGATTCTTTCAACCTCTATGTTGCCCTCTGGTTCTAAAACATTAGGGCAATTTTCCTTGAGAATATCCTGAAGGATAATTTTAGGTTATTTCTTTGATCATGGCTTTCAGGTAGTCCAATAATTTTTGAATTATCTCTCCATGATCTATTTTCCAGGTCAGTGGTTTTTCCCATGAGGTATTTCACATTGCTTTTTATTCTTTCATTTGTTTGGATCTGTTTAACAGCATTAGCTTCCCTTTGGTCCATTCTAAATCTGAAGGATAGATTCTCCTCAGTGATCCTTTGAGATTCTTTTTCCATCTGGCAAATTGGGCTTTTTAAGGCATTCCTCTCCTCATTGCCTTTTTAACACTCTTTTGCCATTGGGGTTATTCTATTTTTAAGGTGTTATTTTCCTCAGTAAGGCTGTTGTCCCTCCTTTCATAATTTTCTTGCCATCATTTTCATTTCTCTTTCCAATTTTTCTTCCACTTCTCTTATTTGATTTTCAAAATCCTTCTTAAGGTCCTCTAACGACCTTCCTAAGGTCCTGTAACCAGCTTGTATTTTCATTTGGGGCTTTTGGTGCAGGAGTTCTGACCTCCCAGTTCTCCTCCTGTCCCTTGCTTTGATCCTCTTTGCCCCCAAAACAGGAGTCTAATGTTGAATTTTTCTGTTTATTTTGTTTCCTTTGCCTAGGCATGTTGCTATTTAATTACTTGACTTTTGGCCTTGTTGCCACAGTAGGATTCTGCTGCCAGCCAGGGGAGCATCCATCCCAAATGCTGGGCTTTTCCCACCTGCTGTAGGTATTAGTTGGGTGCCCTCTCTGAAGTCCCCACATGCTCTGGCAAGCTGTTCACACACCCCAAGATCTCCACCCCAGACCACAATCCAGATCCAAGAAGGTTAAATCAAGAGTGATTACCCCCAAGAATGATCGCCGCACCCCCCTACAGTTAGCAAGGCAGGAACTGAAGCTGCCTCATGTTTCTATGTCTGTGCTAAAGCTTCTCAGTGACTCCTTGCCCCCAAGGAAAGAGGCCGACATGCTCTCCCAACTAATGAATCCCAAGGTCCATACCGCACTAACCTCTCACTTTGTCCATGGCATCTATGTGTTGTTAATTCTGGAAACGCCACAGCAGCTGGTCTTCTGGAGTTTCTCCAGATGGCTGCTGGTCAGGCCACCCTGGGGCTAAAACCTCTGATTCATGCTGGCCTGGGCTCGGCTCTCAGAGTTCTGTGCTGGCTGCTCCCTGCCAGGCTGCTGGGCTGTCCTCAGCAGGAGGTTAGCTTCTCTGTGTCATTTTGTTGCTTCTGGAGCTCCAGAGGTTGTTTAGAGTCCTCTTTTACATGAATTTGGAAATTGTGGGAGCTGGAGCTCCATGGTAGAGCTGTTTCTACTCTGCCATCTTGACTCTGCCCCTTCAGACCTCCTTTGATTTTTTTTCTTTCTTTCAGTCTCTTAATTTAGAACTTCCTGGCACTCAGTGACTCACTTTTAAGTTAACTTTAACTTAAAAGGTAATAATAAAGTAAAAATTTCCCTATGAACTCAATTAACATTAATCATCCCTTAGTTCTCAAATAATTGTATAATCTCTTCCTCCTTCTGTCCCTCCCTCCTCTTCTTCCTTTCTTCCCTGCCTCCTTCCTTCCTTCCTTCCTTCCTTCCTTCCTTCCTTCCTTCCTTTTTTTCTTTCATTCTGTCTGTCTCTGTCAGTCTGTCTGTCTATCTACATCCTTTTGGACTTATTCTCTTAAGGCTTAAAACAGTCAAATGCAATAGAGCTAAAGAAACACAATTCTTTCCAGCTTGAAGTTCTCAATATAATTCAACATCCCATTGTATGTTCTTAAACTTGGTTCTTCCTATTCACATGTTTTTCTAGACTTAATGAATAAAATATCTTTCTCTGTCCCTTTATATCATTGAAACTCTTCACATACAAAGGAGTAATCAGTCTACATTGTTTAAAAGGTAATTTAAGTCTTTAGAGTTATGCCACAGTTCATTTTCTGTCACAAATTATTCAAATTCCATCTTGCAAACCATATTTCTTTAGATACATACCTTAGTAATATTTGTTAAACCAAGTTCATGTTCTTCTTCTTTTCAGGAATCACAATGAAGATCCATGATTGACACAATACATTCTATCATTTACTAGCTGATATAACTATTTTTCTTTACATAAAAGTGTTTTTTGCTACCCCATCAGCATTAAACTCTTCCTTATGAAAATACAAGTGCCATAAAACATCCTTATGTTATACATATAAAAGGCTAATGATTCTGATATTAAATTCCTTTCAACAATTCCTATAAAAAAACATTTCCTTAGAGTAAGACATTTGTCTTTCAAAAATAAAATGCAACAGTCTCTGTTCTCTGGGAATTTATATTCTATTTGTGGTGTGGAACTATATAGCATGTTTGCCAATAGATAAATGCAAAGCATTTGTAGGGTAATATCAAGAGAGAGGGGTGCAAGTGACTGGAGTTTAGGAAAAGTCTTATGTCAAAGGAAGCACCTGAAGTGTGCATTGAAGAAAGTTAATGATTCTGTGTAGAAGAAACCCCTTACAAAAATAAAAGGCCAGCTATCCAAAGCATGAAGGCAGATGTTTCGATGTGTATGGTTGAGTAGTATTAAGGGTACTTTGAAAGTAATATAAAATTCAATGATCATTTATTACTGTTATATATAGTGACCAAGGGCACTGTTTTCATCTTAAAATGACACAGACGATAGGAAATGAACAAAATGAACAAGTTCCAGGAATTAAGAGAACAAGAAGGGTCTAGATCATCTTTGGGAATATACATAACCCTGTACATGAGCCCAAAGTGGTCCCTGGCTTTGATCCCATATCTTTAACTTTCAAGTTCTCCCAGTGATGTTCTATGGGGCAGAATGTGGGAATAAAACAGTTAATAAACTAGCAGAAAACCAAAGGCCAATGGAAAGACACAATGCAAGTGTACGGTTTATGAACCATCATGGTTTACATCAGAGAAATGAAGAAAAGATCAAGAACATTGTCACAGGGAGGTTGGTAATGAGGTGGTCATATTCCATGAGTCAGATAGATAACTGACTGGATGTACCATTCTGCATGAAAGATCTAATTCTAAAGAAAGGCCTCTTGCATTTTGCTTGGATGCTCTATGGAGGGAGGGGTGTGGATGGAACTCACATAGAATGAGACACATATTGAAGGGGATGCTCTGATTGGTGAGAATTTGCAATTCACTCACTTTCAACCCTAACAAATTATATTGTTTTCCCTCCTCTGCTTCGACCACTTCCTTTAAGTACCAACTAAAGTCTCCCTTTATACAGGAAGCCTGCTCTACACTTTTCATTTCTAGTGCCTTCCTTCTGTTAATTATTTCTTATTTATCCTGAATTTAAGTTGCTCTGTATGTATTTGTTTGTATGTGATTTCTCCCATTAGATTGTAAATTTCTTGATGACAGGGATTGCCTTTTTGCCTCTTTTTGTAACTCAGCACAGTGCCTGGCACACAGGAGGCACTTAATACATTTTATCATTGATTGATTGATTTTGATCCATCCTCTACATATGGACCTCTCCAAACCTGACAATTTTGTTGCATGCGGAGTATGGACCTAGCCTTTTTGAATGTCTTTAATTATTAGTGGGGGTTTCTTCATATTCTTCTTAAATGAGCCTCTTTACAACTTCAGTGATATGGTCTTGCTTCTTTCTTTTGGGATCAGCCACAAGCAATCTACCTGCTATTCCTTGAGATAGTCCTTAAGTACTTGAACTCAGTTATTTCCCCTCCTCCATTGCCCACCCAGCCCCTCCCCCCCTCCCCCCCCCCCCCCGCAAGACTCTCTGGCATAACTCCAATTGCCTCGATATCCTGGTCACCTTATTTTGGTTACTCTTCACCTTGTCAGTGTCTTTCTCTCAATGATTTGTCCAGAACCAAATACCCTTTATGTTGTCTGACCAGGATAACAAGGGACTCTAATTAGATGTTAAAGGGGTTTGCATATGTAGGCAGAGGTCGAGATATCAAAGTGGCTTAGCAAATCCTGTTTCTATTTCTGTGACAATAGGTTTTGAGGTAGTGAGAATTTCAGATTCCACTCCTTTACTCCCTTCACCCCTCCCATATAGGCTAAAGGACACCTAATTTCATTTGACAAGTTCAACAATAATCATCTCAGCTCTGCCCATATTTTATTGCCATTTATGGGATACTCATAAAGGATTGAATGTGGAGGTGCCCCTCACTCATATTATTTGAAGAGAATGGGTTCTGACAGCCCCTGATGCAGATTGTGAAAACTCCAATGACGAGGCTTTTATTGGAAAGTAAACAAAATATCAGTGATGCCCAGTGTTTTCTGGCTTAGATGCTCCTGTTGAGAGTACTTGGCTCAAGTGGCAATCACCCAAAGGGAAAGGTCAAAGCCAGGTTTACTCTGGGCTGGTGCAGTGACTTGAAGAAGACAGCCTGGGTTCCTTAGCATCTTAGCCCACATAATTGTGTTTTAACTCACAAGGTCATATAATGAAATGCTCCTAGAGTTGGATTGGCTGTGGAATTTAATTGCCTTTCTTCTACATAGAAGCTTTGAACTTACAGGTCAGGGTTATTTTCTTCAAGAAGCCTATAAAGAAGCTTTGGACATGAAATTTAACCAAAGAGCATAGCGTAAAAGTTACTCTACTTCTGGAATCAAAGGGTCTGAGTTCCAGTCATTCCTGTCCCACTTCTTGCTAGTGGAAAGTGGGTCCTGCTACTCAGTGTCTGTGCATCTTGATTTCTTCTCCTCCAAATGAGGGGCTTGGGCTACACTCTTGCTGCATTTCCTCTCCCTTTGCATCTTGTCTCCTACAGCATAGACATAAATTTACAGGAAAGGTATATATCCCCCAAATAGTTTGTACAGATTCTTATGCTTTTTCCTTAGAGAGAGAAAAGAAATCTTCAGACTTAACCTGAAGGCAAGTCTGGTGAGCCAATCTCCTCAGGACTGAAGGAGGCTCACACTTCCATTGTCAGCTGTCTTAAGCATCAAAGCTTGAAGAGTTCATCTAAGAGTTGTAAAAAGCAGGTGTTTGTTCTAAAACTAGTCTAGCAGAACAACGAATACTTCTAAGATAAAAATTAATGAGAGGAAAACTCATAAATGTGTCACAAGAAGATAATCAGTATTTCCCATACAAACCAGATGCTCTCCTTTGCAATGAAAATTTCTCTTCAGGGCTGAAGCTTCACTTTAGTGGGGAGGGTTTGTGTTAGAAGACCCTCAAGGCCTGGCTCAGCCCTGTGATGGAGGGTCCCTCTGTCCATGAAGGACAGCCCTTCTTTCTTCAGAAAGACAGAATGCTGAAGAAATGAAGGAAAGGGAAAGCTTGGTGGCAGGATATTCTCCTAAGGTCATTTTCACCAAGAATTCTTAAGTACTGGCTTAGACATTTATAAAACCTTTCATGTCCCTTGACTGCAAGTAGTTTGTCTGTTAGTAGGTGATGGTGGTAATGGGGATCTAAGCACACACAAGTCTAATGTGATGAGAAAAGGAGAGATCTGAACAAAGGCCTCTGGGAGAATATAAGAAGGTGCCATCTTCTTAAGGCTGTGGTTGGAAAGCACACAAAGTGGAAGCTGTGCTGAGGGGTGCTCATTCCTTTATATCTCCACCATGGCCCAGGGAAGAAACTCTGAGCATCTTCTGGCTTTGGCAGCTGTCATACCCAATACTGCCAAATGGAGTCCAGGGCAGCTAAGCTGATCCACAGCCTCAAGGAAAATCATTTCAAAGAATACCCCTGGTCTTTAAAATAGTGATGGCCATGATCCATTTCACCCTGGAGCTCATAGATTGGACCACATACTTAATGGCTGCATTTTAGGTGCTCCTGTTTCAGAGTGAATGTCAGGAGTAACTGTTTCTCTTTGGGCCAGCAAGCCTGAGGGTCCTCCCCTCCAGGTCTGTTTGTTTTCATATGTATGTATGTATGTATGTATGTATGTATGTATGTATGTATGTATGTATGCATTTATGCATGTATATGTATTTATTTGCATATATATGTACCTATATATGTATGTATGTGTTTGTCTAATTTTAGTTTAATTAAAGGGACCATCCTTGGACTTACTTCTCAAAGAAGCCTGTTTACTGAATGGGCATTACCTGACTCTAAGTGAGTGCCTTAAAAGGCCTTAGCCTAAAAGGGGCAGGGTCTCCCATTGTATCCTGGGCCATCTACAGTCATCTTGATGAATATCTGTCCCAGATGGCTCTGAAAGAGAAAATGAGTCTCGTGATCTTGCACAGCCCACTATCCCTCAAATCAAAGTCAACTATATGTCATGTCATCATTTCCCTGATGTCATGATCATCTTCCAGAACAGAGGATAAACACATCAACAAGGATGTGACCTAACAGTGAAACGAAAATAGCCAGGCCATTATGAAAATCACTAAGGTGGAAACAGGCTTCCAGGATTTTCAGATATTGGGTAAATGTAAGATCAAGGTTTCCAGGCCCATTTTGCAAACCTTCCATTGCTGGGAAGGGGACTGGTGAAGGTTCTATTGTGGGCCAGTGCTAGGGATGACCTTTACAGTGGGACAGTGCAGGAGAAAACAGACAATGTCAGTTTTATCCCAGGAATGAGGGGGCTTGTTCAGGGACTGCAATGATCCCCAAGTTCTCCTGGCTCTTGCACCTACCCCCTTTCCCATACTCTTCTGCTGGTGATGCTACTTGGCTGTAAGTCATAGAACTCAATGTTAAGGTTCTCAAAGGCTGAGTTTGATGAATACATGGTGGTCACAAGAAAGGTTTCAACATGGCACCCCCAATGGCATCAGAGAGAACCCCAATGGACTCTGAGAATGAGAAAAAAGAATGGGGGTGGGGGTAGGGAATGGATGGTCTTTGTCCTTATGAGCAAGTCCCAGAATGGAAGCAAGTCTAACATATTGAAAAGATCTTCGATACAGAATTTGTGGAATTAGATAGAATTTGGCAATACTTGCCATGGATGAGATGCCACTGAGTGGTCACATCTGCCTTGATCATAGAGGACAGGTAACAGTGAGAAATGAGTTTGTGAATATCTGCAGGAAGTCATTCAAAGACTTAGATATGGGTGGAGGTCTAGGTATATGCACATAAGCGACCCAGATATTACCTGCAAATTACACTGCCTAAAATCTCAGGCATTTTTTTCATGCATTCCTCTCCACAAAGGTGAGTCTGATTCTTTTGAAATTTTTTTTTAAGCATTTGTAAGAAGCAACACCTGAATTTGCCCTTTCCTAGAGCCTGAGATAATTTTAGGATTTCATTCCTGGTCTTAAGAATCACTAGTTTTAGGGTGGCTAGGTGGCGCAGTGAATAGAGCGCCGGCCCTGGAATCAGAAGGACCTGAGTTCGGAGCCGGCCTCCAACACTTAATCCATACAAACAAAAAAACCTAGCCATGTAACCTTGGGCAAGTTACTTAACCCCAATTGCCCTAAAGGGGCGGCTAGGAGGCGCAGTGAGTAAGAGCGTCGGCCTCGGAGTTGGGATGACCCGAGATCAGATCCGGCCTCAGAAAATGAGCACCCACGCATAAATAATGACTAGCCGTGTACCCTTGAGCAAGTTACTTAACCCCAATTGCTTTAAAAAAAAAAAGAAGAAGAAGAAGAATCACTAGTTTTGTATTGAGTGGTGTAGTAGTAGTAGTCAGTGAACAGTGGGCTGAGCATCTAGGGAGATCCAGTAGCAGGACTGGATCTGGAAAGGGAGCAAAGGGAAGGCAACACTGCAGGCCTGGCCTGGCGGCGATGGGGCCTGCAGAAATCTTGCCATCATGTGCTGTCCCTGCACACTCGGGGCAGGCTGTAAAGAGGGTGACCTGAATGGAATTAGGACAGAACCCAAATAATGACTTCTGTTTTAAAATCAGAGGAAATTCAGTGAAGGTGGCAGTGGTGACCTCTGGGTAGTAAGGCTCTTTAATAAGCAATAGATACTGTCTATTCATTTGAGCTTTGAAGGGGTAATGGTCTTAGCAAACTTCTTTCATCAAACTAGCCATAGGTGGTTTATACAATGTTATTAAAAAAGGGGTAGGTAAGCATTTAGCCCAGGGCACAATCACATTCTATAAAGCCTAACACTTCAGACTACTAAGTGGTTATTATGACTCAATGTGTTCCTAGTAAATCAAAATGACACTTGTGAAAGGGGCAGTGAGGCCATGGTGGAGGCACTTATTTGCACGGTTGCTTGTGTGTCTTGGATCTTTGGCTGACCTTGGGACTTGGCTTTTGCTTGAGAATGTCCAAGGGAAACCCATATCCAGGCTAAGTCAGAGTAAAATTGCCTATCACCATCCATGGAAAGGTGCTGAGTATAAGATATCATAGATATATAGACAGATAGGTAGGTAGATAGATAGATAGATGATAGAAAGATATAGATAGATATGTATATGCATATATATGAGTATATGTAGGTGTGTACATATGTGTAGGTGTATACATTATATAATCTATGCACACAAATTTATACATAAATGGATATGTTATGTGTATATTGCATTAGTGTTTCATTGAAGACATGAGAGTAAGATAAAAGTATGTATGTACATATGTGTGCATATATACAGGCAGACACATATACATATACATATAACATACATTTACGTTGGTTTTTTCCTTAGTTCTTGAAGAGGACCAATATGACATCGGTATTTTTGAGACAAATTTCAATGTGTCTGGCTGTGACTGAACAGACCAACACGAGCTCAGAATGCTCTCCTACAGGTGGGGCACAATAGTCTGTGTGAACATTTGGGGTGGAATCTCCAAATTTGCACGCCCTGCATTTTATCTGAGCTCCTTAAATTCTGCTCTTCTCGAAGAGCTCAGCACCTTCTCTGATGTGGACATGCCATGCTGGGCAGTCCTGTGCCAGTGTCTCCCACATCACACAATCAATTCCAAAGCTCTTCAGAGAGACCCTGAGAGCGTCCTCGTGTTGCTTCTTCTGACTGCCATGTGAACACCTGTCCTGTGTCCTCCATAAAATAATGTTTTTGGCAAGTGTAGGTTTTGCATTTGAGCAATATTGCCAGCATGTGGGAGTCATGTTCTCTGAAGCAGAGTTTGAATGCCGGGCAGTTTAGTTCAAATAAGGGCTCTGTACTATTGGGCACTTATTCCCTTTCTCTTTTGAGGCTGCTGTTGTTTTTCAGTCATTTTTCATCTGTGTTCAACTCTTCATGACCTTATTTGGAGTTTTCTTGACAAAGATACTGGAGTGGCTTTTCCATTACCTTTTTCAGTTCACTTGACAGATCGGGAAACTGAGGCAAGTAGGATTAAGTGATTTGCCCAGGGTCACAAAGCTATTACATTCCTAAGGCCACATTCTGATTCCAGGCCCAGCCCTCTATCCACTGAGTCATCTAGATGATATAATTTTTAAAAGGGAGGTGACCAATGACCATGTGTGGGTGGCAGTTTCATTAGGTGAGAAACCATCTGAAATGTTTGTTGGGAAGGTGGGATTTGATCAATGGAGGTGTTTCCAGGGAGCCTCTGTATCTGGAGCTCATTCAGATGTCTGCCTGCAGAAGCAAAAGAAGTCCCCAGCACTGGAGTTGCTCAATCCATCAGAGCCCAAGTGGAGAAGTCAGTGACGCACCTGGCTCCTCCTGGCACCTGAAGTATGGGCCACTCTCAGCTTCATGAAGTCAATTTCCTTTTTAAATTCCTGTAGACAAGTGATATGGAGGGAGCAAAATTGACACATGTCAAATGCCAGAGCAGAAGTCCAACTATTCTATGCCTTCCCAAGGTAGGTGGTGACCAAAGGCTTATTGAATGAATCAATCATAGGGGGGAAAGGAGGGAGAGAAGGAGGGAGGTAGACTCTGTCTCTGGCTTCTGAATCTGGTGGCCTCACTTAGTCAAGGAAGCAACATAGAGTTGTACGGCTACCCTAGGAGGTTAAAGACCCCACACCAAATCCAAGTCCTGTCTCTGCTCCAACTATTTGGCATACCTGGAACCAATTGGCTAACCTTTTTGGGCCTCAGTTTCCTTATTCTTGTAAACTGAAGGCCTTAGAGTAGAGGATAATCAAAGTGCCTTTCAAATCTAAGAAGGGAAAGGGAGAGATGGAATAGGGACAGTATTCACACATAAGAGACACACAAGGAAGAGCTTTTAAAGTGGAGAGGGAAATGGGGGAGAAGGCAATATTGGAACCTCAGTCTCATAAGAATTGTTTCAAAGAGGGAAGAATGCATACACACACACACATGTATATGCATGCACATACAAGCGTGCATGCACATACAAGCACACATGCAAACACACACTCAATTCTATTTAGAAATCTAACTTACCCAAATAGGGAAATAGGAGGGGAAGGGCATAATAGAAAGGGACAATAAAAGGAAGGGCAGAGTAAGGGAGGCAGATTTTAGAAGCAGAATAGACTCTTGATAAAGGACACAATAAAATTCCGGAAAGGAAAATAACCAAAAAAATGGGAGGTGGGGAAAGACACATAACTAACCATCACTGTGAGTGTGAATTGGATGAGCTGAGCCAGAAGCAAAGAGCAGAATGGGTTAAGAACCAGAATTCAACAGAAGGTTGTTTACAAGAGACACACTTGAGAGAGAAGGACACACACAGAGTTAAAATAAAGGGCTAGAGCAGAATATAATATGCTTCAGTTGAACTAAAAAAAGCAGAGGCAGCAATCTTAGGATGCTTGAAAAATAAAAACAAAAATAGACCTAATTAAAAGAGATAATCAAGGGGTGGCTAGGTGGCTCAGTGATAGAGTGTCGGCCCTGGAGTCAGAAGGACCTGAGTTTGGATCTGGCCTCAGACACTTAATGCACACAGGAAAAAAAAAAAAAACCTAGCCATGTGACCTTGGGCAAGTTACTTAACCCCAATTGCCCTCCAAAAGGCAAAAAAAAGAGATAATCAAGGAAACTATCTTTTACTAAAAGGTACCATAGAAAATGAGGTAACATATAATATGGCAAGCTTCTCTTATAAAAAAGCCTCATTTCTCAAATATATATTAAGCATAAAACTGAACCAAATTTATGAGTCCTCCAATTCATAAATGGTTAAAATATATAAACAAGGAGTGTTCAGAAGAAATCAAAGCTATCTGTAATTACATGAAAAAAAGGCCTTAACTCACTAGGGGTTGGAGAAATGAAAATTAAAACAACTCAGAGCTACTATCTTCGACCTTCAGAAATGACAAATGCTGGATGGGAGGGGAGAAAAAACAGTAATAAACTATTGGTAAGAACAGTCAGGGGCATCATAGTCCACAGAGCTCTGGGCCTGGAGACAGAAAAACTCATTTTCCTGAGTTCAAATCCTGCCTCTTGACATTGACTAACTGTGTGATCCTTGGCAAGCCAATTAACCCTGTTTGCTTCAGTTTCCTCATCTGTAAAATAAGTTGAAGAAGGAAATAGCAAACCCTTTTTTAACTTTTGTCAAGAAAATTCCAGGGAAAGGGAGCAGTAACTTCTCTAAGCTCCCCCGTGAATCCCATCACTAAACCTTAAAAAGCGAATCTGGACAGGTTCTGGAGTGACAGAATCCATTTGGAGACTGAGTGTGGCAGAATCCAGCCCAGGAAAGTGCCTAGTCGGTATGGATATGGGGAGTGTGGAGCTTGTGGGGTCTGTACAGCTGAGACCTGAGCACAGACAAGCAGACTACACCAGAGAGAGAAGAAGTCCCAGGTGGCTGACTTACCAAGGAAAAATCACAATCATCTCACCTCAATTTCACGAGGGGACAGGAGGAATCATAGGAGCCAGGTAAGAGAGGGCTCGAGTCCCCAGCAGAGACAGCAGCTTCTCCTGGGACTATCAGCACCCAGCCTGGAAGTTTAGAAATTGCCTGCCTGTATATGCAGGGGCTAGAAAGGCAAAGTAAATTCTAATTGATCAGATCCCTCCTTCATGAAGTAGAAAACCCAAAGATAAGTCTCCCTCCCAGAATGAAATCCTAAATTAGTGGAAATAACCTCAGGCTTGGGAGTCTTCAAGAAGGGGTGTAACTAAGACAGCCAGGAGTCTGAAGAGAAGAGAGGGAGGGGACCCAACAAGCCCCAACTCACCTGACCAGCAAAAGCCTGCTTATATCCCAGGGGTATAGAAGCAGAAATCTGAAGTGCTTAGATCGACCCACCTCCACAGATTACTCTATGTTCATCTACATACCTCTCTGAGACTCTGTCTTAGCCACAAACTAGATACCCAGAGGCTACAGCATTCAAAGTCAAAAACCAGGCCCTTAGCTCACAGACTGAGAAATTAAGAAATAGGAAATCACAATGGGAAGGAAGGAAGCTGAGAAGGAGAAGGAGAAGGCAAGGAAATTGATCCAAGTTTACTATGTAGGTCAAGAACAACCAAATACACAGGACAATTTGGACTCTTTACCCACGCCTGAGACCACAGAAGGAAATATGAACTGGTCTCAAGCCAAAATAACATGCTTGGAAGAGCTTAAGAAAGATTTTTTTTAAACAAATGCCTTATTAACTTCTGTTTTACATCATTCATTTCTGCCAGATTTTGAGTTACAATCATTTTCCCCCCATTATTCCTCTACCCAACCTCCCAGAATAGCAGTCCCACAAGATATCACTTCCTCCAATCTGCTCTCTCCCATACCTTCTCCCATACCTCCTTCGACTTTTCCATTGGAGAAGATGAATCTTTGTGTCCCAATGTCTGCACATCTTATCTCCCTATTACAAGCAAAAGAATATTAATAATAGTATTTATATATATTTGAAACATGTAATGTTAAGACCTCGAATTTCAGATCCATTTCCTTCCTCCCTTGTCACCCATTCCTTCTGGGGAGATAAGCAATTTAGTATGTTGTACATGTCTAGCTATGCAAAACATTATCATAGTAGATATATTGTACAAGGCTGCTTATAATTCCCTCCCACTCATCTCACGCCCCACCTGGTCCATTCTCTACATGATCCTGTCCCTCTTCTATAGTGGGTACTTCCAACCTCCCCTTCCCCCCAGGATGCCCTCCCATCCATCATCCCTCCTCTCATCCCCCTTCCCCCTATCCTACTGCAGGTTGAAATATCCCATTTAGTACGTATGTCATTCTCTCCCTGAACCGAATTCAATGTGAATGTGGCTTTGCCTTTTTAGCCTTCCTATTCTCCCACTCCCTTGCAACCACTTCCCCTTGCTTCTTCTACATAGGAGAGTTTACCCTACCCTGTCTCTCCCCATCTCCTCTTGCCACTTTCCTCTCTCACCTCATAATTTCATCCCTTGAGTATTCTCCCTTCCCAACAAATTCAACCTATGCCCTCTATCCATATATAACTGTAACCATATACACACACATTCACATATGTATTCATATGACCACACACTCTTCTTCCATTATTTTCATAGTGAGAAAGATATCATCACTCACATTTATTGTTTGTCCATATAGGAATGTAAATAGTTCAACTTTGATAAGTTCCTTTGGATTTCTTTTCCCTGATTACCTTCTCAGGCATCTCTTGATTCTTGTGTCTGGATGTCAAATTTCCTATTCAATTCTGGTTTTTTCCTCAAGAATGCTTGAAAGTCCTCTATTCCACTGAATGACCATATTTTCCCCTGAAACAGAATACTCAATTTTGCTGGGTAGGTGACCCTTGGGTTCACTGTCAGTTCTTTTGCCCTCTGGAATATCATATTCCATGCCTTTCGATCCCTCAGTGTAGAAGCTTCCAGGTCCTGGGCTATTTTGATTATGTTTCCACAATATTGGGATTGTTTCTTCCTGGCTGCTTGGAGTATTTTCTCCTTGATCTGGGGATTCTGGAACCTGGCTATAATATTCCTGGGAGTTTTATTTTTGGGATCTTTTTCAGGAGGTGATAGGTGGATTCTTTCAACCTCTATTTTGCCCTCTGGATCTAAAACATCAGGGCAATTTTCCTTGAGAATTTCTTGAAGGGTGATTTCTAGGTTCTTTCTTTGATCTAGGTTCCTTCAGGTAGTCCAATAATTTTTAAATTGTCTCTCCTGGATCTATTTTCCAGGTCAGTGGTTTTTCCCATGAGATATTTCACATTGCCTTCTAATCTTTCATTTGTTTGTATCTGCTTAACAGCATCTTGATTTCTCATAAAGTCATTAGCTTCCATTTGCTCCAGTCTAACTCTGAAGGAATGGATCTCCTCAGCGAACTTTTGAGATTCTTTTTCCATCTGGCAAATTCGACTTTTTAAGGCATTCTTCTCCTCATTGCCCTTTTGGGCCTCCTTTGCCATTTGAGTTAGTCTATTTTTTAAGGTGTGTTTTCCTCAGTCAGGCCGTTGACCCTCATTTCATCCTTTTCCTGCATCCTTCTCATTTCTCTTTCTAATTTTTCCTCCACTTCTCTTATTTGATTTTTAAAGTCCTTCTTAAGGTCCTCTATGGCCTGCAACCCACTCATGTTTTCCCCTGGGGCTTTTGGAGCAGGACTTCTGACTTCACAGTCCTTTTACCGCTCTATGCCCCCAAAATAGGAGTCTAGGGTTGCATTTTTCTGTTTCCTTTGCCTTGGCGTATTGCCACTTGATTACCTGACTTTTGGGCTTGTTGCCACACTATGGCTTTAAGGCCAGATAGAGGAATTTTCATCCCGAACGTGTGAGGGGCAACTTCCATTTCTGGCAAGCTGTAAACCCACCCACGACTTCCACCCTAGATCACAATCCAGATCCAGGGAGGTTAAAGCAAGAGCGATTACCGCCCCCCCCCCCCCAAGAGTGATCACTGGATCTCCCTACAATTAATTGCAGGCCAGGAGCTGGAGCTGCCTCTGAAAACTACAAAATGGCATGTCTCCTCAGCGGCTTCTAGCCCCCAGGGGAGGGAGCCAACACATTCCCCAAATACAGGTCCCAAAGTCCATAGGACACTAACCTCTTACTTTGCCCTAGGCATGTCTACGTTGATAATTCTGGAGTCGCCACAGCTCCTGGTGTTCTGGGGTTCCTCCAGCCAGCTGCTGGCCCTGCCACCCTGGGGCTAAAACCTCGGCTCATGCGGACCTTGGCACCGCTTGGCTCCGCTTCCTGCGCTCTGTGTGTTGCGTTCTGTCTGCTCCCAGACCGCTGTGCTGGTCCTTCCTGCAGGGCTGCTGGGCTGTCCTCAAAGGGAGGTTAGCTTCTCTGTGTCGTTCTGTGGGTGCTGGGTCTCCAGAAGTTGTTCAGAGTCCCCTTTTACATAGTTTGGGGGGAATCTGGGGGCAGAGTGGCTTAGATGAGCTGTTTCTACTCCGCCATCTTGGCTCCGCCCCCGGTCACTTTTTTTTTCCAGTGAGATATTTTATACTTTCTTCCAATTTTTCAATCTTCATGGTTTTTCTTTTTTGATTGACTCTTGGTGCATCATAGAGTTCTGTGTTTCAATTTGACTGATTCTAATTTTTAACAAATTATAGTCTTTGTTTAGTTTTTGATGGTCCTTTTTAGGGAGGTATTTTCTCCAATTACTTCACTAATTTTACCTTGTAAGGATTTGTTTCCTTCAGTGAAACTTTTTTTCCAAGTTGGTCACTGCCTCCCTGATTTGTTCTTTAAAATATTTCTAAAGCTCCTCCAAGAATGCTATTTGGCCTTGAGACCAGTTCATATTTCCTTCTGTGGTCTCAGGTGTGAGTAAAGAGTCCAAGTTGTCCTCTATATTTGCTTGTTCTTGACCTACATAATAAGCTGGGATCGATTTTCTTGCCTTCCCCTTCTCCTTCTCAGCTTCCTTCCTTCCCATGGTAATTCTCTATTTCCTAATTTCTCAGGCTGTAAGCTAAGGTCATGGTCATTGACTCTAAAAGCTGTAGCCTCTAGGTGTCTAATTTGAGGCTAAGGCAGGAGTCTTAGTGAGGTATGCTGATGTTCACAGAGTAATCTGTGGAAGATGGGTGGTCTGGCTACTTGAGATTTCTGCCTCTGTACCCCTGGGCTACAGCTCAGGCAGGCTTTTGCAGGTCAGGTGAGGTGGGGCTTGTTGGATCCTTTCCCCTCTGCCCCTCAGGCTCCTTGCTGCCTCAGTTACACCCCTTCTTGATGATTTCCAAGCCTGAGGCTATTTCCACTATTTTAGGATTTCTCTGTGGGTGGGAGACTTACCTTTGGGTTTTCTACTTCATGAAGGAGTAGTCAGAGGGAACAGCTGGAGTTTACTTTGCCATTCTAGCCCCTGAGGAAACAGGCAGCCAATTTCTAAACTTCCAAGCTGTTGGCTGATAGTCCTAGGAGAAGTTGCTGTCTGTGCTGGGGGCCCTGAACCCTCTCTTACCTGGCTCTAATGATTCCTTCTGTCCTCTGGTGAGATGCTGGTGAGATGGCTGTTATTCATCCTTGGGATGGGTAAGTCGGCTGGATGGGGCTTCTTCTCTCTCTAGTGTAGTCTTATTGTCTCCTCTCAAGTCTGAGCTGTACAGACCCCACTTGCTCTGTGCTCCTCCTGTCCAGACCCTCTTTCCTGGGCTGGATTCTGCCACACTCCATCTCCCAGTGGATTCTGTTATTCTGAAATCTGCTCAGATTCACTTTTTAAGGTTTAGTAACAGGATTCATGGAGGAGCTTAGAGAAGTTACTGCTTCCTTTCTGCCATCTTGGTTCCACCCTCCCTAGAGTCAGTCTTTTACAATATATCCACCATGGAAATGTTTTTTATAACTACACATGTACAACCTATATTGAATAGCTTATCTTCCCATTAAGTGTGGGTGACAAGGGAGGAATGGAATTTCAAAGTTTTAAAATCAAATGTTTAATATATATATATATATATATATATATATATATATATATATATATGTGTGTGTGTGTGTGTGTGTGTATATGTATATGTATATACTATTATCAATATTATTTAAAAATAGATTTTAAAAATGAATGTATACAAAAAAGAAAAAATTCATGGCTAATGTAGAAATATGTTTCACATGATTTCACATGAATGATTGATATCATTGCTTGCCTTCTCCATAGTCAGGGGAGGGAGTGGGTGGGAGAGAGGGAGAGAATTTGGGACTAAAGACTTAGAAAGAAAAGAATGTTAAAAATAATTTTTTAAATCATTTATTAGAGACCTAATATGAACCATGCACTACACTAAGTGAATATTTCTGATTAGGAAACCCACTATTTTGAGAGCACCTTTCTAAAATTGCTGTGATCATGGAAATTGTTGTTTTTTTAAAGTCCCCTAAAATCTATTAATTTAGTGTGTAAAATCAGTTACAGATGATGAATACTTTTGAAGTGATCCCCTATTTTAAGCCTGCTTGACTTTGGGTAGGACAGTCCTGCAAGTCTGGGCAGTCACAAGAGCTCAGATTAAATTTCCTCATGATTATGTGATTCAGTCAAAATGCCCTTGCCCTTATATAGACCAGTTAACCATTGAATTATGTTGGCTGGCCCAGCAATTTGGCCCACTACCAAGAGCTGCTTTGGAGTGCTAAAATCTTTCTTAAATCATCTCCTCCTGAATTTTCCCTCTTTAATCAGGATAAAAGCTTGAACATAGAATTTCCCCCTTAATATTCAGTTTGACTCAGGTGTGTGTGTGTGTGTGTGTGTGTGTGTGTGTGTGTGTGTGTGTGTGTGTGTGTGTGTGTGTGTGTGTGTGTGCTGGTCCTGGGCAGGTTGTTTGCTGGTGTTTTTGCTGCTGTTGCTGTTGCTAATAATCCTCCTCGAATCTTCCTCCTCCTCTTCTCCCTCCTCCCCTTACTTTCTGTTCCTCCCTCTTTCCTCCTCCCTCTCACACCCTGCTCTCATTTCCTCCCCTAATTCGTACACAGCTCCAACTCAGAAATGAAAATCTTTGGAATCTCTGTTTTTATCTCAGCCTTGCATTCCCCCCCTTTTTCCTTTCTGTACTAACTTCCTTCCATTGAAGCATTCAGGGGGCGGGGAGCTCTCTCAGAGATCAGTGACCTAGGGGTAATTGTCAACTGTGTTCATATCATCCTCCCATGCTCCATCCTGCTTATGTCACTATAGAACTGAGCCTAATCACAGACACCAGGCATGCAATAAGTGCTTCCTAAATGCCCATTGGTAGAACTGATACCAAATTCTTGAATGCTATCTCAGTGGAGTGCAGTCTTAGATGGATATTACCAAGTTGGGAAGCCTTGAAAGGTGAACCTGGAAGTGAATCTTTTGGTGGAAGACCAGCTGAGTGAAATGAGAAAAGTAAGCCTCAAGATTAGTCCATCAGCAGTCACTTGTGGAGCACTGGTTTTATAGGTACCAGGTACTGTGGGAAGCTGCAGGGATAATATTAAAGGGAGACATAACCTTCAGTTAAGTTACCAAAAAGAAATGGCATGATAGCGAGTGAGACCATTAGTCATTTTAAGTTGACTTTAATAGTGGGGCTTAATTAAGCCAGTGACTTCCAGGGTTCATATACTCAAATCAGGCAGTCCTGAGATACATATTCTCAGAGCTTTAATAGACAAAAGGCACAACATAACTGTTACCAAGGGGAAACCACAACTTGAGCAAGCTAGGGAAAATGCAGAAGCCAAAGGATAGCATTGCTTAATGACCTGTCAGTTACCAAAACAGTGTAAATACCCTGATTGGTTCCTAGGTAAGGGTGAGGGGCTTTGGTATTCTGGTTGGTGGGTTTTTGTGACAGGCTTGGACAGGCCTGACTTGGTGGGCCTTTCTGGCTTCCTAGGTCTGTTTTGTTGGTGAACTTTCTAAGGGACCGGGAGTACAAGTGTTAGGCTGGTTTCTTAGGTGAGCTTGATAGGGAAGGGGTTTGGGGGAGAGGTCCCAAAAATTGTGGTTACAACAACCACACTAAGAAAGTTCAAGGCACACACCATAAATACTAAGTGATTCTAGGCAATATTGGAAGGAAGGGGGTCTAGGGAGAAGGAAGGAAGGGGGGAGGAGAAGGAAGGGGGAGGGAGAAGGAACACCTAGTAACTAGCCTTCAAAAAAGCTCTTCAAAAAGGTGGATTTGTTTTTCCAAATGGTGGTATAAGTAAAGAATTTCAAAGGGAGAAAGATAAGAAGAGAGAGCATTTGAGGTATGGGGGACAGACAATAAAGAAAGGAAGTTGGAGGCTAGAACAACACGTCTGAGGGATAATATATAAGGCACTTTATCCTGGGCAAAGAATGTGGAGTAGAGGACTATAATTTCTCATAAACTTCGGAAGGCAGATTGGAGTCAGATTATGAAGAGCTTCCAAATCCAAACAGCAGAGTTTGCATTGGTTTCCAGAGGTCATAAGGAAGGTCCAATAGCATACACTAAGCAGAGAAATGACCAGGATATTTTAGGGAAATGCCATTGGCAAATGTGGGGAGAATGGGCTGGAGTGAGGGGGAGCTTGAGGCAGGGAGGTCAATTAGGAGGTTGCTGTGATCATTCAGGTGGGAGATGATAATGGTTTAAATATCTGCCACATTTGACACCTTAGGCAATGAGATTTTATTTGATGGAAAGACTTTCTGTGTTCTTTGTTTTACACAGTCAGACATTCCATCACAGTTGGTAGACCTGTCTTTCCTCGACAAATGTAGCCTTCTGCTAGCAAGCCTGATCTATTAGGGAAGTTGGGCAGGAGTCTTTGCTGAAGGGGAAAGCTAGGCAGTCCTGGCACTGGAAAAGCTTCCAAGGACTAGGACTGAACCTTACAGAGAAGCCTCCTTTCAGACCTGGGAAAGGAAAGCCACATACTCTTTATTTGTTAGAGAAATTTGTAACAATAATGGACCTTCTTAGTCATAACCCTGAATCACTTTCTAAATTATCAAAGTGAGATTAAATGATGTTCAGGAAAGTTTTTGTGTTGTTCACTTTTTGGTGTTCTAATTAATTGGGAATCAGCATATGGCTCAGAGCTTGGGAGCAGAATGTTCTATTGATCAAAGTGATCTACTCCCTCACCTGTCTGGATAAATGAGGGGGTGACTCGGCATAGTGCTTGTTTGTTGATTCATGATGGGGGAGAAACTTAGGATGATAGAGTGGGAGATGTCTCCACATTTGACACCTCCTTCCATCTGTTCAGATGAGCATGTGGTTCATGGGTAGAGAGTTGTCTGGGGCTGTTGGATGTTAAATTACTTGTACGAGATTTCACAGTTAGAGTGTATAGGCAATGGATTTTGAGCCCTGGCCTTTTTGACTTCAAGTTCGTCCTCCTGTCTGATATTTGACATTGCTTAGAGTATTTGTATTACAAAGTATCAGGGATAATGATCCAGAATGATTCCCTGGAAGATGATGAAATGGTATTATGAACGAGATTCACTGCACCATGCTTTGGCACTTAACTGATTGAGTACTCTTATCAGATGGAGAGAGGCAGGGTGGAAGAGTGATCATGTTTCTGAACCTGAATTTAACAAGATCTCTGGCTCTTACTATAGCTATACTCCTGAATTTCTCTCTCTCTTTTTTTTTTAAAGCAATTGGGGTTAAGTAACTTGCTCAAGGTTACATGGCCAATCATTATTTATGTTTGGGTGCTTATTTTTTGAGGCCCAATTTGATCCTGGGTCATCCCAACTCCGAGGCCAGCACTCTTACTCACTGCGCCACCTAGCCGCCCCACTACTGAATTTTTCTGAGGCTCAATTTCTTTGCCTGTAAAATGGGCATTAGGCAATGTCTTCAGGCTATATATTACAAAGCAGGTAGAGATCCCACAAAGAAAGTTTCCCTGCTATTATTTCCCTAAAGCAATGGAATCAAATCTTTCCTTAAAAATGGTGGGAGATGGTCCTAAAAATAGTGGTTATAGTTGCTGTGTTTGTCCTTTATTTTAGAAGAAGACCATGGCATCAGGGAAATGATGACATGACTTGCAGTTGACTTGGATTTGAGTGAGGGAAAGCTGTGCAAAGTCACCAACCTCACTTGCTCCTCCAGAAACATATGGGACCAGTGGCCAAATATTGATCAGGAGGACTGGAGATGACCCAGGAAACCCTGACCCTTTTAGGTTAAAGCCTTTCCAAGTACTCACTTAGAGTGAGGTAACGCCCATTCAGCGAATTGGTTTCTTTAATTAGTGAGCCTTTCCTTTTTTCTCTCTTTCTCTTTCTCTCTCTATTTCCTTCCTTCCTTATTTCCTTCCTTCCTTCCTCCCTTTTTCTTTCTTTCTTTGTTCCTTCCTTCCTTCCTTTCTTTTTCTTTCTTTCTTTCTTTCTTTCTTTCTTTCTTTCTTTCTTTCTTTCTTTCTTTCTTTCTTTCTTTCTTTCTTTCTTTCTTTCTTTCTTTCTTTCTTTCCTTTACAAAACTTTAAACCAAATTCACTCTGAAGTTCATACATTTGACCACAATAAGTCCCTGCACAACTTCCACTTAATGCCTGTGTCTTTTGGGCCCTCCAGGCATAGAGTTAATGTCAATGGTAACTGTTTCTCTTTTGAACAGCAACCCTGATCATCTTCCCCTCCCATTTTTTTTCTGATTAAATGGTCCATCCCTTGATTCACTTCTTAAAGAGATAGCTAAAGTTACTCTCCCACAGAGTCACTCACTGTGAGAATCAGATAAGCCCACTACCAAGGTCCAGAGGAAAAAAAAGGGAAAAAACAAACACACCAACTAATGAACTGCTGTTCCCTAACCTTCTCCCCTCTTTTAAGAGAGGCAATATTTTCCAGCACTGATATTGTTTGAAATTATGTTGAGAGACAACAGGTTCAAATCCTGGAGATGTTCACTGGATGTGGGAGTCTGGATCATTTCACCTCTCCTTGAGCCTTGAATTGCAGTTCTAAAAAAGTAAAAAGAGAGACTGAGACTTGTAGTGCCTCTGCCATCAGGATCCTTATGAGCATCAAATGTTGATGTTTCTAAAGTACTTTGGAAGCATTAATGCAGCAACTCCTTCCATTATATACAATAAGACTCACTCACTCCTTGTAGGTAGTTAGTTGTTTGTTCTTTGTACTGGAAGAAGACCAGTGGCATCCCCATGTTAGGGTCAAGGTACACCTGTAGCTGATCAGTTCAGTATAAACTCAGAAGGCTGGATCACAGCTTAAGCCCAAAAAGGGTGTCTAAGTATTTGGGATGGAGGTGGCTCTAGCTTTGTGCATTTCCCATTTCCTTTGTGCTGTTGTGATTCTCCTTTGTTCATCTTCTTTAATATGGTCATGCCATGCTACATGGTCCTGTGCCAGCATCTCCCATATCCTACAATATATACTAATGTTCTTCAGAGACACCTTAAAAGTGTCCTTTTACCACTTCTTTTGACTTTTCATGAGTACTTGACTTGTATGCAATAGTCTGTAAAACAGCCTTTTAGGTAAATGTGAATAATGGCTATGTGGCCATCCCATTAAGATTGCTCTCTGCAGTTTTGAATGCTTGGCAGTTTAGCTCAATAAAAATCCTCAGTATCTGGTATCTTATACTACCAGGTGACCTTCAGAATCTTCCTAGGACAATTCAGATGGAAGTTGGGATGGTATTGACTGTCCAGGTTTCCCAGGCATACAACAATGTGGTCAACACAATGGCTCTGTATTTGATAGGCAGATGGATATCTTTTTCTCCTATGCTTTCTTTATCCTTATCAGAAGTACTTCTGATACCTTCCCATAAATGCTTCACAAACCATTTACCCATTGTCAGACAGTTTCCTATCAGTATTTCATTTTTTTCAAGTGCCAGGACAGTAGCACTTGGACCCCCAGGCTCTCCTTCCTCACACAGACTGCATGTCAACAACTACTTGGTTTCAGAATTTGTGTTCCAAGATGGTGGAGTAGAAACAGCGAGTCCAAGCCACTCTCCCCCCAGATCACCTCCAAACTATGTAAAAGGGGACTCTGAACAACTTCTGGAGCCCCAGCACCCACGGAACAACACAGAGAAGCTAACCTCCCTCTGAGAACAGCCCAGCAGCCCTGCAGGAAGACCATCGAAGCTCTCTGGGATACTGCAGCACAGCTCGAAGTGCTCAGGGAGCCAAGCCCAGGTCCGCCTGAGTCTCGGTTTTAGCCCCAAGGTGGCAGGGCCAGCAGCTGGCTGGAGGGACTCCAGAACACCAGCAGCTGGGGCAATTCCAGAATTATCAACATAGACATGCCTAGGACAAAGTGAGAGGTTAGTGTCCTATGGACTTTGGGACCAGTATTTGGGGAAAGCGTCAGGTTCCTCCCCTGGGAGCTAGAAGCCTCTGAGGAGACACACCATTTTGTAGTTTTCAGAGGCAGCTCCAGCTCCTGGCCTGCTAACTATAGGGAGATCCAGCTATCAGGCTTGGGAGGTAATTGCTCTTGCTTTAGCCTCGTTGGATCTGGTGTGTGATCTGGGGTGGAGGTAGGGGGTGGGTTTCCAGTTTGACAGAAATGGAAGTTGTCCCCCCACACGTTCAGGACAAAAGTTCCCCCGTCTGGCACCAAAGCCATACTGTGGCAAAAATCCAACCTTAGACTCATACTTTGGGGGCAAAGAAGATCCAAGATTAGAACAGAAAGGGGACTGTGAGGTCAGAAGTCCTGCTCCAAAAGCCCGAGGGGAAAACATGAATGGTTTGCAGGCCATAGAGGACCTTAAGAAGGACTTTAAAAACCAAATAAGAGAAGTGGAGGAAAAATTGGGAAGAGAAATCAGAAGGATGTGACTGATGAAATCTTTCTCAGTATGAAAATAATGGAAGAAGGGTGTATGGCCATATGAATACCTATTCGAATGTATATATATATATATATATATATATATATATATATATATATATATGTGTGTGTGTGTGTGTGTGTGTCTGTGTGTGTGTGTGTGTGTGTGTGTGTTTACAGTTATATGTGGATAGAGGGCATGGAGTGAATTTGTTGGGAAGGAAGGATACTCAAGGGGTGAAATTATGAGGTGAGAGAGGAAAGTGGCAAGAGGAGATGGGGAAAGACAGGGTAGGGCAAACTATCTCATGTAGAAGAAGCAAGGGGAAGTGGTTGCAAGGGAGGGGGAGAATAGGAAGGCAAAAAAGGCAAAACCACATTCTCATTGAATTTGGTTCAGGGAGAGAATGACATACATACTAAATGGGATATCTCAACCTGCAGCAGAATAGGGGGAAGGGGGATGAGAAGAGGGATGATGGATGGGAGGGCATCCTTGGGGGGAGGGGATGTTGGAAGTCCCCACTTTCAAAGAGGGACAGGATCAAGTAGGGAATGGACCAGGTTGGGGGTGGGATGAGTTGGAGGGAATTATAAGCAGCCTCGTACAATATATCTACCATAGTAAAGTTTTGCATAGCTGGACATGTACAACATCTACTGAATTACTTATCTTCCCAGAGGGAATGGGTGACAAGGGAGGAAGGAAGTGTATGTATAGTGTTGTTATATATATATGTTAAACTTTGAATTCAAGATTCTTTCCCTTCCTCCATTGCCAATCACCCTTCCTGGGAAGAGAAGCAGCTCAATATAGGTTATACATGAGTAGCTAAGCAAAATATTTCCATAGTGGATATATTGTGAAAGACTGATTATATTGCCCTCCATCCTATCCCACCTGCCACTTGTTCTATTCTCTACTTTGATCCTGTCCTTTTGCCAAAGTGGGTGCTTCCAACTTCCCTCCCCCTAGCCTGCCCTACCCTCCATCATCCCCCTTCTCATCGACCCTTACCCCCTACTCTCTTGTAGGGTGAGATACCCTATTTACTGTGCATGTCATTCCCTCCTTATACCAAACTCAATGAGAATAAGGTCGACTCATTCCATTTTGCCTTCCTATTCTTCTCTTCCATTGTAACAGTTTTCACTTGACTCTTCTATATGAGATAATTTTCCCTATTGTGTCTCTCCCCATCTCCTCTCATTATATTCCTCTCTCACCTCTTAATTTCACCTTTTAAGTATCATTCCTTCCTATTAAATTCGTCCTGTGCCCTCTGTCTATGTATACCTGTACACATATGTACACACACTGATATATGTATTCATACGCCCATATACCCTCTTATATACACATATATACATATCTATCATCTATCAATCTATCTATCTATCAACCTGTCTATCTATTCCCATATGGAGAAAAGTTTCATAAGTTACAATTATTCTTTTTCCAAGTAGGGACATAAATAGTTCAACTTTGATAAGTTCCTTATTATCTCTTTTCCCTGTTTACCTTCACATGCTTCTCTTGCTGCTTGTATCTTAATGTCAAATTTTCTATTCAACTCTGTTTTTTTCATCAAGAATGCTGGAAAGTGCGGAAGGAAGATTGCAGCTTCCCAGAAGTTTTAGCCATATTCCACAGTTTTTTCAGCCTTGGATCATCCAGCACATCGTTTTCTGTGCCATCGTTGATGTAATTCGTATTTATCAGCTAAGTGTCCTTCTTCCCATCAGTCCATACTTAGCCAAAATGACATTGAGGTTGTGGATAAGCTTTGCTTCTTTTTCTCCATAACCATCTAATCCTTCAGCCTTCATTTTTTTTCCAGTTAAGTTCTTCCTTTTCTTGCATCTTCAGATCAACATTGAGCTCTGACATTTTTATAGGAGAAGCTGAACCAGCTCTGGGAGAAGGAGAAGCAGCTTCATTTTTCTCCTTGATCTGGGGATTCTGGAACCTGGATATAATATTCCTGGGAGTTTTCTTTTTAGGATCTTTTCCAGGAGGTGATCGGTGGATTCTTTCAACCTCTATTTTGCCCTCTGGGTCTAAAACATCAGGGCAATTTTCCTTGAGAATTTCTTGAAGGGTGATTTCTAGGTTCTTTCTTTGATCATGGCTTGCAGGTAGTCCA
This sequence comes from Gymnobelideus leadbeateri, assembly GCA_011680675.1. Classification (NCBI taxonomy): domain Eukaryota; kingdom Metazoa; phylum Chordata; class Mammalia; order Diprotodontia; family Petauridae; genus Gymnobelideus; species Gymnobelideus leadbeateri. The sequence goes on along the minus strand of WOXC01005208.1, from coordinate 647,864 downwards.
ATAATTTTTATATTATCTCTCCTGGATCTATTTTCCAGGTCAGTGGTTTTCCCATGAGATATTTCACATTGCCTTCTAATCTTTCATTTCTTTGGATCTGTTTAACAGCATCTGATTTTTCATAAAGTCATTAGCTTCCATTTGCTCCAGTCTAACTCTGAAGGAATGAATCTCCTCAGTGAACTTTTGAGATTCTTTTTCCATCTGGCAAATTTGTCTTTTTAAGCCATTCTTCTCCTCATTGCCTTTTGGGCCTCCTTTGGCATTTGAGTTAGTCTATTTTAGGGTGTTATTATCCTCAGTCAGGCTGTTTCCTCTCATTTCATACTTTTCCTGCATCCTTCTCATTTCTCTTCCCAATTTTTCCTCCACTTCTCTTATCTGCTTCTTAAGATCCTCTATGGCCTGTAACCTGCTCATATTTTCCTTTGGGGCTTTTGGAGCAGGAATTCTGACCTCACAGTCCTCATGTTCCCTGCCTCGATCCTCTTTGCCCCCAAAATAGGAGTCTAAGATTGTATTTTTCTGTTTAATTTGTTTCCTTTGTCTTGGCATGTTGCCACTTAATTACTTGACTGTGGCTTGTTGCCACAGTAGTACTCTGCCACCATACAGGGGAGCTTCCATCTAGAACGTTAGGGGTCTTCACAACTTCTGGTTCTGGCAAGTTGGATGCCCACCCCAGACCTCCCCTCAGATCACAATCCAGATCAAAGCAGGTTAACGCAAGAGCAATTAACCTCGAAGACTGATCTCTTGATCTCCCTACAGTTCGAAGGCCAGGAGCTGATACTGCCACTGAAGCTGCAAAATGGTGAGTGTCTCCTCAGCAGCTTCTAGCCCCCAGGGGAGGAAGCCGACGCGTTCCCCAAATACTGGTCCCAAAATCCATAGGGCACTAAGCTCTTACTTTGTCCTAGGAATGTGTGTGTTTATAATTCTGGAATTGCAACTGCTGCTGGTGTTCTGGGGTCCCTCTAGCTGGCTGCTGGCCTGGCTGTCCTGGGGCTAAAACCGAGGCTCAAGTGGACCTGGGCTTGGCTCTCTGCGTGCTATGCTGTTCGCTCCCAGAGCTCTGTACTGGCTCTCCCTGCGTGGCTGCTGTGCTGTCCTCAGCAGGAGGTTAGCTTCTCTGTGTTGTTCTGTGGTTGCTGGGGCTCCAGAAGTTGTTCAGAGTCCCCTTTTACATGGTTTGGAAGAGAACCATAATTTATTAAGAGTACACTTCAATCTGCATTCAGATTCTGTCAGTGGACTCCCAAGTATTTTATATTATCTACAGTTATTTTAAATGGAATTTCTATTTTTAATCTCTTGCTACTGGACTTTTATTTGATAATATATAGCAATGTTGATGATATATTTGGACTCATTTTGCATCCTCTAGCTTTACTAAAATTGTTATTTCAAATAGTTTTTTTAGTTGTTTCTCTCGGATTCTCTAAGTACAGCATCATGTCACCTGCAGAGAGTGAGAGCTTCATCTCCTCATTGACTGTCCTAATTCTTTCTATTTTGTTTTCTTCTCTTATTGTTGTAGTGCACATTTCTAAAATAATATTGCATAATATTGATAATAATGAGTAATCTCTCTTCACCACTGATTGTATTGGGAAGGCTTCAGCTTTATAGCCATTATAGATAATGTTTGCTAATGTTTTTAGACATATACTACTTTATAATTTTGAGGAAAACCCCATGTATTCCTATGCTTTCCAGTATCTTTAATAGGAATGAGTGTTGTATTTTGTCAAAATATTTTCTACATCTATTGAGATTATCATATGTTTTCTGTTGGTTTTGTTATTCTATGGTCAATTATGCTGATAGTTTTCCTAATAATGGATCAGCCCTGCATTCCTGGTAAAAATTCCAACTGGTCATGGAGTAGAATCCATGCAATGTAGCGCTGTAATCTTCTTGCTCATATTTTATTTAAAAGTTTTGCATGAATATTCATTAGGAAAATAAATCTCTAGTTTTCTTTCTGTTTTTTTTTCTCTTTCTGGTTTATGTTTTAGTACCACATTTGTATCATAAAAGGAATTACTTAGGATTCCTTCTTTGCTATTTTTTTTACATTATTTAATATTGGAATTAATTGTGCTTTAAATATTTGATAGAATCCACTCATGAATCCATCTGACTTGGGGTTTGTTTTTTTGTTTTTTTTTTTTCCTCTCTTAGGAAACTAATTCTCATTGATGACTTGTTCAATTTCTTTTATTTTTTAAGGTAGGGTTATTAAAGTATGCTATTTCATCATGTTAATCCGGGCAGTTTATATTTTTGTAAACATTCATTTATCTTAGATTGCTAGAATTATTGGCATATAATTGTGCAAAAATACAATTAACAAATGCTTTGATTTTATCTTCCTTGATAGTAAATTAAGCCCTTTCATTTTTGAAATTAGTAATTTGGTTGTCTTTCTTTCTTCCTCTCTTTCTTTCTTTCTTTCTTTCTTTCTTTCTTTCTTCTTTAATCAAAATTAAAATACACATACATAGTTATGTGGCCATGGATTTCTTCTGGCTACTTACAGTATTTTTGTTTTTTGACCTGAGAGTTCTGGAATATAACTATAATATTCCTGGGAATTTTCATTTTGGGATGTGTTTCAAGAGGTAATTGGTAGATCCTTTTAATTTTTATTTTACCCTCTGATTCTAATACATCAGGGCATTTTTTTTCTTGCTAATTTTTTCACAGATGATGTCTGTGCTCTTTTAAAATATATGAATTTTGGATAATGTAAGAAATTTTAAGTTCTCTCCATTGATTGATTTTTCAGGTGAGTTGTTTTTCCAATGAGCTATTTCATATTTGCTTTTATTTTTCACTCTTTTGTTTTTGTTTTATTATTTCTTAATGTCTCATCAAGTCATTAACTTCCATTTTCCTGGTTCTAATTTTTAAATAATTATTTTCTTCAATGAGCTTTTGTATCTTTACCATGTTTGATCTATTCTACATTTTAAGGCATTATCTCTTTTCATAATTTTCTTGTATCACTCTTATTTATTTTCCCAATTCTCCTTCTACTTCTCTTATTTAATTTTCAAATTATTTTTTTAGATCTTCCAGGATTTCTTTTGGGGTTTGTGATCAATTCACATTTTTATTTGATACTTTGCATGTAGCCCTTGGCTAGTCACCTAACCCCATTTATTGCCCTGCATCCCTCCCTCAAAAAGTAAAAACAAAACAAAACAAATAAACAAACAAAAAAACAGCAGAATTTCCTTTGGGACAGCTAGGTGGCATAGTGAATAGAGCATTGGCTCTGGAGTCAAGAGGACCTGAGTTCAAATTGGGTCTCAGACATTTAACACTAACTAGCCGTGTGACCTTGGGCTAACTTTTTGCCTTCTCCCAATTGCCTGCCTTCTACCCTCCAAAAAGCAGTTAAAAAAAAAAAGTAAACCAAAATTCAGTTGCAGACTGACTTCACACCTTGTTGACCTTTAATGGAAATTTCTTTTCTGGATACAGATTTGTATTCACCTACTTTCTAGACTTCACCTTCCTAAGTACTATGTTGATTTTTTTTTTTTGATGAGGCAATTTGATATTGAAATGTTAGAGTACACATTCTGTGGTTTCACTGCCATTGGTGACGTGCATAGATCTCACTAGAAGTACAGGCAAAGTTTTGCCATCTATTCCCATTTGTCTGTGAATGTACTTAGATATCTCTTGTTTATTTATACCTAAAATCAAATTCCTTCCAAATTTATTTCCCTCCTCCTGCTTTTCCTCATCCATCTCATCCATCCAGGCAAAGCACAACAGCTTTGTTGCTGCAATTTCATGATTTTTCAAATTATTCTCAGTTTTTCCTCTAGAAATTCCATTTAAGATTTTGTTTCTCTCTGCATCTCAGCCTCTTTCCTCATATTTGTGATCTTCAATTTTCATGTTTTTGCCTAGTTCATTCTGATAGGCTCTTTCCTCAAAAATCAAGCCCAACATCTTTGCTTCAGCTAGCCAACTATGTGATGGGCATGTAGTAGCTTTCACCTTAAAGCATAACTTTTACACTTCCTTCATTTTGAGTTTTTGGAACCCTTCTCTCTGATCATAATTTCCTGTAATTTTTTCTCCCATTGCTTTCTTTCTAAAAATATCCCTTCTCATGCTCACAGTGTCTCACACTTCTCCCTTTTTTTTCTAGTCCATCATTTCTGCTTTGAACTCACTCCCTTAATTGCTTAACTCTCAAGTTAATGCATTCAGCTACTTGTTTCTCTCCACTCTTGGTCCCCTTATTTATAGGTCCTACTGACATCCATGCCTTACCAATTCTCTGTCCTGAGTCCCTTCCAGAATCTACCTTTTCTTTAACTCACCGAGTAGATAAATGGTGCAGGAGAAAGTTACCGCACCGGTACTGAATGAATGTACTAAGACTCTTGTCTTATTTCATTTCAATAAGAGAATACACGTTTCCAAAAACAGGGAATAGTTTTGAATTTTTTCTTTGCATCCCCAATACTTTGCTCACAGTAGGTGATTAATAAATGCTTATTGAATTGAATTGCAAGAAGTGATAACAGCTGATGAAAGTAAGGCACCTGTGCAACTCTAATGGTACTTAACTTGTCTATGCCCAGAATACTTTTGGTAGTATAAGGGTAGGATGGCAAAGGGCTAATGAGCAGCTAAAATCCAAGCAAAGCAGAGGGGGAGAAAAAGTTTGCTTTTGATGAAAGGTCTAAACCAACTGCTACCTAAAGCAGTGAAAAATCTGGAGATTATTTAAAGGTCATGGGCAGTGGAATGGGATTAGAAAAATGCAAAGGCTGTCAGGATTTGAAAACCCAGAGTAAGATAGATTCAGCAGATAAGCCAATGAGCTGAATTTGAAATCATTAGAAAATTCTAGAACACATCATCATGAAAATTTTGAAATATGTAAAGAAGGAAGCACTGGTCACAGAGGCAGAATGACTATATTCATTTTTTACAGGGTTCATGACTCTAGATCATTGAAATGCTCTCATGTATGACATTTAAACATTAAAAAAAAACTTAATTCCACAGGCTATCATTGATTTTGTGAACAAAACAGGAAAACATGGGCCAGGTGATAGTACATTTAAGTGGGTTCTGAACTGGTAACGGGTTCTGAACAAAAGAATGGCCATTAATGAGTTGTTACCAACTTACAGAGATGTCTTAAGTGGGATGCCTCAGGTTTCCTGTGTCTTGGTTAAAGGTCCTGATAGCCTACTTAGAAATTTTGTAGATACTACAAAGCTGGAAGGGATGGCTCGTACATGGAGGATGGAGTTGGGAACCCCACAGCCTTCTTTAGGCCAAAAGGTAGACAGATTATTATTAGCTTGCATTTAATAAGGCTACATATAAAGTCTTTGTTGTTCAGTCATTTTAGTAATGTCTGACTCTCCATGACCACACTTGGGGTTTTCTTGGCAGAGATACTCAAGTGCTTTGCCATTTACTTCTGCAGCTCAATTTATAGAAGAATAAATCAAATAAAAAATTAAGTTACTTGCCCAGGGTCACATAGCCAGTAAGTGTTTGAAGTTGGATTTGAACTCAGGTCCTCCTGATTCTGGGGCTGGCACTCTACCCATTGTACCATCTAACTGTCCCTGCTGTAAAACCTTAACATCCTTTAAAAATATTCACATTTTCCTATGAAGATATCATGACCAGGCCACGATCCACTTGAAAATGAAAAGAAGAATAGTTTTTTGTTTTTGCATTTTAGTGAACTGAAGGCTCATTATGAGTGACCAATAAACTAGGGTGCCCCCCCCCCAATACTAAATCAATATTAGTTGCATAAGGAAAGTCAGTGTCTAATCCAGAGGATGTGATGGTTGCCTCAATATGTCTAAAGCTTACTGTTTTATCTTCCCCACTGGAGGCATCTCCATTCCAAATTTCCCAATTTATTTGGAGGGACCCATAAGCTTTCCCCTTTGAACTGGCTAGTAACCTAAGACTCTCTTTCTCATGTTGATTATTTACTCATGGTCACAGCCTCTTGGAATGCTTAGGTTCTTCAAAGGCTCCTTTTCTTTTGTGGGTCTCTCCAGAAATTATGATGTGTTCAATTTATGTTTTGCTGTCTCCTCTAAGCTGTGTTCCTGTAGTCCCAGAACACAATGTAAGCCACTTGACGCAGAAGGTATTTTGTTTAGTCTTTTTATCCTCAAAGCCTGGTATGTAGTAGAAGATTAAGAATTCTATTTTGAATGGATGCATGATCCCTCTTCAATTTGAAGTTTCCTTGACCTCCTGAAATTACTTTGTATTTTCATGCCTCAACATCTATTTAAGTCTCCTGAAACATCCCAATCAGATGGAAACTTGTTCACATTTTGGTTTTTGTCTTTGTAAAACTTAATTCAGTGGTTGTGATTTTCCTCATGCTTTCCACAAACACATTAAGCAAAGATGAACAACACTTCGAAAACATTACATGTTCTATTTCGGGGGGGGGGGGTACTTTGGGTATACAATAAAATTAACTCTGTAATCTCTTTATTCCTTCACCTGCCCTTCTCTCACCCCAGAGAAATTGTGAAACTGTTCTCCATCAGGAAGTTGAAGGGCACATTATGATAGTTGAATGAACTAGACATGTTGATTCAATAATAGAACCAGTCTAGAGATAATATATATTGCAAAGAACCATACTAGAAGTAGTCTTGTGTGTGTGTGGGGGGGGGAGGGTTATTAAACAGACTAAATTATGATTTGTTGAGATCCTAAAAAGGAGATTAATGTCCAGACAGACTTTTCAAGGTATCCATGGATGTCCTTCCCAATTCTGTAATTTTGTGATTGCTTCCATGAAATTATAGCAAGGTATTGCTTAGTAAAACAATTTGGATACTAATACCGAAAGATTTGTGCAAATTAAAGATTTTAAAATTAGTCTTAGTTTATTATTTTTCTTAAATTATCCCCACATATTATATATATATATATATATATATATATATATATATATATATATATATATATAACACTCAGATATGCTTTTTTTTTTCTTTTTTGGAGTGACAATTGGATTAAGTGACTTCCTCAAGGTCACACAGCTAGTTTTGTGTTAAGTGTCTGAGGCCACATTTACACTCAGGTTCTCCTGACTGCAGGGCAGGTGCTCTATTCACTGCACCATCTAGCAGCCCCAAAGATATGCTAGAATATATTCTAGAAATATTAACACACTGAAAAACAATTAGGATAAAAAGCTCAGGCAAGGTTTGTGGTGGAAATAAAAACTGGAAGAAGAACTGAACCTTAGTGTAGAAAAATGTTTTTTCCCTTTAAAATATTGGAAATTGTAAATTAAAGGCAGAAACAAAAATCTTTGCAGCACAGAATTCTATGTGCGTCATGCATGTATTCACAGCAGATTTTAAACTCATTTGAAAATTAATATTCACTGAGCTACCAAAAGTGATTTTATTCCAACAGAACAGATTAATGGGCTTGATTAGAATAATTATCTGATAAAAGTAGTACAGCATGGGCTGGTATGTACTGTAGGAGGCATTTGCATCTCAAAAGAGAATGGAATATGGCATTGCAGCATTTTGCCCGATATTTATCTTTTATTATGGGGTTCTCAATTGGCGAGTGTGAATGAAGAACTCTACTCGAAGAGAACGTTTCTAAAGATGGTATATATGGGCAGGCTAAGTTGGCTCAGCCCCATCTCTACCACCTGCTTTGCACCATGGTGTTTCTCTATCAGGGCTAATGACATCCTCCTTTACTTGATTCTATTTCAGGGCCAAATGTTCTTTCAGGTGAAGCAGCTTCATTGAATCCACATGAAAGAGGTGACGTTGCCCACACTCCTGAAACCTCAGAGTTTGGGGAAGAACCTTGTGGTGGGCTCATTAATAAGGAGTCAAAGTTTCACCAGAGATGATTATCTCCTGGGACATGGGAATCTCAGAGGAATGCAGCACAGTTAAAGTGCATGGCCATTTACATGGAGCCAGGGATGGCCCAAGGCTTAGATCAGTAAAGAAGTACCTCAAATACAACTACCTGGAGCCTTTTAAAATATTTCTATTTTATTTTTAGCATGAATCTCTTTTAAATCTTTGCCTTGAATGAGGGATGTGGAGGCAGACATCTTGACTCTCCCTCCACAAATTGTCTTTGATCATATTTATTAATGTGCATGCTGTATTTCCTTGTAGATTGGAAGCTTATTGAGGGCATGCGGTGCTTTACCCCCTCCCACCAACCCTTTTATTTTCAGGCAGCATTTCTTATTGAACAGAGAATTGGTCTTTGAGTCAGGTCTGCCTGAATTCAAATCTCAAAATCTTTTGCAGCCCTTGGCCATGCTTCAAGATTATAAATTGCAGAAAAGTTGCCAACCTCTATTGATAGAAGGAGTTTGATCATTACTGATCTCCAGATACCAAATGGAATCCAGTAGCTAACTGTATTTCCAGCAACTAGAAAAGCACCTGCCTCATAAAAAGTACTTGATATGTATTTGTTAATTTGAATTGACTTGGTAATGGAGCAAGGACATTTATCAAATTTGCAAAAGGGAAAAACAGTGCCTTTTTCATATCTACCCTTACGTTATGAAGTATTCTGCTATCATCATATCATGAAAACATCCTTCAAACTCATGTAATCCAAACACACAGGGAGAGCTTTTGATCTACCCATGGATGAGCAGTAATGGTAAAGGGGGAAAAGATTTACTCTTCAGTTCAATTCAGTTCAATTTGATTTAGGTAAACCAGGAATTCATCTAGAATTATTATCTTAGCTACTCTGTGAGACAATATCCATCAGGTTTTTGGCCTTCCTTAGGAAAGGCTCTTGAAACTTGTAACCATATCACTACTTCCTTTGTAGAGAGCTGCTGGAGAGTTGCAAGGGAATGACAAGGGGCCAGATCATACAACGCCTACTTTGATACCCAAAGAGTTGCCAGATCTTATTTTAATGGTGCGTATATGTATGTGTGTGTGTACACATGTGTGCAAATATGTATATGTATCTAGGTACGTATGTGAGGTGATTGTGAGTGGAGGTGAAGGTATAAGGAGATAAGGAATGGACCTGAGATTTCAGTGGTTTGGAATGATACCTTTGAGAAGATCCCCCTTCCTCTCCTGATGGAGAGTAACCCATTCTCTTCAAAAATCAAGTATTACTTAGACCTGCTAGATTCAAGTGAAGTGCAAGGCTTGGTCAGAGCTGTGTAGCCAGTATATCACAGAGGCAGGAATGAGTGGGGGCTTCCTGACTCCTATGCTTGCTCTCAATGCAGGAGACCAGTCTGCTTTTTTCCAGTGTCTTAGCTGTGTTAGCATCATTTTCTCCAGAGGAGGTCCCAACCCAGTCAAACCAACATTCCTCTTGTGATTCTCTCACTGCCAGAGAACAGGCAAACCTCCTCCCTGGAAAGGCTTATACAGACTTTCTCAGGAAAATGGAAATCCTTTCTTCATCAGAGCCACTCACCTACAAGTTCCTGAAACAACTCCTTTCACTTTTGCACCTCTCTAATTGTTAGGAGGACATATTTTTCTTTTCCTGCCCCTTACTTTAAACTTAAATTCAACTGAGCAGCTTTTATTCATTGCCCATGTCTTTCCATAAATCCTCCACAGAGGAAGCCTTCACCCCCTTTCTAAGCCTTTCTCTCTTTTTTTTTATTTTCTCTCAGTATCTCAGAGAATTCTATGTTGAGCTCAGTTCTCCAGCTATTCTCCTTGCCACACCTCCCTTTTCCTTAGACATGTACTCTCTAAGGGTATATTGATGAGATTCCATCCTATTCCCTCATTTGACCTTCTATTTCCCTTTGTGTTTTGCAATTGTTGATTCTTCCAAGCTCGTTGCATTTCGTGATGCTAAGAAATAAAACATTGCCAGGATAATGCTGCTGATGGTTTAGGAGCTGGTCTTTGGCTTTAGAGAACAGGTTGAGATTTTAAAGGTACTCTGGGATTTCCTCAGTATGACACAGTCAAATTATCTTTGCTTTTCTTAATCTAGGTTAGAAATTTTATCTATCTGCAGGGGAGATCCAGTCCATATTGACGGCCTAACTTGAATGATCAGCCACTCAAATGCACACTATGGTCTAATTATTACATGGTTTTCATTCACTTTTTTTCATGATAAGTGGTTAGACTGATCTCTTGCCTGTTTTCTGATTTTGGTAAAGACCTTTTGTATTGTTGCCATTGAATTGAAGCCAATAATTAACATATTAAACATGTAGTTGGTGTTGTGCTTGATTCAATGTCCTGTGCTCGATTCAACGCCATAGGTGAATCAGAGACTTCTCATTTGGACAATATTCCCTTCAGAGGTGAATACTTTTGTTTGGATTCCTTCAAAGACACTATCCAATGAATGGATCTCTGAATTCCCACCTAGTATTTAACAGGAGTCTCTGACATAAGATCCACTTACAATTCCTAACTTTATTACAAAGTTTTTATTTTGGATATGGTCTTTCATCAATTGACCCAATTCAACAGGAAAACAATAGAGTAGAGATGACAAGATTCTTCATGATAGAGTGGGTAAAATGACCATGCTTGAGGAAAACTTTGAATGGAGAAAGCTTATTTCCTTTTGAAGTCTGAAATGGAGTATCCTTTAGTCTGTGGTTTGGAACATCCATATAGGAGAAGGAGTGCCTGGTTCAAATTGTAGCTCATGGGATGTTCTTGTATGGTGGTCTTTAACATTATAAAATGAAATTTATTTCTATTTATATATGTAAAATATTCTCCATTCCGCTGACTCTTGGCACTGAAGAAAGGGGCTAAAAAAGCATGAGAAAGCTAGTTTCGAGATTCTGCAAAGCTGTGAGCTGTTGGAGTGATGTGCATTATTTGTCTGGATCTGAATTCCTTCCTCTGCAACATAAGGGCAATGATATTTGTTCTACTTACTTCCTGGGAACACAGCAAGCATCATGGGCAGGGTAGTCTTCATCCCCAATAGACAAATTGTTGGTTTCTCTAATGTGGTCTCTTTCTGTTAGGAAACTGTCCTCATGCCATTCTCCAGAAAACACTCGATGGGACTGTCCTTATGCCATTCTCTAGAAAATCCTTGATGGGGGCGGCTAGGTGGTGCAGTGAGTAAGAGCACCGGCCTCGGAGTTAGGATGACCCAAAATCGAAACAGGCCTCAGAAAATGAGCACCCACACATAAATAATGACTAGCCGTATAACCTTGAGCAAGTTACTTAACCCCAATTGCTTTAAAAAAAAAAAAAAAAAGAAAATCCTTGATGGGACTGTATTTGACTTGTTCTCCAGAAAGTTCTTGATGGGAGAGTCTGAAGTAAAAATAAGAGTGTGAGCACTGGTTGAAGCCTCTGCTATTTAGCAAGTGGATCTCAGTGTCAGAAGTTCAACAGCAGAGATTGTTTGTAAGAGCTTTAAATGTCACTGGATCTGAGACTACATCAGCACTTGAAATTTCTCTACGCATATACATATATATATAATAACACTAACCATAACTGACATCTTTATCATGGTTTAAGGTTTACAAAGTTTATATACATACATGCATGAATATATATGCATTTATGTATAATTAATATGTCTATATATAGTAGTCACATGTTCATACAGTACTGTCATATGTGTATATATAATACTCATACACACACCTGTATAGTAATTTCTATGAGATATAAGATATACACATATGATAATTATGTGCAAATTTCCACATATTTCCTTTCCAGCAATCCCAGGAGGTAGGTGCTATTGTTTTTTTTTTTTTTTTTTAAGCAGTTGGGGTTAAGTACCTTGCTCAAGGTTACATAGCCAGGCATTATTCACCCGTGGGTGCTCATTTTCTGAGGCCGGATTTGATCCCGGGTCCTCTCAACTCCTGGGCACACACTCTTACTGTGCCACCCAGTTCTATTGTTTTTGCCAATTTACAGATGAGGGAAACTCTGCCTGAAAGAGCTTCCATGTCTGGTGCCCATAGTATAAATGAAGGCAAAAACTCTGCTTTTCTCATTCACTCTCTCTGTGTTCCTGGGCAAGATTTTGAAAACCATTCTCCAAAGATGTCTCCACTTCTGTAAAACAGGGATGATAATATTTCTCTAGACTTGGTGTAAGGCTCATGGGACAAAATACAAGCCCTAATGTCTTGTACGAAGGTGAGTTGTGTATTTTTTATGCCACATCTCACTCAGTGATACATTATTTCCTACTTTCAGTGGCCATCTCCCTTTCCATTGACCTTTGGCTCACCTGCAATTTTAATTTTCTTGAGATGATTATACCCCATGTTACACAGATCTTCAGGAAAATTAAAGAACAACCCCCTGTGGCTCAGCCAGAACAATGATCAGTTTCTGTTTTTTTTTTTTTATATTATTTTCCAATATTGTAATAGATATCCAGCCCCCTCTCCCATCACCTTCCAGGTAACACTAACATATTCCATAGATAGCCTGATGTACACACCCATCTTTTCACTTAACTGCATTCATTTCACTTAATTTTCATTGTAGAGTTATGCGTTTTTTTTTTATATTCTATAAACACTTCCTATCATTAAGTATAAAATGTTGTGGATAGGATTTCATCAACTCTCTAAAATACCTTTGTGTTTTTGACTGACCGTTGGCCACCATAATTTTATTCTCAGGTACTTATATTCTCAGGTAACTCACTCAACTATCCGACATAATCAGTGTTCTAGTTAACAAAACATTTTGATCAATAGAAATTGACTCCCTATATGCTACATGGGTAAGTAATTTTCAAAGACCCAGTCTACAATAAAATACATTTACCAGGTAGTGGAGTCAAGATTGCAGAGTAGAAACAGGTTTTCTGCCATGCTCCACCTTCCACCTCACCCAATTCATGTAAAAGAGGACTCTGAACAAACTTTGGAGCTACAGGGCCCACAAAATGACACAAAGCTAACTTTCAGCTGAGAACAGCTTGGCAGGCCATCAGGAATCTGCCAGTGAAGCACTCTGAGAGCTGACCCCAGGCCCAAGAAAGAAGAGGTTTTAGCCCGAGGGCAGGCCTGACCAACTATCCAGTTCACCAGAACCTGCAGTGGTTTCCAGAATTATCAACACATAGATGTTAAGGACAAAGTGAGAGTCCAGTGCTGTGTGGATTTTGGGATCCAGTAGTTGTGAGAGCTGTCAGGGTTGGCCCCAGGGACAGGAAGCTACTGATGTGCCACAGCCATACAACAGCTGCTGCCACTTGGCAGCCTCAACTTCTGGCCTGGAGAGTGTAGGGGTCCAAGCAACCAGTCTGAGGGGTAATCCCCCTTGCTTTAACCAGCTTGGATCTGGATTGTGCTCTAGGGTGGAGGCCCTGCAATGTGCGACTAGTTTGCCAGAGCATGTGGAGTCTTCAGAGAGGGCATCCAGCTAATATCTTTGGCAGCTGAGAAAAGCCCAGCATTTGGTATGAAGCTTCCCTGTCTGGTGGCACAGTCCTACTGTAGCAAAAAGCCCAGGGGTCAAATGATAGAGTGGTGACATGCGCAGGCAAAGAAAGCAAAATAAACAGAGCAACCAAACTTTACACTCTTATTTTGGTGACAAAAAGGATCAAAACATGGAACAGGAGGAAGACAAGGAAGTCAGAACTCCTGCACCAAAAGCTTCCAAGAAAAATACTAGCTGGTTATAAGCCATAGAAGACCTTAAGAAGCAAATAAAAGAAGTGGAGGAAAAATTGGGAAGAGAAATGAGACTGATGCAAGAAAATTATTAAATGAAAGTCAACAGCCTGACTGAGAAAAATAACACCTTAAAGAATAGACTAACTCAAATGGCAAAAGAGGCTAAAAAAGCCAATGAGGATAAGAATGACTTAAAAAGCCAAATTTGGCTGATGGAAAAAATAATCTAAAAAACTCACTGAGGAGAATAATTCTTTCAGAATCATATTGGAACAAATGGAAGCTGGCGACTTTATGAGAAATCAAGATGCTGTTAATAGATCCAAACAAATGAAAGAAGAGAAGGCAATGTGAAATACCTCACTGGAAAACTACTGACCTGTTAAATAGATCCAGGAGAGATAATTAAAAAAAATTGGAGTACCTGAAAGCCATGATCAAAGAAAGAACTTAGAAATAATCCTCCAAGAAATTCTCATGGAAAACTACCCTGATGTTTTAGAATAAGAGGGAAAAATAGAGCATGAAAGAATGCATCAATCACCTCCTGAAAAAGATCCCCAAAAGAAAACTCCTAGGAATATTATAGCCAGGTTACAAAATTCCCAGATCAAGGAGAGAATATTATAAGGAGCCAGGAAGAAAAAAATTTTAATATTGTAAAAACACAATCAGGATAACACAGGATCTGACAGCTTCTACACTGAGGGATTGAAGGCTTTGTAATATGATATTCCGGAGGTCAAAAAGGCTGGGATTAAAACCAAGAATCACCAACCCAACAAAACTGAGTGTCATGTTTCAGGGGAAAATATGATAATTCAGTGGAAGAGAGGACTTTCAAGAATTATTGATGAAAAAAAAAACAGAGTTGAATAGAAAATTTAACATTCAGATAAAAGAAGCAAGGGAAGCATGAGAAGGTAAACAGGGAAAATAAATCATAAGGAATTTATCAAAGTTGAAATATTTACATTCCTACATGGAAAATGATAATTGTAACTGATAAAATTTTATCTCAGTATGAAAATAGTTGAAGAGGATAGAAATATATATATATGTGTGTGTGTGTGTGTGTGTGTGTGTGTGTGTGTGTGTTTATATAGGAGGGTATATATGTGTATGAATACACATGTGAATGTGTGTATATATGTTTACAGGTATGCAGAGATAGATGGCAGAGGACCGATTTAATAGGAAGAGATGGTACTTAAAAAGTGAAATTAAGAGGTGAGAGAGGAATATAAAGTGAGGAGATAGGGAGAGACAGAATGGGGTAAACTATATCATATAAAAGAGGCAAGGGGAAATGGTTATAATGGAGGGGAATAACAGGAAGGCAAAAGAGAATGGGTCAACCTTATACTCATTGAGTTTGTCTTAGGGTAAGGAGGGAATGACATACACACTAAATAGGGTATCTCACCCTACAGGGAGTAGGGAGGGAGGGGATAAGAGGGGGGATGATGTAAGGGAGGGCAGCATTGTGGGGAGGGAAGTTTGAAGCACCCACTTATGAAAAAGGGAAGTATCAAAGTAGAGAATAGAACAATTGGGAGTTGGGATAAGAGAGAGGGAAATATAGTCAGTCTTTTATAGTATATTTACTATGGTAATGTTTTGCATAGCTACACGTGTACAACTTATACTGAATTGCTTATCTTCCCAATAAGTGTGGGTGACAGGGGAGGAGGGGAATGAATCTGGAATTCAAATGTATACACGTACACACACACAAACACAAACTATTATTAATATTACTTTGCATGTAATTGAGAAATAAGATATACAGGCACTGGGACATAGAGGTCCACCATGCCATATAGGAAAAGTCAAAAGGGGTATGGGAGAAGATATGGGAGAGAGCAGATTTGAGGAGAGGATATCTTGTAGAATTTTAGGGGGCGGTGGGTAGAGGAAAATGGGGAGAAAATTTGTAACTCAAAATCTGGAGGAAATGAATGATTTCAACCAGAAGTTAGTAAACATTTGGGGGAAAAAGAAAGAATTTGACAAGGTGAAATGACAAGTTGAAATTTAACAAGGTTACAGTGAGAAGGGTCAAGGACAAAATTCTGCAAATTTAATTAAAGGATCCAAATGTATAAATGCAAGATGGGGGAGATGCAGCTTCAAAGAAATTTATGTGAAGAGGACCTGAGTATTTTGGTTGATAGCAAGATTATTTATTCAGCATTGTAAAATGACTGCCAAAAGAGTATAATATGATTTTACCTTTAAATATATCTAAATATCAATGAAAAGGAGGCAGAGCCAAGAAGGCAGAGTAGAAAGAGCACTTCCAAGGCTCTCTCCCCCACACCACTTCCAAACCATGTAAAAGGTGTACTCTGAACAACTTCTGGAGCTCCAGCACCCACAGAACAACACAGAGAAGCTAACTTTCCACTGAGGACAACCGAGCACCCTGGCAGGGAATGGCAAGCACAGCGCACTGGGAACCGACAGCGCAGCACACTGGGAGCCATGCCCAGGCCCGATGAGCCTCGCTTTTAGCCCCAGGGTGGCCGGGCCAGCAGCTGGCTGAAGGGACGCCAGAACACCAGCAGCTGTGGTGATTCCGGAATTATCCACACAGATATGCCTAGGACAAAGTGAGAGGTTAGTGCCCTATGGACTTTGGGACCAGTATTTGGGGAACGCCTTAGGCTTGTTCCCCTGGCAGCAAGAAGTAGCTGAGGAGCCACAGCACAGACGCCATTTAGCAACTTCATTTTCAGCTTCAGGTCCTGGATGAGAAGAGAAATGAGAAGGATGCAGGAAAAGTATGATATGAGAGCCAACTGCCTGCCTGAGGAAAATAACACCTTAAAAAATAGACTAACGCAAATGGCAAAGGAGGCTCAAAAGGGCAATGAGGAGAAGAATGCCTCAAAAACCCGAATTTGCCAGATGGAAAAAGAATCTCAAAAGCTCACTGAGGAGATTCATTCCTTCAGAGTTAGACTGGAGCAAAGTGACTTTATGAGAAATCAAGATACTATTAAACAGATCCAAACAAATGAAAGAATAGAAGGCAATGTGAAATATCTCATGGGAAATAGATCCAGGAGAGATAATTTGAAAAATATTGGACTACCTGAAAAATGACTCCCAAAAAGAGAACTCCGAGGAATATTGTAGCAAGTTTCCAGAATTCCCAGATCAATGAGAGAATATTACAAGCAGCCAGGAAGAAACAATTTCAATACTGTGGAAACACAATCAGAAAACACAGGACCTGGCAGCTTCTACACTGAGGGATCAAAGGGCATGGAACATGATATTCCAGAGAGCAAAGGACCTAGGATTAAAACCATGAATAACCTATCCAACAAAACTGAGATTCTCCTTTCAGGGGAAAATATGGTCATTCAGTGGTATAGAGGACTTTCAAGCATTCTTGAGGAAAAAAACCAGAGTTGAATAGAAAATTTAGGGGCGGCTAGGTGGCGCAGTGAATAGAGTGCCGGCCCTGGAGTCAGAAGGACCTGAGTTAGGAGCCGGCCTCAGACACTTAATCCACAAAACAAAAACCTAGCCGTGTAACCTTGGGCAAGTTACTTAACCCCAATCGCCCTAAAGGGGAAGCTAGGTGGCTCAGTGAGTAAGAGTGCCGGCCTCGGAGTTGGGATGACCCGAGATCAGATCCGGACTCAGAAAATGAGCACCCACGCATAAATAATGACTAGCCATGAAACCTTGAGCAAGTTACTTAACCCCAATTGCTTTAAAAAAAAGAAAAGAGAGAAAATTTGACATTCAGACACAAGAAGCAAGAGATGCTTGATAAGGTAATCAGGAAAAAAAAATCAAAAGGAACTATCAAAGTTGAACTATTTACATTCATACATGGAAAAACAATAACAGTGACTGATGTAACCATTCTCATCAAGAAAATAATTGAAGAAGGATATATGGACATATGAATACATACATGAATGTATGTATATATGTTTACAGGTATACATGGATAAATGGCACAGGTTGAATTTGGTGGGAAGGTATGTTACTTAAGTGGTGAAGTTAAGAGGTGAGAGAGAAATGTGGCAAGAGGAGATGGGGAGAGACAGGTTAGGTTAAATTATCTCATGTAGAAGAGGCAAGGGGAAGTGGTTGCAATGGAGGGGAAGAACAGGAAGGCAAAAAGGCAAAACTATATTCTCATTGAATTTGGCTCAGGGAGAGAATGACATACATATTAAATGGGATATCTCACCCTGCAGGAGAGTAGGGGGAAGGGGGATGAGAGAGGATGATGGAGGGGAGAGCATTCTGGGTGGAGGGGAGGTTGGAAGTAGCCAATTTTGAAGAGGAACAGGATCAATGGAGGGATTGGACAAGGTGGGGGTGGGATGGGTGGGAGGGCAAGTCTTTCACAGTAAGCAGTGTTTCACAATATACTTACTATGGTTATGTTTTGCATAGCTATACTTGTACAACACATTGCTGAATTGCTTATCTTCCCATATGGAGTGGGTGACAAGGGAGGAAGGGAATAGATCTGAAATTCGAAGCTTTGGAATTAAATGTTTCAAAGATATATAAACACTCTTATTAATACTATTTTGCATGTATTTGGGGGATAAGATGTGCAGGCATTGGGGCACAGAGATTCTTTTTTTTTCTGGTTTACATCATTCATTTCCACCAGATTATGAGTTACATTTTCCCCCATTTTTCCCCTACCCACGACCCCAGAATAGCAGTCCCACTAGATATCCCCTCATCCAATCTGCTCTCTCCCATATCTTCTCCCATACCCCCTTCAACTTTGCCATTAGGGCAAGGCAAATCTCTGGGCCCCAATGCCTGGACATCTTATGAAACATTTAATTTTAAAACTTCAATTTTCAAATCCGGGCCTGGAGTCAAAAGGAGGTGATGCTCAGATCCGGCCCCAGACACCCAACACACATACAAAAAGCCAGCCACGTGAACCCCGGGCAAGTTACCCAACCCCAATTGCCCTAAAAAAAAAAAGAATCATACCTTCCCATCAAATTCAACCTGTGCCCTCTATCCACGTATACCTGTGAACATATGCTATGTACCCTTCTTCAATTATTTTGATAATGAGAGAGGTTTAATCAAACACAGTTATTGTTTTTCCATGTAGGAATGTAAATAGTCCAACTTTGATAAGTTCCTTTTGATTTCTTTTCCTTGATTACCTTCTCAAGAATCTCTTGCTTCTTGTGTCTGAATGTCAAATTTTCTATTCAACTCTGGTTTTTTCATCGAGAATGCTTGAAAGTCCTCTATTTCACTGAATGACCATATTTTCCCCCTGAAACAAGTTACTCAGTTTTGCTGGGTAGGTGACCCTTGGGTTCAGTCCCAGCTCCTTTGGACTCTGGAATACATATTCCATGCTCTTCAATCCCTCAGTGTAGAAGCTGCTAGGTCCTGGGCTATTCTGATTGTGTTTCCACAATATTGAAATTGTTTCTTCCTGGCTACTTGTAGTATTTTCTCCTTGATCTAGGAGTTCTGGAGCCTGGCTGTAATATTCCTAGGAGTTTTCTTTTTGGGATCTTTTCCAGGAGGTGATCAGTGGATTCTTTCAACCTCTATTTTGCCCTCTGGGTCTAAAACATCAGGGCAATTTTCCTTGAGAATTTCTTTAAGGATGATTTCTAGGTTCTTTCTTTGATCATGGCTTTCAGGTAGTCCAATAATTTTTAAATTATCTCTCCTGGATCTATTTTCCAGCTCAGTGGTTTTTCCCATGAGATATTTCACATTGCCTTCTATTCTTTCATTTGTTTGGATCTGTTTAACAGTATCTTGATTTCTCATAAAGTCACTAGCTTCCATTTGCTCCAGTCTAACTCTGAAGGAATGAATCTCCTCAGTGAGCTTTTGAGATTCTCTTTCCATCTGGCAAATTCGACTTTTTAAGGCATTCTTCTCCTCATTGCCTTTCTGAGCCTCTTTTGCCATTTGAGTTAGTCTATTTTTTAAGGTGTTATTTTCCTCAGTCAGGCTGTTGACTGTCATTTCATACTTTTCTTGCATCTTTTTCATTTCTCTTCCCAAATTTTTCCCCACTTCTCTTATCTGCTTCTTAATGTCCTCTATGGCCTGTAGCCAGCTTGTATTTTCATTTGGGGCTTTTGGTGCAGGAGTTCTGACCTCACAGTCCTCCTCCATGCTTTGAGCCTCTTTGCCCCTAAAATAGGGGTCCAATGTTGAACTTTTCTGTTTATTTTATTTCATTTGCCTAGGCATGTTGCCACTTAATTATTTTATTTTTTGGGCATGTTGCCACAGTAGGACTCTGCCACCAGACAGGGGAGCTTCCGCCCAAATGTTGGGTCTTCACAACTTCTGCCAGATGGGTGGCCTCTGTAAAGCCTCCACCCACTCTGGCAAGTTGTATACCCACCCCAAACTTCCCCCCCAGACCACAATCCAGATCCAGGCAGTTTAAAGCAAGAGTGATTAACCCCCAGACTGATTGCTGGATCTCCCTACAGTTTGCAGACCAGGAGCTAGAGCCACTACTGATGCTGCAAAATGGATTCTGTGCTGTGTTTCTTCAGCAGCTTTTTGCCCCCAGGGGAGGCAGCCGCTCCTTCCCCAAATACTGGTCCCAAAGTCCGTAGGGCACTAACCTCTCCCTTTGTCCTAGGCATATCTGTGCTGATAATTCTGGAATCGCCACAATTGCTGGTGTTCTTGGGTCCCTCCAGCCGGCTGAAGGTCTGGCCGCCCTGGCGCTAAAACCACAGACCTGGCCTAGGCTCTGCGCACTGCACTGTTGGTTCCCAGCAAGCTGTGCTGCCTGCTCTCAGAGCACTGCACTGGCGGCTTCCTGCAGGGCTGCTGGGCTGTCCTCAGCAGGAGGTTAGCTTCTCTGTGCCGTTCTGTGGGTTCTGTGGCTCCAGAAGTTGTTCGGAGCTCCCTTTCACATTGTTTGAAATTTGTGTGGGGCAGAGCACATAGTAATGCTGTTTCTACTCCACCATCTTGGCTCTGCCGGGGCACCGAGATTCACCTTGCCCTGATGGTGAAGTCAAAGAGGGTATGGGAGAAAATATGGGAGAGAGTAGATCAGATGAGGAGATGTCTTGTGGAACTGCTATTCTGGGGTGGTGGGTAGGGGAAAAATAGGGAAAAATGTAACTCAAAATCTGGTGGAAATGAATGATGTAAACAAGAAGTTAATAAAGCATTTGCAAAAAAAATAAATATCTGTGAAAATTTCATTTACTATTCAAACTATATCAAGCACTTTTTTTTTATCACTGATGGCACTTCAGATTCAAAAGGCTTTGTGTATTTCTGGTGGACATAATTCTTTCTTGCATTAGGATGATGGGGTAGTGTTAATTCATGCAGACTTTTATCAGAATCTTATTAATGAGAATCCACCCAATCTAGAGTATGTTGTTTGAGGCAGCTAGGTGACACAATGAATAAAGGAGCAGCCCTGCAGTCAGGAGCACCTGAGTTCAAATCTGACCTCAGACGCTTAAACAGTTATTAGCCATGTGATCTTGAGCAAGTCACTGAACTCCAATTGCCCTGCATTCCCCCCTACAAAGGAATAAAAAAAAAACAGTATGCTGTTGTATGTGGCACTTTGGGGATATAATTTCTTTATCATTTGGGTATTGTCAATACTAAACAGAGAGGCAAGATTATTTTGATTGATAGTTATCGTATAAGTTAAAAAAAAAACAAAACGTATTTTTGGTAGGAATGTAGGACCTGCTTTTCTGGTCCGGCTCATTAAGTTTTTATTTTAGGAGACTCCCTTTTTCTTAGATTTTTTTTTACTAACATCAAGCATGTGATGGAAGTAGTTCTTTACTCTTTTTCATACATTTTAGCTTTGACACAGTATTTACATGCAAACACTCTCCATGCACCCCATACCCCAAATACATCCTCTGTACATAGTTCATTCAAATTGCTTAATGGAGTGGTGACAATTAGTCACATTTGGCATTCCTCACTTTTCTCATTTATGTTTTGTTAAAAGGAAAAGAGGGGGAGTATTGTTACTTTAATAACAGGCCACTGGCACCGTCTATTTTAAGAAGATGCATGTAGACTGATCATGTAGCAGAGTAAGATCATTGGGAGAGAGCTCACCGGTGGCACTTATTTGTTTGAGATGAAAGAGACCACCCACAGATTCATACACAGAGGTAAAAAAGCTGGTTTAGCCTCAGATTTTTGAAGCCAGCTTCCAATCATGAACATTCTATAGTGGCATGGAAGGTAAAGTTGGGTGGGGAGAGTGATGTGTTCAAATCTAGGCCATTACTCAAAGTGTGTGTCTTGTTGACACCTGAAACTCAAGTCCAAAATTAAGATCATTATCTGTTTCCCCAAACCCTCCCTTTTTCCTAACTTCCCTCTTGATGTTGAAGAATGAACCTCCTCCCAGTCACCCAGGCTCATAATCTAAGGGTCCTTTTAGGCTCCTCACACTCTATAATTACCCACTCCATCAAATCAGTCCTTACATTTCTACCTTCCCAGTATGCCCCTCCTCTTCTCTGAAACTACCATAACCCTGATGAAGGCCCTTATCACCTCACACAAAGACTATTGAAGTAGCCTGCTGGTAAGTATTCCTGCCTCAGCTGTGTCCCTATTCCACTTCATCCTCCCCTCAGCTATCACATTGATCTTTCAAAAGCATCAGTTAGTCAGTCAGTCAATAAACATTAAGTGCTTGTTATGTACCACTTACTGTGCTAAGTGCCAAGTATACAAAAGATTGCAAGAGATAGTCCCTGCTTCCAGGGACCTCACCAGTTAATGAGAAGGTAACAGCCAAGTATCTATCTATAAACAAGTCATTTTCCGGTTAAATTGGAAATAATCAACCTAAGGAAAAGAATAGAATTAAGGAAGATTGGGAAAGGGTCCTTTTAGAGGGCAGGATTTTTGCTGGGACTTGAATGAAGTCAGGGAGGCTCTTAGATGATTAGAAGGGAGAGCATTCTGGTCACAGGGGATAGAAAATGAAATTACCCTGATTAGGGAAAGGAGTATCTTTTTTTTCATTAAATTTTATTTTTATTTTTAGTTTACATCATAGATTTCCATAAGATTTTAAGTTACAAATTTTCTCCCCATCTTTCCCTACCCACCAACCCGAAAGAGCGATCCCACTGTATACCTCTTCCCCCAATCTGCTCTCTCCTATCTCTTTCCCCATGACCCCTTGACCTTTCCAGTAGAGCAAAATGGATTTCTATGTCTCAGTGCCTGTATATCTTATTTCCCAGTTGCATTTAAAATAATAATAATAATAATAATAATAATAATAATAATAATAATAATATTTTTAAACATTTGATTTTAAAACTTTGAATTCTAGATTCTTTCCCTTCCTCCATTGTTACCCATGCTTACTGGGATTATATAAGCAATTCTTACCGGGAAGATAAGCAATTCAATATAGGTTGTACACATATAGCTATGTAAAACATTTCCATAGTGGATATATTGTGAAAGATTGACTATATTTTCTTCCATCCTATCCCACCCTCCACTTGTTCTATTCTCTACTTTGACCTTGTCCCTTTTCAAAAGTGTGTGCTTCCAACTTCACTTCCCCACAACCTGCCCTCCCCTCCATCATCCCCTTTCTCATCCCCTTCTCCCCTACTCTCCTCTAATGTGAGATACCATATTTAGTATATATGTCATCCCCTTCCTAAGCCAAATTCAATGAGAATGAGGTTGACCCATTCCTTTTTACCTCCCTATTCTTCCTCTCCATCGCAATAGTTTTCCCTTGCCTCTTCTATATGGGATAATTTACCCCATTATCTCTCTCCCCATCACCTCTCATTATATTCCTCTTTCACCTCTCAATTTCACCTTTTAAGTATCATCCTTTCCAATTAAACTGGTCCTGTGCCCTCTGTCTATGTATACCTGTACATATATATGTATGTATGTATGTATGTATGTATGTATACACACACGCATTGACACATATTGACATATGTATTACTATGCCCATATACCCTCCTATATAGACATAGGTATGTATGTATGTATACATATATACATCTATGTACATTTATATCACCTTCAACTATTTTTATACTGAAAAAAGTTTCATAAGTTCCAATTATCATTCTTTCATGTAGGAATGTAAATAGTTTAACTTTGATTAAGTTCCTTATGATTTCTTTTCCTTGCTTACCTTCTCATGCTTCTCTAGCTTCTGGTATCTGAATTTCAAATATTCTATTCAACTCTGTTTTTTTTTTTTTTCATCAACAATGATTGAGAGTCCTCTATTCCATCCAATGACCATATTTTCCCCTGAAACATGATACTCAGTTTTGCTGGGTTGGTGATTCTTGGTTTTAATCCCATCTCCTTTGACCTCCAGAATATCACAATCCAAGCTCTTTGATCCCTCTTATAGAAGCTGCCAGATCCTGTGTTATCCTGATTGTGTTTCCACTATATTCATATTGTTTCTTCCTGGATGCTTGGAACATTTTCACCTTGATCTGGGAACTCTGGAACCTGGCTATAATATTCCTAGTTTTCATTTGGAGTTTTCATTTGGGGATCTTTTTCAGGAGGTGATTGGTGGATTCTCTCAACCTCTATTTTTCCTTCTGGTTCTCAAACATCATGATAATTTTCCTTGAGAATTTCCTGAAGGATGATTTCTCAGTTCTTTCTATTGATCATGGCTTTCAGGTAGTCCAATAATTTAAATGATAGCTCCTGGATCTGTTTTCCAGGTCAGTGGTTTTTCCAAGGAGATATTTCACATTGCCTTATAATTTTTCATTTCTTTGAAACTGTTTAATAGTATCTTGATTTCTCATAAATCCACTAGCTTCCATTTGATCCAATACAATTCTGAAGGAATGATTCTCTTCAGTGATTTTTTGAGATTCTTTTTCCATCTGGCAATTTCAGCTTTTTAAGGCATTCTCCTTCTCACTGGCTTTTTGAGCCTCTTTTGCCATTTGAGTTAGTCTATTTTTAAGGTGTTATTTTCCCCAGTCAGGTTGTTGACTGTCATTTCATACTTTTCTTGCATTTTTCTCATTTCTCTTCCCAATTTTTCCTTCACTTCTCTTATCTGGTTTTCAAAATCCTTCTTCAGCTCCTCTATGGCATGCATCCAGTTCATATTTTTCTTGGAAGCTTTTGGTGCAGGAGTTCTGAATTCATTTTCTTTCTCCTGTTCTATGTTTTGATCCTTTTTGTCCCCCAAAAAGGAATCCACGGTTTGACTGCTATGCTTACTTTGCTTCCTTTGCCTGCTCATGTTGTCACTCAATTACTTGTCTTTTGAGCTTTTTGCCACAGTAGATCTCTGCTTCCAGAGAGAACTTTGTCCCAAATCACTTGAGTTCTTCTCAACTGCTGGACCCCCTCCTGTCTGCAGGCCAGGAACTCTGAAGCAGCCAAGTGCTGGTGCCTGCATGGCCATAAGGCCTCAGTTGCTTCTCCCTCTGGTGGGAAGAGCCTGGACTGCATTCTGGGACCCCCTCTTCCCAAAGTCCACTGATCTCTCACCTTGTCTTTGGCATTTATTGGTTGGTAATTCTGGAAACTGCCACAGCTGCTGGTAATCCACTCTCCCAAACTCCCTCCTCCTGTGGCTGGTGTGGCCACCCTGGTGCTAAAACCATGGGCTCATATGGGGCTGGGCTAGTCTCCCAGCATGCTACAGGACACTCCCTGCTGTCCTGCTGGGCAGTCTTCAGTGGTAGGTTTGTTTCTCTCTTTCACTTTGTGGGTTCTGTAGCTCTAAAGGTTGTTTAGAATCATTTTTGATAAATATTTGAGGTGATTGTTGGGGGAGCACAAGGGGTTTTCTTGCTTCTATGCTGCAATCAAGGCTTCTCTCCTGGGGAAAGCAATGTCTTGTATAAGGTATAGTGGAGGCTCACTGGATTTTAGAGTATCTAGGCATGATTTTGTTGTAAAAAGCAATGAGGAGATAGCCATCACTGAATTTTGGAAGATGGATTTGGCAGCTGAATAAACGAAGGACTGGAGTGTAAACAAAAGGGTTTGTTGGGACAGAGATAATGGTGGAAACTTCAACAGGAACAAGAATATTACACAGATGGGATCATTTGGGAGGAAAGAGAATTAGTTTTCTTTTTGAGCCTCAGTTATTGGGAGGAGGATCATTCTTCAACAATAAGAAGGAAGCTAAGAAGACTGGAGGGTTTTTGAAAAAAAAACCATAATGAGCTTAATTTTGAACATGTTGTATTAAAGGTGTTGACAAGACACATGCTGTGAGTTTTGAGTTTATACATGGCATTCAGTTCAAAATATTCAATAGGCATTTCAAGGTGAAAGACTGAAGGTAGCAGAGGTAAGGTCAATTTGACCTTAGAGGCAATAGGAATTCAGTAGACTTGATCAAATGGGATTTCTTTTTTCCCCAGAATTTGTTCTTTACTTTTAGGTTTCAACATTCAGTTCCACAAGATTTTGAGGTCCAAATTTTCTCCCCATCTCTCCCCTACTGCCCACCCCAAGATGGCAAAAATCCTGATTACAACTTCCCCAAGTTTTCCATCTCTTATATCTCCCTGTCCCATCCTGATCCCCTTACCTTTACTATTTTTGTAGGGCAAGAAGGATTTCTATACCCCATTGCCTGTGTATCTTATTTCCTGGTTGCATGTGAAACCAATATTTTAACATTTGTTTTAAAAACTTTGAGTTCCAGATTTTCTCCCTCCTTCCCTCCTTCTCCAGTGCCCCACCCTCCCTCACTGAGAAGACAAGCAATTCAATGTAGTTTATACATGTGTGTTATGCCAAACATTTCCTTTGTAGTCATATTGTAAAAGATCAACTATATTTCCCTCCTTACTATTCCATTCCTCTGTTTATTCTATTTTCTCCTTTGACCTTATCCTTTTCTGAAAGTGTTTGATTCTAACTACCCTCTCTCCCAATCTGACCTCCCTTCTATCATCCCCACCTCTTAACCCCTGCCCCCTACTTTTCTGTAGGGTAAGATATCCAGTTGAGTGTGTATGTTATTCCCTCCTTAAGCCTTATCTAATAATAGTAAGGCTAACTCATTTCCTTTCACCTCCCTACTTTTCCCCTTCATTGTAACAGTTTTCTCTCGATTCTTTTATGTGAGATAATTTACCCTATTCTATCTCTTCCTTTCTCCTTCTCCCAATATATTCATCTCTTAACTCTTTATTTTCTTCTTTAGACATTATTTCATGTTCTACTCACTCTGTGCCCTCTGTCTATGTGTACATATACACACATACATATACTACATATACATATACACACATATACATATATACACACATATATATTCCAACAACAATCCTAATAATGAGAAGTATCATGAATTATAAATACTGTCTTTCCATGTAGGGAATGTAAATAGTTTAACTTTAATAAGTTCCTTAAGATTTCTCTTTCCTGGGGAGGCAGAGCCAAGATGGCGGAAAGGAAGCAGTAACCTCGCTGAGCTCCGCGGTCACTAAGTCTCAAAGGGTGAATATGAGCAGATTCCGGAGTGACAGAGCCCACTGGAAGACAGAGCGTGACAGAGTCCAGCCCAGGAGGTTGCCCAGAGTGTCCGCACAGGTCGAGCGCAGAGCGAGTGGGGTCTGCACAGCTCAGACCTAAGAGCAGGCAAGCAGACTACACCAGAGAGAGAAAAAGCCCCAGCCTGCAGACTTACCAAGGACGAATCACAGTCATCTCCCAGAGGGAACGGATCATTGGAGCCAGGTAGGAGAGTTGGGCCCCCAGTGGAGAGAGTGGCTTCTCAGGCTGCATTCAGCCCCCAGCCTGGAAGTTTAGAAACTGCCTGCCTGTATGATACAGGGGCTGGAATGGCAAAGTAAATTCTAGCTGCTCTGATCCTCCCATCCCTCCTTCATGAAGCAGAAAACCCAAAGATAAGTCTCCCACCCAGATTGAAATCCCAAGTTAATGGAAATAGCCTCAGGCTTGAGAATCTCCAGGAAGGGGTGTAACTGAGACAGCCAGGAATCTGAAGAGAAGAGAGGGAGGGGACCCAACAAGCCCCACCTCACCTCACCAACAAAAGCCTACTTATAGCCCAGGGGTATAGAGGCAGAAATCTGAAGTGGTCAGACTCATCCCCACCTAGGCATCTACATTCCTCACTGACTTCCCTGACTTAGCCATAAACTAGCCACCCAGAGGTATTCAAAGTCAAGGATCAGGCCCCAAACTCATAGCCTGAGACACTAAGAAACAGGAAGTCACAATGGGAAGGAAGGAAGCTGAAAAGGAGAAGGGGAAGGCAAGAAAGTCTATTCGAGCATACTATGCAGGGCAAAGAACAACAAAACACACAGGAAAATATAAACTCTCTGCCCACACCAGAGACCACAGAAGGAAACATGATCTGGTCTCAATCCCAAATAGCATTCCTGGAGGAGCTTAAGAAAAATTTTAAAGACCAAATCAGGGAGGCAGTGACCAACTTGGAAAAAGAAAATACCTCCCTAAAAAAGGAACGTCAAAAACTAACTGAAGACAATAATTCACTAAAAATTAGATACAATCAAACTGAAACTCCGAACTCTATGATGCAGCAGGAGTCAATCAAAAAAAAAAACGATCGAAAAATTGGAAGAAAATGTAAAATATCTCACTGGAAAAATAACTGACCTAGAAAACAGATCCAGGAGAGACAACTTAAGAATTATTGGTCTATCAGAAAGTCATGATGAAAAAAGCAGTCTAGACAACATCCTCCAAGAGATTGTCAAAGAAAACTGTCCTGAGGTCCTGGAATCAGAAGATAAAATAGCTATCGACAGAATTCACCAGACTCCTCCTGAAAGAGATCCCAAACTGAAAACTCCAAGAAATATAGTAGCCAAATTCCAGAATTACAAGATTAAAGAAAAAATTCTACAAGCAGCCAAAAAGAAACAATTCAAATATCGAGGAACTACAGTTAGGATCATACAGGCCCTAGCAGCTTCTACATTAAAAGAGCAGAGGGACTGGAATTTGATATTTCGTAGGGCAAGAGAGCTAGAACTACAACCAAGGATTAACTACCCGGCAAAACTGAGCATAATCTTTCAGGCAAAGAGATGGACGTTTAATGAAGTAAGGGACTTCCAGCCTTTCCTAATGAAAAAGCCAGAGCTCAATGGAAAATTTGATCTCCAATTACAAGACACCAGAAGGACATAAAAAGGTAAACAAGGGTAACATAGACTCACACATGCAGAAGTGCACACACCCACACCCACAAACACATGCTCATTACTTGGGATGCAACAAGACCAAAATGTTCACATCCCTATATGTGGAGCTGATAACTGTCAATATTCGAAATCTTTATGATTATCAGGACCTGCAAAAGGGTTATACTTAGAGGGTGTGGGTATGAATGAACTAACATGAAGTCTAAAAAACAAGACTATTAAGGGGATCAAAGGTACTGTAATGGGAAAAAGGAAAGGATGAGCTAGGAAAAGGTAAAATATGCCATCTGAAGAGGCATCAAAACACACTATAGAAGAGGGGAAAGAAAGAGGGAGAGGAACATCATTTAAACACTATTCTCACTGGTTCTGGTTCAAAGAAGGATCAAATTAATCAGTGAAGTTTAGGATTCTAACGTGAATAGACACATAAATTCATTAAATAGAGAAAAAGGAGGGAGGGAGAGGGGCACTGTTTGAAATTTACTCTCATTGGTTTGGAATCAAACGGGGAGTAAATTTACTCTGATAAGTATAAAAATTTATTGTGTCCTATAGATAGTGGGAGGGGAAGGGGGGGTGAAAAGGAGGAGACTAAAGGGAGGGATTAGTAGGAAGGGAAATAGTAGTAAGGGGAGAGGGTAGGTTAAGAAGGGGGGTCACTGGGTGGGAACACTGAGGGAGGGGGCAGTCAAAAGGGAAAACTTCAAGGCGGGAAAGGGAGAAGGAAGAAACAAAAACATAAACAGGGGAGGGAATAGGATGGAAGGGAAGAGACAGATAGTCATCATTACTGTGAATGTGAATGGGATGAACTCTCCCATAAAACAGAGGCGGATAGCAAAATGGATTAAAAACAATAATCCTACAATATGCTGTCTTCAAGAAACACATTTGAAACAAAGGGATACCCACAGTGTAAGGGTAAAAGGTTGGAGTAAAATTTATTATGCCTCAGCTAAAGTAAAAAAAGCAGGGGTAGCAATACTTATCTCAGATAAAGCAAAAGCAAAAATGGATCTAATTAAAAGAGATAAGGAAGGAAACTATATCCTACTAAAAGGCACCATTGAGAATGAAGCAATATCACTACTTAATATATATGCACCAAGTGGTATAGCATCCAAATTCCTAGAGGAGAAGTTAAAGGAATTAGAGGAAGAAATAGATAGCAAAACTATACTAGTGGGGGACCTTAATCTCCCCCTCTCTGAACTCGATAAATATAACCTCAAAATAAACAAGAAAGAGATTAAGGAGTTGAATAGAATCTTAGAGAGACTAGATATGATGGATCTCTGGAGAAAAATGAATGGGGATAAAAAGGAATTTACTTTCTTTTCAGCAGTACATGGTATATACTCAAAAATAGACCATGTACTAGGGCATAAAAACCTCACAATCCAGTGCAGAAAGGCAGAAATCTTAAGTGCATCATTCTCAGATCATGATGCAATAAAAAGTATATGCAATAAAGGGCCATGGAAAGATAGACTAAAAACTAATTGGAAATTAAACAATTTAATCCTAAAATAATTGGTGGGTCAAACAAGAAATTATAGAAAAAATCAATAGTTTCATTCAAGAGAATGATAATAATGAGACAAGATACCAAAATTTGTGGGATGCACTAAAGGCAGTTCTCAGGGGAAGTTTTATATCCCTGAGTGCATACTTAATTAAAGCAGAGAGAAGGGAGGTCAATGAATTGGACATGCAATTGAAAAAGTTAGAAAAAGAACAAATTGAAAATCCCCAATTTAGTACTAAATTAGAAATATTGAAAACCAAGGGAGAGATTAATAAAATTGAAATTAAGAAAACTATTGAATTAATAAATAAAACTAAGAACTGGTTCTATGAAAAAAATCAACAAAATTGATAGACCCTTAGTCAATATGATAAAAAAAAGAAAGAAGAAAACCAAATTATGAGTATCAAAAATTAAAAGGGGGAATCTACCTCTAATGAAGAGGAAATCAAATAACAATGAGGAATTATTTTTCCCAATTGTATGCACATAAATATGACAATCTTAATGAAATGGATGAATATTTACAAAATCACAAATTGCCCAGATTAACTGAAGAGGAAGTGAATTACCTAAATAACCCCATCTCAGAAAAAGAAATCAAACAAGCCATCAATGAACTCCCTAGGAAAAAATCTCCAGGGCCAGATGGGTTCACTAGTGAATTCTATCAAACATTTAAAGAACAATTGATTCCAATACTCTACAAACTATTTGGGAAAAATTAGTGAAGGAGTCCCACCAAACTCTTTCCATGACACAAATATGATACTGATTCCTAAATCAGGAAGAGATAAAACAGAGAAAAAAAATTATAGACCAATCTCCCTCATGAATTTAGACGCAAAAATTCTAAATAAAATATTAGCCAAAAGACTCCATCAACTTTTCACAAAAATAATACACCCTGATCAGGTAGGATTCATTCCAGGAATGCAAGGATGGTTTAATATTAGGAAAACCATCAGTATAATTGAGCATATCAACAATAAAACTAGCAGAAAACACATGATCATCTCAATAGATGCAGAAAAGGCTTTTGACAAAGTACAACATCCATTCCTATTAAAAATACTAGAAAGTATAGGAATAAATGGAGCCTTCCTTAAAATAGTTGATAGCATCTATTTAAAACCATCAGCAAGTATTATATGCAATGGGGATAAACTAGAAGCCTTTCCAATAAGATCAGGAGTGAAACAAGGGTGTCCACTATCACCCCTCTTATTCAATCTGGTACTAGAAACACTAGCAGCAGCAATTAGAGAAGAAAAAGAAATCAAAGGAATCAAATTAGGCAAAGAAGTGACCAAGCTGTCACTCTTTGCAGATGATATGATGATATACTTAGAGAATCCTAGAGAATCAAATAAAAAACTACTTGAGACAATAAATAAATTTGGCAAAGTTGCAGGATATAAAATAAACCCACATAAATCCTCAGCATTCCTGTACATCTCTAATAAAACTGAACAGCAAGAGATAGAAAGAGAAATCCCATTTAAAGTCACTGTAGACATCATAAAATATTTGGGAATCTACTTGCCAAAACAAACCCAGAATCTATATGATCAAAACTTCAAAACACTTCTCACACAAATAAAAATAGGAATAGGAAGTTTTCAGAGAAAGAAATTAAAGATATCTATAAGCATATGAAGAAATGCTCTAAATCACTATTAATTGGAGAAACGCAAGTCAAAACAACTCTGAGATACCACATCTCTCCAGTCAGATTGGCTAAGATGACAAAACAAGAAAGTGACAAATGCTGGAGAGGATGTGGACAAATTGGAACGCTAATACATTGCTGGTGGAGTTGTGAACTTATCCAACCATTCTGGAGAGCAATCTGGAATTATGCCCAAAGGATTATAAATAATTTCATACCCTTTGACCCAACAATACCACTTCTAGGGTTATATCCCAAAGAGATCATAGATGTGGGAGGAAGACCCATATGTACAAAAATATTTTTAGCAGCCCTTTTTGTGGTTGCAAAGGATTGGAAACTAAAGGGGTGCCCATCAATTGGGGAATGGCTAAACAAGTTGTGGTATATGAATATATTGGAATTTTATTGTGCTATAAGAAACAAGGAGGTGTCGGATTTCATAATTACCTGGAGAGACATATACAAACTGATGCTGAGCGAGAAGAGTAGAATCAGAAGAAATTTGTATACAATCACAGACATACCATATCTGTGATGACCAACTATGACAGACTGGACTCTTTTCAGCAATGCAGTGATATAAGTTAATCCTGAAAGACTCAGGAAAGTGAGAAGGAGACACGCCATTTTGTAGTTTTCAGAGGCAGCTCCAGCTCCTGGCCTGTGAACTGTAGGGAGATCCAGCTATCAGTCTTGGGGGGGTAATCACTCTTGCTTTAACCTCCCTGGATCTGGATTGGGATCTAGGGTAGAAGTCGTGGGTGGGTTTACAGCTTGCCAGTAACGGAAGTTGCCCCCTACATGTTTGGGATGAAAATTCCTCTATCTGGCCTTAAAGCCATAGTGTGGCAACAAGCCCAAAAGTCAAGTAATTAAGTGGCAACATGCCAAGGCAAAAGAAACAGAAAAATGCAACCCTAGACTCCTATTTTGTGGGCGTAGAGTGGGAAAAGGACTGTGAGGTCAGAGGTCCTGCTCCAAAAGCCCCAGGGAAAAACATGAGTGGGTTGCAGGCCATAGAGGACTTTAAGAAGGACTTTAAAAATCAAATAAGAGAAGTGGAGGAAAAATTGGGAAAAGAAATGAGAAGGATGCAGGAAAAGTATGA
Source organism: Gymnobelideus leadbeateri (assembly GCA_011680675.1). Taxonomy (NCBI): domain Eukaryota; kingdom Metazoa; phylum Chordata; class Mammalia; order Diprotodontia; family Petauridae; genus Gymnobelideus; species Gymnobelideus leadbeateri. The sequence continues at coordinate 614,672 of WOXC01005208.1, read as the reverse complement.
AATGAGGGTCAACAGCCTGACTGAGGAAAACAACAACTTAAAAAATAGACTAGCTCTCTCTGCTACCCCAACCTAATAATGGCTGCCAGCATGTCTTCATCGTCCCCTGCATCGCTAGCCTCGGCCCCAGACCCAACCGCAGCTCCAGGCAAGAAACCGTTATTGGGGGGCTGCCTGAGCTGCGGCCTCTTATCAGGAGCAGGGCTGCTGGGGGCGGGGGGCTATGTGTACTGGACAGCGCGGGGGCCCCTGAAGCTTGGCTTTGCCCCAGTCCAGGCATCGCGTGTTAGGGGTTAGTCATATTGGTGGACCCTGTAGGAAAAGCCTATCCCATAGAATCAAAGAAGCAATGATGGTGATGATGATGAAACTGGCAGCTTATACAGCCACCTGATCCAATGAACTGACTTGCCATTCCAATGGACTATGCAGAATTGGAGGATAAATGGAAGAGAGCCACAGATATTCCTGGACAATGATCCTTCCTCTGATCTGTAGATGCCTGCAGGGGAAATGGGCTCTAACCATGGTTTCATATTTCTTTTTACCCAGGCCTGACCCTCACTTCACAACTGTGAATAAACTTCTCTGAGAACAAAGAAAAAAAAAAGACTAACTCAAATGGCAAAGGAGGCCCAAAAGGGCAATGAGGAGAAGAATGCCTTAAAAAGTCAAATTTGCCAGATGGAAAAAGAATCTCAAAAGTTCACTGAGGAGATTCATTCCTTCACAGTTAGACTGGAGCAAATGGAAGTTAATGACTTTAGGAGAAATCAAGATGCTGTTAAGCAGATCCAAACAAACAAAAGATTAGAAGACAGTGAGAAATATTTCATGGGAAAAACCACTGACCTGGAAAATAGATCCAGGAGAGACAATTTAAAAATTATTGGACTACCTGAAAGCCATGATCAAAGAAAGAACCTAGAAATCACCCTTCAAGAAATTCTCAAGGAAAATTGCCCGGATGTTTCAGATCCAGAGGGCAAAATAGAGGTTGAAAGAATCCACCGATCACCTCCTGAAAAAGATCCCAAAAAGAAAACTCCCAGGAATATCATAGCCAGGTTCCAGAATCCCCAGATCAAGGAGAAAATACTACAAGCAGCCAGGAAGAAACAATTTCAATATTGTGGAAACACAATCAGAATAGCCCAGGACCTGGCAGCTTCTACACTGAGGGATCAAAGGGCATGGAATATGATACTCCAGAGGGCAAAAGAACTGGGAATGAACCCAAGGGTTACATACCCAGCAAAACTGAGTATTTTGTTTCAGGGGAAACTATGGTCATTCAGTGGAATAGAGGACTTTCAAGAATCCTTGAGGAAAAAAACAGAATTCAATAGAAAATTTGACATCCAGAAACAAGAAGCAAGAGATGCCTGAGAAGGTAATTAGGGAAAAGAAATCAAAAGGAACTTATCAAAGTTGAACTATTTACATTCCTATGTGGAAAAGCAATAACTGTGACTGATGATATCTTTCTCACTATGAAAATAATGGAAGAAGGGTGTGTGGTCATATGAATACATACGTGAATGTGTGTATATGGTTACAGTTACATATGGATAGAGGGCATAAGTTGAATTTGTTGGTAAGGGAGAGTATTTAAGGGATGAAATTATGAGGTGAGAGAGGAAAGTGGCAAGAGGAGATGGGGAGAGACAGGGTAGGGTAAACTATCTCATGTAGAAGAAGCAAGGGAAACTGGGTGCAAGGGAGGGGGAGAATAGGTTGGCAAAAAAGCCAAAACCACATTCTCATTGAATTTGGTTCAGGGAGAGAATGACATACATAGTAAATTTCATATCTCAACCTGCATAAGAATAGGGGAAAGGGGGATGAGAGGAGGGATGATGAATGGGAGGGCATCCTTGGGGGGAGGGGAGGTTGGAAGTACCCACTATAGAAGAGGGACAGGATCATGTAGGGAATGGACCAGGTGGGGGGTGGGATGAGTGGGAGGGAATTATAAGCAGCCTTGTACAATATATCTACTATGATAATGTTTTGCATAGCTAGACATGTACAACATATACTGAATTACTTACTCCCAAGAGGAATGGGTGACAAGGGAGGAAGGAAATGGATCTGAAATTCGAGGTCTTAACATTAAATGTTTCAAATATATATAAATACTATTATTAATACTCTTTTGCTTGTAATTGGGAGATAAGATGTGCAGGCATTGGGACACAAAGATTCACCTTCCTCTAATGGAAAAGTCGATGGGGGTATGGGAGAAGGTATGGGAGACAGCAGATTGGAGGAAGCGATATCTTGTGGGACTGCTATTCTGGGAGGTTGGGTAGGGGAATAATGGGGGGGGAATGATTGTAATACCTGCCGATGAATGATGTAAAACAGAAGTTAATAAAGCATTTGTTTAAAAAAATAAAATAAAAAACAAAGAAAAAAAAAGAATGCTTAAAAGTCCTCTACTTCATTGAATGTCTATATTTTCCCCTGAAGAATTATACTCTGTTTTCCTGGGTAGATGATTCTTGGTTTTAATCCTAGTTCCTTTGACATCTGCAATATCATATAGTAAGCCCTTCAATGTCTTAATATAGAAACTTCTAGATCTTATGTTATCCTAATTTCGTTACCACAATATTCAAAACTTTTCTTCCTTACTGCTTGTAATATTTTCTCCTTTACCACAGAACTCTGGAATTTGGTTACAATATTTCTAGGTCTTTTCTTTTTGGGATTTTTTTCAAGAGGTTGTTGGTGGATTCTTTTGATTTCTCTCTTACCCTCTGGTTCTAGAATATCAGAGTAGTTTTCCCTGATAATATCTTGAAAGGTGCCATCTAGGCTCTTTTTTGTTTTTTTGTTTTTTTTTGTTCTTTTTTTTGTTTGTTTTGTTTTGTTTTGATCATGGCTTTCAGGTAGTCCAATAATTTTTAAGTTATCTCTCCTAGATCTATTTATCTATTTTCCCTTTCAGTTGATTTTTTCCCAATGAGATGCATTGAATTGTCTTATATTTTTTTCATTCTTTCAGATCTGTTTTAAAATATCTTGATTTCTCATAAAGTCATTAGCTTTCAATTGCTCCAATCTAATTTTGAAGGAATTATTTTCTTCAGTAAGCTTTTGGACTTCCTTTTCCATGTGGCCAATCCTGCTTTTTATGGCATTCTCCTCATTGGCTTTTTGAACCTCTTTTTCCATTTGAGTTTGTTTTTTAAGGTTTTATTTTCTTCAGTATTTTTCAGTATTACTCATTTAGCAAGCTATTCACCCGTTTTTCATGATTTTCTTGCATCACTCTCATTTGTCTTCCCAATTTTCCTTGACTTCTCTTACTTGATTTTCTTTTTTTTTTAACATTTTTAAAAATTAATTTATTACTTTAGTTTCAGTTAACAAGATTCAATTCCATAGTTCCTTGATTTTCAAATTTCCTTTACTTCCCTCCCCCCTCCCCTCATGACAGCATATAGTACAGTATAGGGTCTGCAAATGCATTCATATTAAACATTATTCCAATTACAAAGGCATATTGTACTAGGTGGGATGAAAGATGGTAAGGAAGAAGTAAAACCAAACAATGAGAAGAACAAGATCATTTAGTTTGCTTCCATCAGGATTCAGGTTCAGTTCTTTTTAGTTATATCTCTGGATGGCGCATTTCTCACTTTCTTGAGTCATTCGGGATTAACTTATATCACTGCATTGCTGAAAGGAGTCCAGTCTGTCATAGTTGGTCATCACAGATATGGTATGTCTGTGATTGTATACAAATTTCTTCTGATTCTACTCTTCTCGCTCAGCATCAGTTTGTATAAGTCTCTCCAGGTAATTATGAAATCCGTCACCTCCTCGTTTCTTATAGCACAATAAAATTCCATTACATTCATATACCACAACTTGTTTAGCCATTCCCCAATTGATGGGCACTCCTTTAGTTTCCAATTCTTTGCAACCACAAAAAGGGCTGCTAAAAATATTTTTGTACATATGGTTCTTCCTCCCACTACTATGATCTCTTTGGGATATAACCCTAGGAGTGGTATGGCTGGGTCAAAGGGTATGAAATTATTTATAATCCTTTGGGCATAATTCCAGATTGCTCTCCAGAATGGTTGGATAAGTTCACAACTCCACCAGCAATGTATTAGCGTTCCAATTTGCCCACATCCTCTCCAGCATTTGTCACTTTCTTGTTTTGTCATCTTAGCCAATCTGACTGGAGAGATGTGGTATCTCAGAGTTGTTTTGATTTGCATTTCTCTAATTAATAGTGATTTAGAGCATTTCTTCATATGCTTATAGATATCTTTAATTTCTTTCTCTGAAAACTTCCTATTCATATCCTTTGACCATTTCTCAATTGGGGAATGACGTGTATTCTTATAGATTTGGCTCAATTCTCTATAAATTTTAGAAATGAGTCCTTTATCAGAGACACAGGTTGTAAAAATTCTTTCCCAATTTCCCACCTCCCTCTTGATCTTGGTTACATTGGCTTTGTTTGTGCAGAAGCTTTTCAATTTAATGTAATCAAAGTTATCCATTTTGCATTTCATAATGCTCTCTAATTCTTGTTTGGTCCTAAAATCTTCCCCTCTCCACAGATCTGTCAGGTAAACTATTCCTTGCTTTCCCAAATTGCTTACAGTATCATCCTTTACACCTAGATCGTGCACCCATTTAGACTTGATTTTGGTATATGGTGTTAGTTAGTGATCTATGCCCAGTTTCTGCCATACTGTATTCCAGTTTTCCCAGCAGTTTTTGTCAAATAGTGCATTCTTGTCCCAAAAACTGGTGTCTTTGGGTTTATCGAACAATAGATTGCTATATTCATTAACTGCTGGGTCTCCTGCACCTAATCTATTCCATTGATCCACTACTCTACACCTCTGCCAGTACCAAGCAGTTTTGATGACTGCTGCTGTATAATACAGATTAAGATCTGGCATAGCTAGTCCACCTTCCCTAGCATTTCTTTTCATTAATTCCCTTGATATTCTAGACCGTTTGTTTTTCCAAATAAATTTTGTTATTATTTTGTCTAACTCTAGAAAGTAGTTTTTTGGTAAATTGATTGGTATGGCACTAAATATATAGTTTAGTTTGGGTAAAATTGTCATTTTTATTATATTAGCTCGACCCAGCCATGAGCAATTGATATTTTTCCAACTATTTAGATCTGTTTTTATTTGTGTGAGAAGTGTTTTGTAGTTTTGATCATATAGATTCTGGGTTTGTTTTGGCAAGTAGATTCCCAAATATTTTATAATGTCTACAGTGACTTTAAATGGGATTTCTCTTTCTATCTCTTGCTGTTGAGTTTTATTAGAGATGTACAGGAATGCTGAAGATTTATGTGGGTTTATTTTATATCCTGCAACTTTGCCAAATTTATTTATTGTCTCAAGATTTTTTACTTGATTCTCTAGGATTCTCTAAGTATATCATCATATCATCTGCAAAGAGTGACAGCTTGGTCACTTCTTTGCCTAATTTGATTCCTTTGATTTCTTTTTCTTCTCTAATTGCTACTGCTAACGTTTCAAGTACCAGATTGAATAAGAGGGGTGATAGTGGACACCCTTGTTTCACTCCTGATCTTATTGGAAAGGCTTCTAGTTTATCCCCATTGCATATAATACTTGCTGATGGTTTTAGATAGATGCTAGCAACTATTTTAAGGAAGGCTCCATTTATTCCTATACTTTCTAGTGTTTTTAATAGGAATGGATGTTGTACTTTGTCAAAAGCCTTTTCTGCATCTATTGAGATGATCATGTGGTTTTTGCTATTTTTGTTGTTGATATGCTCAATTATATTGATGGTTCTCCTAATATTAAACCATCCTTGCATTCCTGGAATGAATCCTACCTGATCAGGGTGTATTATTTTTGTGATAAGTTGTTGGAGTCTTTTGGCTAATATTTTATTTAGAATTTTTGCGTCTAAATTCATGAGGGAGATTGGTCTATAATTTTCTTTCTCTGTTTTATCTCTTCCTGATTTAGGAATCAGTATCATATTTGTGTCATAGAAAGAGTTTGGTAGGACTCCTTCTTCACTAATTTTCCCAAATAGTTTGTAGAGTATTGGAATCAATTGTTCTTTAAATGTTTGATAGAATTCACTAGTGAACCCATCTGGCCCTGGAGATTTTTTCCTAGGGAGTTCATTGATGGCTTGTTTGATTTCTTTTTCTGAGATGGGGTTATTTAGGTAATTCACTTCCTCTTCAGTTAATCTGGGCAATTTGTGATTTTGTAAATATTCATCCATTTCACTAAGATTGTCATATTTATGTGCATACAATTGGGAAAAATAATTCCTCATTATTTTTTTGATTTCCTCTTCATTGGAGGTAGATTCACCCTTTTTATTTTTGATACTCATAATTTGGTTTTCTTCTTTCTTTTTTTTTATCATATTGACTAAGGGTCTATCAATTTTGTTGATTTTTTCATAAAACCAGCTCTTGGTTTTATTTATTAATTCTATGGTTTTCTTAATTTCAATTTTATTAATCTCACCTTTGGTTTTCAGTATTTCTAATTTAGTACTAAATTGGGGATTTTCAATTTATTCTTTTTCCAGCTTTTTCAATTGCATGTCCAATTCACTGACCTCCCTTCTCTCTGCTTTAATTAAGTATGCACTCAGGGATATAAAACTTCCCCTGAGAACTGCCTTTAGTGCATCCCACAAATTTTGGTATCTTGTCTCATTATTATCATTCTCTTGAATGAAATTATTGATTGTTTCTATAATTTCTTCTTTGACCCACCAATTTTTTAGGATTAAATTGTTTAATTTCCAATTAGTTTTTAGTCTATCTTTCCATGGCCCTTTATTGCATATAATTTTTATTGCATCATGATCTGAGAATGATGCGCTTACTATTTCTGCCTTTCTGCACTGGATTGTGAGGTTTTTATGCCCTAGTACATGGTCTATTTTTGAGTATGTACCATGCACTGCTGAGAAGAAAGTAAATTCCTTTTTATCCCCATTCATTTTTCTCCAGAGATCCATCATATCTAGTCTCTCTAAGATTCTATTCACCTCCTTAACTTCTTTCTTGTTTATTTTGAGGTTATATTTATCAAGTTCAGAGAGGGGGAGATTAAGGTCCCCCACTAGTATAGTTTTGCTATCTATTTCTTCCTCTAATTCCTTTAACTTCTCCTCTAGGAATTTGGATGCTATACCACTTGGTGCATATATATTAAGTAGTGATATTGCTTCATTCTCAATGGTGCCTTTTAGTAGGATATAGTTTCCTTCCTTATCTCTTTTAATTAGATCTATTTTTGCTTTTGCTTTATCTGAGATAAGTATTGCTACCCCTGCTTTTTTTACTTTAGCTGAGGCATAATAAATTTTACTCCAACCTTTTACCTTTACCCTGTGGGTATCCCTTTGTTTCAAATGTGTTTCTTGAAGACAGCATATTGTAGGATTATGGTTTTTAATCCATTCTGCTATCCGCCTCTGTTTTATGGGAGAGTTCATCCCATTCACATTCACAGTAATGATGACTATCTGTCTCTTCCCTTCCATCCTATTCCCTCCCCTGTTTATGTTTTTGTTTCTTCCTTCTCCCTTCCCCTCCTTGAAGTTTTCCCTTTTGACTGCCCCCTCCCTCAGTGTTCCCACCCAGTGACCCCCCTTCTTAACCTACCCTCTCCCCTTACTACTATTTCCCTTCCTACTAATCCCTCCCTTTAGTCTCCTCCTTTTCACCCCCCCTTCCCCTCCCACTATCTATAGGACACAATAAATTTTTATACTTATCAGAGTAAATTTACTCCCCGTTTGATTCCAAACCAATGAGAGTAAATTTCAAACAATGCTCCTCTCCCTCCCTCCAATTCCTCTATTTAATGAATTTATGTGTCTATTCACGTTAGATTCTTAAACTTCACTGATTAATTTGATCCTTCTTTGAATCAGAACCAGTGAGAATAGTGTTTAAATGATGTTCCTCTCCCTCTTACTTTCCCTTCTTCTATAGTGTGTTTTGATGCCTCTTCAGATGGCATATTTTACCTTTTCCTAGCTCATCCTTTCCTTTTTCCCATTACAGTACCATTGATCCCCTTAATAGTCTTTTTTTTTTTAGACTCCATGTTAGTGCATTCATACCCACACCCTCTAAGTATAACCCTTTTGCAGGTCATGATAATCATGGAGATTTCAAATATTGACAGTTATCAGCTCCACATATAGGGATGTGAACATTTTGCTCTTGTTGCATCCCAGGTAATGAGCTTGTGTTTGTGGGTGTGGGTATGTGCACTTCTGCATGTGTGAGTCTATGTTACCCTTGTTTACCTTTTTATGTCCTTCTGGAGTCTTGTAATTGGAGATCAAATTTTCCATTGAGCTCTGGCTTTTTCATTAGGAAAGTCTGGAAGTCCCTTACTTCATTAAACGTCCATCTCCTTGCCTGAAAGATTATGCTCAGTTTTGCCGGGTAGTTAATCCTTGGTTGTAGTCCTAGCTCTCTTGCCCTACGAAATATCAAATTCCAGTCCCTCCGCTCTTTTAATGTAGAAGCTGCTAGGTCCTGTGTGATCCTAACTGTAGTTCCTCGATATTTGAATTGTTTCTTTTTGGCTGCTTGTAGAATTTTTTCTTTAATCTTATAATTCTGTAATTTGGCTACTATATTTCTTGGAGTTTTCAGTTTGGGATCTCTTTCAGGAGGAGTCCGGTGAATTCTATCAATAGCTATTTTATCTTCTGATTCCAGGACCTCAGGACAGTTTTCTTTGACAATCTCTTGGAGGATGTTGTCTAGACTGCTTTTCTCATCGTGGCTTTCTGGTAGACCAATAATTCTTAGGTTGTCTCTCCTGGATCTGTTCTCTAGGTCAGTTATTTTTCCAGTGAGATATTTTACATTTTCTTGCAATTTTTCGATCATCTTGTTTTTTTCGATTGACTCCTGCTGCATCATAGAGTTCTGAGTTTCAGTTTGGTTGTATCTAATTTTTAGTGAATTATGGTCTTCAGTAAGTTTTTGAAGTTCCTTTTTTAGGGAGGTATTTTCTTTTTCCAAGTTGGTCATTGCCTCCCTGATTTGGTCTTTAAAATTTTTCTTAAGCTCCTCCAGGAATGCTATTTGGGCTTGAGACCAGATCATGTTTCCTTCTGTGGTCTCTGGTGTGGGCAGAGAGTCTATATTGTCCTGTGTGTTTTGTTGTTCTTGCCCTGCATAGTATGCTCGAATAGACTTTCTTGCCTTCCCCTTCTCCTTTTCAGCTTCCTTCCTTCCCATTGTGACTTCCTGTTTCTTAGTGTCTCAGGCTATGAGTTTGGGGCCTGATCCTTGACTTTGAATACCTCTGGGTGGCTAGTTTATGGCTAAGTCAGGGAAGTCAGTGAGGAATGTAGATGTGTAGGTGGGGATGAGTCTGACCACTTCAGATTTCTGCCTCTATACCCCTGGGCTATAAGTAGGCTTTTGTTGGTGAGGTGAGGTGGGGCTAGTTGGGTCCCCTCCCTCTCTTCTCTTCAGATTCCTGGCTGTCTCAGTTACACCCTTTCTTGGAGATTCTCAAGCCTGTGGCTATTTCCATTAACTTGGGATTTTAATCTGGGTGGGAGACTTATCTTTGGGTTTTCTGCTTCATGAAGGAGGGATGGGAGGATCAGAGCAGCTAGAATTTACTTTGCCATTCCAGCCCCTGTATCATACAGGCAGGCAGTTTCTAAATTTCCAGGCTGGGGGCTGAATGCAGCCTGAGAAGCCACTCTCTCCACTGGGGGCCCAACTCTCCTACCTGTCTCCAATGATCTGTTCCCTCTGGGAGATGACTGTGATTCGTCCTTGGTAAGTCTGCAGGCTGGGGCTTTTTCTCTCTCTGGTGTAGTCTGCTTGCCTGCTCTTAGGTCTGAGCTGTGCAGACCCCACTCGCTCTGCGCTCGACCTGTGCGGACACTCTGGGCAACCTCCTGGGCTGGATTCTGCCACACTCTGTCTTCCACTGGGCTTCGTCACTCCGGAATCTGCTCAGATTTACCCTTTTGGACTTAGTGACAGAGGAGCTCAGCGAGGTTACTGCTTCCTTTCCGCCATCTTGGCTCCGCCTCTCTTACTTGATTTTCAAAACCCTTCTTGGGTTTCTCCATGGACTGTGATCAATTCATATTTTTCTTGGAGGTTTTTGATTCAGGAATTTAGATTTTGTTGTCTTCTTCTGGTTTTATGTTTTGATCTTCTTTGTCACCAAATAAAGATTCTATAGTCTGATTTGTTTTCATATATTTGCTTGCTTTTCCCAGCCAATCACTTGACTTTTGAACTCTTTGCCGTGGTAGAACTCTCCTTCCAGAGTGGAGAGTGCTGTATCCCAAATTTCTAGGATTTTGTGCAGCTGAAGTCTGAGCTACTTCTAGACACCTGCCTCAGAACTGTGAGGAGGACTCACTCTCTATGGCCACCAACAAGCTCTGCTACACTATCACTCCTCCTCACCCCAGGACCACCACCCAAGTCTGTGACCCAGATCCAAGAAGGGAAAGCAAGAGAATCCTGCCGAAGCACTAGCAGAGATTCCTGCAATTGCCCTCTGATCAACCACTTGGTCCTTCCCCCTTTTGTTATTCTGGGGCTATGTAAGCAGCAGGAGCAGCAGCTGCTGCTGCTGCTGCTACTGCGGTTATCATTGCTACCACCATTACCTCTGTTGTCCCAGGGGCTGGGCCCAGACCTCACTCTTCTCTTACCCAGGTCCAACAGGGTTTCCCCCTGACCTTTTACTTTTTCTTTGATGTCTGTGGGTTGAGAAGTCTGGAAACCACCACAGCAGTTGGTGATTCAGTCCCCTGAGGTCTGCTCTGATCCAGTCTTGCCACTAGTCTGTGCCAGTGGGGCCTACCACATGGGATGCTCCACTCCCAGGCTGGTGCTATTAACCCTTCCTTTTGGTTTGCCAGGCTATCTTCAACTGGAGGTATATTTTAATCTGTCATTTTGTGGGTTCTGTAGCTCTAAAATTCATTTTTGACAGTTATTGGAGGTGATTGGGAGGTGAGCTCAAGCAAATTCTGCTTTTATTCCACCATCTTGGCTCCCCAAATAGAGATTTCTTTGTTTGGATTTTTAAAAATACCCATACCTTACTTTTTCTCACATGACAGGCTTTTCTCATCTTATAGTTTCCTCCCTGCCACACACTATGTACTCTCTGATCCAGTAACACTCTCCTCCTGGCTGTTCATCTAAGGCACTTTGTCTCCACATCCAGGCATTTGCACTGTCTGTTCTCCATTCCTGGAATTCTCTCCATCCTCATCTCTTGCCTCACTCTGGATTCCTTTGAGACTCAGCTAAAGTCTCACCTTTAGCAGAAGCCTTTCCCCATCCTTCTTAATCTTAGTACCTTTCATCTGAAACGAGCCCCCCTGGATGTGTCTCATGTCTACATTGCTATTTTCATTCTGGCTTCCCTTACACTATGAGGGGGGAGACATTGAGAGTCTTGAGAGTCTGACATCTATTTTTGCCTTTCTATCCCTATTGCTTAGCACTGTACCTGGCACATAGCAGGTATTTTATAAAATTGTATCGATTGACTGATTGAGTTTACATAAGACATATTGACCTATTGAGTTACAAAGCATTGTAACTGAGTCAAACTTTTCTGTGACCATAGAAAATATTACAATGATTGGGGAAATACAGTTGGGTTCTCCTCGGGTATGTTGATGAGATGCTTCCAATCATTGAGTTCCCAGAGCCATTGGATTGGGGAGAGATGGTGGAGGTGATTCTGAGGTGCTCCTCCAGGAGGAGGAATGCTTATCATGTGCTTTAGTAGAAGGGAGTGTTCCCAGTCATGAAATTAGAGATTCTTGAAGTAAATTCAGTTACATTGGCCATGAACCTGAGATTTTGTTGCTGCTAAGTGTTGTGTCTGTCTCTCTTGTACTTTTTTGGTCTGCTTCAGTTCATATGTCTCCCCTAATTTCTTTAAATTCTTCATGTTCATTCTTTCTTGTGTCCTGAATATTCAATTAGGAATGAAAAGATATTAGTAAACTTGGGAACATTTACAGAATTTTGTTGCAATAGAATTTCATTTCTGTAGATATTTAACATGATATATAATATTAAAATATATATTTCATATGATAAAGTAAATTCCATTGGTCATTAACTGTGTATGAATTTATGAGAAATATATATATACACAGTCAAAACTAAGTACATATTCAGATATAGGTACCTCAGCACAAAATAGGAATAAAATGGGTTTGTCTGCATCTTTCACAGGTCTCAAGCCTGAAGCATTATTGAAGGTAAAGTCAGGACAGGGAGAATCAAAACTCTGTTCATGCATCCCAACATCCCATTACTAACCATCGATACTCCATAGTAATAAAATTTGCATCAATACCCATAGCAGAGTTTACATAACATATATTGAATACATTTAGTTGCAATGTCACATTAATGTTGGTTATGTTGAAGAAATGCTTTAAAGTAGCCCATGTGCGTCATCTATTGGAAGCAAGCAAATGCAAAACTGGAAGAAAACGGAGCCTATGCTGAATTGTGAAATTTCCCTCAATAAATCCAGCCATTCTGAGACTACATGAAAGGAATATTGAAACACTGGAGCAATTTTATCACAATTGAAATGCATTTTGAGTGTTAATCATTTTTCTGGGTGCTATTAGCTCAGCACTTTCTCTTTCCTTTATCCATGGCAATCTAAGGTACTGTGGCATACAGCACTGCCTTAGCTTCAGCCATCCTGCTATTAAGAAACATGTTACTTATTTTATGCCTTTTATTTGGCAGGTGAAAATGAATAGAATCCAATAGTAGTCTGTAGAGGTATGAGCCTGCGAACTCAAGATAACTGCCCTTCCTTAAATATGTGTTCTATAACATGGTTTCATGGTCAAGCTACTGAGGACTCATTGTGTTGAAATAAGAAGGTTATGTAGGTGTTTTTGAATGATCTCTGAATCTTAACAAAAATAAAGGCTTTAATTGCATCTATTATTCTCTAGGAGTGATATTAAAGTGGAGAGTTTTAGCATCACAAATCATTTACCAAAGTATTATATGAATTGCACCCATCTTGAATAAGGAAAACTGTTGGTAGTGATTACTGGGAGGAGTCAACAGTGATCGTTTGCATAAGATAGACAAGAAAAGAATCTGAAAAGAAAAGAACAGGAAAGTATGAGGTGGGTGGCAGTGGAACACAAAGTCACTGATTCTGTTATCATAATGAAACAAATTTATGTACTTTCATTCTAGAAGGATTTATTTTTTTCAGATACCTTCTTATTTATTATCTTTTTTATGAGGTGAAGCTGTGATTAGCATAGGAATCCTGTTGGGTCCTCATAGGCAGACAGGGTAAAGGAAGAAATAAAACCACTTAGAGTCTGGAACATTGCCATTTTAATTCAAAATATTGTACCCATAAAAAGAAACAATGGAAACCTAGGGCCAGGGAATTTTATCACTGGACAGGATCTTGTCCATGAGAACCTGAGATTTTCCATGAGAACAGAGATTGAGGAGGGCTCAGACATGGTCATTTCCAGTTTTAACATCTCATAGTTGAGGAAAATGAGGCCCAGACAGGAACAATAAAGGAAATATCTTAAAGTATAGTTTCAGATTCTCAAAGTGCTAGATATATGGACGTTTCTCTGCCAAATGTTAACTCCTTCTTGTCTCAGTTTGACGCTGGTCACATAGCAATACTCCTGGGAGAGGCCATTTGCCTGCTGCTGTTCTTTCATGTTGAGCATTCTGTGGACTCCAGCACAGATGGGTGAAATGATCATGACATGATAGGCTCAAGAGGTACAGCAGGAATGTGACCACCACGGGCTTCTTGAAGGCATTGATGGAACAATTTCCAGTGTAGACCAGCCAGCAACCAGGACAGGCACATATGTCTCTGGGGTTTGGCTTTTTCCCACCAGGATTCCAGAATGTGAAAGCTTTTCTTTTCACCCAGCTTTGAGTTTTTGAGTAGATCATGTAGTCACATTTATTAAAAATGTTGTTTTTGTGAATCAATGCTATTGCTGTGTAATTGTGGACAAGAGTTTGGTCCATAACAATTCTCCCAATCCCAATACACTTTATTTGTTGTATTCTCCAGGATATTTTATGTCTCTATGAGTAGGATGGGTTTTTGTCATCTCTTAGTTTAGGAAAGATAGCAAACATCTTATGTATAATTGGACTGCTGATTTCCATCTTCCTAGGTGTTCAGTTATTATGTTTGCAGCTTAGAGTGCTGTGGGGCACATATTCTCCTGTTTATTCACAAAATCTGGATTGTTCAATAACAGAAAAAGGAGCTAGCATAATGCTTAATCCAATATGAACAGTTTTTTTTTCAGTTCTTAGTATAGCCCCTGACACATAGTAGGCATTTAATAAATATTGATCTGTTTCTTCTTCCTCCTCTTTCTCTTCCTATTGTGCCTATTTCCCCTCTTCTTTATCTTCTATCAGATAAAACAATGGTTCTTGGATCAGTTGACAGAGTTATTTCTACCTTTCTATTTAATAGAGGCAGTGAGGTTGCCTAGTAGACAGCCAGGCCTGGAGGCAGGAAGACCTAAGTTCAAATCCAGCCTCAGAAAATTACTGGCTATGTGACATTGAGGAAGTCATTTAATGGGGTTTGCCTCAGAAAAGAAAATGTCAAGCTACCCCAGTATCTTTGCCAAGAAAACCCCAAATGAGACCACGAGGGGTCATACGCGACTGAAACAGCTGAACAACATTTAATACACAGAACCTTATTGCACTGGGTGGGGGGGGGGGGGATGGTTGATCTTTTAATTGAACAAATATTTCCACAGATTTGAGGAAAGTAAACTTATGGAAATTGCCATAACAGAAATAATTATGGGCATTAGAGTCATCTGATCTTGGTTTCCACATCGATTTGATGTCTTCTGCTATGACTCTATATGCAGTAAAGCATTTCATTGCATGTAGCTTGGAGATTATGTGAACTGGATATTTAAGAAGTTAAAATATAAATATCAATGTCCAATCCAGACAGCTTTGCACCAGGGACACTACTCCAGGTTTGGTGCAAAAGTATTCAAGGGTATTTTGTGTTTTGTATTTGCCGGATGGGCTTCTGTTGTCAGTTTCTAAAGGATAATGAGTCTCTGGTGTATAATTATAGTCACCAGATTATATCTTTCCAGGTCTCTAGAAGACACAAGTTTGTTGCATTTTACAGTGAGGTGTTGTAAAGCAGACACATTTGATGTGTCAGACACATTGCATGGCCAATGGACCACCTGCAGCCCACAGAATTCCCAAATGCAGCTGAAGATTTACACTTAGTCGGGAAACAGTTTGCAAAATAATTACAATGCAGTAAAGCTTAGTTAAGGCTAGTTTGTGGTTTTCTAAATTTCACAGGATTCCATAGGGTCCTTATGTACATTTTAATGCCCCCATTTCAGTTTAAGTTTGACACCACCTAGTTTGTACCATTTCCTTGCATAATCTGCCTTTCTATTCTTTCTAGTGGTGAGGACCTGATACTGAATATCCATCATTAACTCTTCCATTTTCAAACAAATCCATTGATTGTGGCACAGATTCATTCCATGTATAGTTGATTGAGTTCATATGGATGTTACCCATAGCTACTTTTGGATTTCCCCTCCTTGTAGCTAATGCTCAAGCTAAAGAGTAACCAATTCCAGTGATAACCAACACTTCTTTCTTCTCCTTACTCCCCCTCCTTCTACTTTCTCTTTCCTAAAAAGAGAAATAGAATAAAAAGTCATTCAGCATTCCACTGCATTTCATTAGCAGCAGAGGCATATCTCAGGCAGCTGTGCTCCATGAGGTTCTTGCCACTGCTATGAAGGATGTTTTCTGTAAGGTACAAGTAGAAAATTGATTTCCAATTGATGGAGAAAATCTATAGTTATCGCTGTTTTTGTGTTTAACATTCTGTTGATTGTAATGTATGCTAGACTCTATGTGGATGCCTAAATCAGACTGTCACTTAAATGAGATTAAAGTAATTCATACAGGGAAAAAAAGGGAATAAAGAATATATGTTGCCCAGTTTATGATTTATAGTTAGGTAGCGAGTTCACTGAGTTAGTTCAAGGGCAGAAGTATATTTGGGCAGATGTAGCACCTAAACACTGAATTGATGATAGAATTTAATAGTAAGTGGAGGTGATACTTGGGTCACATATAAGCAATTATGTAGCCCTTTCAGGGACCACTCATAAGACCTTGCCTTAGGTACTTAGGTATTATGTTTTTAGAAATAATAATCTCACATTGATGTCACATGTTTTCAAAACGTGGGACAGAATTCTCTCAGAAGAGTCATAAAAGGAGGGGACGAAACGCCCAATGGAAATTCAAGTGTTGGACATCAGAAATATAGATATGACCCTTGACTATCCTAGACAAAAGGTACTAAGATCTTAACATTGCTCCACATCACCAGAGAAGACAGTCTGAGTATTGTCCTGATCCCCAAAAGACTGCACCAGAACCAGATGACATTATGAAACGTTGAGAATGATTGCCATTCTTGTAAGAATTGCCTGAGATGAGAATGAAGGGCAAGGTTGCTATCCTCCAGTTCTTGCTTGGTGGAGGGCCCTGAAGGGTCACCACCAGCACCTTCCTTATTGCCCTTACCATGGTTGCCATCTTCCTCTAGGTGACTTGGTCATACTCATTTTCTTCCTGTGATACCTGACCTCATTATATCTGACTTTATTTGCTTCCATATTAATCTGGATGTTTGTGTAAGCCCATACACTTCTCTGGAAAGTCCTTATATTGAAATGCTTTTCAAAATATCCTAGTGATCACAGGAATGTGTTAAAGATGCCCATTCTTTCAAGCCGTGCACTTGTCTATCATCAAATATTCCTTGATCTCAATCCTGGAAATTAAACCATTTTCCATCCACCTTGGTTAAGCATCACCCAGAGAGATTTATTTGTCAACAAGGAAGGGTTAGGTTTGGCAATGGGGTAAAACACAAGCCTGTAGATCAATATTTAACTTCCATTCCTGAGAGTACTGGCCTCTTAATCTTCATGAACATGACAACAAACCTCATTTATATCAAAATTAAAGGTCACCCGAGTGCTTTCAGAACATAGACTGACAACTTTCATCAATGCCAACATTATTAATCCTTAGACTCCTTTAAGAGCAGGCAAATTTCCTGTTAGGGTTTTACCACCATGGGGTTCACTGTTAGCCATATATGAAGGAAATGGGATTTTTTTGTGTTTTTTTTCTCAATAGTGAAACTGATGGAAATGAAAACATTCCATCTAACTTGAAGGGAGACTTAGAGCACACTCAATTCCCTGTTATAGGAAAAGGACATCTAAATTGGTGGTTAAGTTCTGGTTAATAAAACAAAATTGTGGTCGTTGGAAGAGGGCACAGTATCAGCTTTCTTTCCAGCTCTTCTCTGGCTGAGAGCTGGACATTCCAAACATGGGGAAGGGAAAGAAGCCTCTTTTTGGAGCTGTTAGGGTCTAAGACCCAGAGCCAGATGGCACCTCTGAGGTCAGATAATCTAACCTCCTTCGTTTTACAGAGGAGGAAACTGAGACTTAAGGAGGGTAATTGACTTATACTATGTGAAACATAGTTTCAGAAAGATTTGAAGCTGGATCATCTGATGTGATAGCCTGCACTTTTCCCCTTCTGACATCATTCATTTGTCCTTGGTGTTAGGGGTGAATTCTTCTCAATTTGCTATCCTATTTCCAGTTGTTATTTGTATGCATGCAATGACCTTGTTAGCTCTTAGCATCCAGTCCACGGATTTTAAGACTGAAACACTTTTAGGAACAGAGGTGCTGCTGCCACACAGGTGGGCTTCCTAGCCCCCTCCCTCCATTCAACCAATCAAGCCACATCTTGGATGAGATTGGTCAATAGATCAATATGGCCCATGTGTTTGAATGCCTGGTCATGTGTGTGATGG
Source organism: Gymnobelideus leadbeateri (assembly GCA_011680675.1). NCBI lineage: Eukaryota > Metazoa > Chordata > Mammalia > Diprotodontia > Petauridae > Gymnobelideus > Gymnobelideus leadbeateri. The sequence goes on along the minus strand of WOXC01005208.1, from coordinate 596,685 downwards.
TTGCAGAGAATCAACCCCTTTCTAGAGTGATGCTGTGTTAGTATGTGACTTCTGCTGTCTTGGAGTACTTTGGTCTCTTGATCTCACTTTAGTCCTGGTCCTTCCATGATGGCATCCATCACCACACATGATCCCCCAGGTGTGTACGGGGAGCACAAGTTCTGTGCTAAGAAGCTTTGAACGTTTCCCATAAGGGTAATAGGCACAGATTGCATGTCTGGCATTTTATATCTTTCCCATTAAGACACACATTCTGTGAGAACTGGTGCTTTTTAAAATCTCTGTAGCCAGAGGCCTAACCCACAGTGGTTGTTTAATAATTGCTTAATAAGTGTCTAATTGGATTGAACTGGGTTAACTTAAGTTTGAAGCTTGACTCTACTATTTACTCATTTTTAACAACACATAAGTCATTTTATAGCAAGTACTTAGTAAACATTGATTGAGTTTCTTTATTCACACAGAGGTCCCACTTTTCAAGCCTCTCTTAAACTTTTCTGTCAGTTCTCCAAACCTAATGGCAACACATCAGAACAAATACCATAGGTCTGCCTTCATCTGAAAGTTCTCAAGGCACACATCTCAGACAGAGCAGGATCCACCTTCTGGACCATACTGAAAGTCAGAAAATGAAGAAAAGAAGAAAGGGGGAGAAAAGTGAAGGGTAAAAGGCAACCTATATGGCACAGTACAAAGAATAGTTGGTACGGACTCAGAGGCCTGGGTGTGTATCCCAGACTTAATGCTGCCTGGCTGTAAGAGCTCTGTAAACAATCTCAGAGTCTATTTCCATGACTTGTAGAGCTTACCCACTGTTTACTTCACAAGAGCACTGCAGTGCAAATAGTAGATGTTGTGTTATGTCCATTTTACAGATGAGGGAATTGAGGCTCATGGAGGAGAAATGAATTGCCCTTGCCTCCAAATCTAGTCAATTTCAGGGTTAGGACTCAGACCCAGGTCTGCCAATTCCCAACTTCCCAGAAATGCTACCCTGCCATACCTGCTGCCATACTTTGAGAGGAGCACTAGACTTGATCTCTCAGATCTCTGGCTGATATCCATCATGTGGTGTCCACCATTGGCTCAAGAGAGAAAAGCAAGCACGTTCCATAATTTTTGTCCTTCCTGAGAGAAAAATGCATCTGGTGAATGAACTTACTGGAGCATTTGTAATGTCAGTGAGTGGGGAATGCTCCTGGGAGGTTATTAGGGGAACTCTGGAGTCTTTCCCACAACAACAATTACACCTCCTTTATTGGGTGGGTCTTGTCATCACATGTTTTCACCTTTTAATTTGTTCATGCTAATCATATCAAATGGCAAAATCAATGTGATAACGAGAACAGGTGTGCTTGTTAGCATGCTTAATCGGTATTTTGATTAGTTCACATCCAGGGTATGCAAACAGTTCTTGATTAGATGCATATAGCCCTGCTTTATAACAAAACTCCCAGAGAAAGTTGTGAGGAATTTCCAGAGGAAAACTGACCAGTTACAAAAGAAACCAAAAGCTACCAGCCTAGGTCAAGAGGGTTTTATGAGGAGGAAACATTATGCCAGTGCTGGATTTGGTCCACAACAGATAGCTTAAAAGTTTATGTTTCCTTTTGAGGATTGGGGGTCAAGATTTGAGGTGAGGACTCCTGGCATGGAAACTCCCTTCATCAGTGCAGATGGGTAATTGCTCTTTACTTTTGAGTTTCAGAGAGCTGCTCTTCATGAGTTGGGGCTGGAAGGGGCTTGCCCATAGTCACAAGGCTATATGTGCCAGTAGGTTTTCAATATCTTCCTGACTCTGGGTCTGGCTAAGTACCCACAACCCACCCCTGTCTCTAGGACTTTCTCAGAGTTTAGAGTTTCAGAGTGTGTAAGAGGTTAGAGTGCACCATGATGGCAATTGCAAATCAGTAATCCTCCACTAATTTACACATGGAAGTCAATGAGTGCTGTCAACATTAGACCAAACTTCTAAATGATCAATTTAAAGAAAAATTGGCTTAATTGTTTAGATTGGTCCCTGATTCCAGTATGCTCACATCTATGTTTGCTTATTTTGTTTTATTTTGCTACAATTAAGGCCATAGGGTCAGCAGTACTGTTCATGTCACTGGCACCTAACTTTATGCTGTAATTTGGCAGGAATCCAAGTTCAAAGAGAAATTGGCTTCCCTTTTCAAATTCACTTTTGTCTGCTGGAATAACCAATTGGCCAATTTATTGCTTTTCAATGTGGCTTGGTTAGCTACAAGTGCTGTTCTCATGTGGGGAAAGAAAAATGAAACCAGTGAGAAAGAACAGGCTGTGCCCTGTGTCTCCTGCTCCCTTTACCTTCAATAATGCAGGGACTCCAGTTACTGCAATACAGTAGTCCTGAGAACATCCTGTTAAGTCTTATACAAATAGCAGCCAAAGGTGCCTTGGAGTCAAATGGGGTCACCAGGAGATAATCTTTGTAGTTGATCTCCATGATGTTCTATAGCTGAAGAAAAAAAAAATGTGCCATGAGTTGTCTGACCTTTTAGTGGTGAACTCTGGGTTAGAAGTGGCCTGGTTTAGACTCAGACACTAATTGTGTAAGAAATGCCTCTACTAAAACTGTGAGTCTCTTTTTCCTTCCCATTGCATTGATGGATCTCTCCAGTTGGGCAGTGCCATATCCTGCTTTCTCTTCTCCCTGTAGTCTCCTTGTCCCAAGTTCACCTAGTGGCATTACCAGTCCTTGGACAATGTAGCTTTAGAGACAAGAAGGATGGTCAATGTCATTGTAGTGTAATTCCCTCATTTTATAGAAAAGGACACTAAGCCCAAGAGATGTTATGTCTCATTCCAATTTGCAGAACTGGTAAGTGGCAGCCTCCAGATTAAAACTGAAAGCCTATGACTCCAGCTTTTTCCCATTGTTTGCATAATCCAGCCCTTTTCATGACAGTGTGGTGTGGTAGACAGCACTAGATTTGATGTCTGAAGACCTGACCCTGCCTCTGATACTTACACCTGAGAAAAGTCAGTTAAGCTCCCTCTATCTCAAGGTCCTCACATATCAAATGGTCCCAACAATCTTCGAGGTAACGATGTCACTCTGGTGTTGTAACATATATGATTATCAACCATTAAAGTCCTATCAAAAGGAGTGTTGTTATTAGTGTAAGGGAGGGGTCCTTGGGAGCACAGGACCTAGTCAAAGTCAAGGAATTTACACAGTATAGGGCTAGTTTTAAAAAAAATGGGCCAGAGCAGATGATGACTTTGGAAATTGGAATTGATTCCCCACATAAATCATAGAGGAAAAAGACTAATATATGGGGCCTCAGTGTAACCTTTAAAAGTCAGTTTACTGATACTAGAAAACATACTTTCAAAATGAGCCTAGCTTCTGACAGTATGAGCAGAATACCCACACAACTGGAGAATGGAAAGTTTTAAGAAGCTATGCAAAGTTGGGAGAGTCAAAATAAGATTAAAAAAAGCAGCAGTAGATGTGAAACTCTGTGGCCCAATGGTACTTATCCATGGGAGTCTCCCTTACTTGCTACAAACATTTAAATGACTTCCTCAAGCTGAACAAACCTCACTTGATCCTTCCATCTCTGCTAATTAGAATCCCATTTCTCTTCTGCCTCTTGTGGCTAAACTTCTTGAGAAGGCTGCCTACAATGGGAACCTTCACCTCCTCTCCTCTCATTCTATTCCTTTGTAAAAATTAAATTAAATATAATTTTATTACATTTATGTTTGGAACTGTCTCCCTCTCTCCTTCCTAATTCTATTTTACACCAGGCAACTATTTGATGTAGATTTGTAAATATATGTAAAACCATTCTATGCATACTTCTGTTTGTAATTCTTTCTCTGGAGGGATTTAGCATCTTCCTTCATAGGTGCTTTTTTACATTTATTTGAGTATTTGTTGTATTCAGAATAGCTTAGTTGGTCACAATTTTTCTTTAAACAACATTGCTGTTACCATATACAACATTTTCTTGCTTCTGCTCTCTTCACTTTTCATTATTTCATACAAGTCTTTCCAGGTTTTTATAAAATCAAACTGCTCATCATTTCTTACAGTACAGTACTATTCCATCACAATCATACCCTACAACTTGTTGAATCACTCCACAACTGATGGGTATCCCCAAAATTTCCAGTTCTTTACAGCCACAAAGAGAGTTGCTATAAACATTTTAGAATATATAGGTTCTTTTCCTTTACCCCTGATCATCTTGGGAAACAGATTTGATAGTGATGTAGTAGTAATAGTGGTATTGCTGAGTCAGAGGATATACATAATTTTATAACTATTTGGCATAGCTCCAGATTGCTCTTCAAAACCCTTAGATCAGTTCACAGTTTCACCAACACTGTATTACTGTCCCAATCTTTCCACATACCCTCCATTTGTTATTTTTCCCTTCAATCATTTTAGCCAATCTTATATATGTGAGATGATATCTCAGTTGTTTTAATTTGCATTTCTCTAGTCAATAATGATTTAGAACATTTTTCATTTGACTATGCATAGTTTTAATTTCTTCATAAAAAACTGCCTGTTTATATTCTTTGACCATTTATCAGTTGACGAATGACTCATATTCTTATAAATTGGATGAAGTTCTCTCTCTCTCTCTCTCTCTCTCTCTCTCTCTCTCTCTCTCTATATATATATATATATATATATATATTTGAGATAATGCTGTTATCTGAAAAACTGTCTATAAACATGTCCCAGTTTTCTACTTTCTTTCTAATTTTTGGTTACAATAGTTTTATTTGTACAAAACATTTTTTTAAATCAATGTGATCTAATTTATTTACTTTACATATTCCAATGCTACCTATCTCTCATTTTTCTCTTATCTAGAAGTTTGAAAGGTAACGTGTTCCATGTTCTTCTAGTTTTCTTATGATATTTCCTTTTATATCTAGATAGTGTATCCATTTTTAGTTGTCTGCTTTCTGATTTCCTCATTCAATTGGAACCTCTTTATCCAAAGTTAATGATTATCTTTTCTTTGTCAGAACTCCTGGGGCTTTCTCAGTCCTCAGTCTTCTTCAATTTTCTGCAGCCTTTGACACTGTTGACCACTCTCCTCCTTGAATCTCTTCTTTCTAGGTTTATAGGACATCAATATCTTCTTGTTTTCTTCCTACCTAGCCCACACCACTCCTTATCCCTATGTTGAATTTCCATAAAGGTCATATATTTTAACTTTGGGTGTCTCATAGTGTCCTGTCTTGGGACCTTTTAGCTTCTACTGCTATATTACTTCACTTGGTCTCATCAGCTTCTCAGGATTTCATCATCATTTCTATACAGATGATCATCAGATTTGTTTATTCAGCCTTAACCTCTTTATTGACATCCAGTTTGGAATCTCAAAGTATCAGACATCTCAAACTTGATGTCCTGTAGACATTGTAAACTTGGCATGCCTCAAACTGAACTAATTATCTTTCCCTTCAAACCCACCCCCCACCAAGTTTCCTCATTACTATCAAGGGCACCAACATCTTCCTTCTCTCACACACTGGCAACCTATTTTCATCTTTGACCCTGTGCTTTGTAATGGTAATGGAATTTAATGATCCCCTTGTACTGGCTTGTTTTTCTGGTTGTGTTAAAACCCAGAGCTTGTGAATCCCACTTGTGGGATGGACTTGTTGATGTAAAGAGAGTGGGCTGAACTGGGAGTAACTGGTGCTGTGGATAGAGAGACCCAAGCAGAGAGAGGCCAGAAGAACTTTTGGGAACAGTATCATGGAGGGGGGGAGGAGAGAGAGAGAGAGAGAGAGAGAGAGAGAGAGAGAGAGAGAGAGAGAGAGAGAGAGAGAGAGAGATGAGGGCCAGTTGGAGCTGCCCAGGACTTTTGAGAACTGCCACCTGGAGCTGCCGAGAATGGAGGAGGCATTACTGTGGAGCCGGTATTTTTTTATTTCAGTTTTGATATTATTTTGCCAGATTTGTCTGCTGGCGAAGGACAGTGCTGTTATTGCAGAGGTTCTGGAGCCTGTTGGTCCTGTTGGTTCAGAAGCCCTGAAGGAGGGAGGATCTTCTTGTTGTATATCTACAGAAATCCTGGAGGATGGTCTTGTTGATGTTTTCAGGGGTCCTGAAACTGTTCTGCAGGCAGAGAGTGAATTGATGAGGATGCTGGCAATGTATATTATGGCTTTGTTAAGCTTTAGCTTCCCAGGAACAGAGATTGCTGAGAACTTGCCTCAGGTCAACATGGGTTTTGAATGCTGTGATGATATCAGAACTTTGTTGTGGCTTAGGGGTAGATGGCATTTGTGTTCTCTTCACTGCCCCTTTGAGAAGGTGCTGTTGACAATAGATGACAATTGTAATTCAGTTGTGATCCAGGGGTGGAGTACTTTGATTTTTTTTTATTGCTTTGTGACTCACCCAAGGAATGTACTTTGTTTATGATTGAAAAACAATATCTACTTGAGAAGAGAGACTTTGTGATTGACTAAATGCATGTACAAGCCAGGGGTGGAGTACTTGACTTTATACTTTGTGACTGAATTGAGAACTTACTAAATGACTAAGTTACCTTGTATTTTGATTTTCTCTTTTCTGTGAATATTTTGCCTTAATTTTTTTACTGACAACATGGAGAGTTACTCTTCTTGTAATTCTGAACCTGGAAGTTGCTTTTGTTTGACATTACATGCTATCTCTCAACCCCCACATCCACAAGCCAAGGCCTGTTGATTTTACTTTTGAGTCTTTCAAATATTCCCCCTTTTCTCTTGTGATACTGATATTGCTTTGGTGCTGGCCCTAATCCTCACATGTCTGGACTAGCACAATCACCCGTAGTTGGTCTGTCTGGCACACAAGCCTCTCTCCCATCCAATCCATCTTCCATTAAGTTAGTGATTTTCCTAAAGTGCAGGTCTCACCATATCACCTCCCTATTAAATAAATTCCAGTGACTCTCTATCACCTCCAGTATCAAATATAAAATCCTCTGATTGTTGTTCAGAGCTCTTCAAAACTTAACCCACCCCCATATCTTTCTACTTATACCTGACTCTTCCCTCTTATATGTTCTTTTTAAAAATTTATTTGTTTGTTAATTTTTTTTGTTTACAAGAATCAATTCCATAATTCCTTGAGTTTCATATTTCCCTTCCCTCCCTCCTCCCACCCCTCATGACGGCATTTAGTCCAGTAGAGGATTTGCAAATACTTTCACATTAGACATTAGTCAGGTTACAAACATGCATTGTACTAGATGGAACGAAAAATGGTAGAGGAAATAAAACCAAACAATGAAAAGAAAAAGATCAACTAGTTTGCTTCAATAAGGACTCAAACTCAGATTTTTCTAGTTCTATCGCTGGATGTAGGCATCTCTCTCCATCATGAGCCTTTTGGGATTGACTTATATCACGGCACTGCTGAGAAGAGTCCAGTCTGTCATAGTTGGTCATCACACATATGTTGTGTCTGTGATTGTATACAAATTTCTCCTGGTTCTACTCTTCTCACTCAGCATCAGTGTGTATAAGCCTCTCCAGGTAAATATGAAGTCCATCTGGTCCTCGTTTCTTATAGCACAATAGTATTCCATTACATGCATATACCACAACTTGTTTAGCAATTCCACAATTGAAGGCCACTCCCTGATTGATGGCCATACCCTTAATTTCCAATTCTTTGCAACCACGAAAAGAACTGCTATAAATATTTTTGTACCTATGCGTCTTCCTCCCACTTGGAGGGAGAGAGAGAGCTCTATGGGATATAGCCCTAGACGTGGTATTGCTGGGTCAAAGGGAATAAAATTATTTATAGCCCTTTGGGCATAATTTCAGATTGTTCTCCAGAATGGTTGGACCAGTTCACAACTGCACCAATAATGCATTAGTACTCCAATTTGCCCACATCCTCTCCAGCATTTGTCATTTTTCTGTTTTGTCATCTTAGCCAATCTGACTGGACAGATGTGGTACCTCAGAATTGTTTTGATTTGCATTTCTCAAATCAATAGGTATTTAGAGCATTTCTTCATATGCTTATAGGTACCTTTCTTTTCATTCTATGAAAACTGCCTGTTCATGTCCTCTGACCATTTATCAATTGGGGGTGACTTGTATTCTTATAGATTTGACTCAATTCTCTGTATATTTTAGAAATGAGTCCTTTATCAGAGACATAGGTTGTAAAAATGCTTTCCCAATTTCCCACCTCACTCTTGATCTTGGTTACATTGGCTTTGTTTGTACATAAGCTTTTCAATTTAATGTAATCATAATTATCCATTTTGTGTATTATAATGCTCTCTAATGCTTGTTTGGTCATAAAGTCTTTCCCTCTCCACAAATCTGACAGGTAATTTCTTGCTTTCCCAGATTGCTTACAGTATCATCCTGTATACCTAGATCATGCACCCATTTAGACTTGATTTGGTATACGGTGTTAGATAATAGTCTATTACCAGTTTCTGCCATACTGTATTCAAGTTCCCCCAGCAGTTTTTGTCAAATATTGCATTCTTATCCCAAAAACTGGGGTCTTTGGGTTTGTCAAACAATAGATTATTGTACTCATTAACTGCTGGATCTCGTGCACCCAATCTATTCCATTGATCCACTATTCTATTCCTCAGCCAGTACCAAGCAGTTTTGATGACTGGTACTGTATAATACAGATTAAAATCTGGCATAGCTAGTCCACCTTCCCTAGCATTTCCTTTCATTAATTCCCTTGGTATTCTAGACCATTTGTTCTTCCAAATAAATTTTGTTACTATTCTAACTCTAAAAAGTAGTTTTTTGGTAGATTAATTCGTATGGCACTAAACATATAATTTAGTTTGGATAAAATTGTCATTTTTCTTATATTAGCTCTCCTCAGCCATGAGCAATTGATGTTTTTCCAGTTAGTTGATCAGACTTTATTTGTATGAGAAGTGTTTTGTAGTTGTGATCATATAGGTCCTGGGTTTGTTTTGGCAGGTAAATTCCCAAATATTTTATAATGTCTACAGTAACTTCAAATGGGATTTCTCTTTCTATCTCTTGCTGTTGAATTTCATTAGAGATATACAGGAATGCCAAGGATTTGTGTGGGTTAATTTTATATCCTGAAATTTTGCCAAATTCATTTATTGTCTCTAGTAATTTTTACTTGGTTCTCTAGGATTCCTTAACTTCTTTCTTGTTTATTTTGAGGTTAGATTTATCAAGTTCAGAGAGGGGGAGATTAAGGTCCTCCACTAGTCTAGTTTTGCTATCTATTTCTTCCTCTAATTCCTTTAACTTCTCCTCTAGGAATTTGGATGCTATACTACTTGGTGCATATATGTTAAGTAATGATACTGCTTCATTCTTGATGGCACCTTTTAGCAGGATATAGTTTCCTTCTTTATCTCTTTAACTTAATCTATTTTTGCTTTTGCTTTATCTGAGATAAAGATTGCTATCCCTACTTGTTTTTTTTTTTACTTTAGCTGAGGCATAATAAACTCTACTCCAACCTTTTACCTTTACCCTGCGGGTATCCCTTTGTTTTAAGTGTGTTTCTTGTAGACAACATATTTAGGATTATGGTTTTTAATCCATTCTGCTATTCCCCTCTGTTTTATGGAAGAATTCATCCCATTCACATTCACATTAATGATGACTATCTGTCTATTCCCCTCCATCCTATTCCATCCCCTGCTTATGTTTTTGTTTCTTCCTTCTCCCTTCCCCTCCATGAGGTTTTCCCTTTTGACCACCCCCTCCCTCAGTGTTCCCACCAAGTGACTCCCCTTCTTTACATACCCTCTCCCCTTACTACTATTTCCCTCCCCTCTAATACCCCCTTTTACTCTGCTTCTTTTTACCTCCCCCCCTTTACCCTCCTACTACCTATAGGACACAAGATATTTTTATACTTATCAGAGTATTTTACTATCTGTTTGATCCCAAACCAATGAGAGTAAATTTCACATAGTGCTCCTCTCCCTCCTTCCTTTTGCTCTAATTAATAAATTTATGTGACTATTCATGTTAGAATCTTAAACTTATGGTTATGTCGATCCCTCTTTGAACCAGGACCAGTGAGAACAGTGTTTCAATTATGTTCCTCTCCCTCTTTCTTTCCCCTCTAATATAGTGTGTTTTTATGCCTCTTTGAATGGCATAATTTACCTTTTCTATCTCATCCTTTCCTTTTATGCCATTACAGTCCCTTTACCCCCTCAATAAGTTTTTTGTTTTGTTTTGTTTTGTTTTTATCTTCAGATTAGTTCATTCATACCCACACCCTCTATCTATGTATAACCCTTTTAAAACTCATGATAATCATATAAATTTCAATATTGACCTTTATCAGCTCCTCATATAGGTATGTGAACATTTTGCTCTTGTTGCATACCACGTTATATGCATGTATGCATAAGTGTGGGTGTGTGCATGTATCTGCGTGTGAGTCTGTTTTTATCTTGTTTACCTCTTTATATCTTTCTTGAGTCTTGTAATTGGAGATCAAATTTTCCATTGAGCTCTGGCTTTTTCATCAGGAAAGACTGGAAGTCCCTTATTTCATTAAATGACCATCTCCTTACCTGAAAGATTATGCTCTGTTTGGCAGGGTAGTTAATCCTTGGTTGTAGTCCTAGGTCTCTTGCCCTACAAAATATCAAATTCCAGTCCCTACACTCTTTTAAGGTAGAGACTGATAGGTCCTGTTTGATCCTAACTGTAGTTCCTTGATATTTGAAATGTTTCTTTTGGGCTGCTTGTAGAATTTTTTCCTTAATCTTGTAATTCTTGAATTTGGCTACTATATTTCTTGGAGTTTTCAATTTGGGATCTCTTTCAGGAGAAGTCAGTTGACTTCTTTCTATAACTATTCTATCTTCTGATTCCAGGACTTCAGGACAGTTTTCTTTTACAATCTCTTGGAGAATCTTGCTTTTTTCATCATGGCTTTCTGGTAGACCAATAATTCTTAAGTTATCTCTCCTGGATATGTTCTCTAGGTAAGTTTTTTTTCCAGTGAGATATTTTACAATTTCTTCCAATTTTTCAATCGTCATGTTTTGTTTCATTGTCTCTTGGTGTATCATAGAATACTAAGTATCAATTTAACTAATTTTAATTTTTAGGAAATCATAGTCTTTGGTTAGTTTTTGAAGGTCCTTTTTAGGGAGGTATTTTCTCCAATTACTTCACTAATTTTACTTTTGAAGGATTTGTTTTATTCACTGAAACTTTTTTCCAAGTTGGTCACTGCCTCCCTGATTTGGTCTTTAAAATCTTTCTTAAGCTCCTCCAAGAATACTACTTGGCTTTGAGACCAGGTCATATTTCCTTATGTGGTCTCAGGTGTGTGTAAGGAGTCCAAGTTGTCCTCTATATTTGTTTGTTCTTGACCTACATAATAAGCTGGGATCGATTTTCTTGCCTTCCCTTCTCCTTCTCAGCTTCCTTCCTTCCCATTGTAATTTCCTATTTCCTAATTTCTCAGGCTGTGAGCTAATGGACTGGTAGTTGACTTTTAATGCTGTAGCCTCTGGTTATCTAGTTTGAGGTTAAGGCAGGAGTCTCAGTGAAGTATGCTGATCTTCACAGAGTAATTTGTGGAGGAGGGGTGGTCTTGCCCCTGCAGATTTCTGCCTCTATACCCCTGGGCTATGTCTCAGGCAGGCTTTTGCTGGTCAGGTGAGGTGGGGCTTCTTGGGGCCCCTCCCCTTCTTCTCTTTAGAATCCTTGCTGCTTCAGTTACACCCCTTCTCAATGAGTCCCAAGCCAGATGCTATTTCCACTATCTTAAAATTTCACTCTGGATGGGAACTTTTCTTTGGGTTTTCTACTTCATGAAGGAAGAATTGGACCTGCCAGAGTTTACTTTTTCATTCTGGCAAAATGGGCAGATGATTTCTAAACTTCCAGGCTGGTGTCTGATAGCCCCAGGAGAAGTTGCTGTCTCTGTTGGGGGCCCAAAGCCCTCTCTTACCTGGCTCCAATGATTCCTCCTGTCCCCTGGTGAGATGCTGGTTAGATGGCTGCCATTCATCCTTGAAATTGGTGTGTTGGCTGTCTGGGGCTCCTTCTCTCTCTCCTGTAGTCTGCTTGTCTGCTCTCAAGTCTGAGCTTTACAGACCCCACATGCTTCGTGTTTCCCCTGTCCGGACCCACTGGGCACTTTCCTGGGATGGATTCTGCTATGCTCTGCCGTCCAGTGGATTCTGTCTCTCCAGAATCCATTCAGATTCAGTTTTTAAGGTTTAGTGACATGATTCACGGAGGAGCTTAGAGAAGTTACTGCTTCCCTTCTGTCTTCTTCCCTTTTATGTGTTGTTTTATCTAGTGACAGTGGCTTATTTGCAATTCCTTAAATAATACACTACATTTATTGACTCTGGGCATTTTCCTTGCCTGTCTCCCTTGCCTAGAATGCTGTTTCACATCTTTTCTTCCTGACTTATCTAGATTCTTTCAAATCAGAGCTAAAATTCCATCTTCTCTAGGAAACTTTCCCTGATCCTTCTTAGTTCTTGTGTCTTCCCTCTATTGCTTCTTTCCTATTTGTTCTACATGCAATTTGTTTGTACATCATTCTCATTTATTAGACTGTGAGGCTCTTCAGGGCAGGCCTGGCCTCTTAGCTTTTCTTTTTTTTTTCTCTATATTTATTTATTTATTTATTTATTTTAAACAAATACTTTATTAACTTCTGTTTTACATCATTCATTTCCGCCAGATTTTGAGTTACAATCATTTTCCCCATTATTCCCCTACCCAACCTCCCAGAATAGCAGTCCCATAAGATATCACTTCCTCCAATCTGCTCTCTCCCATACCTTCTCCCATACCCCCTTCGACTTTTCCATTAGAGGAAGGTGAATCTTTGTGTCCCAATGCCTGCACATCTTATCTCCCAATTATAAGCAAAAGAGTATTAACAATAGTATTTATATATATTTGAAACATTTAATGTTAAGACCTCGAATTTCAGATCCATTTCCTTCCTCCCTTGTCACCCATTCCTTCTTGGGAGATAAGTAATTCAGTATATATTGTACATGTCTAGCTATGCAAAACATTATCATAGTAGATATATTGTACAAGGCTGCTTATAATTCCCTCCCACTCATCCCACCCCCCACCTGGTCCATTCCCTACATGATCCTGTCCCTCTTCTATAGTGGGTACTTCCAACCTCCCCTCACCCCAAGGATGCCCTCCCATCCATCATCCCTCCTCTCATCCCCCTTCCCCCTATCCTGCTGCAGGTTGAGATATCCCATTTAGTATGTATGTCATTTTCTCCCTGAACCAAATTCAATGTGAATGTGGTTTTGCCTTTTTAGCCTTCCTTATTCTCCCCCTCCTTTGCACCCACTTCCCCTACATGAGATAGTTTACCCTACCATGTCTCTCCCCATCTCCTCTTGCCACTTTCCCCTCTCACCTCATAATTTCATCCCTTGAGTACTCTCCCTTCCCAACAAAATCAACCTATGCCCTCTATCCATATATAATTGTAACCATATACACACACATTCACATATGTATTCATATGACCACACCCCCTTCTTCCATTATTTTCATAGTGAGAAAGGTATCATCAGTCACAGTTATTGCTTTTCCATATAGGAATGTAAATAGTTCAACTTTGATAAGTTCCTTTTGATTTCTTTTCCCTGATTACCTTCTCAGGCATCTCTTACTTCTTGCGTCTGGATGTCAAATTTTCTATTCAACTCTGGTTTTTTCCTCAAGAATGCTTGAAAGTCCTCTATTCCACTGAATGACCATATTCTCCCCTGAAACAAAATACTCAGTTTTGCTGGGTAGGTGACCCTTGGGTTCATTCCCAGTTCTTTTGCCCTCTGGAATATCATATTCCATGCCCTTCGATCCCTCAGTGTAGAAGCTGCCAGGTCCTGTGCTATTCTGATTGTGTTTCCACAATATTGAAATTGGGGCGGCTAGGTGGTGGCGCAGTGGTAGGCGTTGGCCCTGGAGTCAGGGACCTGAGTTCGGATCCAGCCTCAGATTAATGCACACACAAATAAAAAAAAAAACCTAGCCGTGTGACCTTGGGCAAGTTACTTAATCCCAATTGCCCTCAAAAAACAAAACAAAAAAATATTGAAATTGTTTCTTCCTGGCCGCTTGTAGTATTTTCTCCTTGATCTGGGATTCTGGAACCTGGCTATAATATTTCTGGGAGTTTTCTTTTTGGGATCTTTTTCAGGAGGTGATCTGTGGATTCTTTCAACCTCTATTTTGCCCTCTGGATCTAAAACATCAGGGCAGTTTTCCTTGAGAATTTCTTGAAGGGTGATTTCTAGGTTCTTTCCTTGATCATGGCTTTCAGGTAGTCCAATAATTTTTAAATTGTCTCTCCTGGATCTATTTTCCAGGTCAGTGGTTTTTCCCATGAGATATTTCACATTGCCTTCTAATCTTTCATTTGTTTGGATCTGCTTAACAGCATCTTGATTTCTCATAAAGTCATTAGCTTCCATTTGCTCCAGTCTAACTCTGAAGGAATGAATCTCCTCAGTGAGCTTTTGAGATTCTTTTTCCATCTGGCAAATTCGGCTTTTTAAGGCATTCTTCTCCTCATTGCCCTTTTGGGCCTCCTTTGCCATTTGAGCTATTCTATTTTTTAAGGTGTTGTTTTCCTCAGTCAGGCTGTTGACCCTCATTTCATACTTTTCCTGCATCCTTCTCATTTCTCTTTCTAATTTTCCTCCACTTCTCTTATTTGATTTTTAAAGTCCTTCTTAAGGTCCTCTATGGCCTGCAACCCATTCATGTTTTCCCCTGGGGCTTTTGGAGCAGGACTTCTGACCTCACAGTCCTTTTTCCGCTCTATGCCCCCAAAATAGGAGTCTAGGGTTGCATTTTTCTGTTTCCTTTGCCTTGGCATGTTGCCACTTAATTACTTGACTTTTGGGCTTGTTGCCACACTATGGCTTTAAGGCCAGATAGAGGAATTTTCGTCCCGAACGTGTGGGGGGCAACTTCCGTTTCTGGCAAGCTGTAAACCCACCCACAACTTCCACCCTAGATCACAATCCAGATCCAGGGAGGTTAAAGCAAGAGCGATTACCCCCCAAGACTGATCGCTGGATCTCCCACGATTTGTAGGCTGGGAGCCGGAAATGCCTCTGAAAACTACACAGTGGCGTGTCTCCTCAGCAGCTTCTAGCCCCCAGGGGAGGGAGCTGACGCATTCCCCAAATACAGGTCCCAAAGTCCATAGGACACTAACCTCTTACTTTGTCCTAGGCAAGTCTATGTTGATAATTCTGGAGTCTCCACAGTTCCTGGTGTTCTGGGGTTCCTCCAGCCGGCTGCTGGCCCTGCCGCCCTGGGGCTAAAACCTCGGCTCACGTGGACCTGGGCTCGGCTCGGCTCCTGTGCTCTGCGCGCTGCCGGCTCCCAGACCACTGCGCTGGTCCTTCCTGCAGGGTGCTGGGCTGTCCTCAGCGGGAGGTTAGCTTCTCTGTGTCGTTCTGTGGGTGCTGGGGCTCCAGAAGTTTTTCAGAGTCCTTTTTACATAGTTTGTGGAGAATCTGGGGGCAGAGAGGCTTGGACGAGCTGTTTCTACTCCGCCATCTTGGCTCCGCCCTCCTCTTAGCTTTTCTTTGAGTCCGCAGGCCCTGGCACATAGTAAGTGCTTAGTAAATGCTTATTGACTGATTGAAATATGTCAGGACAGATGCTATGTTTCCGAAAATTCTCCAGAACATAGAGCCAAGGCATTGAGGCTTTCCTTTCGCTCTTTGAATTCATTCAGGACAGTTTGGAGCATTTTGGTCTGGATTGGGGAGTGTATTTTTGCCTTTCATTGTTTAAATTGTTTTCTGTTTCAAAATAAACAATATTGACCACCAGCATTTTTAAAAATGGGACACACTTATTATTAGTACAAAAGATGCTGACAATAGAAATTTCCCTTAGAAGATATAGAGATAGACATAGAAATGAGGCATTTAGCTGGGGATAATGCTTCTTCAGCCAGTGAGGTTTCAGAGCAAACAAAAAGGTAGAGAGTTCTCTCTCCTTTGCTAGTACTTCCAAGATTGGAGAAGAAATGCTTGTACCAGGGAATCCATTGGTACAGTGATATAAAATAGAGTGAGAAGCAAGTAGCCGTGGTGGAACAACCTTAATCCAAAAAATTAGTTTTTAATCTCACAGAATCATGGGAGGTCAAAGCCAAAGACCCTCCAGGGTTATTTTGTTAAATTGTATCTCACCAAAAATCCCTTCTGAATAGACTCCAACAAGTGCGAGGCAGCTTATGTTTTATGAAAAATCTGTTTTCTCCCAAAGCAATGGAACTAGAAAATGATTCCTCCTGTTAGGTTTTTCCACCTTTAATAGTTAGGAAATGGGCATCTATGCAACTTCTAACAATTACAATTCTTTCTAGAGGAAGTTCTCTCCAACTAAACACAGATAATCAATTTTCCCTTAGTCTTTCATACATGTAAAGTTGACAATCCTTTCTCCTTCTATTTTTGGTTTCCTGGCTACACATCCCAGTTGCCTCAATGAATCATATAGTATGTTATTTAGTGCTCTCACTAGCCTAACCACTCATTATGGGGTATTTTCTGAATTATCTCTCTGGGAATTTGTCTCTGAGACTTGTTGAACAATATGTTCACAGGTAAGGGCATGGTAGGATCAAAGCTTCCCTAATTTTGGATTCTCTTCTTCTTTTACGATCTGAGGTATACCATACTGTTTTCTCTTCATGACCTTGCCAACTTCTGACTCACCCAGATTTTTTTTTTCTGAACTACTGCTATCAAGTCACCCTTTCCCAGATTTTTACTTTGGTAAAGCGTTCAACACTTGTCAATCAAATCTGTGACACTGTGGGATGGACAATCTGTTATAAATTCACGTTGATGGGGTTCAAGATTTCCAGAATGAGACTGGGCACCTCAGTGGAAGTCATATCCCAAGGCAAGAGCTGGCTCCATAGTCTGAGTAATTCATCATAGTCACTGGCTAATAGTTATCATCTAGACTCTGTTGCCTCATGGAAATCTCAGGGACACAGCTCACCACTCTGTGAATCCTTTTCATCCTTCCAAGTAGGATCAATCCAGTCTTCCTCAAGTGTCTGATTCTGCTTGGACATTACATGTACAAATATGATAACATAACTTGAAAAATCATTGCTTGTCCGTATCTCATTCCTTTGGAAGTCATGGCCCATAAAGGCAGAATCTGGGCTATATTCCCCTTCTTCTTTGTGACCACAGTCTGGTTATGTCTTATATATGCACCAATCTTTTCACAGGGATGTAATCTCATTGACATCTGGGTCTTTCTGAGTCCCAGTGGGGTCCATGAAGAAGATTGTAAGCTATGTCCCTCCTCTCTCTCTCTCTCTCTCTCTCTCTCTCTCTCTCTCTCTCTCTCTCTCTCTCTCTGTCTCTCTGTCTCTCTCTGTCTCTCTGTCTGTCTGTCTGTCTGTCTGTCTCTCTCTCTCTCTGTCTCTCTCTCTCTGTCTCTCTCTCTCTGTCTCTCTGTCTCTGTCTGTCTGTCTGTCTCTCTCTCTGTCTCTCTCTCTCCCCCACCCCCAGTATGTGTATGTATGTGTTCTGATGCTTCTATTGATTTGGTTCCAGTTACTACTGTTTTACAGCCAACCATCTCTCCTATTCCTGTACTCTAAGAATCTTTTTAGTAAAGGAAATCCAAGACAAAGAGTAAGTTAAGGAACTAGCGAACTGTTTACCACCCTCTTTACCTTCTGCTCAATTCATTACATATTCATATCTTCAGAAAACAACCTTGTGGAATCTGGTGACTATAAGGTCTCTCTCCCTGCAATTCTCTCATTTTTTATGATTTTTTTCAAGTATTGTCGCTACCCTGGATAGTGTGTAAATTAGAAAAGAAAATGAAAACAAACCCCCTCAACACATATCTGCAAAGACCCCGTTAGGAAAATCAATTTCCAGAATAGCTTCCCATGGTTCTTTCTAATTTTAAAGTTCACCAGCTTCATCAGGAAGTGAGTGGAATTTTTCATCTTCATATTTTTGAAATAAGGTATATTGTTTAACTGATAAGAGTTCTGAGACCTTTTGAGATTTCTTTTCTTTATAATGTCAATGACTAAAATGTTTTCAGTTCTCCTTTTGCTCTACATAAATTCACAGAAGTCTTCCTAATTTCCTCTGATATTGTATATTTCAGGGGTTTTTATATATTTGTTTACCTCAATATATTTAGCCATTACCAAAGAGCACAGTCTCTCAATTTCAAGCTGTTGGCTACCATGAAAGGAGCTGCTATTTATATCTTCACAATTATAGATCCTTTTCCTGTTTTATTTATGGGGGCAGGGTAGTATCGATGTAGCTATGTCAAAAGATATGCAGATTTTCCAATTTTTCTTGGCATAGTTCCAAAGTACTCTAAAGAATGACTAGATGAATTCCTACCTCTACCAAGGGATCACTATTATACCTATTTTCTCTGTGGCATCTATGGCTTTTGTCATTTTCCTCTTGGTCATCTTACCTGTCTGATAGGCTCTGTATCCCCCTTTCTTGCTTTTACCTTTCCTTATTTAAGAAACACTTTTCTTCCTTCTCCTTTTCTTCTTCCTTTTCTCTCCTCTCCTCTTCCCTTTACAAATGTGTTGGTACTAGAAATGCATGAGGTGTAGGGGGTGTTCAAGGAGGACTAACACCTCTGGTGTGAGAGCTTCCCAAACCCTTTTCAGGAATATTCTTCTTCCTTTGGTGTCCACCTGGCACTCAGTTATCACCTGTGGCTCCAAGAAGCTGTAGCATTCACAGCAGTCATACCCTGAAAAAAACATCTTTGTGGATGCTCTGAAGGTAACAGATGGGCTTCAAACCCATTGGCCAATGGGAGAAGATGTCTACACCGAGTACATGAAGACTTCCTCTGGTGGAAGGGGTGGGCAGGAGCAGTTTGTTCCATTGTGGCAGCTGAAGCAGGCCATGTGGAATACTTTAATCTTGGTCAGACATTGAAGACACTAAGGTCTCCCACTGCATCCTTGACCATCGCCAGTCATCCTGAATTTTTCTGCCACTTTGATGATTTTGGGAGAGAGAGTGAAGCTGATGACTTTGTGCAAGTCGGCCTCCCTTAAATCCAATTCACCCCCTGTGATGTCATTGGTTCCTTCTCTGAAGGATAACAACTATAATCACCTTTGTGTCTCAGATCTCATTCTTTCTCAATAGTTTAGGAGATCAAGTTTCATGCTGCTGCTCAAGGCAATCATTTCTCCCTAAGCATCTTTCTTGGGATGATGAGTTTTCATCAATAAACTAGCTCTAAGAACTTGAAGAGTCAATGACGTGGTCCATTTTCTCATGAGAAATTGATAGCATGTTTAACTGGGTCAGTGAAGCTCTAATTGTACTTTATCTTTTTTTCTCCTTTTCTTCTAATTTGGTAAAGATATTGACCTTTGCTCTATCAGTCAATTATGTGACTGTCCCTGGATAGCTATTTCTGAAATAAATAATGTGAAAGAGCTTCAGAGAACCTGGCCACCAGCAAGCACCATGCCATCATGAGCTATCTGATGGGAATGTGTTTAAAGTAAAGACACACTGTGCAAATAGTTGTTGAATTCTATTTTCATTGAATAGGCAGCTTAAAATAGAAGTGTGCAGGGTTCAGGAAATCTACTAGGAAAAACATCAAACAGAACATTCATTCATTTCATTTTAAGCACTGGGGACAGTGATATGCTCTTCTCTTACCCCTTTCCATCCTTTTTTGGTAAGGAAATAATGACAGGTTCAATCCTTTGATTTGATTGGCACATATTTGAAATCTATATTTTGTGTCTTTTAATTATCTAAACCATTATTGGGAAATCTCATGTATATTACTAGGCACGTGAATGTTAGGACTGAAGGAGAGAGAAGCAAGCAGAACATGCCATCTAATTCTCCAGGAAGCTAGGGCAACCTCACAATGGTTTACCTCAGGGCACTCTCTGGGCCCTTTGCCCAACTTTTTCCTGCTGTGGTGTTTAGAAACACTTTGTAAAATGGTGTTGCAATTTGAGTAAGCAAAATTTTTGAATTATGATTTTTCTTTGCATGTTAAAATCTCCATATATTATTACACCTACACATTTATTTTCAAAGCCTCATTGCCATTGTATCAATTCCTCTATGTATTTATTAGTTTATCAGTATTATAGTTCAAACAGCTCTTAGTTTATTATTTTTTGAAAACTGTGTATTAAAGCAAGGGGGGGTTGATGCAACTAGAGCATTTAATGGTAGAGAACAAAGAGTGGGGAGATTAGTTTAATATTTGCATTTTAGAGAAAATACATTTGGATTATTTAGCCCCATTAGTATTCACGGTTTTTTTTTTTTTTTTTTGACAACTATGTCTATGCCAGAGTCTATATAATTGAAGGCAGCTGCCTTAGCCTCTCAAACTGAAAGAGTTCATGCACGCAGTCTTCTAGGAACAGTGTGCAGCCTGTGACCCAACTCCTCTGCTTTTTCTTGTTTTTAGCATTTACTTTTCACCTTCTTCCATGCTTGTTAATGTCTTTATTTCCATTTCATGATTGTTGTTTGTCCTTTGTTTTTGAAGAGGACCGATGGCATCATGGGGTGATGTCAGAAATGCACAAAGTCAGCAGCCTTACTCTCTCTTCCAGAGTCGTTGAAGTCCAAGAGCAAGACAAAAGTCAAGGTGACTAGTGCTGGTCAAGCATGACCCGGGATGCAATGGATAACCTGGGCATTTACATTATCTGCCCAATCCCTAAGTGCTACATAGTGCCTGCTTCACTTGCCTTCGTGGCTGCTGCCACAACTGGTTCTCATCCTCTCCTTCCATTGGGGAAGTCTTCACATGCTTGGAGTAGATACCCCACTAACTCATGGATAGCTGTGAGGCCCATTGGCTATTCTCAGCCTATTTTAGGCTGTCTACTGAGATGGTTTTATTGGGGCATGGCCACTACTCTTGCCACAGTTTCTTGGAGCTACAGGTGAACAGGCTGAGTGACTGATGGACACCAAAGGTGGATGAACGGACCTGAAAAGGGGTCAGCAAGCCCTCACCCCAGAGGTGCTAGTCCTTCCTGAACACAGGAATTGGCTTACCTCCTATTTCAACAGTTATGTGATTCAGAAAATGTGTCTAATCATATCTAGCATATTCTCTTCTGGCAAATACCTGCCCTTCCCCAACATACACATCATATGCACAAACACATATACACAGAAGCACACACACTGGGCTTCTAATTGATCAAGAATGCCTCCTCTAAATCACCCTGGAAACTTGTCTGCTCTGAAGAGGCACTCCAGTAGAAGTGTTGAACTTAATGTCATTAGACTTGTGCTAAATGCCTGTATGTCAGACAATGGACCAAACAGTGGGCACATAAAGGCAAACAATGATTCCCCCTCTTAGTAACTCACAGTGGTGGGTTTGGGGGAAACAACCTGTAAACAATTACATAGAAATTAACATGGAAACAAGATGGATAGGAAATACTCAGCAGAGATGGAATGAAGCGGGGCCCCTAGCAGGGAACTCTGGACCTGGGATTCAGTGACTGAAATTTAAACTCACTTACTAGCTGTGACTCCAGCAAGGCATTTAACCTTGCTCACCCTCAGTTTCCTCAGTGACAAAATGTGAATAACAGTAACAGTACCTGTATCATAGAATTATTGTGTCAAATGAGTTAGTGTTTGTAAGATCCTTAACATAGTCCCTGGCACATAGGATGTGCTTGATGAATGCTTACAGGGTTAGCAGCAAAGGTGAAGAGTTTAGAAGTGCTGAGCTTGTCCTGGTAGAGGTGTCATCCTGTGGAGCTGAAAGCAGTCAGGCCAGCAGATGCAAAGTGGGGTGAGACAGGTAGGGATGGTGTACATTGTGGTTTTTACACCACTTTTTCCCATATCACCCCTACTAATATACTGGAATTTACACTTTTCATATATCTCATTATGTCTACAGTTTTATTGATGTCTTCATTTTTTATGTTAAAAAAATCCTGACAAAGCTTTTATCCTCCCTCCTGGTAAAGATCAGCTGCGCAAAATTGTGTGCTTGTGGTTATATGGTTTGTCCTTTATTCTCAAAGAGAACCATGCAGAACCCATGTCTTCCTGTGGCTGATGATTCAGCATATGAATTCCATTGCCCCTGATGGCAATTGCATTTAATCAGAGTTCAGCTCTATTTTTTTCTCAGTGACCTTGAACACAACAATCTATTTTTTTATTATGAGCATTTAACTGGCTGTCTAGCATGCCTGGAATTCTGTCCCTCCTCATTTCTAGTTCTTAGTCTCCCTGGTTTTGTCTAACTTTCAGAACAAATTCCACTTTCTTCAAGAAGCCTTCCTTGAAACCTTTTAATGCTAAGATCTTCCTTCTAGGTTTATTTCCAATTTATCCTGAATATAACTTCTTTGTATGCGGCTCTTTCCTGTGATCTCCCTTTATTAGACTGGGAGCTTTTTTGGGAAGAGGAATGTTTGCTTTTTTTCCCAATACGTACCTGGCACATAATAGATGCTTATTAAATTCTATTTTTTTTTCCTTCATGCTATGATAAGATGTCGTTAGTCATTTACAACAATATGGTCAACCATTCCTCAAATCATTGACAAGCACTGTCCTTCCAATTTGGGTTAAATCGCAAAACTCCAAAAATTTTTGTGAATATTTGATATAAATTCAGACTTTTTTCTCTTTGCTTTTCTTGGGACATATGAAGAGAATTGGGGTTCAATGTTTAAGCAATTTAATAACATGGTACTCAAACATCTCACTTATGTTTCAGAACAGTTAAAGCAATTCCCATTTCTACCCTCAGTGGTTTAGTATGCCCAATTTTCCACAGCTTCTCCAAAATGGATTATTTCTGGCTTTACTTACTTGAATTTCTTCCTTTGAAAACTGTTCATATACTTTGCCCATTCACTTAGTGGAAAGTCTTACATTGTCTCATATATCCTTGTTGTATCTTGGGCCATTTTTAGTATTGATCCCTAAGGCAGATCTTTCAACAACTTAATAGCTTCTCTTATTGCAACTGTGTTTTATTGAACATGATTATTAATTTCACATAAACCAAATGGTTTACTTTAGATTTGACAATCTTGTTTATCCTTGATTAGGTTCAAAATTCTTTATCCAAGTATAGAAGAGAGAGATCTCCTTCCATTCTTCCTTATTTGAAAAAAAATGATCCTTTAGTGTTAACAATGAGTATCCATTTGGACCCCATGGTATTTATTTTGTCATTAATGACTGACTATTATGTATCATGCATGTGCTAAGTCTGAAAGAGGAGGGATTAGGAACTGTAGAGGTCCACGAAGGACTTCTGTAAAAGATCAACCTTGAAGTATAAGGTCTGAGGCCAAATTTAATTTCCATCAAACTACTTCAAAGTTTTCCCAGAGAAATGAGAAAAAATCCATGAATCAGAATAGAGTGACCGTCAAACGTGGATGCAAACATAAGCCATGTAACATTCTTGTCAAATAGACAATACTTCCCCTCAATCTTTATCAAATGTTACATGGCTTATGTTTCCATCCACATTTTGATGGTCACTCTATTCTGATTCGGATCTTTTTTTCCCCTCATTTCAACAAATTATAAATTAAATTGATAACTCTTTTTTGTAGAATCATCTGAAATGTGGTAATGCTATGCCCCCTTCATAAATGCATTTTGAACCATTATTTCCTTTGAAATTCTTCATATTTTTATTTCCCCACATTGATATTTACAAAGTCTAGTCTTTTGAATAACCCTTTATAGTTGATGGACACTACACTGAATCTATAAATTAATTTAAGTAGTATCATTACTTTTCTTATGTTGGTACAGCATAACAGTCTCCCCAATTATTTAAGGTTTTCTTTCTTTTCATAAAGAGTTCTTTGCATTTGTATATATAGCATTTAAATAATGAGAATGAGTTATGGTGGTGTATTGGACACTCTTTTCACTTTTTATTAAGTTTGAATGGAATTCCCTTTTCTCTCTTTGTTATTAATATGATTTAATATATGCCTAACTTTCCTAAAGTAAATGATCCTGTACACCTGACATCAGTGTAACTTGAATATGAGTAATCTGACAATATTACTTTTGGACAAGATTTTAATTATTTTACATTAATATTCATATTATGTTGGTCTATGAATTTAGTTTTATTTTTTTTTCTCTCCTAAATTTGGAAATCAGGACCACATTTGTCTCAAAGCAAGAACTGGGTAAGAGTTTACAGTTTAGAAACATAAGGGTGAATTATTCCTTAAATAGTTAATAGAATTCACTTGAGAATACACTCAGCCCCAAAGAGTATTTTTTTCCTTGCTTGGTTGTAGTGTTTCCCTTTTGGTAGCTCCTTTACCACTTGCTAACTTCCCTTCTTTGGGACCGGGTGTTTTTATATGGCTTGTTTCCTATTCTATTAATCTGGATTCTTTAAAGTTCTGTGAAAATAGTTTTAGCTTTGATTACATATATATGGCATAATAGATTCTGATAATTTTGATTATTTCATTTTTATTAGTTACCATTTATCCCTTCTCACGTTTGATTTTAGTAATGTGATTTTTTTCTCTTTTCTTTGGAAAAAATCAAATTGTCTAATGTTTGATATATTTACTAGATTTTAGTAGAAATTCTGATCTTTATCATCTCAATAGCATTTTTGTTTTGAATTTTGTTCATTTAATTTTCAGGTTAGTTAATTATTGCACATGTTTAGACAATAATAATTTGTTGGCTTTCTAGTTTGTTTCTTAGTTACATTCTCAATTCATAATTCACCACTTTCTCTGGCTTGGTGATTGTATTTAGAGAAATACATTTTCCCCATACAGATTGATCTGGTGGAAACCCCATAGTGTGTGCAAGGGAAGACAGTGAGAGGGAAGAGGGAGAACATATAGAGAAAAGGCAGAGAGAAGGGATATGTGTGCATATGAGGGAGGACTGGGATGGAGGACTGATGCAAAGGAAAGAGGATGACCCAGCAAGAGCTTTGTTAAATTGGAGGCTCTGAATGTGTTGTGATATGGGGTCATCTTGATGATTTGAAGAAAGTCCCTAGAGATGAGATCATTAATTCATTTGAGCATATTGGTAAGGACTGAATAACCTGCATACCCTCATCTTTTGGTATGGGATTTAAGTGTAAGAATTTGTCTTGTATTAAGCTCATCATGATTTCGTTGGTATAATTTAACCTCTGTTTAGGTCTCAGACATTTGTTCATATTTCCATTTTAGTCTCAATTTTATACTGTTCTAGTGTCTATATGATTTTTTTAAATATTTTCCTTTCAGCATTTATTTATGAGTTCTTTATGTCTAACATATAATCAATTTTGAGATGTCATTTAATACTAAAAACGTATATTCCTTATAATGTCCATTCAGTAATTACTGAAGGTTTGACACCTATTGTTTTTCCTCTTCTATTTAGTTCACTTGCACTTTTGTGCTTTTTAGAAAAATAGAAAGGAAAAGATGGTTTACTCTTTAAGTCGTCAAACACTTTGTTTCCAAAACACTTCCTCTTTGTTCTGATTGGTGGGGAGCGGGGGGAGGTTCCCCTCTTCTCTGTATTGAAGACCCAGAACTGACCTAGTTTCCCTCCTTAATACTACTGATTGAATTAACCTGAAAAGAAAGACTTTGTGAACTATCCTCACTTTTCTCCAAAAAAAGATAGAAAAGCAAGTCAAATGATTACATTTTTATGTTAATATCATTTTATCTTAGTTTACAGTCATGCCGATTTCTGTCTCTACCCAAAGAAACCTTTAATGGTTTGAGTCTATGTATAATGGGAAGTCTTCACAGGTGAGCTGGGAGCTGTGTCTAGGTTCCTCTGTCTCACCAGATGAGTTTAAATTTCACCCTTAAAGTGATTATCATTCAAAGTAATTCTGTGGGCATTCATGGAATCAGGTTTCTCTGTTTTTTGTTTGTTTGTTTTAGGTTTCTCTTTTACAACAATATTACTATAGATTGAGGGAGGGAAAAAAATAAAAAAGCAAAATAAAAGATCCACAAATGTTTGTAGGACAAAGTTATAACCAGAAAGGGCAGTGACCTGATCAATTTAGATGCTAACCTTACAGTCCCTAAATGTACCTCTACATGACATGTAGGTGACAGGAACACAATGATGGGAAAACATCTGGACTGCGCTGAGCATACATAAAGATTACTGCTCCAGCTGAAGGAGTAGTAAGAACATTCATGGACAAACACTTAAGATGTTTCAAGGAGGGAAAGGTGTCATATGGTTGGGAAAAGAACCTGGGAACTTTCTGATATCAAAGAAGGGCAGCTGGAATAAAATCAATAGTGCTAACCCATAGTGCAATTTTGATTTATTTAATAAGTGCCTGCTATGTGTTAGTTTTTATGACAATACAAAACTAAAATCTAAATTGTCCCTGTCCTCAAAGAGTTTGTTACCTTATGGGGAGAAATACTATACACCCAGAAAAAAAAACATCATAATTTTAGAGTAGAATATAACTACTTTCCCAGGAAAAATGCAGTAGTAACTGGACTGGGGATTGTTGGAGAAGGGTAAACATTGACTTTTTTTTGGTGATAACACCATATAGGGTATGGAGAATTGGACTCAAGAAGACCACAACTCTAATCTTGTCTCAGACACTAACTAGTTATGGGACAATGGACAAGATGCTTATCATCACTAAGTTTCAATTTCCTCATCTGTAAAATGGAGCTAATACTAGGATCTACTTCATAATATTCTTACCTCACAGTTCATTTTATTTATTTATGTTTTGAACTCATGCTCTCTGCTTCTAGAGCTAGGTTTCTTTTTTTTTATTAATTTTTTTGTTTACTTTTAGTTTAAAAGATTCTTCTCCTCAAGAACAATCTGTTGAGTGTCAAATGTTCCCCCTGCTTCTCTTCCCCCTGCCCCTGCATGGCAACATGCAGTCAAATATAGGATCTACAAATACCTCCACATTAAACATTTGCCAGGTTGTAAAGAAAGATGGTAACTGATGGAATGAACAATGGTAAAGAGGAAACAACACAAGAAAAAGAAAGAGAGCAGGTAGTTTACTTCAATTTGCATTCAAATTCTGTAGAACAATTGCTGGGTGTGGACATCTCTTTCTATCATGAGTTTTCTGGAATTGTCTTATAATTTTGCATTGCTGAGAAGAGCCCAGTCTATCAAAGTTGGTGATCACATGTATATTGTGTCTGTAATTGTGTACAAATTTATCCTGGTTCTACCCTTCTCACTCAGCATCAGTTTGAATAAGTCTCTCGGGGTTATACTCAATTCTGTCGGCTCCTCATTTCTTATAGTACTGTAGTCTTCCATTACATTCATATACCACAACTTGTTAAGCCATTCCCCAATTGATGGGCACTCCCTTGATTTCCAATTATTTGCCACCACAAAAAAAGAGCTGCTATAAATATTTTTGTACAAACAGGGCCTTTTCCCACTTCTATGATCTCTTTGGGATACAACTCTAGAAGAGGTATTGCTGGGTCAAAGGGTATGCACTTCTTTATAGTCCTTTGGGCATAGTTCCAAATTGCTATCCAGAAAGGTTGAATCAGTTCACAACTCCACCAACAATGAATTAGTGTTCCATTTTTTCCACATCCTCTCCAGCATTTATCATTTTACTATTTTGCCATCTTAGTCAATCTGGACGGTAAGATGTGGTACCTGAGAGTTGTTTTGATTTGCATTTCTCTAATTGATAGTGATTTAGAATGCTTGAAAGTCCTCTCTTCCATTGAATGACCATATTTTCCCCTAAAACATGGTACTCAATTTTGATGGGTTGGTGATTTTTGGTTTTAATCCCAGCTACTTTGACCTTCAGAATATTATATTCCAAGCCATTCACTCCCTCAATGTCGACTCTGCCAGATGCTGTGTTATCCTCAGTGTTTCCACAATATTCAAATTGTTTCTTCCTGGTTGCTTGTAATATTTTCTCCTTGATCTGGGAACTGCCGAATCTGGCTAAAATATTCCTAGGAGTGTTCTTTTTGGGATCTTTTTTTCAAGATATGATCAGTGGATTCCTTCAACCTATATTTTTCCTCTGGTTCTAAAACATGAGGGCTTAAATTATCTCTCCTGGATCTATTTTCCAGGTCAGTTGTTTTTTCAATGATATATTTTACATCGCCTTCTAATTTTTTTTTTCATTTGTTTGATCTGTTTAATAATATCTTGATTTCTCATAAAGTCACTTGCTTCCATTTGCTCCAATCTAATTCTGAAGGAATTATTTTCTTTAGTGAGCTTTTGAGATTCTTTTTCCATCAGGCAAATTTGGCTTTTTAAGGCATTCTTCTCCTCATTGGCTTTTTGAGCCTCTTTTACCATTTGAGTTAGTCTATTTTTATTTATTTATTTATTTATTTTTGCCTTTTGGAGGGCATTTGGGGTTAAGTAGCTTGCCCGAGGTCACACGGCTAGTTTTTTTGTTTGTGTGTGTGTTAAGTGTCTGAGGCCAGATCTGAATTCAGGTCCTTCTGACACCAGGGCCGATGCTCTACTCACTGCGCCACCTAGATGCCCAAGTTAGTCTATTTTTTAAGGTATTATTTACCTCAGTCAGGCTATTGACTCTCTTTTCATGATTTTCTTTCATCATTCTCATTTCTCATCCCAGTTTTTCCTCCACTTCTCTTATTTGGTTTTCAAAATCCTTCTTAAATTCTTCTATGACATGTAACCAGCTGGTATTTTTCCTGTAAGGTTTTGGTGCGGGAGTTCTGACTTCACTGTCTTCTTCCTTTCCCATGCTTTTATCCTTTGCATCCACAAATAGGAGTCTAAAGTTTGATTGCTCTTCCTGCTTTGCTTCCTTTGCTTGCTCATGTTGTCACTCAATTACTTGA
The DNA here is from genome assembly GCA_011680675.1 of Gymnobelideus leadbeateri. Taxonomy (NCBI): domain Eukaryota; kingdom Metazoa; phylum Chordata; class Mammalia; order Diprotodontia; family Petauridae; genus Gymnobelideus; species Gymnobelideus leadbeateri. The sequence continues at coordinate 567,758 of WOXC01005208.1, read as the reverse complement.
CTTTTGAGTTTTTTGCCACAGTAGAACTGTTTCCAGAGAAGAGAGCTTTATCCCAAATTGCTGGGCTTTTTCTCAGCTGCTGGAGATGTTATTTGTTTGCCCTCTCTGAATGCTCCACATGCTCTGGCACACTGGTCACGCACCCCAGGACCTCCAGCCTAAACCACAATCTAGATCCAAGTAAGTTAAAGCAAGAGCAATTACCCCTCAGACTGGTTGGTTGGTCCCTCTACAATCTGCTTGCTAGGAACTCTGAAGCAGCCACTCCACGGTGGCTGCATGGCCACAGCACCTCAGCTGCTTTCCCCTATTGGCACAGAGGCTGGACTGCACTCCTGTACCCCCTGTTCCCAAAGTCCACTGACCTCTTACTTTGTCTTTGGCATTTATGGGTTAATAATTCTGGAAACTTCCAGAGCTGCTTGTGATCTACTCTCCTGAAGTCACAAGAACCAGGCCTGGGTGTGGCTGCCCTGAGGCTAAAACAACAGACTCAGGTGGGGCTGGGCTCTGTTCCCAGAGTACTGTGACAGCCTCTTCCTGCTGGCCTGCAGGGACATCTTTGGTGGTAGGTTAATTTCTCTCTGTCACTTTGTGGTTTCTGTAGTACTAAAGTTTATTTAGTGTTATTTTTTACATATATTGGAGGAGGTGGAAGGGGGAGATGCTTGGAGGTCCTATTTCTATTCCACTATCTTGGCTCCACTCCTCAGTCAAATATTGCTTTTTAAGGATTTGTTTTCATGAGTGAGATTTTTTTTTCCAATTTGGTCAATGTAGATTTCAATTTATCTTCTACCTCTCTAATTTAACTTTTTAAATCTCGCTTGAGCTCCTCCAAGAATGCTTTTTTCGCTTGGCACCTGTTCATATTTCCTTCTCTGGTCTCAGTTGTGAGTATAGAGTCCATGTTTATCTCTGAGTTTGGTTGTTCTTTCTGGCTGTAATAGGATTATATATTCTTGATTACACAGTTTCCTTCTTGCCCAATGTGATTGCTTATGTCATGAATTTTAAAGTGGATTTCTGCTTCAGAGGTACAGATGTACCATACTTTTCAGGCTGGGAGCTAACAGTTTGGTTGTTGACTTTGTGTGCTGTAGATTCTTGGTGTCTAGACTGAGGCCAAGGCCAAGACTCTCAGTTCTTACTCTGCATTACCCTGAGGCTCACAGAGTAACCTGTGGGGAAGGGGTCATCTGGCCCACTTCAGGTTTCTTCCTCTGTGCCCCTGGGCTACAGCTCAGGCAGACTCAGCAACTGGTGGCTGGCAGCTTTAGCATCTTCAGATTTCCCTGATGGTGCTAAAGCATACCTGGGCTTCTGGTGTTAGTGTTTGCAGACTCTACCCCTTCTGGGCTTTGGGAGCTCATGCTGGTCAGCTGAGGTGGGGCTTGTTGGGATGTCTCACACCCTTCACTTCAGGCTTGGCACAGCTTCTGTCTCACCCATCCTCTAGGACTTCCAAGACTAAGGCTGTTTCTACTGTTTCAGGATTTTGTACTTGGTGGGGCATTAGTGTTTGGGTTTTCAGGGTCAGGGAGGGGGATTAGAGGAACTAGGTTTTCCTCTGCCTCTTGGCTCCTGGATGTTCAGGTACATGGTTTTTAGGCATCCAGATGTGGGCTGATAGCCCTAGGAGATGCTGCTGCCTTGGGTCTTGCACTTTCTTTTACCCAGATCTGACTGATTCTCTGTCCTGCAGTGAGAAGTCTGTCAATCACCCTTGCAGTGGTTGTATCCAATGGCTGGGGCTCTCTCTCACTATGCTGTGCTCTGCTCTCAGGTCTGCACCGGTGCAGCCAAACACATGCTCCATACTCCCCCTGCCCAGTCTTAAGGGGCATTTTCCTGGGCTGGGAATTTGCCACACTCCATCTCCCAATGGATTCTGTCAGTCTAAAATCTCTTCAGATTTACTTTTTATAGTTTAGCAATGGAATTAATGGAAGAGTTCAAAAAAATTCCTGCTTCCATTCCATCATCTTGGCTCCTCCTCTACCTCATAGGTTTATAAGGTTCAAATTGGGTAACCTATGTAAGTCATTCTGCAAAACTTATCATGTTATGAGTTAGTTATTTTTGAAGTTATTCCTGGAAGAAGTAGCACTCGACTGAACTTTGAAGTAAACTATCAGTCTTGTGAATAGGATGGAGGAGTGAACAAGGAATTCAAGGTATGGAGCCAGACTAAGCAAATGGATTGAGGCATGCGATTCAGTGTTGTGTAGGGCAACTTTTAAGTCTCTAGGTTGGGCTGGAACGTAGTTTGAGAATGAAAGTGACTTTAGAAAGACTGTCAGTGGGATCTGGAATGAAGGGACTTAAGAATAATTTGTGCATATGCACACACACACACATACACTCTCTCTCTCTCTCTCTCTCTCTCTCTCTCTCTCTCACACACACACACACACACACACACACACACACACACACACACACACACACACACACCTCTAGGATATACCTGATGAAAGAATTAAATTTCACAGGAAAGTTTTCCAAAAGGAGCTGTTAGAGAAGACTACATCTTTACAATAGAGGATACAAGACGATACTTTTCAGTTTTCTGACTATTAAAAAAAATCCAGAGAACAAAATACTACATTAAATACTATGCCCTGATGCATTTTTCATGCATACATAAGAATGTGCAACATTTGTAAAGGGGCAGCAACAGCTAATTTGCTCAATGATCATTACCCTTAAGTGAAGTATTAGACCTGGAGTTGCATGCACACCATGGCTACTCAACATTGCCATGGAGTGGCTCTAGCAAAAAGCTCCTATCCAATGGGATTACCAATAATTAATAATATTTTCCAAATATCTCTGCTTCAAGATGACATTTTTATATTTCATCAGATCCCAGAAAATTTCTGATCCACTAAAAATGTTTAATTCACTGCTTACATGGGTAAAAATAGAATGAAAAATAACTGGTCAAAATATGCATTTTAGTCAGTGTTGGTCAGTGACTTGTGTTTAGAATGACAATCTATACAGTTCAAGAGGAATCAGTGTGCATGTATGCCAAGATGTATATCTCCTGGAAGGAAATCAAAACAGGCAATAAGATAGAAGAAAACTGAATGGGAGGTGAAAAGGATTAATTCAAGTTTAGAAGTTGTAGAATTCTTTCATCCACAAGGTTCCGCCTCAAACAAAGGTCAGTCATTTAATCCTAATATTCTCATTGTAATCCTAATAGTAATCCTCAAAATAACAATATACTTAAGATATTAATGTACCCCAGCAAGCCATAGTACACTACAGTCTTTGGCTTGAAACTGTGAATCACTGAAATGACAATAGAAAGTCACAATGTGTGGTCAACAGGTTACAATACAATACAAATGAACAATTATTGAGAAGCAGTGTAAAGGATATTATTAAAAATGTATGATAATATGATGATGTGAAGAGAGTATACTGATAGAGATAACTGGTGCACATAATGGTTCTCCATTGTTAGTCTCATGTCCTAAAGAGATATTATGGAAGTCTTCATCATATTGAATTGATTCCCTATAATTAACTCTAGGGAGATGTAATAGAAAAAGCCATACAGAATGGGTAAGCATGGGTAGGTTATAAATTATGTCTACTACAGGCTTTTTGTCACTGTCGTTCCATGACTGGAATGTTGTCCCTCCACTCTTTTGACTGTTCACCTCCCAGGCTTCTTTCCTCCGCTACACCCTCCTGCATGGAGCCTTCCCAACCTCTCTTAATGCTAATATTTTTCCTCCTTTATTTCTTGCTTCGCGTCATTTCTTTGCACACTGTTTCCCCCATTAGTTTACAAGTTCCTTGAAAGCAAATACTCTCATTTATCCTGTTTTTTTATCCCTGGCATGTAGCACAGTGTCTGGCATATAATACATGCTTAATGTTCATAAAATTAAATTGAATTGGAGGTAATAGCATATTTGGATGGATAATTTGATTGGCTGATAGAATGTTTATTGAGCACTTAATACTTTCCAAATATTAGACTAACCACTAAGGACACAAATCAAAGCAAGTAAAGTAGTCTTTATCTTGGAAAAAACTTACAATCTAAAGGGGGGAAACAACACATGGAGAGAAGTTTCACAGAGGAGGAGGGCATAGAGAAGGGGAAGGGAAAGATATGTGGAATGGCTCAAAATGGTTTTCAAGGAGAAGGGTTAAATAAAACTTTTTTTATAAATTGGGATAAATTCCTGAGGAAAGTGGAGCAAGCTGGGCCACCATTGAAATAATGGTTCCAAAAGTCAGTTATCATTCATCAAGAGTGGTACTTCAGGACAGTAATTTCTCTACTCTGTAATAGCTACTATAGATGGCAGTTGTTGAGGAAGAGAAAGAGGTTGAGAAGGAGGCCAGAAATTTTAGATGTAAGTTAAGATCAGTTTCATTTGACTGACTTGTTTTATTATTGATGATGCCTTATAAAAGAGATTCAAAATAACTGAAATTTCTTTTACTGACTCCAAGTACATTCACATTTCCAAACACATTGATGCAGCTTATTTTATTTAAATCTTTCAATGGCCTTCAGGGTAAGTGCTTCTAGGTATATTCTTTTTTTTTTAATGAAGACACTGAGGTTCAAAGAGATAAGGTGGCATGGCTCTTTTTACATTGCCAATAATTATCAGAAGCATCATAAGAATCCTGTTTCCAAACCAGGATGTTGACTCTGTGCTCCATGCATTTCTCTCACATGTGATGTTTCCTTACTCTCATCTTTTTTTTAACAAATGCTTTATTAACTTCTGGTTTACATCATTCATTTCCACCAGATTTTGAGTTACAATTTTCCCCATTTTTTCCCTACCCACCACCCCAGAATAGCAGTCCCACTAGATATCCATCCAATCCACTCTCTACCATATCTTCTCCCATACCCGCTTTGACTTTGCCATTAGGGCAAGGTGAATCACTGAGCCCCAATGTCTGGACATCTTATGAAACATTTAATTTTAAAACTTCAATCTTCAAATCCATTCCCTTCCTCCCTTGTCACCCACTCCCTCTGAGAAGATAAGCAATTCAGTATGTGTTGTACATGTATAGCTATGCAAAACACTACCATAGTAGATACATTGTAAAAGACTGCTTATATTTCCATCCCACCCATCTCACCTCCCACCTGGTCCATTCCCTACTTTGATCCTGTCCCTCTTCCAAGGTGTGTACTTCCAACCTCCCCTCCCCCTAGGATGCCCTCCCCTCCATCATCCCTCCTCTCATCCACCTTTCCCCTACTCTCTTGCAGAGTATTTAGTATATGTGTGATTCTATCCTTGAGCCAAATTCAATGAGAATATGGTTTTGCCTTTTTGCCTTCTTCTTCTTCCCCTCACCTGCAACTACTTCCCCTTGCCTCTTCTACATGAGATAGTTTGCCCTACCCTGTCTCTCCCCATCTCTTCTTGCCTCTTTCCTCTCTCACCTCTTAACTTCACCCCTTAAGTATCATCCCTTCCCATCAAATTCAACCCGTACCCTCTCTCCATGTATACCTGTACACATATGCCCATATACCCTTCTTCAATTATTTTCATACTGAGAAAGGTTTCATCAGACACAGATATTGTATTTCCATGTAGGAATGTAAATAGTTCAACTTTGATAAGTTACTTTTGATTTCTTTTCCTTGATTACCTTCTCAAGCATCTCTTGCTTCTTGTGTCTGAATGTCAAATTTTATATTCAACTCTGGTTTTTTCCTCAAGAACACTTGCAAGTCCTCTATTCCACTGAATGATCATATTTTCCCCTGAAACAAAATACTCAGTTTTGCTGGGTAGGTGACCCTTGGCTTCAATCCCAGCTCTTTTTCTCTCTGGAATATCATATTCCATGCCCTTCAATCCCTCAGTGTAGAAGCTGCCAGGTCCTGGGCTATTCTGATTGTGTTTCCACAATATTGAAATTGTTTCTTCCTGGCTGCTTGTAATATTTTCTTCTTGATCTGGGAGTTCTGGAACATGGCTATAATATTCCTAAGAGTTTTCTTTTTGGGACCTTTTTCAGGAGGTGATCAGTGGATTCTTTCAACCTCTATTTCTCCCTCTGGGTCTAAAACATCAGGGCAATTTTCCTTGAGAATTTCTTTAAGGATGATTTCTAGGTTCTTTCTTTGATCACGGCTTTCAGGTAGTCCAATAATTTTAGATGATCTATCCTGGATCTCTTTTCCAGGTCAGTGGTTTTTCCCATGAGATATTTCACATTGCCTTCTATTCTTTCATTTATTTGGATCTGTTTGACAGCATCTTCATATCTCATAAAGTCACTAGCTTCCATTTGCTCCAGTCTAACTCTGAAGGAATGAATCTCCTCAGCGAGCTTTTGAGATTCCTTTTCCATCTGGCAAATTCGGCTTCTTAAGGCATTCTTCCCCTCATTGCCTTTCTGAGCCTCTTTTGACATTTGAGTTAGTCTGTTTTTTAAGGTGTTATTTTCCTCAGTCAGGCTGTTTACTGTCATTTCATACTTTTCTTGCATCTTTATCATACTCTCATCTTTCAATCATATCTGTTTTTACTTTTGTTTCCTCAGAGGTCAAGATTCACACTAGACCTTTCTTTGGATACTCCTGAGGCAAAACAAATTGTTTTCCAATCCCTCACATGAATATTTCATGAATCTTGCTTGTTTGTTAAAACTGTATTTCTAAGAAATGGCAAATGACATATTTGCTTTATAATCCGTTTGGTGGAGCTTCCCATTCTATGGATCACTTCTTCTCTTCATATCCCCCACACAATGGCTACATTTGCTGTCCTTTCCACCCCATTTTGCTGTCATTGTTCTCTTCTGCTTCTCCTTTGTTTCATCTTCTTTTAAGAGGTCAGAGATCTTTCTGTCATTTCATGCCCTTAACCTGGTCCTTTGCTTTCATTCAAAAAGTAATCTTTTTTGAGGTTTTATTCAGGGAATCTCAAGTTACTTTTTTGGGGGAGATTTCTTCATGAGTTCAAATGTTGCGTTAGACACTTACTAATTGTGTGACCCTGAGTTGTGAAACTCCATTTGCCTCAGTCCCTCATGAGTAAAATGGTCTGAAGGAAGAAATGGAAAACCACTCCAGTATCCTTGCCAAGATAACCCCAAATGGGTCACAAAGAGTTGGACAAGACTGAAATAACAACCACAAAAAATAACATCGTGTGTGCCCAGATGACTCATGTTTACATAACACTTTTCAATTAATAAAATAATAATTCTCAAAAATACTGCCCCATTAATCCTCCATTTATTGTGAAGTGGGAATTTGGTGGAAGGAAAACAAATGAAACCAAGTATCATTAACCAAGTATCATTCAGCATCTGACTTTGGAAAGAGATGCCAGGTAGATCGTATCCTCTCTCTGGCCTTCTTTTCATCTCCACTCTTTTTTTTAAACAAATGCTTTATTAACTTCTGGTTTACATCATTCATTTCCACCAGATTTTGAGTTACAATTTTTCCCATTTTCCCTTACCGACCACCCCAGAAAAGCAGTAACACAAGATATCCCCTCATCCAATATGCTCTCTTCCATATCTTCGCCCATACCCCCTTTGGCTTTACCATTGGGGCGAGGTTAATCTCTGTGCCCCAATGCCTGAACATCTGAACATCTTATCTCCCAATTACATGAAAAATAGTATTAATAATAGTATATATATATATATATATATATATATATATATATATATATATATATGAAACATTTAATTTTAAAACCTCGAATGTCAGATCCATTTCCTTCCTCCCTTGTCACCCATTCCCTCTGGGAAGATAAGTAATTCAGTATGTGTTGTACATGTATAGCTATGAAAAACGTTACCATAGTAGATATATTGTAAAAGGCTGCTTATAATTCCCTCTCACCCATGCCACCCCCCACCTGGTCCATTCCCTACATGATCCTGTCCCTCTTCTATAGTGGGTACTTCCAACCTCCCCTCCCCCAGAATGTGCTCCCCTCCATCATCCCCCCTCTCATCCCCCTTTCCCCTACTCAACAGCAAGATGAGATATCCCATTTAGTATGTATGTCATTCTCTTCCTGAGCCAGATTCAATGAGAATATGGTTTTGCCTTTTTGCCTTCCTGTTCTTCCGCTCCCTTGCAGCCACTTTCCCTTGCTTCTTCTACATGAGATAGTTTATCCTATCCTGTCTCTCCCCATCTCCTCTTGCCACTTTCCTTTCTTCCCTCATAATTTCACCCCTTAAGTATCATCCCTTCCCACTAAATTCAACCTGTGTCCTCTATCCATGTATAACTGTAAACATATATACACACATTCACATATGTATTCATATGACCATATACCCTTCTTCCATTATTTTCATAATGAGAAAGGTTTCATCAGTCACAGTTATTGCTTTTCTAAATAGGAATGTAAATAGTTCAACTTTGATTAGTTCCTTTTGATTTCTTTTCCCTCATTACCTTTTCAACCATCTCTTGCTTCTTGTGTCTGAATGTCAAATTTTCTATTGAACTCTGGTTTTTCATCAACAATGCTTGAAAGTCCTCTATTCCATTGAATAACCATATTTTCCCCTGAAACAAAATACTCAGTTTTGCTGGGTATGTGATTCTTGGTTTGAATCCCAGCTCCTTTGACCTCCAGAATGTCGTATTCCAAGCCCTTTGATCCCTCAGTGTAGAAGCTGCCAGGTCCTGGGCTATTCTGATTGTGTTTCCACAATATTGAAATTGTTTCTTCCTGGCTGCTTGGAGTATTTTCTCCTTGAACAGGGGATTCTGGAACTTCGCTATAGTATTCCTAGGAGTTTTCTTTTTGGGATCTTTTTCAGGAGGTGATCAGTGGATCCTTTCAACTTCTATTTCCCCCTCTGGGTCTAAAACATCAGGGCAATGTTCCTTGAGAATTTCTTGAAGGATGATTTCTAGATTCTTTCTTTTCTCATGGCTTTCAGGTAGTCCAATAATTTTTAAATTATCTCTCCTGGATGTATTTTCCAGGTCAGTGGCTTTTCCCATGAGATATTTCACATTGCCTTCTATTCTTTCATTTTTTTTGATCTGTTTAACAGCATCTTCATATCTAATAAAGTCACTAGCTTCCATTTGCTCCAGTCTAACTCTGAAGGAATGAATCTCCTCAGTGAGCTTTTGAGATTCTTTTTCCATCTGGCAAATTCGGCTTTTTAAGGCACTCTTCTCCTCATTTCCCTTTTGAGCCTCCTTTGCCACTTGAGTTAGTCTATTTTTAAGGTGTTATTTCCTCACTCAGGCTATTGACTTTCATTTCATACTTTTCCTGCATCCTTCTCATTTCTCTTCCCAATTTTTCCTCCACTTCTCTTATTTGGCTTTTAAAATCCTTCTTATCGTCCTCTATGACATGTAACCTGCTGATATTTTCATTTGGGGCTTTTGGTGCAGGATTTCTGACCTCACAGTCCTCCTCCTCTTCCATGCTTTGATTCTCTTTGCCCCCAAAATAGTAGTCTATTGTTGCATTTTTCCGTTTATTTTATTTCCTTTGCCTAGGCATGTTGCAACTTAATTACCTGACTTTTGGGCTTGTTGCCTCAGTAGGGCTCTGCAAGCAGACAGGGGGGCTTCCATCCCAAAAGTTGTTGTCTTCATAATTTCCAGAGGTATTAGTTGGGTGGCTTCTGTGGAGCCTCCATACACTCTGGCAAGCTGGATACCTACCCCAAGACCTCCACACCAGGCCTCAATCCAGATCCAGGGATTTTATAGCAAGAGCAATTACCTCCCCCCCCCAATACTGAACCCTGCATCTCCCTAATGTTCGCAGGCCAGGAGCTGAAGATATAACTGGAACTGCAAAATGGTTTCTGTGCCTGTTTCTCCTCAGCTGCTTCTTGCCCCCAGGGGAAGAAGTGAACAAGTACTGTTCCCAATGTCCATAGGCCTCTAACCTCTTACTTTGTCCTAGGCATATCTCCGTTGATAATTCTGTAATCACCACAGCTGCTTGTGTTCTGGGGTCCCTCCAGCCGGCTGCTGTCTCGCCCACCCTGGGGCTAAAACCGAGAGTCAGGAGGGCCTGGGCTTGGCGCACAAAGTGCCATGCTGTCCACTCCCAGAGTGCTGAGCTGGCTGCTCCCAGAGTGCTGCTTTCAGTGGGAGGTTAGCTTCTCTGTGTCTTTCCGTGGGTGCTGGAGCTCCAGAAGTTGTTCAGATTCCCCTTTTACATGATTTTGAAGTGGTGTGGGAGAGAGCACCTTGGAAGTGCTGTTTCTACTCTGCCATCTTGGCACTGCCCCCTCAAGTTACTTCTTAATTAAAAATAAATCTTTTCTTTTCTTTTCTTTGAGTATTTCCTTCATATCTCTATCACTATTGTTTGGTTTTGTTTGGTTTTTTTTTTCCCTTACCCAAAGTCACCTTTATAAAGTTTACTTTTGTGCAAGGCACAGAGCTAAACATTGATAATACAAATATAGGCAAAATACAGTTTTTCTCTCAATGCGGATCTAAGTTCTTTAGCACATATTAGCTGATGGTTTTCATGAGTTTCTGTGGCTAGAAAATGTAATCACTCTGTGTCTAATCTGATAATAAAATTATTTCTGAATTTATGAAGATTGTACTTTTAACTGAAGATAGACAGTTTCTTTTGAGATCTGTCCAGAAAATCTTTCCCATATCATACGGTTTGCTAGAGGAGTCACTGCTTATTGGGAGAGCCTGCTTAAATATTTCTGTTTCTTTTCCCCCCACATAGGGGGGACATCAGATGACAGAGAGAGAGAGAATGGAGAAGAGAGGAGAGGAGAGGAGAAGAGAGGACAGGAGAGGAGAAAGACACAGACAATATCTTAGATGTGAGTGGAATTTCAATCATCTTTCAAAACCAGAACACTTTGTGATCTAGGTCCATTTTTTGGCATTTCCTCTCAACTTCAAGAAGTCCCCAAACACTTTCTCTAAGCTCCAGTCTAAAATTCCATCCCTGACTTCTCAAATGCCACTTTCCTGGGGCTTTTCACATTCATGATTTTGCAGTACTAGCAACTGAGATAAATTGCTGTTTGTTATGTTTTTTTAAAAATAACTCTATTAGCTATTCAGTTGCCCAACTCAAAAGAGCAAGATGTTTTTTTTCAAATAAAAAAGGAATGATGAGCAAACTTATTTCTTTTCTCTCTTGCAGCTGCAGAACACATTCCTTATCAAAGGGTTCTACCCTTGTCATCAAGGCAAGAGCAATGGGATAGTTGAGTCTGTATTGGGAATGGTTATGCTTAAGATTGGACTACTTGACACTGTGTCAGAACCTTTGACCATTGACCACTTGAGTTAGCCGTTGGTTTTAATTTTTGAAATCGTATACTCTTGCAGGAAGAAAAGAATCACGTAATTGCCTTATAAGTAAATAAATATATAAAATATAAATATATGTATATATTGGTTGAATACATATATGTATATGCACACACATATGTATATGACTACGTGTGTATATACTTACATTGCATTAATTTCCCTGTATCCTACATTTCCCCCATCTCAGAGAGTCATTTCATATGAGAAAATGAATTAAAAAAATAAATCAGCAAAATTCATTAATATATTGAAAAATCTGAAAATTTACACCTTTGATCATCCTACCTCAGAAAAGGAGTGGGAATGGGGAATTTGCATACCTACGTTTTCTTTGGAGCCAAGCTTATTCTTTGAAATATTTTAACATTTGCTTTTGACTGTTTCCTACTTGTTGCTCTTTCCATTTATATCATTGTATTTAGTGTGTGTGTATTTGACTCTTTTTTTGGTTTACATAAGTTCATGCAAGTCTTTCCATGTTATTCTATAGTCACCACACTAATATTTTCTTCTATTTTAATGATATGATATTGAATTCCTATATCATGATTTACTTAACTATTTCCAAATTGATAGGCATCTGCATTGTTTCCAGTTTTTTACTCCACTAAAAAGTGTGACTATAAATATCTTGTTTTATATAGTATCTTTCTTTTTGCCAATCGCCTCCTGAGACTATATCTGCAGACATATCTGGCCAAAAGACGTGAAAAGTTTAATCAATTTATTTGTGTAGTTTAAAAAATATTTCTCTGGATGGTTGTACTAGCTATCAAATCTGCCAACAATGAAGTAGTGTCCTTATCTTACCACAGACACTCCAAGATGGACTATTTTCATCTTTTATCACTCCTCACAACTTGCTGTAGTTGAGGTAAAATTTCATTTTTGATTTGAATTTCTCTTATTGTAAGTGATGTCCATATAGTTGTTAATTATTGACAATTCTTCTGAGAACTGTTTGTTCATTCATCTCTTAGCCAGTGGATTTTGGCCTTATGTATTTTGGTCAATTGTCTATATATATATTTTTTATATCAAACCTTTACCTGAGAAATTATAATAAAAAGTTTCCACAATTCACCCTTTTCCCTTCTTATTTTAGATGAGTTGATTTTGTTTGTGCAAAGCTTTACAATTTCACATAGTCAAAATGACTTTTATAATGGCTTGTTCAGTTAATAATAAATTTGCTATATATAGTTGGAAAAGGCATGTGCCATATTTTTTTTCTTTTTAAGTTCAAGATTCCCTATTCCTCTCATCCCTACTTCTCTAATACAAAAAATATATTCCTTTGACAATTTGTATCTTTGTTTGTACAAATAAATTTTTAAAAATTATGTTATTAAGATCTGCAAAGTCTTCCTTTGATAGTTTTCTTGGTATAGCATTAAAACTCCAAATTTCCCTGGATGGTATTGTAATTTCTATTATATTGACACAGCTCAACCATGAGCACTAAGCATTCTTCCAGCTATTGAAATCATTTTATTTTTTTTAAGTATTAGACTGTAATAAAATCTACACAACTATTCTTTGTTCACTTGGAAATTGGACCCCAAATATTTTATGAATTTTGTGGTTCTTTTTAATGAGTTTTCTCTATTATTTTCTCTTAAGTTTTATTATTATTATTATCATTATTATTCAGAAATTCATTTGATTTTTTTCTATATATTTTATGGCCTTCAATGTTGCTAAAGCTCTTAATTGTTCGATTAGTATCTGTTTATTCCTTAAGATTTTCCAAGTAAACCACAATTTATCAGCAAATAAAGATAGTTGGTCTGCTCTTGACTTATCTTTATGCCTTCAGTTTTCTTCTCATTGATGATGCTAAATCTTCTAGACTTGTACCAAATGCTGATGGGGTAAGGCGGGTCTTCCTAACTCTAGACCTGACACTCTGTCCATTGCCCCACCTACCACGTAAGAGGCATACAATGTGCTTTTCTTTTTTCATTGTATTGTGAAATACGATGGAGAGTGATGGTATTCTCTAAGCCTATTTTCTGTCATATTTCTTTCCAACTTTCCTAGCAGTTTCTTTTTAAAGCAAATGAGTAGTTATTTCCTGAGTAACTTGTGTTTTTCACTTTATTAAACACGGGTACTCATTTAATTTTAAATCTTTTGGACAATATGAAAAGATATAAGTAAGGAAAATTACTTCAGGTTAATTCAGCTAGAGTTGTTGTCATCAATGATTAGATGTACATTTGGGATGCTACCTATGTTTCAATAAGAAGGAACATTGTTACCGATGAGTGAATACTGACTGTTAAGGCAGAGACCCTGGCTTCCAATTGTGATTCTAAGTCTTGTTCCCTCTTTGACCTCTAGAAAAATACTATTTTCTTCATTTGCAAGTTGAAGAAATTGACCCAGATGGCCTATGAGGCACGTTGCAGGTCTAGGTCTGTGATCAGAGGAGCCATCATTCTGTAGTGCTTAGCATTTTTATCCTTGACTTAGTGTCCTAGATGGATAGATTCACCTAGGTGGTGAATCTGTGACCTCAAGGTCACATGTGGCTTTCTAGGTCCTTAGGTGTGGTCTTTTGACTGAGTCCAAGTTTTACAGAATAAATTCTTTTATGAGAGGGATATGTTTTGTGAAGTTTGGATTTAGTTGAACAGCTACACTTGAGGACATAGAGGGGAACATATGGTCCTGAGGCTACAAGTTCCCCACCCCTGGTCTAGATTATATACTCATGAGATTTACAAATGACAGAAATCTAGAATGTCTAAACACATTGATCGATGGATGGGCAGACTGCCAGCAATCTCAACAGGCTAGAATATTGGGTCACACATAGCAAGATGATTTTAGTTGAGTTAAATGAGAAGTTGCATAATGTATTTCCATTCCAAAAAACCAAACCAAACCAAAACAATAACAGCAATGACAACCTTATTAAACAGGAAGAAGGAAAGGGATGGCTAGAAAACATTCACCCTGGAAAGTAGAGTGGCTTTTTGTTTGTTTGTTTATTTATTTTTATCAGATTGTAAGGTCCATATGTGTCAAGAGTATGATGTGACAAATGGAAAGTCAATGCAATTTGTTACAAAGAACCCCCGCCTCCATTGGGGTAAAGGGTGGGAGGGAGGAAAGTAGATTTCTTTTTTTTAAATATTTTTTTCTAAAAAAGAAAGTGAACACGAGCCCAGGGTTCAGCAACAGAATCACAGGGTCTAGGATTAGGGAGTTTACTGCTTTGCTAAGGTCTCACATATTCAGAAAACAACTGTAGACTGATATGCAGTATCATATATATATGCAGTATGTTTTAGGAAGGAATTTAGTAAACAGAAGAAACAACAACAACAACAAGATAAAGCATTATGCTGGTGAAGCTTCTCAGATGCATGTCTTGTAAGGATCAATTGAGAAACTGGCATTGTCTAAAGTAAAGAAAGGAAGGAGGGTGGGGGTGGCAGCCTCCTTCACATACTCAGTGGAGTGTTATATTAAAGATGGACATGACTTCTTTCGTCTGGTCCTAGAGGGCAGAACCAGGGAAACTATAGAGAACTAAAAAAAAGACCATTATTAACTTCATGTTAGGAGACATTTCCTAGTGTTTAGAGGTCTCCAAAAGTCACATGTCCTCCCTTAGGAGGGTGTAGGGCCTCCACTGCTATAGATATCAAATCACTGGCTGGCTCTTCACTCAGCACATATATTGCAAGGACCACCTATGTCAACATCATCCTATATTAGATGGCCTTTTCATATCTAAGATTGTGTGATTTATGTGCTAACTATATAATATCCACAAAAAAGATGTCTTGGTGAATTGGGAAAAATGGAAGTAAATTTAATTAGAAACTTTAAAACCATAATTAACATTTGCTAAATTGTAGAGTATGAGGCTCCATTATTTGCTTGTCAGCAGAAAGATCTCAATGATTCAGTTTCTGGGGAAGAAATAAATTATGGAGAGATGATGACTGAACTGTTATTTTATGTCTCTATTATTCAAGGCTCATGCCCAACAAACATAGGTGTTGCTACTGAATTGTGTTCTGTAAGCATGCCCCTTAGTCAGATTTGGAGTTGTTTAGAGGTGGAGTCATTGAAATAACTTTATTTTAACACAGAGAGATTCAGAAAGATTGGACATAGGTTTCTGTCCCTTGATTTCCAGATCCACACAAAGGAAGGGAAAGGCAAGTGGATATGTTTCTGCAACTTGGGTTTGTCTTTAATACCAGTCTATTAATGATGTGTATGTGTATGTTTGTGTGTATGAACCAAAAATGCCACAAGTATTTATTGTCAGATATTTGCAAGATTTGCCATCACTTTTAGTCAGTTGGATTGAGTCATCCATTTTAGAGAATATTATGGGGATATTTAGAATAGTTATATCACATCCTTTACATTATGACACACAGAAACCTATCCATATTTATTTATTCTGTGAACTCAGAATTCTTCAAAAGAGAATCAGCTAAAGAAAGGACATACACCATTAAGTGGAGTTAATACATCATGAAGCTGACAAAGTAACACAGAAACAAGTGAGTGAGAGATTTAAAACAGCTTTGGTTTAGAGCTGCAATCCCTGGGTGGTCTTATTTCCAGCAGAACAATGCCACAAGGCAGAGGACCCCGGCATTGTTAGCAACCATTTGAGTCGTCTGCCATTTTGTCAGATGGCAGAGCATCCCCACGAAGGAGAGAAAGCTCATCACGGCCTTGACAACGTTGGGTTCCACATCATTAGTTTCCATTTGATTCTATAGCAACAAAATAAGAGAAAATTAATTATAGTAGATGTTGGAAACCAAATAGTGGAATTAAAATCCCAGCATTCTCATTTAATGGCCAAGAAACAAATTACCCCATTACGGCAGAACAGCCTTTTTAACCTCCTGTGCTAGTTTCTCCATTTTGCACAAATGAAGATCTTACATTCAGAAATAAACAACTTTATTAAAAATGAATTCTGAAACATGGCTGTAGAGACTTGTAGCCAAAAATTCCCACCAACATGTGAAGCTAATTACAAAACCGCCTCCCAGTTTCTGGGAAGAAATGTTTACCTCCCTCTGTTTCCCAAGTAAACTGTTGTCCTGTTTGACCTTGCTGCCTGCTTCCTAATCATCCCTCTGATGGACTCAAGCTGGTGAGACAGGATGGCAGCCACTGGCACCATCCATAAACTCCACACTTTCACCTCAGTGTAAGGTTGATTAACACAGGGAAGGATGAAGCTCTCCATCTTACATGGAATTGATCCAAATTGGTGGCTCAGACTAACATAACAATGAGAGGAAGACTGAGGAAAAAATGCCCTGAGGTAGAAGCAGGGCTATGGAGCCTGCATCTCAAGAGGGGAAAGAGATGCTCAAAACAAAAGTCCCCAAGCTGGAGAAAATAGACAGTGAGGAGACTGGCTACTCTTGACCCCCCTGAGCCCCTGGGTGGTCATTCTGGCTTTTTCCATCATCTCCATATATTACCAAGCTACAATGTGGGCACAAAGACCCTCCTGATGCAGTGTGGCACATCAAGGACTTGCCAGGCTTTCCCTGGCTCACAGTGTCTTACAGGACAGAATTTATAAAGTAGCATTCCACAGGGCTGGAATGAGCAGGCACTTTTCTGATGATTACCATGTTGAAGACACTTAAATCCCTCAAATGTGATAAGTTCCTCATAGTTCATGCTGTCCCATTTTTGGTCCTTCTATTGATAACTAATGAGTTGGTGACTCCTTGCAGACTGGAACTATGTTTGTTGATTGCTGTATTTCCACGATGCTTTTCATATAGTCCTATGAATAGAATGTGAGAGTAGAGGAGAGCAGACAGGGAGGAAGGGCAGGGAAGCCAAAGACAGGGCAGAGTGGGCTTTGGAAGGACAGAGCTATGGGATTAGCAGGATGCAGGGATGGATGGTGCCATCACAGAACTTGCTGTCTACATCAGAAAAGAAGATGAAAGCTTCACTGGCATAAGAAAGCATACAACCCAAATCATGCATGAGGGTCACACAAGCAAAATGGCAAGGTTAGATGTAGCAGAGCAAATTGATTGCTGAGCCATTTCAGCAGCGAGGCAGGCTCGGAGCAGCAAGCCCTCACTGACCTCTAGGCTTCTGCTAGGTCAAGTCATGGTGATGAACACAGCAGGGCTTCTTAGGGTTGAGAGCTGGCCTGGGAACTTTGGTCTGGGCAGAACCCCAAAAGGCCCAAAAAGCCAGAGACCCCAGTTGTAATGACTCCAGAGCTTCTCCCGAGCAGACAAGCATTGGAGAGTAAACCAACGTATTCCCAGTCAGGCCCGTACACTTTGTATTGAACCTGTCTCTTGTAAGATCCATCCCTCTTTCACAGCACTGTAATGAACACTGGAAGCTGCTTCCCATTTCCTCTCTCTTCTTACCAGGTCCAGAAGCATGACTGTAAATGGTGATGACTTCAGCCATCTGTTGTTATAGGCCAAGTGGATGGTGGAGATTTGACTGCCAGATTTAATAGTGCAACATGAGGACAATAGTGCAAGACTTTTCTGACTCCCACGCTAAGCCATCTGAAATCTCTCAGCTGCAAGAGACCTGGATTGGCCTCTGGGCTGAAACATGGATAGAAGTTGAGAGATGAAAACCTGGTGGAGAAGACTGAATGATTCGTAATTAATAAATTTCATTTTTCTGCAGAATGTGTGATGTAGTTTGTCTGGAAGCTAACAGGTACCCATTCAAATAACAGTATTAGCTAGACTCTATGGGGGCCTGGGGTTAGGTAGTTTCTCTCTCTCTCTCTCTCTCTCTCTCTCTCTCTCTCTCTCTCTCTCTCTCTCTCTCTCTCTCTCTCTTTCTCTCTCTTTCTCTCTCTCTTTCTCTCTCTCCCTCTCCAGGAAATATGTGTGTGGATATGAATTTAGCATATATCAGGCCTGTAGGCCTAATTGCTATCCAGTATACATTTATTGTCTAATTTACATAACACTCCTTGGAAGATGCTGGAATAAAGGGGAAAAAGCACCTGCCCATAAGAAGCTTACCCTTTACTGAAAAAGATATTGATTGTTCACATATGTGGATAACAACATCTGGAGAAGGGAAGCTTAAGACAAGCAGGCTATCTTGTGAGACACACACACACACACACACACACACACACACAAACACACAAAAGCCAGGAATGACTTGTAGGTAAGAGGAATATCCTCAGAGTAAGTTTCCTAGACTTTAGCATATTTTGACATAGCCAGCTTCTAACTGTTAGTAAGTGAAACAGTTCAAATAGGGCAAAGTCAGATTCCAAGCTCTGAGCACAATCAATTTCTTAGTGAAGCACAAGTTGACTAATAGGTTCTGAGCTTCCCCAGGAAGCCAGGTCCCCAAATGAGGGGAGTAGTTTCCTTTTCTAGGTTTCTGGGAGAACAGAGCAAAGAAGAGAACAGAGTAGGTAACACCACAGTGGTGACACATAAGGGAGCATATGACTGGTTGGACGTTGGAAATCAAGGGGCTAGAATCAGCCCACTCATTCCTTTCTGTGACTTAATAAATGTTTATTATTTGACTGCTGGCAAGGTCAAAGATAGTGGTCCAGACTTTTGCACAGTAAACCAGACATCCTTGAAGGATAGATAGGCAGTGTGAAGATACTAGACCAGGTTCCTTTGTGTCCACCCACATCCCCCAATGATATCAGATTTTCTTGAGGCAAGAATAGGACAGCGATTAGCAAGAGAAGTGAATTTAGTTCATTGCAGGCCTGCTGAATTTCTGAACTAAGTTCAGAGATGAAGAACCATTACTTAATCAATAGCAGGACAAAATCACTTCCAAAATTAATCAGGGATGGCCAGAAAAATGGTGAAAAAGATTGAATAAAAAATCCTTCAGGTTATTCTATATGAAAATCTGAGTGAAGAGAAGACTTATAGAAGGTGTGGTACCTAGGTATTGATGGCTGATCACATGGAAGAGTCCTAAAGTTTGTGCAGCTTGGCTACCAAGTACAGAACTAGAGATCAGTGGTGGAAAGGTCCAAGAGACCAGAACAATTCTGTATGGAGTGAAACATTTCCTGATGATCAAAGCTATGAAAAGAACAATGAGATTCTCAACACTCATGTGCTACAGATCACTAGGAAAAGTTGATGGATTGAAGTTGTCACTTTGTACAGGACAGCCTTGTGCAGATGGAGGTTAGTCCATATCACTTCTAAGCTCATGATGTTGCTCAGTCACATCCAACTGTTCATGTCCCTGTGGACCACAGTACACTAAACCCTTCTATCCTCCATGATCTCTCTCAAAGTCCATCCAAGTTCATGTTAATTGCTTCCTTGACACTATTTATCCTTCTTATCCTCTTCCAACCCCTTTTCCTCCTGCCTATTTCCCCCAAAACTTCAGGGTCTTTTCCAATAAGTCTCATCTTCTCCTTATGTGGTCAAAGTATTAAAACTTCAGCTTCCATATTTGTTCTTCAATGAAAAGCCAGAATAATTTTTTTAAACATTGACCACTTTGATATCCTTGCTGTCCAAAGGACTCTCAAAAATCTCCAGCCCCACAATTCAGAAGTGTGCATTGAATTACAGCACCCGACTTTTATAGCTACGCGTCGCTACTGGAAAAATCGTACCTTTGACTATACGGTTACTTGTTGACGAAGTGATGTCTCTACCTTTTAGTATGCTGCCCAAATCTGCCATAACTGTCCATTCAAAGAGGAAGCATCTTTTATTTTCTTTACTGAACTCAGTGTCTGCATCGATCCTTGAGCCTAAGAATATGAACTCTGACACTGCTTCCATCTCTCTCCCTCTATTTGCCAGGAAGGGATAGCACAGTTGCCAAGTCCTTAGGTTCTTGGCTGTTGAGCTCCAAGTCATCTTTTATACTCTTACCTTTCCCTTTCATCAAGAGGCTTCTTACTTAGTCTTTACTTTGGGCCTTTAGAGTAGGGTCATCTGGACATCTGAGGTTGTTGATATTTGTCCCAGCGACCATCCAGACTTTTATTCATACTGTTTGGCATTTTGCCTGATGTACACTGCATATTAGTTAAGTAAGGTCACAATATACATCCCTGTTACACTCTTTTTGCAAACTTAGACCAGTTGTTCTATGTTCAGTTCTATTAATTCTTGGCCCATATGCAAAACTGTATGAATCTCAGGAGATGACCAGGATGATCTGGTCCTCTCATCTCTTTGGAGGTTTGCCACATTTTATTGTGATCCACTCATGCAAAGGTTTCAGTGGAGTTAATAAAGCAGAAGTGAATGTTTTGTTTTGTTTTGTTTTTCCTGAAACTCTCTTGCTTTCTCTATTATCCAGTGAATGTTGGCAATTTGGTCTCTAGTTCCTCTGTCTCTTCAAAAATCAACTTCCTCTTCTAATAATTCTCAGTTAACACATCGCTGAAGCCTAGGTAGCAGAATCTTAAGCATAATTTTGCTGGCATGTAAAATGAGCATAATATCTCAGCCATTTGAATATCCATTGGCATTGCTCCTCTTTAGGATTGGGCCGTAACCTGATATTTTCCAATCTAGTGACCACTGTTGTGTTTTTCAAATTTGCTGGTATGTTGAGTGCAACATTTTAACACCATCATCTTTTGGATTTTTAAATAGCTCAGCTGGAATTCCATCACCTTAATTAGCCTTATTGATAGTAATGTTTTCTACGGCCCATTTGACTCTATTCTCCAGGATAATTGACTCCAGATCAGTAACCATACCACCTTGGTAGTCGGTGATAACATCTTACTTGTATAATTCTGGGTATTTTTGCCACTTCTTAATCTCTTGTGTTTCTATTAAGTCCCTATCATTTTTTGGTCTTTTATCAAGCCAGGTTTTGTGTGAAGAGTTGTCTTAATATCTCTAATTTTCTTGAAGAGATTTGTTAGCATTCCCTTTTTATTATTTTCTTCTATTTCCCTGCATTGATCACTTAAGAAAACCTTATGTCTACTTAATTTTCTCTGGAATTCTGCATTCACTTGGGTGCATCTGTGACATGGGAGGTGGGGAGTGTGTGTTTCTGAGGAGTTGGCCAATCCTCATATTCTAATAAATTAAAAGGGTCAGGTTTCAAAATCTAACTTTAACCATCTCTGCCACAACTTAATTAAGAATGAAATATTTCTGTATCTACTCTTTTTATTCCTCACTCCTTTTTCTCCTCCTACAAATCTGATTTCATCTGCTGTGTCTCAGCTGCTATATCTACCTTCCAGGGGGTGCCTCCTTTTCATGGGTCCCCAAAATCTCTCCCCTGGGCTTTTCTCTTCTCTCTATATATTATTGTGTCTGGTTATTTCATCAGCTCTCATGGATTCCAGTTTAATTTTTAAATAGACCATTCTCATATTTCTTTATTTCTCAATGCTGATGTCCAGCATCACAATTTCAACTACTAGATGTTTTGAACTGACTTTCTTAGTAATATATTAAACTCAATTTGTATGAAACTGAAATTATTATCCCCCCCAAATATCTTCTAAACTTGGCTATTACTATTGAGAGTACCACCATCTTTTCAGTCATCTGACTTCACAACTAAGTGTCATTCTCAACTCCTCACTCTCTGTCCACCAACCAATCCGATTTATCTCCCAGTGATGTCTACTGAACCTCCGAAATATATCTTGTATGTGGCCCTGTCTCTGCTAGCTATTCTTCTTGTTATTATGTATCACTAAATTATATGTGCTGATAGCATGAGTTTTGTAGGTTATCCATCCTACTCTTTATCATAACCTGTAAAACAGGCATTCTTTATTCTCTTGGCTTTTTCAAGTAGACAATCTATGTACTTCATTGGTGTTTATATGATGTGAATAGATTTGAAGGAGAAAGGTCTCTAAAATATTGGGCTGTTAAAATTTTCCAATAGGATATGATCATGACTGTCAAAGAATACTGTGAATGGAGAGAAATCTCATCCATTGGAATGAGTGCTCACTATGAGCAAATAGTGTGCCATCAAAATAGGCTCATTTGTATAAGTGTGGCTGTCATTGGAAAGCTTTGCATAGCATGCTGTAGCATGAACTTCAGCCTGACCTAGTACTTGCTTTCTCAGGAGGAAATGATATATATCTTGCTGGGGTTTTTAGTGGGATGGAGGCAGGGAAATGGACTTGATCATGAACTAGAGTTCCCATCTTTCACCTACATGTTATGCCTGTTCCTCGAGGTCAGGATCTGTTTCTCATTATCTCTGTCAGACTTGGTAGTGCATTTATTAATTGACTGAGTGTTTCCACCTGGAGCTGGGAAAGGATTCTTGGCATAAGCCACATGATTTTCTTTCCCTGGAAGTTCTTGTTTTGTAAAATAGCAAGGATCACGATGCTTCAGCAAAGGGGATCTGCTCAAGTGAAGAATCACCTTACTAAGTGTTTCGAAGCCCAAAGTAAATAAGCAGGGTTAAGCAGTGTGTCAATAATGTGTATGCTCATATACTTGCTTCCAACAAGCTTGGTGCCTCAGGAAGATTGACTTGTTTAGTAAACATGTTTCCCATGCTCTCATTTTGAAATTCTATAATTAAGTCAATCTCAGGGATGACCTCTGAGACAGCAGGTCTGATCATCACAGGTTGTCCCAAGTGTACATATTTACTGGCATCACCTTGCCTTTTGTACTCCATGACACCATGTTAACCATAGGATGCTAATGCCCCAAATCCACAATCTTCTTTACATCATCACACACATAACTTTGCATTGAAAAAAATTAGATGTGACATACATGAATAGGCTAAATAAAGATTCATTGAAAATGAATATGTTGGGAAATTAGAAGACAGTTGTTTTTTTTAATTAATGTATTAGTTTAGTTTCAGTTAACAAGATTCAATTCCATAGTTCCTTGATTTTCAAATTTCCTTTACTTCCCTCCCCCAATCCTACACAACTGCATATAGTCCAGTATAGTATCTGCAAATATATTCATATTAGACATTAGTCCAATTACAAAGGCATATTGTATTAGGTGGCATGAAAAATGGTAAAGAAGAAATAAAACCAAACAATGAAAAGAAAAAAGATCAATTACTTTGTTTCCATCAGGATTCAAGCTCAGCTCTTTCTAGATATATCTCTGGATGTCGGATTTCTCTCCTTCATGAGTCTTTCGGGATTGACTTATATGACCGTACTGCTGAAAAGAGTCCAGTCTGTCATAGTTGGTCATCACACAAATGGTGTGTCTGTGATTGTATACAAATTTCTTCTGATTCTACTATTCTCACTCAGCATCAGTTTGTATAAGCCTCAACAGGTAAATATGAAATCAGTCTCCTTCTCTTTTCTTATAGCACAATAATATTCCATTACATTCATATACCACAACATGTTTAGCCATTCCCCAATTGATGGGCACCCCTTTAGTTTTCAATTCTTTGCAACCAAGAAAACAGCTGCTATAAATATTTTTGTACATGTTTGTCTTCCTCCCACTTCTATGATCTCTTTGGGATATAACCCTAGAAGTGGTATTGTTGGGTCAAATGGTATGAAATTATTTACAATCCTTTGGGCATAATTCCAGATTGCTCTCCAGAATGGTTGGATAAGTTCACAACTCCACCATCAGTGCATTACATTAGTGTTCCAATTTGCCCACATCCTCTCCAGCATTTGTCATTTTCCTGTTTTGTCATCTTAGCCAATCTGACTGGAGAGATGTGGTATCTCAGAGTAGTTTTGATATGCATTTCTCTAATCCATAGTGATTTAGAACAGTTCTTCATCTTCTTATAGGTATCTTTAATTTCTTTCTCTGAAAACTGCCTGTTCATATCCTTTGACCATTTATCAATTGGAGAATGACTTGTATTCTTAAAGATTTGACTCAATTCTCTGTAAAATTTAGAAATGAGTGCTTTATCAAAGACATAGGTTGTAAAAATTCTTTCCCAATTTCCCACCTCCCTCTTGATCTTGATTACATTGGCTTTGTTTGTACAGAAGCTTCTCTATTTAATGTAATCAAAATTATCCATTTTGCATTTTATAATGCTCTCTAATTCTTGTTTGGTCCTAAAGTCTTCCTCTCTCCACAAATCTGTCAGGTAAACTATTCCTTGATTTCTAAGATTGCTTACATTATCATCCTTTATACCTAGATCATGCACCCATTTAGAGTTGATTTTGGTATATGGTGTTAGATAATGATCTATGCCCAGTTTCTGCCATACTGTATTCCAGTTTTCCCAGCAGTTTTTGTCAAATAGTGCATTCTTATCCCCAAAACTGAGATCTTTGTGTTTATCGAACAATACATTACTATATTCATTAACTGCTGGATCTCCTGCGCCCAATCTATTCCATTGACCCACTACTCTACTCCTCTGCCAGGACCAAGCAGTTTTGATGACTGCTGCTGTATAAGACAGATTAAGATCTGGCATAACTAGTCCACCTTCCCTAGCATTTCTTTTCATTAATTCTCTTGATATTCTAGACCGTTTGTTTTTCCAAATAAATTTTGTTATTATTTTGTCTAACTCTAAAATGTAGGGTTTTTTTGTAAATTGATTGGTATGGCACTCTGGTACTAGAAACGTTAGCAGTAGCAATTAGAGAAGAAAGAGAAATCAAAGGAATCAAATTAGGCAAAGAAGTGACCAAGCTATCACTCTTTGCAGATGATATGATGATATACTTAGAGAATCCTAGAGAATCAAGTAAAAACTACTTGACACAATAAATAAAGTTGGCATAGTTGCAGGATATAAAATAAACCCACATAAATCCTCGGCATTCCTGTATATCTCTAATCAAACTCAACAGCAAGAGATAGAAAGAGAAATCCCATTTAAAGTCACTGTAGACATTATAAAATATTTGGGAATCTACTTGCCAAAACAAACCCAGAACCTATATGATCACAACTACAAAACACTTCTCACACAAATCAAATCAGATCTAACTAATTGGAAAAATATCAATTGCTTGTGGCTGGGTCGAGCTAATATAATAAAAATGACAAATTTTACCCAGACAATTGTTTTAAGGGAATGGTTTTCTCTTTTTGTATGGTTTGATTGACCTATTGAAGACAAAAATGGGAAAACCAAACTTTTCCATGAGGACCCATTGAGCAAGTGGAAATGCTTTCAAGTTCCTAAAGTAACCTATAAATGTCAGTGTGTACTGAAATGATAGTGCCAATGATGTTGCCTTTGACTGAGAGAACAGGGCCACACTTACAAAGTAGATGTGGCCCTTTGACAAGGGTGTTTTTTAGGAGAGTTGGCCTCTCCCTGACCGCTTTACCTTGTTTTTAGAAAATAGCAGTGATTTTTTTTTTTTTTTTAAGCAATTGGGGTTAAGTAACTTGCTCAAGGTTACACGGCTAGTCATTATTTATGTGTGGGTGCTCATTTTCTGAGGCCGGATCTGATCTCGGGTCATCCTAACTCCGAGGCCGGCACTCTTACTCACTGTGCCACCTAGCCGCCCCTTTAGGGCAATTGGGGTTATAACTTGCCCAAGGTTACACGGCTAGGTTTTTGTTTGTGCGGATTAAGTGTCAGAGGCCGGCTCCGAACTCAGGTCCTTCTGACTCCAGGGCCGGCGCTCTATTCACTGCGCCACCTAGCCGCCCCGATAGCAGTGATTTTTCAAATCCTTTATAAGAATATTTTCACTGAATCCATTTTCATCAGACCTATGACTCTGGATGCCGTACCTCACTCCATGTTCTTTATGGAGAGAGGTTTGACTCCACATTTATTGAGAAGTCTTTATCCATGAGGTGGATAAAGTGCTATTCTACATAGAATGCAACAATAATTTGAGTAATTATAATAATAGAGAGACCTGGATAGTATTGCTTGATAACAATGCCAATTATAATGTCTAGCTTTTAAGGTTTACAAAATCCTTTCCATTTCCCATCTCATTTTATCGTCCCAACAAACCCGGGAGACAGGTGCAGCTATTCTTCTAATTTTGTACGTGCAGATATTGAGGCAGACAAAGGCTAAGTGAATGTGCCAGGAATCACATGACTGGTGACTGAGACAGGATTTGAATGCAGATCTTTCCGACTCAAGCTCCAGCATTCTCTCCCCTGTGTTACCTAGCTGTCTCTGAAATGGAGGAGCTGAATAACTCTCAGCAAATCCTGTCCATCTTCTGAGGCTTAATGTCTTCGTTGATGAGACTGATAACTAACCACTACTTTACTGGCCATATACAGAGTACAGATTACAACCCTTAATCTGCTCTTCAACCAGAGTACCGCCATGAACTGTGCAAGTTTTTGGCTCTAGCCATTTAGGCTGAATTTTTGCAGATGTTGGAGATATTTTAATATCATTGAGCCAATGTGTGGCTCTTCCTGTAAATCCCTTATGCCACCTAATGGGTGTTTCATTTTTCTTGCATCTAGTTTGTGTGAAGGCAAACTCACTTTTTTCTGGAGCTTCTTTCAGAATGGCCACTTTCAAGATTTCTCCCTCCATTTGAATGGCCATCATCTCTGTGGCTTCCCCCTGGCCCAGGTAAGATTTGTTCTCCTGTTGTCTTGCCAAGGGCCTTTAGGCAATAAAGACTCAGGAGAGTTCCTTAATGGACTTGTCCATTTGGGTACAACTTAATTAACTTTCAATGTGACATGGCCATTAGTCTCTGTGTAACTTCCTCCAGGGCAAAGTTTTGGTAATAGCAAAGCATCATGTCTCCTAACTTAAGAAAATTTTCTCTCCTGAAATGGCCCAGGGAAATAAAAGTCTGCCTATTAAGCATCAATTCATGAGAATTCATGCTTTTCTACCCCAAATGCAAAGATCGGAAGTCAATATTCAACTTTGCTATATTTGACAGCAGAATATTTTCCCCTTACTTAGGCACTATTTTATTGCTAAAACTTCCTATATCCATTTGTCCCCATGGAGCTTGTATGGAAGAACATATGATTGATAGTAATATTAAAAATAAGACATATGACTATAAAAAGGCAGTGCTATATTGTGGATAATGTCCCTGACTTAGAGCCTAATGACCTGGATTTAGATTTATTTCTGATACCTATGAGTGATGTGACCACCAGCAAATCATTTAACCTTTCTGAAAGTCAGTTTCCTTTTCTGTAAAAAAAACAAACAAACAAAAAAAACCATGGAGATAATGCATGTAATATCTATATCATGGTTGTTTTGAAGTTCAAATGAGATAACCTATGTAAAGTGTTTAATAAAACATAAATGACTATGTAAATGTCAGCCAGAAACACAGTCTAATTAAGCCAATTGTTAAGTCTTAGACCTTTAAAGCCCTTCTATATCTTTCTCTAACTTTACTGTGAGATCATTATTCTTGAATGACATCATTACAAGATGTCCTGTTTCTGGTGCAACCCCAACTGAGTCATTCAAAGTTTGGGGAAAAGAATATCTAAGCCTGCAATATATTACATAATCACTGAGGAAGATTAAAAAGAACAAGTTAAAATAAAGAAATAGTGAAAAGGTCTTATGGTGGTGGTACGAAAGAGGTGAGCATTAATGATGAATAATTTTCTAGTACAAATGCAGGAGGGAGAAAGCAAACCAGAATGAATATGGCCATTCTGTGCCTTGGTCCTAAAATTCAACAATGCAGAGATGCTGGTGCTTGGAAGGGAGTGAGACTTGTTCAACCTGGCCCAAGGAGGCAATAGGTGGGGCAATGGGGACATCACAGAAAGGGTATATGGTGGCTCAATGTAAGGAGACTCTAGAGCTCTCTTCAGTAGAGTGGCCAGAGATAGTGATGGACTTCCTTCTCATCAGGGGTGTGCAAGTGAGAACTGGTTACCCTATTATGAAGTGCATTTTGCAGGGGCTTTTTTCTTCAGACCTCAGAGGCTAGGTGATTTCAGAAGTACCTGCCAGTTTTGAGAGTCTAGGATTGATTGATTGAAACAGGGAACAAAGGGATGAACCTCAGCCATCCTCAGGGTTCCATCCTTAATGGACAGCTATGAAGAAATAGTGAAAAAATAGACAGTGTCATGAATGAGGACCAGGGGAAGTACATTTGATGTGGAATTGGACTTGGAACTTCATGGGAAAGTGTTACAGGACATGCAACTAGCTAAGCAATTCCAGTTCTGTGTAAAAGAGGAAATAGGAAGCAGAAAAGGAAGGATTAACATCTAGGATCCATTCCAGTGCACAAAAACCCAAGCCCCACTTGGCTAAGAATGGCCTCTCTCTGCCCCATGGGTATTAGTGGAACACAGGAAGAATGGGGATGTGGATCTATTTCAGAGAGGCTGCTGCTGTCAGCCCCATGCCTTCCCAGGAGGATGGTCAGCCGCAGGGGATAGACTCAGCTGGACAAAAGGAAGAAGAAAGAGATCTCTGCTTTGCAGGCCATAGAATTATAGAAATGCTCAGCTAACAGCTGCAGGCCAGTCTGCAGGGGGGCCATCCTTGCATCAGCCTCAATGAAGCCATTTTGCATGAGTGTGAACAAAAATGGTTTGCTTCGTGTTCAAGTGCTGGCCACGCTGAGTGTCGCTGAAATAGTGTCTTATTAATAGGGCGAACACTGTAATGCGTTTTTGATGCTCTTGAAGAAGCATCGTCATCCATCATGTTTGCCCTGGGGAAATGACTGGATGTCAAGCCTACAGAGCCCATGTATATACACGGAGTAGTTTTCTTGGAAAGAGGGGAAAAATAGAGATACTTGGAGAACCTACCCTGTAGGCAATGCCTAAACAACCAGTCTCTGGGAATTTCCAAGAGATTTGTTTCAAGCATTTATAAAACTACTGAAAATTTGAGCTAGAATCAATGCAAGGCAATTGTGACAAGTCTATATCATTCATGAAAATGTTATTACTAAGGATGATAGAGTCTTAAGTTTGAAAGGGATATCAGAGGTCATTTAATTTGATCTCGACCTCTAATAATGGAGCCTAAATTATATCTCCTGACAAATGGGGAACAGAACAGGCCTTTCCCTTCCAAGCCTCTCATAATGCTCTCCATGGAATAGCAAGATACTTAGATCAAATGAATGGCTGTCCAACATTAAAGAGCAACATGAAATTCTAACTATCAGGTCCATTTGTCTACCTGGTCATGTGTTGTCTTTCTGGGCTATCCTCCCAACTCACCTAGTACGAGTACGATAGAGGTCAAAATATTCTGTGATCCCACAATGCTGAAACCATAGCTCATGATACTCCATAAGTGTGTCTCTTTTAATAATCAACCAGAGGAAAAAGTAACTTAAAGATTCAACATGTATAGAAACCACCTAAAAGAATGCATCCCTTCTACCATATGACCCTGGGGTACAATCTCACATGGGTTCAACAGTGTCACCATGAAGACTGAACACTGGCAGCCATAATAAATAAAGCAGCACATAAGAGATAATATGAGGAAGGACAATCCACACTTCTGCGTCTGCCAGGATGCTGATGTGGTCACATTGCTTGTACTGATCTTGGCCTCTTATTCTCTTCTTCATGATACACGGTAGAAATTGGTGACTATGCCACTGAAAGGCACTTTTAACTAACTTTGTCTTTTAAAAACATGTAAAAAGATAATTTTACCCCAGGACAAGCAGGAATTTTCTCAGGCTTGTCTTAGACACCTCCTATCTCTTGAGGAAGTAATGCTGAGTACCAGGCACTGAGAACCTTAGGCCAAAGAACAAGGTTGTCCTAAAATATTTTAGGCTTCACCTTTCCCCCTCATCCCCATCCCACTATGAGGTCTGGCTCCCTTTATTAGAGACCTTGCCCTAGCTTATTTTACCTTATTAATACCTTCATAAATGTGTACCACAAAAGACCGGATTGGGAACAAAGCAATGCCCATCACCTCCATAACCACAAAACAGTTCTGGTGTTCCTTTCCCATTAAGTTTCTGCCAATCACCCATATAAATGAATAAGTGGGGAAAATATCCAGAAACACTCTCGTCCCAAGCTTCAAGATGATTACTCCTATGCATTTCTCTTGGAATTTCTGGCCTCTCTCTACCAAATGCTGTTACTCAAAGACTTGAACGAATTTTTTTTTCAAGTGGAAATTACTTTTATTTTCAGAATTCAAATTATTCACTCTCTGATGACTACTCCGAAATCTAGATATTTACGTCTTTTTTTTAAACAAATGCTTTATTAACTTCTGTTTTACATCATTCGCTTCCACCAGATTTTGAGTTACAATCATTTTCCCACCGTTATTCCCCTACCCAACCTCCCAGAATAGCAGTCCCACAAGATATCGCTTCCTCCAATCTGCTCTCTCCCATACCTCCTCCCATACCCCCTTGGACTTTTCCATTAGAGGAAGGTGAATCTTTGTGTCCCAATGCCTGCACATCTTATCTCCCAATTATAAGCAAAATAGTATTAATAATAGTATTTATATATATTTGAAACATTTAATCTTAAGACCTCGAATTTCAGATCCGTTTCCTTCCTCCCTTGTCACCCATTCCCTCTGGGGAGATAAGTAATTCAGTATATGTTGTACATGTCTAGCTATGCAAAACATTATCATAGTAGATATATTGTACAAGGCTGCTTAT
The DNA here is from genome assembly GCA_011680675.1 of Gymnobelideus leadbeateri. NCBI lineage: Eukaryota > Metazoa > Chordata > Mammalia > Diprotodontia > Petauridae > Gymnobelideus > Gymnobelideus leadbeateri. The sequence continues at coordinate 536,886 of WOXC01005208.1, read as the reverse complement.
AATTCCCTCCCACTCATCCCACCCCCCACCTGGTCCATTCCCAACATGATCCTGTCCCTCTTCTATAGTGGGTACTTCCAACCTCCCCTCCCCCCAAGGATCCCCCCATCAATCATCCCTCCTCTCATCCCCCTTCCCCCTATTCTGCTGCAGGTTGAGATATCCCATTTAGTATGTATGTCATTCTCTCCCTGAACCAAATTCAATGAGAATGTGGATTTGCCTTTTTTTCCCTTCCTATTCTCCCCCTCCCTTGCAACCACTTCCCCTTGCTTCTTCTACATGGGATAGTTTACCCTACCCCTGTCTCTCCCCATCTCCTCTTGCCACTTTCCTCTCTCACCTCATAATTTCATCCCTTGAGTATTCTCCCTTCCCAACAAATTCAACCTATGCCCTCTATCCATATATAACTGTAACCATCTACACACACATTCACATATGTATTCATATGACCACATGCCCTTCTTCCATTATTTTCATAGTGAGAAAGATATCATCAGTCACAGTTATTGCTTTTCCATATAGGAATGTAAATAGTTCAACTTTGATAAGTTCCTTTTGATTTCTTTTCCCTGATTACCTTCTCAGGCATCTCTTACTTCTTGTGTCTGGATGTCAAATTTTATATTCAATTATGTTTTTTTCCTCAAGAATGCTTGAAAGTCTTCTATTCCACTGAATGACCATATTTCCCCCTGAAACAAAATACTCAGTTTGGCTGGGTAGGTGACCCTTGGTTCATTCCCAGTTCTTTTGCCCTCTGGAATATCATATTCCATGCCCTTCAATCCCTCAGTGTAGAAGCTGCCATGTCCTGGGCTTTTCTGATTGTGTTTCCACAATATTGAAATTGTTTCTTCCTGGCTGCTTGTAGTATTTTCTCCTTGATATGGGGATTCTGGAATCTGGCTATAATATTCCTGGGAGTTTTCTTTTTGGGATCTTTTTCAGGAGGTGATTGGTGGATTCTTTCAACCTCTATTTTGCCCTCTAGATCTAAAACATCAGGGCAGTTTTCCTTGAGAATTTCTTGAAGGGTGATTTCTAGGTTCTTTCCTTGATCTTGGCTTTCAGGTAGTCCAATAATTTTTAAATTGTCTCTCCTGGATCTATTTTCCAGGTCAGTGGTTTTTCCCATGAGATATTTCACATTGCCTTCTAATCTTTCATTTGTTTGGATCTACTTAACAGCATCTTGATTTCTCATAAAGTCATTAGCTTCAATTTGCTCCAGTCTAACTCTGAAGGAATGAATCTCCTCAGTGAACTTTTGAGATTCTTTTTCCATCTGGCAAATTTGACTTTTTAAGGCATTCTTCTCCTCATTGCCCTTTTGGGCCTCCTTTGCCATTTGAGTTAGTCTATTTTTAAAGGTGTTGTTTTCCTCAGTCAGGCTGTTGACCCTCATTTCATACTTTTCCTGCATCCTTCTCATTTCTCTTTCCAATTTTTCCTCCACTTCTCTTATTTGATTTTTAAGTCCTTCTTAAGGTCCTCTATGGCCTGCAACCCGCTCATGTTTTCCCCTGGGGCTTTTGGAGCAGGACTTCTGACCTCACAGTCCTTTTCCCGCTCTATGCCCCCAAAATAGGAGTCTAGGGTTGCATTTTCTGTTTCCTTTGCCTTGGCATGTTGCCACTTAATTGCTTGACTTTTGGGCTTGTTGCCACACTATGGCTTTAAGGCCAGATAGAGGAATTTTCGTCCCGAACGTGTGGGGGGCAACTTCCATTTCTGGCAAGCTGTAAACCCACCCAAGACTTCCACCCTAGATCACAATCCAGATCCAGGGAGGTTAAAGCAAGAGCAATTAGCCCCCAAGACTGATCCCTGGATCTCCCTAAAATTAATTCCCAGGCCAGGAGCTGGAGCTGCCTCTGAAAACTACAAAATGGCGTTTGTCCTCAGCGGCTTCTAGCCCCCAGGGGAGGGAGCCAATGCATTCCCCCAAATACAGGTCCCAAAGTCCATAGGACACTAACCTCTTACTTTGTCCTAGGCATGTCTATGTTGATAATTCTGGAGTCGCCGCGGCTGCTGGTATTCTGGGGTTCCTCCAGCTGGCTGCTGGCCCTGCCGCCCTGGGGCTAAAACCTCGGCTCTCGCGGACCTGGGCTCACCTCGGCTCCGCTTCCTGAGCTCTGAGCGTTGTGCGCTGCCAGCTCCCAGACCGCTGTGCTGGCCCTTCTTGCAGGGCTGCTAGGCTGTCCTCAGCGGGACGTTAGCTTCTCTGTGTCATTCTGTGGGTGCTGGGGCTCCAGAAGTTGTTCAGAGTCCCCTTTTACATAGTTTGGGGGGAATCTGGGGGCAGAGTGGCTTGGATGAGCTGTTTCTACTCCACCATCTTGGCTCTGCCCTCAAAAATTTTTTTTTTAAAAAGCCCTTTTTCACCGTCTTTTCATCTGTCACTTTATAAAGATGATTCTTGTCCATAGGGGAAGGGACTAAATACTTATGAGGTCACTTTTATTTCTAAGTTGTTAGAATTCTTTGAAGTGGTCATCCAGCTCCCATTTTATGAAGTCATTGGATGCCAAGGCAGAAAATTACATGACAGAAGAGCTCTAATTTTTAGGAAAATGTTATGGTTTTTACCTTCTCATATTGAAAATCCTAAACTTTCTTGTTAAATATCATTGGGAGTAGAAACAGGACTTCTGCTGGGCTCCAGCTCCCACTAATTCAAATTCATGTAAAAGGTGACTCTGAAAAATTAGAGCTACAGAACCCACAAAATGACACAGAGAAGCTAACTACCCTCTGAGGATAGCCTGGCAGGCTGGTAAGAATCTGTCAGCATAGAGCTCTGGGAACTGACGCCAGCCCCACAAACCACTGGCTGGAGGGACTTCAGATCACTCACAGCTGTGGTGGTTTCCAGAATTATCGATCCATAGATGCTAAGGACAAAGTGAGAGGTCAGTGCAGTGAGGACTTTGGGATCTGGTAGTTTGGGAGTGCATTGGCCTTTATTGCCTGGAGGGAGAAGGTGCTGAGGCACCATGGCCAGCCATGCAGCCAACACCATGTGGCAGCTTTAGCTCCTGGCCTTCAGACTGTAGGGGAACCAAGCAACCAATCTGAGGGGTAATATCTCTTGTTTTAACCTTCTTGGATCTGGATTGCTGTCTAGGGTGGACGTCCTGGGGTGTGTGACCAGCTTCCAGAGTATGTGGAGCTTCAGAGAGGGCACCCAACTAATATCTTCAGCATCTGAGAAAACCCCAGCATTTGGGTTTAAGCTTCCATGCCTGGTAGCAGAGTCCTACTATGGCAAAAAGCCCCAAAGTCAAGTAACTGAGTGGCAACATGAGCAAGTGAGGGAACCAAAGAAAACAGAGGGATCCAACATTAGACTCCTATTTTGGGGCCAAAAAAGATCAAAGCATGGAACAGGAGGAAGACAGGGAAGTCAGAACTCCTTCACCAAAAGCTTCCAAGAAAAATATGCGCTGGCTACAGGCCATAGAGGAGAATAAAAAGGATTTTAAAAACCAAATAAGAGAAGTGAAAGAAAAAATACTTAATTAATCAATTAATTAAAACAATTAACGGGAAGGGATCATACTTAAAAGGTTAAATTAAGAATTGAGAGAGGAAATAATGAGAGGAGATGGGGAGAGACAGATTGGGGTAAACTATCTCATATAGAGGATGTAGGGAAAATGATTACAATGGAGGGAAGAACACAAAGTCATAACGGAATGGATCAACCTTATTCTCATTGAATTTGCCTTAGGGAATGAATGACATACACACTAAATAGTGCATCTCTCCCTATAGGAGAGTGGGGGTGAAGGGGTTGAGAAGGGGAATGATGTAAGGGAGGGGAGGCTGGGGGAGAGGGAATTTGAAACCACCCACTTTTGAAAAAGGACAGAATCAAAGTAGAGAATAGAAAAGGGAGGAGGTAGGATAGGAGTGAGAGAATTATAATCAGTCTTTTACAATATATCTACTATGGAAATGTTTTACATAGGTCCACATGAACAACCTTTATTCAACTTCTTACCTTCCCTTACCAGTAAGGGTGGGGGACAAGGGAGGAAGGGAATGTATCTGGAATTCAAAGTTTTAAAATCAAATATATATATGTATATTATTCTCAATATTATATTACATTTAAATGGGAAATAAGATATACAGGCATTGGGGCATAGAGATCCACCGTGCCCTACTGGAAAGTTGGAGGGGGCATGAGAGAAGATATGGGAGAGAGCAGATTTAAGGAGGGGATATCCAGTGGAATCACTATTTTGGGGTGGTGGGTAGGATAAAAACAGGGAGAAAATTTGTAAGTCAAAATCTTGCGGAATTGAATGATAAACTTGAAGTTAGTAAAGCATTTGATAAAAAAAAATATAATACTCATCCACCTATTTTCCTAAAATGACCTAGCAAGTGAAACAAAGTCTGCTTCTTCAGTCTGCCTCTCCCCAAAACTCTTTAAAATAATTAACTGGTTACCAAAAGTCTTTTCTTCTTTAGATTAAACAGTCCCATTTCCAGTAGGTGATGTATGTATGGTACAATTTCATTTCCCTTCACCATTTTGCCAATGTCTTCAAAATATGGTACTTAGAATGGAATTCTCTAAATACAGTCAGATCTGACCACATTATGTACCACAAGATCATCACGCCCCCCTCACCACCATGCATCTATTCATGAAGTAGAAGATTACATTGGCTTTGTTGACTGCTATATTACATGGTTACAGATTTACAACTAGCCTGAAACCCAATATAATGTACTAGTTTCTTTCTTTTTTTTCTTCCCCGAACTAACAGTTGTTAAATTGTACTCTGGCTTATATCTGTAAAAGTGAGCATTTGCATCTAATTGGAGAGCTTTACTTTTTCCCCTATTGTAGTTGATATTAGACACAGAATACAATACAAGTCCAATGAGATCTTTCCGAATCACTTTCTTTTTTTTTCCTTAATAGTACTTTATTTTTTCCAATTACAAATAAAGACAGTTTTCATCACTCATTTTTTTGTAAAATTTTGAGTTGTGAATTTTCCTTCTTCCCTTCCTCTCCTCTCCCCTCACCAACACAGCAAGCAATCTGATATAGGTTATACATGTACAATTATGTTAAATATAATTCTACATTAGCCATGTTGTGAAAGAAGAATCAGGATAATAGTGAAAAACCACTGGAAAGGAAAAAAAAAGAAATAAAATAATATGCTTTGATCTGCATGCAGGCTCCATTGTTCTTTCTCTGGACGAGGTTAGCATTTTCATCACAAATCTTTTGAAATTGTCTTAGATAATTTTATTTCTGAGAAGTACTAAGTCCATCATAGCTAATCATTATACGATGATGCTGTTACTATGTAAAATGTTGTCCTGGTTCTGCTCACTTCCCTTCCTATCACTTTGTGTAAGCCCAGATGTTTCTGAAATCTGCCTTCTCATTAGCACATTAGGATTCCATTACATTCATATATCACAACTTGTTAAGCCATTCCCAATTAATGGGAATCCCCTGAATCTCCAATTCTTGGTCACCACAAAAAAAGAGCTGCTATAAATATTTTTGTCCATGGGGGTCCTTTTCCCCTACTTATGATTTATTTGGAATATATATCTAGTAGTGGTATTGCCAGATTAAAGACTATGAACAGTTTGGTTGCCCTTTGGACATAGTTCCAAATTATTGTCCAGAATGGTTGGATCAGTTCGCAATTCTACCAGCAATGAATGCACCAGGGTTCAAATTTTCTCACATCTGCAGCATTTATCATTTTCCTGTTTTGTCATGTTAGCCAATGTGATAGGCTTGAGGTGGTTCCTCAGAGTTATTTTAATTTGCATTTCTCTAATGGATAGTGATTTAGAGCACTTTTTCACATGACTATAGTCCTTAATTTTTTCAGGTGAAAATTGTTCATATATTTTGACCATTTTTCAGTTGGATAATTAATTTTATTCTTATAATTTGACTCAGTTCTCTATAGATTTATGAAATGTGGCATTTATCAGAAATACCAGCTGTAAAAATTGTTCCTAGCTTCTTCTTTCCTTCTAATTTTGGCTGCATTTGTTTTGTTTGTGCAACAGCTTTTAAATTTAATGTAATCTAAGTTATCCATTTTGTATTTTAATATATTCTATCCCCTGTTTGGTCATAAATTCTTCTGTTCTCCATCGATCTGAGAGGTAAACTATTCCTTGTTCTCCTAATTTGCTTATGGTATCATCCCTTATATCTAAAACACATACCCATTTTGATCTTATCTTAGTGTAGGGTGGGAGATGTTGGTCTATGCTTAGTTTCTGTCATACCATTTTCCAGTTTTCCCAGAAGTTTTGTTTTTTGTCAAATTGTCCAATCGCTTTCTTTTCATTGATACTTTTTTCCTCTCTAGATTTCTTTGATGCTATACTCTACTGATTCTTCTACCTATCACATCATTCCTTCTTATTATCCTTTATTGGTTCCACATCCAGATAACACTTTCTAAATATTTAATATCACTGAAATCTCTGTCCTGTACATTCTTCTCTTCTCCCTGTGTGCTACTTCATTTGCTTATCTCATCAGTTCCCATATATACAATCACTATTTCTATGTTTATAATTTTTACATATAGCCACCCTGCCCTTACCTCTCTGATGACCTGCATCAGACCTGCAACTTGCATCTCTAATTATCTATTGGACATCTTGACCTGGATGTCCTGCAGATGTGTTAAACTCAATATGTTTAAAATACACCACAATGTCTTTTCTCCAAAATGTTCCCCAATTCCTAATTGCCTTATTATTGTCAACAGCTCCACCATCCTCCCAGTTATTCAAGTGCCCAACCTGGATGTACCATCCCTAATTTGGCATTCACTATGCATCTGTAAACTTTCTGTAAGTTCAATTTTATCTTGCTAACATTACTCATACATACCATCTTCTCTCCACTGACACTGCCCCTTTAGGCCCTGGTCATCTCATGCCAAAACTATAGCAATAATTTGCTGGTTGGTCAGCATGCCTCAAGACTCTCTCTACTCCAGTGAATCATCCATGCTGACTTTAAAGTGCTCTTCCTAAGGAAATCTGTGCCAATTCCTACTCAAAAAATTCTAGTGGGTCCCTATTATCTGTATCATTAAATATGAAATCCTCTTTTTTGTGTTCCAAAACCTTTTTAAAAATATACTTGTCTAGGTAACTGCCATATCCTTCCATTATAATATAAATTCCTCAAAGGTAGGATTATCTCTTTGGAATTTCATCTTGTTAATTTCTGCCCAATTCTGTAATTTGTCGAGATCCTTTTGGAACTTGATTGTCAGGAGGTGTGATGGCTATTCTCTCCAGCTTTGTGTCATACAAAAATTTGATGAGCAAGCCAAGTCTACAACAACAAGAGTTTAAGTACTGAGGCAGTGAGTTAAGTGCTGGGGAAAAGGAATAGGAAGCAGGTCCTGTTCTCAATAAGTTCATGGTTTATCGGGGAGACATTATACAGACAATATGCAACCAAAGTATCTATAGGAAAAAAAGAATCAATGGAGGGAAGGAAGTAGCATTAAGAGGAATTGGGAAAGTTTTCTGTAGATAGGAACATTGTACCAGTCCAGAACAAAAATGTTAAGAATACCTGAGCCACTGAACTAGACCCTTGCCACATTCACATTTGACCGACAATTAATATTTTTTTAAGAAAAAAGAAAGCAATCAAAGTTTGTTTAAAAAATAAAATGCATGTGTAAATTTCAGCTAACATAAAAGTCTATAAAAAGAAATAAATTTTAAAAATTAAAAAGCCTTCCTTGCAGCCCTCTACCAGTTAGATTCTACCATCTACCATGCTTAGCTTATCTCTTTCCATCTATTCAATGCTAAATGTTTTTTTTAAATAAATGCTTTATTAACTTCTGTTTTACATCATTCATTTCCGCCAGATTTTAAGTTACAATCATTTTCCCCCCATTATTCCCCTATCCAACCTCCCAGAATAGCATTCCCACAAGATATCGCTTCCTCCAATCTGCTCTCTCCCATACCTTCTCCCAAACCCCCATAGACTTTTCCATTAGAGGAAGATAAATCTTTGTGTCCCAATGCCTGCACATCTTATCTCCCTATTACAAGCAAAAGAGTATTATTAATAGTATTTATATATATTTGAAACATTTAATGTTACGACCTCGAATTTCAGATCCATTTCCTTCCTCCCTTGTCACCCATTCCTTCTTGGGAGATAAGTAATTCAGTATATGTTGTACATGTCTAGCTATGCAAAACATTATCATAGTAGATATATTGTACAAGGCTGCTTATAATTCCCTCCCATTCATCCCACCCCCCACCTGGTCCATTCCCTACATGATCCTGTCCCTCTTCTATAGTGGGTACTACCAACCTCCCCTCACCCCAAGGATGCCCTCCCATCCATCATCCCTCCTCTCATCCCCCTTCCCCCTATCCTGCTGCAGGTTGAGATATCCCATTTAGTATGTATGTCATTTTCTCCCTGAACCAAATTCAATGTGAATGTGGTTTTGCCTTTTTAGCCTTCCTTATTCTCCCCCTCCTTTGCAACCACTTCCCCTTGCTTCTTCTACATGAGATAGTTTACCCTACCCTGTCTCTCCCCATCTCCTCTTGCCACTTTCCTCTCTCACCTCATAATTTCATCCCTTGAGTATTCTCCCTTCCCAACAAATTCAACCTATGCCCTCTATCCATATATAACTGTAACCATATACACACACATTCACATATGTATTCATATGACCACATACCCTTCTTCCATTATTTTCATAGTGAGAAAGATATCATCAGTCACAGATATTGCTTTTCCATATAGGAATGCAAATAGTTCGACTTTGATAAGTTCCTTTTGATTTCTTTTCCCTGATTACCTTCTCAGGTATCTCTTCCTTCTTGTGTCTGGGTGTCAAATTTTCTATTCAACTCTGGTTTTTTCATCAAGAATGCTTGAAAGTCCTCTATTCCACTGAATGACCATATTTTCCCCTGAAACAAAATACTCAGTTTGGCTGGGTAGGTGACCCTTGGGTTCATTCCCAGTTCTTTTGCCCTCTGGAATATCATATTCCATGCCCTTCGATCCCTCAGTGTAGAAGCTGCCAGGTCCTGGGCTATTCTGATTGTGTTCCCACAATATTGAAATTGTTTCTTCCTGGCTGCTTGTAGTATTTTCTCCTTGATCTGGGGATTCTGGAACCTGGCTACAATATTTCTGGGAGTTTTCTTTTTGGGATCTTTTTCAGGAGGTAATCGGTGGATTCTTTCAACCTCTATTTTGCCCTCTGGATCTAAAACATCAGGGCAGTTTTCCTTGAGAATTTCTCGAAGGGTGATTTCTAGGTTCTTTCCTTGATCATGGCTTTCAGGTAGTCCAATAATTTTTAAATTGTCTCTCCTGGATCTATTCTCCACGTCAGTGGTTTTTCCCATGAGATATTTCACATTGCCTTCTAATCTTTCGTTTGTTTGGATCTGCTTAACAGCATCTTGATTTCTCATAAAGTCACTAGCTTCCATTTGCTCCGGTCTAACTCTGAAGGAATGAATCTCCTCAGTGAACTTTTGAGATTCTTTTTCCATCTGGCAAATTCGACTTTTTAAGGCATTCTTCTCCTCATTGCCCTTTTGGGCCTCCTTTGCCATTTGAGCTAGTCTATTTTTTAAGGTGTTGTTTTCCTCAGTCAGGCTGTTGACCCTCATTTCATACTTTTCCTGCATTCTTCTCATTTCTCTTTCTAATTTTTCCTCCACTTCTCTTATTTGATTTTTAAAGTCCTTCTTAAGGTCCTCTATGGCCTGCAACCCGCTCATGTTTTCCCCTGGGGCTTTTGGAGCAGGACTTCTGACCTCACAGTCCTTTTCCCGCTCTATGCCCCCAAAATAGGAGTCTAGGGTTGCATTTTTCTGTTTCCTTTGCCTTGGCATGTTGCCACTTAATTGCTTGACTTTTGGGCTTGTTGCCACACTATGGCTTTAAGGCCAGATAGAGGAATTTTCGTCCCAAACGTGTGGGGGGCAACTTCCGTTTCTGGCAAGCTGTAAACCCACCCACAACTTCCACCCTAGATCACAATCCAGATCCAGGGAGGTTAAAGCAAGAGCGATTACCCCCCAAGACTGATTGCTGGATCTCCCCATGATTTGTAGTCTGGGAGCTGGAAATGCCTATGAAAACTACAAAATGGCGTGTCTCCTCAGCGGCTTCCAGCTCCCAGGGGAGGGATCTGACGCATTCCCCAAATACTGGTCCCAAAGTCCATATGACACTAACCTCTTACTTTGTCCTAGGCATGTCTATGTTGATAATTCTGGAGTGGCCACAGCTCCTGGTGTTCTGGAGTTCCTCCAGCTGGCTGCTGGCCCTGCCACCCTGGGGCTAAAACCTCGGCTCACGCGGACCTGGGCTTGGCTTAGCTCTGCTCCTGCGCTCTGCGCTCTGCCAGCTCCCAGACCGCTGAGCTGGTCCTTCCTGCAGGGCTGCTGGGCTGTCCTCAGCGGGAGGTTAGCTTCTCAGTGTCGTTCTGTGGGTGCTGGGGCTCCAGAAGTTGTTCAGGGTCCTTTTTTACATAGTTTGTGGGGAATCTGGGGGCAGAGAGGCTTGGATGAGCTTTTTCTACTCCGCCATCTTAGCTCTGCCCCAATCGACAATTAATATTTTATCTCAGCATTTCAAGACATCCTCACTCCATCCAGTTGTATTTTTCTTTAACTATTTAGAATATTGTCCTTGCATGAGCAACATGATTTCAGAACCATCAGCTCACAAAAAATTCACTCTGCCTGCCAATATCCCTTGGCCTATATTTGTGTAACTGTATCTTCTCATCCCCATCTAACCTCACCTCTTAATTTTTTTTAACAAATGCTTTATTAACTTCTGGTTTATATCATTCATTTCCACCAGATTTTGAGTTACACTTTTCCCCCCATTTTTCTACTACCCACCACCCCAGAATAGCAGTCCCACAAGATATCCCCTCATCCAATCTTCTCTCTCCCATATCTTCTCCCATACCCCCTTCGACTTTAGCATTAGGGCAAGGTGAATCTCTGTGCCCCAATGTCTGCACATCTTATCTCCCAATTACATGAGAAATAGTATTAATAATAGTATTTATATATATTTGAAACATTTAATTTTAAAACTTCGGATTTCAGATCCATTCCCTTCGTCCCTTGTCACCCACTCCATCTGGGAAGATAAGCAATTCAGTATGTGTTGTACATGTATAGCTATGCAAAACATTACCATAGAAGATATGGCACATAAAAGACTGCTTATTTTCCCACCCACCCATCCCACCCCCCACCTGATCCATTCCCTACTTTAGTCCTGTCCCTCTTCGATGGTGGGTACTTCCAACATTCCCTCCGCCCAAAATGCCCTCCCCTCCATCATCCCCCCTCTCATCCCTCTTCTCCCTACTCTCCTGCAGGGTGAGATATTAACCTCACCTCTTTAAAACATCATGTTTCACAAAGAATGATTCACCAGCAATAGTTATTCAGAACTTCCTTACAAAGAGATTTATTTTATTTTTAAGGTAATTTATTAGTTTAGTTTCAGTTAACAAGATTCAATTCCATAGTTCCTTGATTTTCAAATTTCCTTTACTTCCCTCCCCCGCCCCACACAACAGTATATAGTCCAGTATAGGATCTGCAAATACATTCATATAAGACATTAGTCCAATTAGAAAGGCGTATTGTACTATGTGGCATGAAAAATGGCAAAGAAGAAATAAAACCAAACAATGAAAAGAAAAAGATCAATTACTTTGCTTCCATCAGGATTCAAGCTCAGTTGTTTCTAGTTATATCTCTGGATGTTGCATTTCTCACTTTCATGAGTCTTTCGGGATTGACTTATATGACTGTACTGCTGAAAAGAGTCCAGTCTGTCATAGTTGGTCATCACACATATGAAGTGTCTGTGATTGTATACAAATTTCTTCTGATTCTACTCTTCTCTCTCAGCATCAGTTTGTATAAACCTCTCCAAGTAAATATGAAATCAGTCTCCTCCTCGTTTCTTATAGCACAATAATATTCCATTACATTCATATACCACCACTTGTTTAGCCATTCCCCAATTGATGGGTACCCCTTCATTTTCCATTCTTTGCAACCAAGAAAACAGCTGCTATAAATATTTTTGTACATTTGGGTCTTCCTCCCGTTTCTATGATTTCTTTGGGATATAACCCTAGAAGTGGTATTGCTAGGTCAAAGGGTGTGAAATTATTTATAGTCCTTTGGGCATAATTCCAGATTGCTCTCCAGAATGGTTGGATAAGTTCACAACTCCACCATCAGTGCATTACATTAGTGTTCCAATTTGCCCACATCCTCTCCAGCATTTGTCATTTTCCTGTTTTGTCATCTTAGCCAATCTGACTGGAGAGATGTGGTATCTCAGAGTTGTTTTGATGTGCATTTCTCTAATCAATAGTGAGTTAGAGCATTTCTTCATCTGCTTATAGATATCTTTAATTACTTTTTCTGAAAACTGCCTGTTCTTATCCTTTGCCCATTTATCAATTAGGGAATGACTTGTATTCATATAGATTTGACTCAATTCTCTGTAAATTTTAGAAATGAGTCCTTTATCAGAGAAGTAAGTTGTAAAAATTCTTTCCCAGTTTCCCACTTCCCTTTTGATCTTGGTTACATTGGCTTTGTTTGTACAGAAGCTTTTCAATTTAATGTAATCAAAATTATCCATTTTGGGTTTTATAATGCTTTCTAATTCTTGTTTGGTCCTAAAGTCTTCCTCTCTCTACAAATCTGTCAGGTAAACTATTCCTTGCTTTCCCAGATTGATTACAGTATCATCTTTTACTCCTAGATCATGCACCCATTTAGACTTTATTTTGGTATGTGGTGTTAGATAATGATCTATGCCCAGTTTCTGCCATACTGTATTCCAGTATTCCCAGCAGTTTTTATCAAATAATGCATTCTTATCCCCAAAATTGGGGTCTTTGTGTTAACAGAACAATAGATTACTATATTCATTAACTGCTGGGTCTCCTGGGCCCAAACTATTCCATTGGTCTACTACTCTACACCTCTGCCAGTACCAAGCAGTTTTGATGACTGCTGCTGTATAATACAGATTAAAATCTGGCATAGCTAGTCCACCTTCCCTAGAATTTCTTTTCATTAATTCTCTTAATATTCGAGACCGTTTGTTTTTCCAAATAAATTTTGTTATTATTTTGTCTAACTCTAAAAAGTAGTGTTTTGGTAAATTGATTAGTATGGCACTAAACATATAGTTTAGTTTGGGTAAAATTGTCATTTTTATTATATTAGCTCAACCCAGCCACGCACAATTGATATTTTCCCAATAAGTTAGATCTTATTTGATTTGTGTGAGAAGTGTTTTGTAGTTGTGATCATATAGGTGCTGGGTTTGTTTTGGCAGGTAGATTCCCAAATATTTTATAATATCTACAGTGACTCTAAATGGGATTTCTCTTTCTATCTCTTGCTGTTGAGTTTCATTAGAGATGTACAGGAATGCTAATGATTTATGTGGTTTTATTTTATATCTTGCCACTTTGCCATATTTACTTATTGTCTCAAATAGTTTTTTATTTGATTCTCTAGGATTCTCTAAGTATAACATCATATCATCTGCAAAGATAGTTTGGTCTCTTCTTTGCCTAATTTGATTCCTTTGATTTCTTCTTCTTCTCTAATTGCTACTGCTAACTTTTCTAATACCTTACTGAATAAGAGGGGTGTTAGTGGACACACTTGTTTCACTCCTGATCTTATTGGAAAGGTTTCTAGTTTATCCCTATTTCATATAATACTTGTTAATGGCTTTAAATAGATGCTATCAACTATATTATGGAAGGCTCCATTAAATCCTATACATTCTAGTGTTTTTAATAGGAATGGATGTTGTACTTTGTCAAAAGCCTTTTTTGCATCTATTGAGATATTCATGTGGTTTCTGCTAGTTTTATTGTTGATATGCTCAATTATACTGATGGTTTTCCTAATATTAAACCATCCTTGCATTCCTGGAATAAATCCTACCTGATCAAAGTGTATTATTTTTGTGATAAATTGTTGGAGTCTTTTGGCTAATATTTTATTTAAAATTTTTGCATCTAAATTCATGAAGGAAATTGGTTTATAATTTTCTTTCTCTGTTTTATCTCTTCCTGATTTAGGTATCAGTACCATATTTGTGTCATAGAAAGAATTTGGGAGGACTCCTTCACTAATTTTCCCAAATAGTTTGTAGAGTATTGGAATCAATTGTTCTTTAAATGTTTGATAGAATTCACTAGTGAACCCATCTGGCCCTGGAGATTTTTTCCTAGGGAGTTCATTGATGGCTTGTTTTATTTCTTTTTCTGAGATGGGGTTATTTAGGTAATTCACTTCCTCTTCAGTTAATCTGGGCAACTTGTAATTTTGTAAATATTCATCCATTTCACTAAGATCATCATATTTATGTGCATACAATTGGGAAAAATAATTTCTCATTATTTTTTTTTATTTCCTCTTCATCGGAGGTAGATTCACCCTTTTCATTTTTGATACTCATGGTTTTCTTCTTTCTTTTTTTGTCATATTCACTAAGGGTTTATCAATATTATTGATTTTTTCATAAAACAAGCTCTTAGTTTTATTTATTAATTCAATAGTTTTCTTAATTTCAATTTTATTAATCTCTCCTTTGGTTTTCAATATTCCTAATTTATTACTGAATTGGGGATTTTCAGTTTGTTCTTTTTCTAGCTTTATCAATTGCATGTCCAATTCATTGACCTCCCTTCTCTCTGCTTTCATTAAGTATGCACTCAGGGATATAAAACTTCCCCTAGGAACTGCCTTTAGTGCATCCCACAGATTTTGGTATGTTGTCTCCTTATTATCATTCCCTTGAATGAAATTATTGATTGTTTCTATAATTTCTTGTTTGACCCACCAATTTTTTTAGGATTAAATTGTTTAATTTCGAATTAGTTTTTAGTCTATCTATCCATGGCATATAATTGTTATTGCATATAATTGTTATTGCATCATGATCTGAGAATGACGCATTTAGTATTTCGGCCTTTCGAACTGGATTGTGAGGTTTTAATGCCTCACATAGTCTATTTTTGAGTATTTGCCATGCACTGCTGAAAAGAAAGTAAATTCCTTTTTATCTCTATTCAGTTTTCTCCAGAGATCCATCATATCTAATCTCTCTAATATACTATTCACCACCTTAACTACTTTCTTGTTTTTTTTGAGGTTAGATTTATCAAGTACAGGGCAGAGTAGAAACAGCTCATCCAAGCCACTCTGCACCCAGATTCCCCCCAAACTATGTAAAAGGGGACTCTGAACAACTTCTGGAGCCCCAGCACCCACAGAACGACACAGAGAAGCTAACGTCCCGCTGAGGATAGCCCAGCAGCCCTGCAGGAAGGACCAGTGCAGCGGTCTGGGACCTGGCAGCACACAGCGTGGAGAGCCGAGCCGAGCCCAGGGCCCCGTGAGCCGAGGTTTTAGCCCCAGGGTGGCAGGGACAGCAGCCTGGCTGGAGGAACCCCAGAACACCAGCAGCTGTGGCGACTGCAGAATTATCAACATACACATGCCTAGGACAAAGTAAGAGGTTAGTGTCCTATGGACTTTGGGACCTGTATTTGGGGGAATGCATCGGCTCCCTCCCCTGGGGGCTAGAAGCCGCTGAGGACAAACGCCATTTTGTAGTTTTCAGAGGAAGCTCCAGCTCCTGGCCTGTGAATTAATTTTAGGGAGATCCAGGGATCAGTCTTGGGGGCTAATTGCTCTTGCTTTAACCTCCATGGATCTGGATTGTGATCTAGGGTGGAAGTCTTGGGTGGGTTTACAGCTTGCCAGAAATGGAAGTTGCCCCCCACACGTTTGGAACAAAAATTCCTCTATCTGGCCTTAAAGCCATAGTGTGGCAACAAGCCCAAAAGTCAAGTAATTAAGTGGCAACATGCCAAGGCAAAGGAAACAGAAAAATGCAACCCTAGACTCCTATTTTGGGGGCATAGAGCGGGAAAAGGACTGTGAGGTCAGAAGTCCTGCTCCAAAAGCCCCAGGGGAAAACATGAGCGGGTTGCAGGCCATAGAGGACCTTAAGAAGGACTTTAAAAATCAAATAAGAGAAGTGGAGGAAAAATTGGAAAGAGAAATGAGAAGGATGCAGGAAAAGTATGAAATGAGGGTCAACAGCCTGACTGAGGAAAACAACACCTTAAAAAATAGACTAACTCAAATGGCAAAGGAGGCCCAAAAGGGCAATGAGGAGAAGAATGCCTTAAAAAGTCAAATTTGCCAGATGGAAAAAGAATCTCAAAAGTTCACTGAGGAGATTCATTCCTTCAGAGTTAGACTGGAGCAAATGGAAGTTAATGACTTTATGAGAAATCAAGATGCTGTTAAGCAGATCCAAACAAATGAAAGAATAGAAGGCAATGTGAAATATCTCATGGGAAAAACCACTGACCTGGAAAATAGATCCAGGAGAGACAATTTTAAAATTATTGGACTACCTGAAAGCCATGATCAAGGAAAGAACCTAGAAATAACCCTTCAAGAAATTCTCAAGGAAAATTGCCCTGATGTTTTAGATCCAGAGGGCAAAATAGAGGTTGAAAGAATCCACCAATCACCTCCTGAAAAAGATCCCAAAAAGAAAACTCCCAGGAATATTATAGCCAGGTTCCAGAATCCCCAGATCAAGGAGAAAATACTACAAGCAGCCAGGAAGAAACAATTTCAATATTGTGGAAACACAATCAGAATAGCCCAGGACCTGGCAGCTTCTACACTGAGGGATCAAAGGGCATGGAATATGATATTCCAGAGGGCAAAAGAATGGGGAGTGAACCCAAGGGTCACCTACCCAGCCAAACTGAGTATTTTGTTTCAGGGGAAAATATGGTCATTCAGTGGAATAGAGGACTTTCAAGCATTCTTGAGGAAAAAAACCAGAATTGAATAGAAAAATTGACACCCAGACACAAGAAGGAAGAGATGCCTGAGAAGGCAATCAGGGAAAAGAAATCAAAAGGAACTTATCAAAGTTGAACTATTTACATTCCTATATGGAAAAGCAATATCTGTGACTGATGATATCTTTCTCACTATGAAAATAATAGAAGAAGGGGGTGTGGTCATATGAATACATATGTGAATGTGTGTGTATATGGTTACAGTTATATATGGATAGAGGGCATAGGTTGAATTTGTTGGGAAGGGAGAATACTCAAGGGATGAAATTATGAGGTGAGAGAGGAAAGTGGCAAGAGGAGATGGGGAGAGACATGGTAGGGTAAACTATCCCATGTAGAAGAAGCAAGGGGAAGTGGTTGCAAAGGAGGGGGAGAATAAGGAAGGCTAAAAAGGCAAAACTACATTCACATTGAATTTGTTTCAGGGAGAAAATGACATACATTCTAAATGGGATATCTCAACCTGCAGCAGGATAGGGGGAAGGGGGATGAGAAGAGGGATGATGGATGGGAGGGCATCCTTGGGGTGAGGGGAGGTTGGAAGTACCCACTATAGAAGAGGGACAGGATCATATAGGGAATGGACCAAGTGGGGGGTGGGATGAGTGGGAGGGAATTATAAGCAGCCTTGTACAATATATCTACTATGATAATGTTTTGCATAGCTAGGCCTATACAACATATACTGAATTACTTATCTCCCAAGAGGGAATGGGTGACAAGGGAAGAAGGAAATGGATCTGAAATTCGAAGTCGCAACATTAAATGTTTCAAATATATGTAAATACTATTATTAATACTCTTTTGCTTGTAATAGGGAGATAAGATGCACAGGCATTGGTACACAAAGATTCACCTTCCTCTAATGGAAAAGTCGATGGGGGTATGGGAGAAGGTATGGGAGAGAGCAGATTGGAGGAAGCGATATCTTGTGGGACTACTATTCTGGGAGGTTGGGTAGGGGAATAATGCGGGGAAAATGATTGTAGCTCAAAATCTGGCAGAAATGAATGATGTAAAACAGAAGTTAATAAAGCATTCATTTAAAAAAAAGATTTATCAGGGTCAGAAAGGGGGAGATTAAGGTCCCCCACTAGTATAGTTTTGCTATCTATTTCTTCCTCTAATTCCTTTAACTTCTTCTCTAGGAATTTGGATGCTATACCACTTGATGCATATATATTAAATAATGATATTGCTTCATTCTCGATGGTGCCTTTTAGCAGGATATAGTTTGCTACCTCATCTCTTTTAATTAGATCTATTTTTGCTTTTGGTTTATGTGAGATAAGTATTGCTACCCCTGCTTTTTTTTTTTGAATTAAGCTGAGGCATAATAAATTCTACTCCAACCTTTTACCTTTACCCTGTGGGTATCCCTTTGTTTCAAATATGTTTCTTGGCAACAGAATATTGTAGGATTATGGTTTTTAATCCATTCTGCTATCTGCCTCTGTTTTGTGGGAGAGTTCATCCCATTCATATTCACAGTAATTATGACTATCTCTCTCTTCCCCTCCATTCTATTCCCTCTCCTGTTAATGTTTTTGTTTCTTCCTTCTCCCTTCCCCTCCTTGAAGTTTTCACTTTTGCTCACCCCGTCACTCAGTGTTCCCACCCAGTGACCTCCTTCCTTAACTGACCCTCTCCCCTTACTACTATTTCCCTCTCCTCTAATTCCCCCCTTTAGTGTCCTCCTTTTCAACCCCCCTTACCCTTCCATTACCTATAGGACACAATAAATTTTATACTTATCAGAGTAAGTTACTCCCCGTTAGATTCCAAACAAATGAGAGTAAATTTCAAACTGCTCCCCTCCCTCCCTCCTTTTCCTCTATTTAATTAATTTCTGTGTCTATTCACATTAGAATCTTAAACTTCACTGATTAAGTTGATCCCTCTTTGAACCAGAAGCAGTGAGAATAGTATTTAAATGATGTTCTGCTCCCTCTTCCTTCCCCCTCTTCTATAGTGTGTTTTGATGCCTCTTCAAATGGCATATTTTACCTTTTTCTATCTCATCCTTTCCTTTTTCCCATTACAGTCCCTTTGATCCCCTTAATAGTTTTTTTTTTTTTTAGACTTCAGGTTAGTGCATTCATACCCACACCCTGTATCTAAGTATAACCCTTTTGAAGATCATGATGATCAGAAAAATTTCGATATTGCCAGTTATCAGCTCCACATATAGGGATGTGAACATTTTGCTCTTGTTGCATCCCAAGTAATGAGCATGTGTGTGTGAGGGTTGGTGTGTGCACTTATGTATGTGTGAGTCTGTGTTTTCCTTGTTTACTTTTTATGTCTTTCTTGAGTCTTGTAATTGGGGATCAAATTTTCCATTGAGCTCTGACTTTTTCATCAGGAAAGACTGGAAGTCCCTTATTTCATTAAATGCCCATCTCCTTGCCTGAAAGTTTATGCTGAGTTTTGCCGGGAGGTTAATCCTTGGTTGTAGTCCTAGCTCTCTTGCCCTACGAAATATCAAATTCCAGTCCCTCTGCTCTTTTAATGTAGAAGCTGCTAGGTCCTGTGTGATCCTGTGTAGTTCCTCGATATTTGAAATGTTTCTTTTGGGCTGCTTGTAGAATTTTTTCTTTAATCTTGTAATTCTGGAATTTGGCTACTATATTTCTTGGAGTTTTCAATTTGGGATCTCTTTCAGGAGGAGTCTGGTGAATTCTATCCAAAGATACTTTATCTTCTGATTCCAGGACCTCAGGACAGTTTTCTTTGACAATCTCTTGGAGGATGTTTTCCAGGCTGCTTTTTTCATCATGGCTTTCTGGTAGACCAATAATTCGTAAGCTGTCTCTTCTGGATCTGTTCTCTAGGTCAGTTGTTTTTCCACTGAGATATTTTACATTTTCTTCCAATTTTTTGATTGTCTTGTTTTGTTTGATTGACTCTTGCTGCATCATAGAGTTCTGAGTTTCAATTTGATTGAATCTAATTTTTAGCAAATTATGGTCTTCAGTTAGTTTTTGAAATTCCTTTTTTAGGGAGGTATTTTCTTTTTCCAAGTTGGTCACTGCCTCCCTGATTTGGTCTTTAAAATTTTCTTAAGCTCCTCCAGGAATGCTATTTGTGTTTCAGACCAGTTCATGTTTCCTTCAGTGTTCTCAGGTGTGGGTAGAGAGTCTCTATTGTCCTCTGTATTTGGTTGTTCTTGCCCTATGTAGTAGGATCGAATAGACTTTCTTGCCTTCCCCTTCTCTTTTTCAGCTTTCTTCCCATTTTGATTTCCTGTTTTTTAATTTCTCAGGCTTTGAGCTAAGGGCCTGGTCGTTGACTTTGAGTGTTGTAGCCTCCTGGCTAAGGCAGGAATGTCAGAAAAGAGTGTAGATACACACTGAGAAGACTGTGGAGGTGAATCTATTTCTGTCTCTATACCCCTGGGCTATAAACAGGCTTTTGTTGGTGAGGTGAGGTGGGACTTGTTGGGACCCCTCCCTCTCTTCTCTTCAGACTCCTGGTTTTCTCAGTTATACCCTTTCTTGGAGATTCCCAATCCTGAGGTTATTTCCATTAACTTCGTATTTCAACCCGGGTGGGAGACTTATCTTTGTGTTTTCCACTTCATGAGGGAGAGATGGGAGGATCAGGGTAACTAGAATTTACTTTGCCATTCTAGCCCCTGCATTATACAGGCAGGCAGTTTCTAAACTTCCAGGCTGGGGGCCAATCCCTGCAGGAGAAGCTGCTATCTCTGCTGGGGGCCTGACTCTCCTACCTGGCTCTAGTGATTCTTCCCTTCCCCTTGTGATATGAAGGTGAGATGACTGCGATTCATTCATCCTTGGTAAGTCTGCAGGCTGGGGCTTCTTCTCTCTCTGGTGTAGTCTGCTTGTCTGCTCTTAAGTCTGAGCTGTGCAGACCCCACATGATCTGCATTCATCCTGTCCGGACGCAAACAAACAAACACAAATAATCCATGTAGGCAATATTTTATGAAATACATACTCTGGGCCAGGCACTGATCCATCAACTAGAGATGTAAAGACAAAATGACAAAGAGTTCCGGAAGTCAAGGGGCTTCCCTTCTACTGATGAGCACAGCCCATTCGCTGAGAGGTCAACACATGGTTATTTAATTAAGTATGGATACAATATGAAGCAATGGGGAGGGAAGATCAGTGATGATTTCCCAAGGAATGGGCATCCTTGCCTTGCTTTGAAGAAAAACAAGGATTCTGAGGGAGATAGCTGAGGAGGGAGAGGATTCTGTGCTAGAAAGTTTGCTTGTTAGAAAAAAGCTGAATCAGGGCATTGAGGATTGGATTTTGAAGAACCTAATTAGTAATCCTAGAGGACTGGGGCACAGAGTCAACGGAGGGAATTCTATGACCTAAGTTTAGCAAGGGGCATTGAGAATCAACTCCAGAGGACTTTCAATGGCAGCCTGATAATTTGGGGGTTTTTTGTTTCTTGTTTTGGCTTAGTCCTAGAAGTAATAGAAGAGCCTTGAAGGTTTATTGAACAGGAAGTAGCCTAATCAGACTGGCTCCTTAGGAAGGTGATTTTGGCAGCTTTGTGGATAATGAATTGGAAGTAGGGTGACAAGGTAGTGGACTGAGACTTGACCCCAATGAGAGGTGATTAGGTTTTAAATAAGGATGTGAATTCAGTGAAAAAGAGAAAAGAGACACAAAAGGTATTACAAATAGAGAAGGCTTGGAGACTGGGTTAAAGAGAGAGAAGCAGGGAAGGTAATGGGGAAAGGGAAGGAAAATAAAGAAGGGAAGTCATGGTATGAGGATGATTCCTGTTTAATGTTACAATTTCTAGGGGATACCTTTATTCATTCATTAAAACTGCAGTGAAATAGCACTATTCACCTAAAGCTGATTGCAAAGAACTGAGCTTATACATTATTGGGGCAGGTGACAGTTGATAAAGTGCTTGGCTTGGAGTCAGGAAGACCTGAATTCAAGTTCAGGCTTTACATTTAGTAGCTGATTATGACTCAGTACAAGTCATTTAATCTTTGTCTGAATCAGTTTTTCTCATCTGAAAATGGTAATAATAATAGTCCTTACATTAGAGTTGCTGGGAAGATCAAAGAAGATACAAAGCTCTTAGCATAGTGCCTGGCAAATAAGTGCAATTTGAGAAATGCACCTTCCCTTTATCTTCCCCTTTTCAAGGGTGGTTAAATGTGGTCTGAAAATGTTTAACGAGGACTAGTACTCGAACCAGTTATCTAGTCTCTTTGAAGCTTGCTTGGCAAATGCATAGTCTTCAGGTTAGTTAAGGACCCTGTTCATATTCTCTGTGGGGAGCCTGGTAGCTTGGTAGTTCAAGGAGGCAGCTCTTTTGCATCTCAGTAAGCTAGGAGTGGGCTAACAATCTCAGAAGCCCTGCAACCTACATCTGTCCAGATGTCTTCCTAATCTCTTACTCTTTCTTCCCTAATCTATGCTTTCCTTTAGTGTAGGAGTACCTGAAAAATAAAACAGAGAAGCAAAGAACTGATTAGGCTGTGCAAAGAACAACTCATTTTTAAATTCCCATCTCTTGTAAAATTACAGAAAAAGAGGAAAATCCAAGAGAGATGTCAAATAATATTTCATTGATAGCATTATGCAGTATTTTGTAAGTCAATAAGTGACTTTTTCTCTCTCGCTCTCAGCCTTTGCCAATGAGTGGAACGCTTATTACGAGTATAAGCAGAAGTATAAAGATGGATAAATCTGAAACCCATTTCACCAACAACTAATCACAAAAATAGCATCAAGAAAGGTCACAGAGAAAAGAGTCTCTGAAAGGGGTTGACACCAAATAGCTGAAAAACATATACTTTGCCAAGAAATAAAAGAAGGGGCTGAAGAAGATGCAGGCTAACAATTCCAAAGTCAACAAGGCCTGAGCAGAGGTCATCAAGGCCTCGAAGGCCAATCTCCTCACGCCCAAGATCACCAAGACCAACAACTTCCATCTCACTAGACCCAAGATTGCCACCAAAACCTCAGCCCCACATTGGTACTAAGTGCCCAGGCCCAAGGATCATGAAGCCCTAGGCTGAAATTACCAGAATCATTAACTCCCATGCTTCCAAGACTCCTCAATATTACTAAGTCTGACATCAAAGTCAATAGATTTGTCCCCAAGACTACCAAGTCTGACACCAAGGTTACCAAATCTTATCTTGAGGCAGTGAAGTCTGAAACTAAAGGCACCAAGTCTGATTCTAAAGTTACAAAACCCAGTGATTCCAAGACTGATTAGCCTACTGACCCCAAGCCTGCTAAGTCCACTGATGCTAAGGTGGCTGAAATCACAGGTGCTATGGCTAAGGCTACTAGCTCCAAGCTATCAAAATAGGTGCTTCAGAAGTGAAAAGCTTTTCAAAATCCTAAATCACCATATCCCCCCTCAGCCATGGAGTGATTATTCATTATTTTCTGCAAATAATGGAAATTGTGAGTCATAAGGAAAAAAAAGTCAATAAACAATCAAATTTACAGCTAACAAAATCTGAAAGTGGTTGTGTGGGTCTCCCACATTGACAGACCATGCTTTTCTCAACTATTTGAATCTTTTGAATTGAGCAAACAGTCTGGGAAATCTTGCCAGAAGTCTACTGCGCTTTTTCAGTATTTAACTGCATTATTCCTGCTCAGAGCATAAGAGTGCAGAGGCAAGCACAAAATTTTAATTAAAAAAGTCGACTGAACATTTTGAAACCTTCTGAAAGGTTCATGTCAGCATCTGCTCTGGAAATGGGGAAGCTTTCACTTTTGCCTTTTATGGGTGACAGTTTCCTTCCCACCCATCATCAAGCATCTATTGTTTCAAGTACCTGACTGTGCAGCCTGAGAATGAAAGTGTTTGGGTGTAGGAGTGTGTGTGTGTGTGTGTGTGTGTGTGTGTGTGTGTGTGTGTGCGCGTGCATGTGTGTATATGAAATGAATCAATAGTATCTTACTGTGGAGAGTGTTTTTGTTCTTCTAGAGGCACCAATGAAGAAAGCCAACAACATTCTACCCTGAACTTGATACTCATCCCAGGGGGCACAGAAGGTTGAAATGGTGCAGGTACAATTAATTGGCAAGTGGTCACGTCAAGCCTGGCCACTTCTTAAGTGGGGAATGTGGATACTGGGTGATTTTTGGCCTGAATCTTCTATGTGAGCTTGTTTTCCAGAGGAGAGTGCCCCAGGATCTGAGGCCTACTGATGACCAGTCTGCATTAGGAGAGCTTTTGATGACCATCTGGGAGATTGCAACCAAATGAAAAGCAGTCATCTCCTAGTGGGCTACATAGATGTGTGTGTTGGGCTGGGGTGCTCCTCCAGACACACATGACCACTATAGGAGCTGCTAAAGCTAGGTATCTTCTGGCACGCATTTGGCAGCTTGGTGATGCATGATGTAGAGCCTTAGAGCTAGAGTCAAGAAGTCCTGAGTTCAGAGACCCTGGGTAAGTCCCATAGCCTTCTTTCAGCCTCAGTTTCCTTATCTATAACTTGAAGTAAAAGCCTGCTTGCAGAGCTTTGTGAGGATGAAATGAGCTCAGCTTTCCAAAGTTCTCTGTGAGATGCTAGACAGTATCATTGTCACTGTTATCACGGAGCAGACCTGGCTCTCAGGTATTGCCCACGGATAAATCTTCTCCAATTCTTTCTTCTCCCTTTCCTCCCAATTTCACCAGGTCACAGGGAATCTCAAATATTTGTGTCTGAGACACATTAAGTCTCCTCATTGTGGGGTGTGGGGTTTTTGAGCATGGCCTGAATTACTGCCTTTAATTGGTGGGCACAGACCCAACTGGGCCTAGAAAACTTGGGTTTGGGCCTGGGATCCTTTTTTTTGTTCAGAGTGATGAAAAAACATTGGAGTGGGAGTTGGGTCTTGAATTTTCACTCTTTCTAATTAATTGGCCTGTGTCCTCCTGGCAAGCCCTCTAACTTCTTAGGGCCTCAGTGTTCTCATCTGTAAAATGAGTGGATTTAACTGGATGACCTCTTATTGCCCTAGGCCTCTCCAGCTCCACTTCAGAAATCCTGCCTATTCAGTTGGGGTTTGGCCTAGTACTAGAGATTCCGGTTCTATTAATTCAAAGTCATTTGGATGGGATAGGAAGGGCTTGATTGGGAAGGGGAAGGACCTTTCAAGTGGAGCTCTATCAAAGATGATGTATAAGTAGGATCTACTCTTGGCTTAAGGCCTTCAGGCTTCCTGGCAAAACAAATCTTAAAGAGACCTATAGAAAACGGGTAAAAAATTTTCAGTATGTCTGGAGGCTCTACAGCAGGGCTTGACCGCTGGAAACAACATACTTTGCAAAGGAATCCAAAGACAATCTCAAGTTTGGAAGGTACTACAAATTCCATCCAGTCCAACTGGAAAGAAGGAAGGAAGGAAGGAAGGAAGGAAGGAAGGAAGGAAGGAAGGAAGGAAGGAAGGAAGGAAGGAAGGAAGGAAGGAAATCTTTATCTCCTATATTGCAGAGAAGTGGTGATCTAGCTTTGACTTAAATACAAATAATGGCTAGTGGAAAATGTGGGGGGAAGAGGGAAGAATGCTCTGCCTCCCAGCCAGGCCCAGTCTCTGCTCATGTTCTAGTATATTTGGTATAAAAGTTGAGTTTTGTTTTCTTCCTCTTGTGCAGCTGATATCGTCTCTGTAACTTCTACAAATTGATTCTTGCTCTGCCCTAAGGGGACAAAAAGGTAAAAAAAAAGTCTGCTCCTTCTTCTTGACCTCCTTGCCAACATTTGAATCTTGCTCTTCTTTTTCCCTGTCTTTTTTTTTTTCTATGCTAAAAAAAGAAGACTAGGTGATTCAAATGAAACCTATGAGTTTCAAACTGTTGAGCCTCACTGCAGCCAGGAAGTGGATTTCCTTCAGCCCATAGTGCAGCATACACTGCTGGAGGTGTGGCTTGCAGCTGAAGGCTGACTGTCTAGGTTGTTATAACACCCTGCTGATTCCTATGGAGCTTGAACTTCACTCAGATTCCCATATCTATATTTATGAATTGATTTAATGAGGTATAACCATATCTCTCCAATCATATATTTGTAAAAGTGATATATGTTTGGAGAGACAAAAAAAATGGAAAGAATTAGCCCATGAATAATGTTAAAAGCCAATTAAGAATTTGATATTTGATATTTGATCCTCTAGGTGACAGGGAGTTGTCAGAGTTTCCTGAATACTGGGGGCAGGAGAATGGAAAGGACAAATCCGTGCTTTTAGAGAAAAAAAATGAATCACTAATTCTAAAGAATAAGTGGGTCAAAGAACACATCATAGGAAAAAAAAATCAATAATTTCATTAAAGAGAAAGACAAAACTCAGACATATCAAAATATATGGGATGCAACCAAAACAGTATTTATCAGAGAACTTATTTCTCTAAATTCTTGCATCAGCCAAATAGAAAAAGAACAGACTGATGAATCTGGCATCCAATTAAAAAAAAAAAACAACTAGAAAAAGAACAAATTTAAAATCCCCCATTGAGCACCAAATCCTGAAAATCAAAGGTGAGATTAATAAGATTGAAAATTATGAAAAACTGAAACTAATGAATTAATAAATTAATCTAGGAGGTGATATATTAAAAAAAAAGAAAAAAACTAATAAGATATATAAGCCATTAGTTAATTTGATTTAGAAAAAGAGAAAGAAGAAAACCAAATATCCAGTATGAAAAATGAAAAGGATGAAATCACCACCAATAAAGAAGAAATTAAAGCAATAGTTCCTCCAAATTATATGCAAATAAACCTGACAACCTGATCAAAAACAAATAATATTTGTAAAAATATAAATGGCCCAGATGAACAGATCAGTGCCTAAATAACCCCACCATAGAAAAAGGAATCAAACAAGTCATTAATGAATTCCTTGAGAAAAAATTTCAGAGGGCATGTGAGTTCCCAAGTGAGTTCTACCAAACATTCAAATAATTATTAATTCTAATACTATATAAACCATTTGGAAAAATAGATGGAGTCACACCAAACTCCTTTTATGATCAAAATATGGTGCTGATACATAAACCAGGTAAAGCTAAAACAGAGAAATAAACTTATAGACTGGTTTCCCTAATAAATATCAATGCCCCCCCCCCAAAAAAAAAACCTTAAAATACTACCAAGGCAATTACAGCAATATATTACAAAGAATATATGCTGTGACCACATGAAATTTATACCAGCAATGCAGGGTTGGTTCAATATTAAGAAAACTCAGTATAATTGATCACTTCAATAATAAACCAATTGAAACCATGTGATCATTTCAATAAAAGCTGGAAAATCTTTAGACAAAATACAGCACCCATTACTATTAAAAACAATAGAAGACATAAGAATAAGGAGAACTTTCCCTAAAATGATAAGTAGTATCTATCTAAAACCATCAGCAAACATTATCTGTGATGGAGTTAAGCTAAAAGCCTCCCCAGCAAGATCAGGGGCAAAGAAAGTATGCCCATTATCATCACTATTATTCAATATAGTACAAGAAATGGTAGCTATAGAATTAAATAAGAAAAAAATAAATGGAAAGAATTAAAATAGGCAATGAAATAACACAACTATCAAGCTTTGCAGATGATATGATGGAGTATACTTAGAAAACCACAGAGAATCAATTTAAAAGTACCTGAAATAATTAACAACATTAGCAAAGTTACAAGACATAAGGCAAACACACATAAATTATCAGCACTTCTTTATATGATAAATAAAGCCTATCAGCAAGAGAAAGAGGCATTCCTTTTAAAATAACGATATACAATATAAAATACTTGGGAACTTACTGTCCCAGACAAACCCAGGAAATATATGAACAAAATTACAAACCACTTTTCACACAAATAAAATCAGATCCAAACAATTGGAAAAATATCAATTGCTCATGGGTAGGCTGAGCCAATCTTATAAAAATTACAATTCTGCCTAAACCAATTTATGTATTCAGTGCCATACCAATAAAACTACCAAAATTATTTGAAAGACATAAAAAAGTAACAAAATTTATATGGAAGAACAAAAGGTCAATAATATAAAGGGGATTAATGAAAAATACAAATAAAGGAAGTTTACCCTTATCAGATCTCAAATTTTATTATAAAACGGTAATTATCTAAGCAACATTGTCCTGACTAAGAAATAGAATGGTGGATCAGTCAAATAGATTAGATAAACAAGACACAATAGTCAATGACCATAGTAATGTGGTGTTTGATAAAACCAAAGACATGAGCCTTTGGTATAAGAACTCAATATTTGATGAAACTGCTGGAAAAACTGAAACTAATAGGACACAACTAGGTACAGATCAACATCTCACACTGTATACCAAGATAAGGTCATAATGAGTATATGATTTAGACATAAAGGGTGACACCAGAGGCAAATTAGAAAAGCAAAAAATAATCTACCTGTAATATCTATGGAAAAGGGAAGATGTCATGGCTAAGCAAGACAAAGCAAGCATTACTAAATGTAAAATATATAATTTTGATTACATTAAAATACAAAGCTTTAGTACAAACAAAACCAATGCAACCAAAATTAGAAGAAGAACACACCTGGGAAGCAATCTCCATAGCAACTGTCTCTTATAAAAGTGTCATTTCTCAAATATATAGAGAACTAAGTCAAATTTATAAGAATACAAGCCATTCTCCAATTGAAAAATGGTCAAAGCTATGAACAGGCAGTTTTCAGGTGAAGAAATCAAAGCAATCATATGAGGAAGTAGTCTTAATTATTTTTGGTTAGAAAAATGCGAATTAAAACAATTCAAAGATACCACCACACAGCAATTAGATTGACTTATAGGACAAAAACAAAAAAAAATGATAAATGTCAAAAAGGATGTGGGAAAATTGGACACTAATGCACTGTTGGAGATGTGAACTGATCCAGCCACTCTGCAGGGAGATTTGAAGCTATGCCCAAAGGGTAACCAAATTGTGCATACCCTTTGATCTAGCAATATCACTACTATGTCTGTATCCCCAAGATAATATAAAAAAAGGGAAAAAGGACTTATACTTGCAAAATTATATATTTCTAACAGCTCTATTGATGGTGGCAAAATGTTGGAAACTGAGGGAATGCCCATCAATTGGGGAATGGCTGAAGAAGTATATGAATACTATTGAACAATAAAAAATGATGAACAGGAAGATTTCAGAAAAACCTGCAAAGATTTTTACAAACTGATACAAAGTGAAGTGAGCAGACCTAGGAAAACATTGTACATAGTATCAACAACATTGTGTCATGATCAACTATGAATGATTTAGCTCTTTTTGGAAACACAATGACCCAATACAAAGGACTCATGAAGGAAAATGATATATGCATCCACAAGAAGAATTGATGCAGTCTGAATGCAGATTGAAGTACAATTTTTTTCACTTGCTTTATTCTTTCTCACATATGTCCCTTTTGATCTGTTTTATTTCACAATTTTGAATAATATGGAAATATTATGTATGATAGCACATGCATAACCCATATGAAATTGACTACCATTTTCAGAAGAGGGAAGGGAGAGAGGAAAGGGAGGGAGGGCAAAAAATAAATTGGAGCTCAGAATCTTATATAAACGAATGCTAAAATTGTCTTGACATGTAATTGGGAAAATAAAATAATATTAAAATTAAGTAATTAGAAAAAAGAAAAAAATTCACTCATTTGAGTTGACTGGGAAAACTTGAAAAAAGAAGACCAGTTAAAATAGCTATTCCCACAGCAGTAGGCCATGTGAGAGATAATGGGGACATTGACTAGAGTTAAGACTAAATAGAAAGGAGACACATTCTTGGGATGCTGACAACTGTTTAGACTTGTGGAGTAAATTGGATTACGGAGTCAAGGATGGTGCCAAGGTAGCAAACTTGAGTTACTGGAAGGATGATTGTACCTTTGAGAGTAATATGAAAGTTTTGGTGCTGTGATTGTTCAGTCATGCTCAAATCTTCATGACCCCTTACACCATAGCACATCAAGCCTTCTATCCTACACTAATATTCAAAGTATGTCCAGGCTCATGCTCATTGTTTCCATGACAGTATCAATCACATCCTCTGCTGTCTTTTCCTTAAAATATTTATCTACATCAGAGTCTTTTCCAAGAAGCCCCATCTTCTCATTATGTGGCCACAGCATATAAGCTTCAGCTTCCATATTTGCCTTTCCAATGAATAGCCTGATTAAATTTATTTAAATATTGGCTACTTTGGGGGGGCGGAGCCAAGATGGCAGAGTAGAAGCAGCTCATCCAAGCCACTCTGCCCCAGATTTCTTCCAAATTATGTAAAAGGGGACTCTGAACAACTTCTGGAGCCCCAGCACCCACAGAACAACACAGAGAAGCTAACCTCTGGCTGAGGACAGCCCAGAAGCCCTGCAGGAAGGACCAGAGAAGCAGTCTGAGAGCCGGCAGCATGCGGCACACAGAGAGGGGGGAGCCGAGGTGAGCCGAGCCCAGGTCCGAGTGAGCCAAGGTTTTAGCCCCAGGCGGCAGGGCCAGAAACCAGCTGGAGAGACCCCAGAACACCAGCAGCTGTGGCGACTCCAGAATTATCAACATAGACATGCCTAGGACAAAGTGAGAGGTTAGTGCCCTATGGACTTTGGGACCAGTATTTGGGGAATGTGCCGGCTTTCTCCCCTGGGGGCTAGAAGCCACTGAGGAGACACGCCATTTTGTAGTTTTTCAGAGGCAGCTCCAGCTCCTGGCCTGCAAACTGTAGGGAGATCCAGCAATCAGTCTTGGTGGGTAAGGGCATGGAATGTGATATTCCAGAGGGCAAAAGAGCTGGGAATGAACCCAAGGGTCACCTACCTAGCAAAACTGAGTGTTTTGTTTCAGGGGAAAATATGGTCATTCAGTGGAATAGAGGACTTTCAAGCATTCTTGAGGAAAAAACCCGAATTGAATAGAAAATTTGTCATCCAGACACAAGAAGCAAGAGATGCCTGAGAAGGTAATCAAGGAAAAGAAATCAAAAGGAACTTATCAAAGTTGAACTATTTACATTCCTATATGGAAAAATAATACCTGTGACTGATGAAATCTTTCTCACTATGAAAATAATGGAAGAAGGGTGTGTGGTCATATGAATACATATGTGAATGTGTGTATATATGTTTACAGGTATACATGGATAGAGGGCACAGGTTGAATTTGGTGGGAAGGGAGGATACTTAAGGGGTGAAGTTAAGAGGTGAGAGAGGAAAGTGGCAAGAGGAGATGGGGAGAGACAGGGTAGGGTAAACTATCTCATGTAGAAGAAGCAAGGGGAGGTGGTTGCAAGGGAGGGGGAGAATAGGAAGGTAAAAAGGCAAAACCACATTCTCATTGAATTTGGTTCAGGGAGAGAATGACATACATACTAAATGGGATATCTCAACCTGCAGCAGTATAGGGGGAAGGGGGATGAGAGGAGGGATGATGGATGGGAGGGCATTCTTGGGGGGAGGGGAGGTTGGAAGTACCCACTATAGAAGAGGGACAGGATCATGAAGGGAATGGACCAGGTGGAGGGTGGGATGAGTGGGAGGGAATTATAAGCAGCCTTGTACAATATATCTACTATGATAATGTTTTGCATAGCTAGACATGTACAACATATACTGAATTATATATCTCCCAAGAGGGAATGGGTGACAAGAGAGGAAGGAAATGGATCTGAAATTCGAGGTCTTAAGATTAAAAGTTTCAAATATATATGAATACTATTATTAGTACTCCTTTGCTTGTAATTGGGAGATAAGATGTGCAGGCATTGGGGCACAGAGATTCACCTTCCTCTAGTGGAAAAGTTGAAAGGGATATGGGAGAGAGCAGATTGGAGGAAGGGATATCTTGTGGGACTGATATTCTGGGAGGGTGGGTAGGGGAAAAACAGGGGGGGGGAGAGTAATGATTGTAACTCAAAATCTGGCGGAAATGAATGATGTAAAACAGGAGTTAATAAAGCATTTGTTTAGGTCTGAGGAATTAAAGGCCTACACCACTTAAAAAAAAAAACTATTGACTACTTTCATCTCCATACTGTACAAGGGACTCCCACAAGTCTTCTCTAGCACCACGATTAGAAAACATTGATTCTGCGGTGCTCAGCCTTCCTCAATGTCCACCGCTCACATTCGTAATTTACTGCTACTTGAAAGACCACAGCTTTGGCTGGGCGGGTCTTTGCTAGCCAGGTGGTGCCTCTTCTTCTAAGTATGATATCCAGATTTGACACAGCCTTCCAGAAGGCCAATGTCTTTTACTTCTATGACTGTGGTGACTGTCTGCCATGATCTAGAACCATATGCCCTGCTTCCATTTCTTCTTCATTTCCCAGGAAGTGATGGGACCAGCAGCTAAGACCTTAGTTTTTGTTTTTTACATTAAGCTTCAGTCAAGCTTTTACTTTCTCTTCTTTCACACTCATCAGGAGGTTATTCAGTTCTTCAGTCTCTGCCATCAGCCTATTGTCATTTTCATCTGTGACATTGATGGTATTTTTCCCAAGCAACCTTTATTCTGAAGTCTGATTAATGTAACCTGGCATTTCATGACAAATACAATGAATAGCAGGTAAATCCATAAGGCGACAATACATACTCCTTTTCCAGTCGCAAACCAATCAGGTTTTCTGTTTCATTCTAATTGCTGTTTCCTGGCCCTCATATAGGTTCCTCAGGAGACAAGATGATCTGGTATTCTCATTTCCCTGAAGACTTGCCACATTTTATTTGCTCCACACTGTCAAAAGTTTCAATGTAATCAGTGAAGGAGTAAATGTTTCCTGCCCCCCCCCGCCCCCAGAACTCCTTTGCTTTCTTCACATCCGTTGAATGTTGACAATTTTGTCTCTAGTTCCTCTGTTTCTTCAAATGTCAGCCTGTTCTTCTGGTAATTCTTATTTCACATATTTTTGAAGCCTATCTTGCAAAATTTTAAGAATGACCTTGCTGGTGTATCAAATGGGCACAATTATTTGGCAATTTGAATATTCCTTGTCATTGCCATTCTTTCAGACTAGAATGTAAAGTAATCTTTTCTAATCTACTGGCCACTGTTGAGTTTCTCCAAGTCTTCTGGCTTATGGAGTGCAGCACTTTAACAACATTGTCTTTGGGGGTTTTAAATAGATAAGATGGAATTCCATCACTGATAGTCTTGTTGTCAACAATGCTTCCTAAGATCCACTTCACTTCTTTCTGTAAGATGTCTGACTTTGGATCATTAATCATAGCATTGGTGAAGTTACGATCTTTCTTGTATAGTTACCTTGTGCATTCTTACTATCTCTTCTTAATCTCATCTGTTTCTGTCAAGTACCTACCATTGTTGTTTTTTATTATGTTCATTTTTTTCATAAAACTTTCCCTTGATCTTTAAATTTTCTTTAAGACATTTCTTGTCTTTCCCATTCTGTTGTTTTCTCTTATTTCTTTGCATTGTTCATTTAAGAAAACCTTATCTTATGAAAGTTTTAGGGGTCAGATAATGAGATGCATTTGGTGCATTTTGAGATTGAGATGACTGTGCAATCCAGTTTTTGACATCTGAAAGGCAGCCATTGAGACCTGACTGAAGTTCAAGAAATAGCATTGGACTCTGTAGGTAGAGCTGAGATTCTTCTAAATAGAGATGATTATTCCACCTAGTGGAGCTGATGAGATCACCTAGTGAAAGGGCATAGAAGGTGAAGATGATGATGAAGTTAGTGATGATGATGATGATGATGATGATGATGATGATGATGATGATGATGATAAGAAGCTAACATTTATATAGTACTTACTATGTGTCAGGTACTGTGACAAGCACTTTACAATTAATTATTTCATTTGATCATCATAACAATGCTGGCAAGCAGGTGTTATTACTATCCTCATTTTATAGTTGAGGAAACTGAGATGAATGGGGATTAAGTAACTTACCCAGGGTCACACAGCTAGTGTCTGAGGCAGCATTTTAACTCAGGTCTTCCTGACTCCATGCTTGGCCATGCCTGTGCCACCTAACTGCAAGGTAAATAGAGAGGACCCAGGAGAGAGATGTTGAGAAAATACTGTTAGTACACATGACTTGGAACAAAAATTGCAAAAGAGACTGAGAAGAAGCAATGTGAATCATGTAGGAGGAGCATCAGGAGACGAGAAAACAGGTCTAGGGAGCAAACCCTAGGAAGGAAAGACTTCCTTGTTGTCCCCGTGGTCATGATGCCAAGAAGTGATAAAAGCAAGCCCTGAGTTCTAGTTCCATTTTTCTGGTTACTATAAACATTTACTACCTTAGCACCATCTGCAATTCTTTCTCAATTGTATCACCTAGGTCATGATGAAGAAAGTCATTCCATCTGTGATGGACAGGTTCTTGTTCTTTGCACCATGGCCTAACCCTATGTTATGTGTGTACTAGGGCTCCCATCAACTCAAAGTTCCTTTTACAGATCCTCACCCCCCAAGTTCTGCTATCAACCCCCAATTATTGATGGGTTCATTCTATGCTTTTTTACCAAAAAATGGCTGTGACTTCTTACTAAAGAAAAAAAAATTCACTGAATCCTCACACTGATATCCACAGTATATTTCCTCCCTTTCACAGCCACATATCTTGTTCTCAATGTTTTCTTATTTATTAATTTATTTTAGTTTACAACATTCAGTTCCACAAGTTTTTTTTTTTCTTTTAGTTTTAGCTCCACAAGTTTTGGATGTTTAAATTTTCTCTACCTCCTTTCCTTCTCCCTTCCCCAAGATGCCATGTAATCTGATATAGGCTCTACTTATACTTCATATAAAACATGTTTTCACATTAGTCATGTTGTAAAGAATTATAACAAATGGAATGAACCACCAGAAAGAAGAAACAGAACAAAACAAAAGAAACAAGAGAGAAAGAACAAATAGTCTGCTTTAATCTGCATTCAGACTCTGTAATTCTTGCTCTGGATGTGGATAATATTTTCCATCATGGCCTTTTGGAATTCTCTTAGAACCTTACATTGATGAGAAGAGCCAAGTTTATCAAACTTATTCCTCCCACAATGTGACTCTTACTGTGTACAATGTTCTCCTGATTCTATTACCCTCACTCAGCATGGGTTCACATAAGTCTTTCTAGGTTTTTCTGAAGGCCACCTGCTCAACATTTCTTATAGCACAATAGTATCACAATACATTAATATACCACAACTTGTATTGAGATTCCTCAATTGATGGGCATTCCCTCAATTTCCAGTTCTTGGCCACCAGGGAAAAAAATTGCTATAAATATTTTTTGTACATGTGGTCCTATTCTCATTTGTATGATCTCTTTGGGATACAGTCCGAGAAATGGTATTGCTGGGACAGAGGGTATGCACATCATTTTAGCCTTTTATGTATAATTCCAAATTGCTCTCTGAAATGTTTAGATCAGCCCACAACTCCACCAAAAGGCCATTAGTGTTCCAGTTTTCCCACATCTTCTCCAGAATTTATAATTGTCCTGTTTTGTCATGTTAGCCAATCTGACAAGTGTGAGGTGGTACCTAAGAGTTGTTTTATTTGCATTTCTCTAATCAATAGTGATTTAGAGCATTTTTTCATATGATTTTAGATATCTTTAGTTTCTTCCTCTGAAAATTGCCTGTTCTTAACCTTTTATCATTTATCAATTTGCAGCTGAATTTCTACAAAAATGTGTACAAAATGTAAACTATAGGAGAGAGAGTATGAGGCAAGAAATATACTCTTGGTCTAGGGTGCAAAAGGCTACACAATCTCCAAAGCAGTTTCTATCTCATCCTCCTGAATGTTCCCTCTTCTCAGGCTTCTTTTTTTCCCCTGATTCTCCTGACTCTTCCTTCCCTTTCCCCTTTGATGGATCTTCATTTCTATCTTGCCCCCTAATTGTGGATGCACCATATTTTATCCTGTTGCTTCTTCCTACACTTTTGCTGTTAATAAACTCAAGAACTCCTTTTTACTTATTATCTCTCTTATCAGCTTATTATTTCTCTACAGGTAATTTCCTGACACACAAACACCTGCATATCTCTCTATGAGTCTATATGCAATATTTTCAGCCATAATTTCTTTTTTTTCTTTTTTTATCTTTAATTAATTAAACAAATGCTTTATTAACTTCAGGTTTACATCATTCATTTCCACCAGATTATGAGTTACATTTTCCCCCATTTTTCCCTACCCACCACCCCAGAATAGCAGTCCCACTAGATATCCCCTCATCCAATCTGCTCGCTCCCATATCTTCTCTCATACCCCCTTCGACTTTGCCATTAGGGCAAGGTGAATCTCTGAGCCCCACTGCCTGGACATCTTATGAAACATTTAATTTTAAAACTTCGATTTTCAGATCCATTCCCTTTCTCCTTTGTCACCCACTCCCTCTGAGAAGACAAGCAATTCAGTATGTGTTGTACATGTATATCTATGCAAAACATTACCATAGTAGATATATTGTAAAAGACTGCTTATATTTCCCTCCCACCTGTCTCACCTCCCACCTGGTCCATTCCCTACTTTGATCCTGTCCCTCTTTGATAGTGGGTACTTCTAACCTCCCCTCTCGACAGAATGCCCTCCCTTCCATCAACCCCCCTCTCATCCCCCTTTCCCATACAAAGGAGAGTGAGTGAGGGTAAGATATTCCATTTAGTATGTTTGTGATTCTCTCCTTGAGCCAACTTCAATGAGAATATGCTTTTGCCTTTTTGCCTTCCTGTTCTTCCCCTCCCCTGCAACTACTTCCCCTTGCCTCTTCTACATGAGATAGTTTGCCCTACCCTGTCTCTCTCCATCTCCTCTTGCCACTTTCCTCTCTCACCTCTTGACTTCACCCCTTAAGAATCATCCCTTCCTTGGGGCGGCTAGGTGGCGCAGCGAGCAGAGAGGCAGCCCCAGAGCCAGAAGGACCCGAGGTCAGATCTGGCCTCAGACACCCAACACACAAACAAAAACCCAGCCACGTGAACCTGGCCAAGTCACCCAACCCCAATTGCCCTCCAAAAAAAAATAATAATAATAATCATCTCTTCCCATCAAATTCAACCTGTGCCCTCTATCCATGTATACCTGTGAACATATGCCATGTACCCTTCTTCAATTATTTTCATAATGAGAAAGGTTTCATCAAACACAGTTATTGTTTTTCCATGTAGGACTGTAAATAGTCCAACTTTGATAAGTTCCTTTTGATTTCTTTTCCTTGACTGCCTTCTCAAGCATCTCTTGCTTCTTGTGTCTGAATGTCAAATTTTCTATTCAATTCTGGTTTTTTCCTCAAGAATGCTTGAAAGTCCTCTATTCCACTGAATGACCATATTTTCCCCTGAAACAAAATACACAGTTTTGCTGGGTAGGTGACCCTTGGTTTCATTCCCAGCTCTTTTGCCCTCTGGAATATCATATTCCATGCCCTTCTGTCCCACAATGTAGAAGCTTGCAGGTCCTGTGCTATTCTGATTGTGTTTCCACAATATTGAAATTGTTTCTTCCTGGCTGCTTATAGAATTTTCTCCTTGATCTGTGGATTCTGGAATCTGGCTATAATATTCCTGGGAGTTTTCTTTTGGGGATCTTTTTCAGGAGGTGATCTGTGGATTCTTTCAACTTCTATTTTGCCCTCTGGGTCTAAAACATCAGGGCAATTTTCCTTGAGAATTTCTTGAAGGGTGATTTCTAGGTTCTTTCTTTGATCATGGCTTTCAGGTAGTCCAATAATTTTTAAATTATCTCTCCTGGATCTATTTTCCAGGTCAGTGGTTTTTCCCATGAGATGTTTCACATTGCCTTCTATTCTTTCATTTGTTTGGATCTGTTTAATAGTATCTTGATTTCTCATAAAGTCACTAACTTCCATTTGCTCCAGTCTAACTCTGAAGGAATGAATCTCCTCAGTGAGCTTTTGATATTCTTTTTCCATCTGGCAAATTTGGCTTTTTAAGGCATTCTTCTCCTCATTGCCTTTCTGAGCCTCTTTTGCCATTTGAGTTAGTCTATTTTTTAAGGTGTTATTTTCCTCAGTCATGCTGTTGACTGTCATTTCATACTTTTCTTGCATCTTTTTTATTTCTCTTCCCAATTTTCCCTCACTTCTCTTATCTGCTTTTTAAGGTCCTCTATGGCCTGTAGCCAGCTTGTATTTTCATTTGGGGCTTTTGGTGCAGGAGTTCTGACCTCACAGTCCTCCTCCATGCTTTGAGCCTCTTTGCCCCTAAAATAGGAGTCCAATGTTGAACTTTTCTGTTTATTTTGCTTCATTTGCCTAGGCATATTGCCACGTAATTACTTGATTTTGGGGCTTGTTGCCACAGTAGGACTCTGCCACCAGACAGGGGAGCTTCCGCCCAAAAGTGGGGTCTTCACAACTTCTGCCAGTTGGGTGGCCTCGGTGAAGCCTCCACCCACTCTGTCAAGTTGGATACCTACCCCAAACTTCCCCCCCAGACCACGATCCAGATCCAGGCAGTTTAAAGCAAAAGCGATTAACCCCCAGACTGATTGCTGGATCCTCCTACAGTTCGCAGACCAGGAGCTAGAGCCACTACTGAAGCTGCAAAATGGCTTCTGTGCAGCTGTTTCTTCAGCAGCCTTTTCCCCCAGGGGAGGAAGCCACGTGTTCCCCAAATACTGGTCCCAAAATCCATAGGGCACTAAGCTCTCACTTTGTCCTAGGCATATTTGTGCTGATAATTCTGGAATCGCCACAATTGTTGGTGCTCTGGGGTTCCACCAGCTGGCTGAAGGCCCGGCCGCCCTGGGGCTAAAACTTCGGACCTGGGCTCGGCTCTGCGGGCTGCGCTGTCGGTTCCCAGGGCACGGTGCTGCCTGCTCTCAGAGCGCTGTGCTGGCTGCTCCCTGCAGGGCTGCTGTGCTGTCCTCAGC
Organism: Gymnobelideus leadbeateri; assembly: GCA_011680675.1. Taxonomy (NCBI): domain Eukaryota; kingdom Metazoa; phylum Chordata; class Mammalia; order Diprotodontia; family Petauridae; genus Gymnobelideus; species Gymnobelideus leadbeateri. The sequence goes on along the minus strand of WOXC01005208.1, from coordinate 498,000 downwards.
AGCAGGTTAGATTCTCTGTGCCATTCTGTGGGTGCTGTGGCTCCAGAAGTTGTTCGGAGCTCCCTTTCACATTGTTTGAAATTTGTGTGGGGCAGAGCACATTGGAAATGCTGTTTCTACTCCGCCATCTTGGCTCTGCCCCCCTTTCAGCCATAATTTCACTCTCAAGTCTCAGTCCTGGATTACTAAATGGCTATTGGTGAGTGCATTCTGAATAGCCCATATGCATTTCAATGTCATCATTTTTTAACAAGAATTCAGGCTATTCCCCAGATCTGCCTCCTTCCCAGTTTCCTGATAGCTGTCTAGGTTGTCATGTCTAGGGTGTCATATTTAGGGTGGCATGATTATTTCGGTCAACACATCAACAAATCTTTTCTCTTTTCAACACACACACACACATATACACACAAACACATACAAATAAAGAGAGAGACAGAGATAGATGAGAGACAGAGAAAAAATATCTCACTCTTGTTAATTAGATCTCACCAACATGTCTTGAATCCATCCCTTTCTCTTTACTCACAGGACTGGCTATGTCATGAGTTCAGCTTTTCTCCAACTCTTTCCTGGAGAAGTTCAACAACCTCTTAATTTCTCTCCCTGCCTTTGTTCTCTTCTACTTCCTAGATTTCTTCAGTTCCTAGCTAAGACCTCCTCTTTTGTGATGAGCCTTTCCTGTTCCCAGTTAGTTCTAGGGACCTCCCCCTATTGATTAGCCTGCCTATATATAGCTTGTTTGCTCATGGCTGTTTATGTGGTGTTCCCCCATTAGATAGTGGGCTCCTCAGGAGCAGGGACTGGATTTTGCCCTCCTTTGCATCTCCAGTATTAGCACAGTGTCATGGTAGACACTTGATAAATGCTTATTGAAAGGCTGAATATTCCCTCTTCAGCCCATCCTCTACTCAGTCCCAAATATTTTTTTTCCTATAGCAAAGGCCTGCCCTTTTCCATTGTGTCAGGTGCCAGAATAATTTTTGTCCCTGAAATTTCAAATTGATAGTTTCATGATTTGGTCTAATAACTCCCAAGGCATCAAAAGAAAGCTCACTGAGTTTTAAATACCCAGCCCATATTCACCCCCTTCTTGCTTTCATAGACCTGCCTTTGCTTTGCCTTTCCAGTTTTGAGGCATTTTTCTTACTGATCCTACGTCCTTCAAACATATGCCTCATAATTCAGTAACGTGATCCAGTAATTTCTCAAGAACCCCAAGATGCATGTCATCTTATCAAACTGATCTGAATATAATTTTGTTTTTCCTGAAATCTTCTCTAAATGCTGTCTGCCTCCTTTTAGTATGGAGTTCAATCCTCCTTTCAAGGAAGCCCCGGGAGCTCCTTTGCTGGATATCTGATCACAGCTGAATGTATTTTATAAAGACAGGTTTTAAGTATGAAAAGCCTCTGACTTTTCATAGCAATATGTTATCATCCAAGCACTCCCACTTGGTGTCTATGAAGGGGGTGGTGTTTTATTCAGTCCTCCTCCTTTGCCTTACATACTTGAATGGCATTTCCTGGCATCCATTCTATATCTCACTGAAAGTTTCACCTTTTTCTTACTTTAAATTTTCTGATCTTATCTCTCTTAATCTCTGTCTTCCTTTGTCCTCGTTTGCAACAGGCCCTTATTTCCATCTTGTGTGACATCTTCGTTTGTCACTCAACTGTCAGCATAGTCCTGGCCTTGACACAAAGCTGTCATCTGACTTCCCTGTAAGGATTTCCTTAGACATGACATCATCAAGCCTTGTACGTCTCAGTGTTGGTCAAAGAGCATCACGTCCCTTCCCCTTCGCTAGGGTTTTCCTACTTCATTAACTGATTCATCTGCTCATTCATTCAACAAAGTGCTCTGCTAGAACTTGGAGATATGAAGATGAAACAAGGAAACAAGCATCAATGACACCGACCACCTCCCACCTCCCACCCCCCACCCCCGTTTTCCCTGCACTGAACATTTTGTGGGAAGGAGAAAGGAAAGAAGAAGGGAATGAGGGAGAACAGAAGTGACTTGGCCACAGTGACATATTTAGTAACTTTGTAGCTGAGTGCTAAATTCCAATCTAAAATGAGCAGTCTCTAAAGACAAGGTATGTTCATTCTATTTGGAGGGATCTAAAAGTACGCTGGGAGAATCCTGGGCCCAGAAGGTAAAACTCAAATCTGACTCTAAACATCCACTCCTCTTTTCACTGGTAGTTGATTTCATGGTCTTCGTTTCAAATGAGATAATATTTGGAAAGTGCTTAGCCCAGTGCCTAGCAAATCAGAGCAACTTGATAAATGGTTGTTCCCCCTTCTCACATCCCAATCTTTTTTTTTCTTAACAAATGCTTTATTAACTTCTGTTTTACATCATCCATTTCCGACAGATTTTGAGTTACAATCATTTCCCCCCCATTATTCCCCTACCCAACCTCCCAGAATAGCAGTCCCAAAAGATATCGCTTCCTCCAATCTGCTCTCTCCCATACCTTCTCCCATACCCCCTTCGACTTTTCCATTAGAGGAAGGTGAATCTTTGTGTCCCAATGCCTGCACATCATATCTCCCAGTTACAAGCAAAAGAGTATTAAGAATAGTATTTGTATATATTTGAAACATTTAATCTTAAGACCGAGAATTTCAGATACATTCCCTTCCTCCCTTGTCACCGATTCCCTCTGGGGAGATAAGTAATTCAGTATATGTTGTACATGTTTAGCTATGCAAAACATTATCATAGTAGATATATTGTACAAGGCTGCTTATAATTCCCTCACACTCATCCCACCCCCCACCTGGTCCATTCCCTACATGATCCTGTCCCTCTTCTATAGTGGGTACTTCCAACCTCCCCTCCCCTCAAGAATGCCCTCCCATCCATCATCCCTCCTCTCATCCCCCTTCCCCCATTCTGCTGCACGTTGAGATATCCCATTTAGTATGTATGTCATTCTCTCCCTGAACCTAATTCAATGAGAATGTGGTTTTGCCTTTTTTTTTCCTTCCTATTCTCCCCCTCCCTTGCAACCACTTCCCATTGCTTCTTCTACATGAGATAGTTTACCCCACCCTGTCTCTCCCCATCTCCTCTTGCCACTTTCCTCTCTCACCTCATAATTTCATCCCTTGAGTATTCTCCCTTCCCAACAAATTCAACCTATGCCCTCTATCCATATATAACTGTAACCATATACACACACATTCACATATGTATTCATATGACCACACCCCCTTCTTCCATTATTTTCATAGTGAGAAAGATATCATCAGTCACAGTTATTGCTTTTCTATATAGGAATGTAAATAGTTCAACTTTGATAAGTTCCTTTTGATTTCTTTTCCCTGATTACCTTCTCAGGCATCTCTTGCTTCTTGTGTCTGGATGTCAAATTTTCTATTCAATTCTGGTTTTTTCCTCAAGAATGTTTGAAAGTCCTCTATTCCACTGAATGACCATATTTTCCCCTGAAACAAAATACTCAGTTTTGATGGGTAGGTGACCCTTGGGTTCATTCTCAGTTCTTTTGCCCTCTGGAATATCATATTCCATGCCCTTCACTCCCTCAGTGTAGAAGCTGCCAGGTCCTGGGCTATTCTGATTGTGTTTCCACAATATTGAAATTGTTTCTTCCTGGCTGCTTGGAGTATTTTCTCCTGGATCTGGGGATTCTGGAACCTGGTTATAATATCCCTGGGAGTTTTCTTTTTGGGATCTTTTTCAGGAAGTGATTGGTGGATTCTTTCAACCTCTGTTTTGCTCTCTGAATCTAAAACACCAGGGCGATTTTGCTTGAGAATTTCTTGAAGGGTGATTTCTAGGTTCTTTCTTTGATAATGGCTTTCAGGTAGTCCAATAATTTTTAAATTGTCTCTCCTGGATCTATTTTCCAGGTCAGTGGTTTTTCCCATGAGATATTTCACATTGCCTTCTAATCTTTCATTTGTTTGGATCTGCTTAACAGCATCTTGATTTCTCATAAAGTCATTAGCTTCCATTTGCTCCAGTCTAACTCTGAAGGAATGGATCTCCTCAGTGAACTTTTGAGATTCTTTTTCCATCTGGCAAATTCGACTTTTTAAGGCATTCTTCTCCTCATTGCCCTTTTGGGCCTCCTTTGCCATTTGATTTAGTCTATTTTTTAAGGTGTTGTTTTCCTCAGTCAGGCTGTTGACCCTCATCTCATACTTTTCCTGCATCCTTCTCATTTCTCTTTCCAATTTTTCCTCCACTTCTCTTATTTGATTTTTAAAGTCCTTCTTAAGGTCCTCTATGGCCTGCAACCTGCTCATGTTTTCCCCTGGGGCTTTTGGAGCAGGACTTCTGACCTCACAGTCCTTTTCCCACTCTATGCCCCCAAAATAGGAGTCTAGGATTGCATTTTTATGTTTCCTTTGCCTTGGCATGTTGCCACTTAATTGCTTGACTTTTGGGCTTGTTGCCACTCTATGGCTTTAAGGCCAGATAGAGGAATTTTCGTTCCGAATGTGTGGGGGGCAACTTTCGTTTCTGGCAAGCTGTAAACCCACCCACACCTTCCACCCTAGATCACAATCCAGATCCAGGGAGGTCAAAGCAAGAGCAATTACCCCCCAAGACTGATCGCTGGATCTCCCTACAATTGGGAGGCCAAGAGCTGGAGCTGCCTCTGAAAACTACAAAATGGTGTGTCTCCTCAGTGGCTTCTAGCCCCCAGGGGAGGGAGCCAGGCGACGCATTCCCCAAATACTATTCCCAAAGTCCATAGAACGCTTACCTCTTACTTTGTCCTAAGCATGTCTATGTTGATAATTCTGGAGTCACCACAGCTGCTGGTGTTCTGTGCTTCCTCCAGCCAGCTGCTGGCCCTGCCACCCTGGGGCTAAAACCTCGGCTCACGGGGACCTGGGCTCTGCTCGGCTGGGATCCCCACGCTCTCTGCGCTGTGGGCTGCTGGTTCCCAGAGTGCTGTGCTGGTCCTTCTGCAGGGCTGCTGGGCTGTCCTCAGCAGGAGGTTAGCTTCTCTGTGTCAATCCGTGGGTGCTGGGGCTCCAGAAGTTGTTCAGAGTCCCCTTTTACATAGTTTGGGGGTAATCTCGAGATGGATTCTTTTGTCCATATTACTGGAGGCAGCTGAGTCTCATGATCAGGTCCTCTCTGTAGGAGAAGCTGAAGCACATCCCAATCTTAAATGATGCTTTCATCTTTCTTTGGTTTTCCCCAAGTTTGTTTTTCAACTCACACCTCATGCACTCGATTTTTGCATAGAAAAATAGAGTCAGAAGGGTCTGCCCATCTTATTCCTTTGTTTGATTCCAAATAAACTGTCCCCAAAAGGCAGGGTTACCTTGGGTCTGTCTTGTTTGTCCTTTTCTTTGACCGACTGCATTGTCTGTTTCCTTCCTTAGGAGATAAATTCTCCTCTCATTATGGAATACTCACCTGAAATTGGAGTCAGATTTTTCTGCCACCATACTTATGTATTTTTTTCCTTTGGCAATCTAAATATGGCAGCTGGTTCTCTTCTTCAATTCAGGCTTCTTCTTACCCCAAATATTATTTAACCTTATTTTTCACAGGTCTCTGCACACAACTTGCCAATATCCACTCTGGCCAAGCAACTGTATGCAGTGCTGGAGATCCTACTCCTTCTTCTTGGCATGTCCTCCAAGGTGGGTATGTTGGCAGCATCAATAGGGTCCTCTTGGAAATGGAAATGCAGGGATATAGAAGTATCCTCTATTTTATAATCAGCCTTGACACTTGGGATGATGATTTCTGCCATGATGAAATAAGGAGGGGAATCATTCAGCCATTGCTGTTCTTAAAGAAAATGTATAAGGAAAATTCACTTCGAGACAATCCCATGGACACTGAACTCTGTTCACACAGTTGAGATTAAAAGTAGGAAATCATGGCTAATACCTGGGCATCAAGGAAGAGATTTTCAAGTCTTAGTAACAGGGACAAAAATCAGCATTCCTACCCCTAACTGTCGTTGTTTTGACCCTGAAATTCTGAATACTGGCTAGTTTCTTTCAGGGGTAGAGGCAACTTTCAGAAGTCTGTTCTAGCATCCTCTTTCAAAGCTGAGTAATTAATTTTGGAGCTCCAGTGAGCACCGGTACAGTGGAATTTTTTTTAGATATAGGAGGTCTAAACCAACAGCTGGAAACGCCACCCCAGTCACTTTGGAAGCTCTGGAAATTAATTGAAAGCTACTGCCTCATTTTCTAATTTTGCAGGCAGCAGCAGAGATAGCAGTGGTGAAACTTCCAGGACTTTAATTAATTAATTACCTCAATTTGATAGACAGAATGTTAAGGGAGTATTGTCTTAACAGGCTTTTGCTGCCAGGCTGTTCCAGAAGGAAGCCAGAAAATGTGGGCCCAAACAGAAGAAGGGGCGATGAGGCAAAATGACTTTAATTAGCTCGTGGCTATTCTCCTTCTAATAATTCCTGTCTCAAACTATTCTAATTAAGGTGAGCAGCAGCTCAGTGGAAAACCTGTGCTGGCTCATGAAGCACTAAGCTATGGGAGCTAGGAGCTTCATTTCTTTCTTCCTTGGGCTAGGTGGGAACTGAAGTACACCCATCACTGTAGTCCTTAGGGTGGGGTTTTGTCAAGTAAGGAGTCAGAATGGGCATGGAATGGGGGAGGCAGAGAGGGGAGATCATGCTACAGATTTGAAAGCTCACCATAAATCCTGGAACATCCTTAACAATGTCTATTACATATCACATTTTGGAAATGTTTGACATTGTGTTTATTAAGCTGGCATGCAAAGTGGAGCTAGTTGTTAATTATGATCTCTGTAAGATTATGATCTTACATATAGAGATGTGGTCCCAGGAGGCTCCCTGACTGGTAGAATCAATGCATTTTCTCTGTTTGGTTGGAATTTAGGTTTCTTAGACTATAAACTCTTTGAGCAATATCGATCAGCATTGGTCTTTGCTCTGCAGCAAACTCTGGTCATCATGTTTAGGCAGCAAGAAACACAACCATCCCTCTCCACCAAACAGAAACTGAATTAAAGGAGAAACTCTATGAACTCTACTGCTCCATTTCCTGAATGTCCATCATTCACCAAATTCAGGCTGATTGGCCAGCCACTTCTCAGCTGTGAGTGGGAGTACTCTGAAGGCAGTGACAGACACCTTTCACCCAAGTGTTGACAGGGTTCAAAACTCCAAGTTTAGGGTATAAAGTAGAATAATTCCTATTCCCAATCACTCCCAAGCCACAGGGTGATAAAGGAACAATTTGTGTGGTTCCTCCATGCTAACAATCATGACTTCAGATTGTTGAGGCAGTCTTGTCCCCTTGGTGCTTGGTCATTGTTACTTAAAGAAGGGCAGAATTATTGAGGGAGTTGTGATATAGTGTCAAAACTGCCTGAGTGATCTTTGAATCACTCCTAAGGCATACCATGGCTATGTCAGGACATCCTCTGATTAGCATTCCTTAGACTCATGTTATACCCATCAATCAAGGCTTGACATGACTACAAAGACCCTGGGAGTTGTATTTCTTCCCAATCTCTGAAGAGAGAAAATTAACCTAAGGTCGAGATTGGGGGATGGGCCTCTTTCCCCTTGCAGCTCTCAAAGAGAGAGTAACCTTTCCTAGTGTAAGGCATCATCCCAGTTTTAAGAGACCCCTCCCTGGCATTCTATACAGGGCCATCCTCCTGAGATATTTTTTCAGTATCTTTCCAAAGGCATAATTGTCTGTGAGCCATTTTAAAATATGCTCCATCTGAAATGAGTCTAAGTCTCATTTCTATGCTGTGCCCATGGAGACTAGGTTCTAAGAGTAAGCATAGGAGCATAGGGTGAGAGGGCGGAGCCAAGATGGCAGAGTAGAAACAGCGCATCCAAGCCACTCTGCCCCCAGATTACCTCCAAACTATGTAAAAGGGGACTCTGAACAACTTCTGGAGACCCAGCACCCACAGAACGACACAGAGAAGCTAACCTCCCGCTGAGGACAGCCCAGCAGCCCTGCAGGAAGACCAGCGAAGTGCTCTGGGAGCTGGCAGCTCAGCCCACAGAGCTCAGGGAGCCGAGCACAGCTGAGTGCCTGGGTCGCGGTTTTAGCCCCAAGGCGGCAGGGCCAGCAGCCGGCTGGAGGGACCCCAGAACATCAGCAGCTGTGGTGATTCCAGAATTATCAACATAGACAGACCAGTGTTTGGGGAATGCGTTGGCTTCCTCCCCTGGGGGCTAGAAGCCGCTGAGGAGACACGCCATTTTGCAGATTGGAGGAAGTGATATCTTGTGGGACTGCTATTCTGGGAGGGTGGGTCGGGGGAAAACAGGGGGGGGGAATGATTGTAACTCAAAATCTGGCAGAAATGAATGATGTAAAACAGAAGTTAATAAAAAATAAAAAGGTTTGGAAAGAAAAAAAAGAGTAAGCATATGTTTCCCAGGTTAGAGACTGACAGTAAGAGTAAGAGCAAGAGGGGTGGCTAGGTGTCACAGTGAATAGAACACTGGCCCTGGAGTCAGGAGTTCAAATCCAGCCTCAGACACTTAACACTTACTAGCTGTATGACCTTGGGCAATCACTTAACCCCAATTGCCCCTCAGAAAAGCAAAAAAAAAAAATATTAAGAGCAAGTCCTGAGTCAAGGGATCATAGATTTTTAAAAATATAAAAAAATTATACTGTTTCTCCACTTGGCCCATTTCTCTGCCTACAATGGGCACTTATTAAAGTTACTTAATGGATTTAAAATACTTTTTCCTTCAGTTCACCATCTAGTACCAAAGAGACACAAAGTCTATTTCCCACAGATGGATGTGATGCAGTTTGTCCAGGACAAACAACAGTGGAGAGTTTGAAGGCAACACTTGTCAGCATCGAACCTTCATATAAGAGTCATTTTTATCTATTATATTTACTTTACCAAAGGTCTCTTACTGGTAGTACAAAAGCTGAACTGAGTTGACTTAATCAAAACCATTTCCCCTTGCTCATATGGCACATTGGAAAGTGAGGGACTAGGAGCCAAATGTGGTGGCTCCATTGCTATCACTAGGTTACTCTAAGAATGCTAGCAGAACTGTGCCATTTTCTGCCTGCTTGTTATCTTCACTCTGTTTTTGTTGTTCTTGGAATCATTTTGTTTAGTTGGATCTCAGGACCAAAATTTCAATCTTTTTTTTTGCCTCTTTATAACATTTCATTACTTCTAGAGTGGGTTTTATTCATAATATGTCATCATTCTCCTTCATAATGTTTTGAACATTAGTTGTTTTTTACTTTAACTTTAACTTTCTTTGGAGTTTAGCAAGTTCTTTATTATAATCTGCATATTATATACAAATTGCAGTTTTATTTCTTGCTTCCTCTCTTATCCAAACACCATGGAAATTTGAAATTTCTAATCTGAACACCACAAACTCAACTTGATGAGCTTTTTTGAGAACTTCATATACTCAGCTCTAGCACTTGCCAGATATTATGAAAAAAAGATAATTTTCTTCTTTTCTTTTTTCTTTCCTTTATTTTCTCTTAATGTAGTATTTTATTTTCCCCAGTTACATGTGAAAACAATTTTTAACATTCAATTTAAAACTTTGAGTTCCAATTTCTCTCCCTTCCTTCCACCCCACCCTACCTCACTGAAAAGGCAAACAATTTGATATAGCTTATACATGAACATCAGTTTATATCCTAGATCAATGCTATTGTTTGTGTCCATGACACTCCAGTTCGAAAGACATTGTGTCACTTACTGAGTTGGTCTTTTCTCAGTTGCCTCTTGGTGATGATTATTTTGCCTTAGTCAAATTTTTCTAAAGAATTTAGATAATGTGAATCTGTTCCTTCCAAGCCATTTTATATTTTTCAGTATTGTATTCAAGCCTATGCTATTTGCTAGAGAAGTTTCTGTTAAGCTCAACCGATGTTGAAACTTTGAATATAGTTTAGGTAGCAGAATCTGTGTCCACTGGTTAGTGCTGCCAAGCTAGGGGTAGTCATCAGCTTTGGGTTGGATACCAGTGCCAAGGCACTATGAAAACCATGCAAATGGAGAAGGAAAGCCTTTTTTGTCATGATGTTGAAGGTGAAATATATGTTCCTGGATATAGTTTCACTACTAAATGCAATAAGGGTTCTGCATAATGGAGAAATGATTGGCCTTTAGGCAAGGAAGACCTGAGATCAACTCCCTCTTCTGACTCATGCTTTCTGAATGACCCTGGGCAAGTCATTGAACCACTTTGTGTTCAGTCAACTCCCAAAGACCAGAAATTGAAGAAAAGCTGCCAACCTACACCTGAAGGAATTTCCTCAACTGGTAAGTTTGTATACCAAGAAATACATACATCCAGACTTTATCTCACTAAATATGGGAGAATGCACACAAGTGACTCTTGCACACAAGTGACTTTCATCACTTGGAGTATCCTAATAATAATACTATCTTTAGAATTTTAGGTTTTTAAATTAAACCATGACAAGGTCACAAAGTCCCCCAGTTTTACCACCGCCTTTTTTTCTTTTCTTTTCTTTTTTTTGGAGGGAGAGGGTAGGGCAATTGGGGTTAAGTGACTTGCCCAAGGTCACATGGCTGGTTTTTGTGTTAAGTGTCTGAGGCCAGATTTGAACTCAGGTCCTCCCGACTCCAGGGCCAGTGCTCTATTCACTGCTCCACCCCCCGAATTTTTTTAAAGTGAGCTTTGTGTTAGTTGGCATGATGTGTTGAAGGTTTTCCTCCTGTTGTTCCATTTAGATGTTTCTGTTTCTACTTGAAGTCTTTTGCAATAGTTGGGCAGCAACGGTTTACACCATACATTAAACGGTTGAATGCTGTAGATTTTCCATAATCTGGCTTAGAATGTTCCTTCAGGACTTGGAGCTCATGTTTCTCTTCCTTTGGGTATATGCCCTGCTAATGTCTGATAAACTGCAAGATTAAATTATCAAGGGTAAACTTTCATTATGTGTCAGCCAGGAGAAGGTCAAGAACACAGAGCATAGGAATAGACAAGTGATGGGAGTGGGCTGGAGAGAGAGGGTGTAAGCTTCATGTCTGGGGAGTAGGATAGAAGATAGGGGGATGTCAGAGGCTCTAGGTTGGAGTAGATAGCATGAAGATGCTGGTGACATGGAATGGGCATTGCATAGGAGGGGGATGTACAAATAAATACCTCTCCACTCCTCTTTAGGATGTCAAAGCATTTATGTAGTGCTTCCTATATGCCAGGTACTATGCTAAGAACTTTACAATTATTTCATTTTTCTCTCACAACAATCATGGGTAGTAGGTGCTATGGTTATCCTCATTTACAGATGAGGAAACTGAGGCAAAGAGAGGTTAAGTGACTTGCCCAGGAACACACAACTGGTAATTTAAGACCAGATTTGAACTGAGTCTCCTAGTCTATGTTGATGGCCATGAAAGCACTAAATAAATAATCTAGATTTTTCTTACAAAGGATAGTCTGAGAACCCAGTTGTTTATACCCAATAGGCTTTTAGATTCAAATTTGGGAAGCTCATAACAAATACATGGAAAATGAGAATGTTACCAAGACATTCCCTTGGCTTTCTTCCTTCTCCCCTCCAGATCTTAACTCTCTTCTCTGCCATAAGCACGCACTCCTTTCTTCTGGGCTTCCTGACGTTTTACTCTTCACTGGTCCTCTGACTTAGCTTAGGAGCAGTATATGCATTTCATTTCCTATACAGCAAATTATACTCCATGATTGTCTCCAAAGCATTAAATTATGTTCAATAAGCACTATATATATATATATATATATATATCTACCATGTCCCTGGCAATGGGTACTACAAAGGGAAAAAGGAAACATTTGACCTGCCCTCAAGGAGCTTATGTTTACTTGGGAAGGGGGAAGGTGAGAGTGAACATTATACACCAAGGTGGGGAGTTTCAGACCTGGAAAGGCCGTATGGTTCATCTCCCATAGCCCCCTCATTTTCTGGAGTAGAAAACAATTTCAGTAATAATACGTGGCCAGTTAGAGATAGGCCTGAGGCTAGGATGGAGTCCTAAGGTCAGTGAGCATGTTGTAGAAATAAGAAGGTGCTTTGAGGTCAACGAATCCATCTTCTCCATTTGGCATGAGGAAACTGAGGGCCAGAAGGTTTAGGGGTCCATGCTGGAGGGGCTGACTCTTAGCATTTCTTCATTGGAAACTAGAGAAGAGGCTAGTGGGAGGAGGGACTGGTTTGGTTTGATTCGGATGGCGTTTTCCTCACAATAGCTCGTATAAACTGGCCATAAAGCATGTCAGTGTTCTAGCTGGTTTCATTGGAAAGAGTAAGCATGATAATGGGATGATGTGCTTTTAGGATAATAAAATAGTAACCAATGCTTCTGTGGTGTAGCAAGATTGGTAAAGTTCTGTACAGACATTTGAGTCTCCCAATAAGTCAATGGGATATGTAGTTTTGTGGAATAGAGAATATTCTTATTGGAAGGATGGCCAGTATTGTCTGATCTCCATCCCAAAGGAGCTGCTTCGCTGCAATGTCCCCTAAATATTCTCCTCCAGCTTTTGGCCCAGGCACTCCCATGAAGCACCAGGCACCTTCTCTGAGGCAGCCCCTGCACTTAGTTAACACTCCCTAATTCTTTCAAGCTTTTCTTGATCCCAGGCCAGTGCCGGTCCCTTTCGAGGCCCTGTCCCCCACCCCAGATCTGCTGGATCCATCTTCCACACGATAAACTTTCCAACCTTTGAAACAATTCCCATGTTCTCCTGACTGATGAGCTCTTCGCCCAGGCCACCATTTTACTCTCTGGACTTTATTTAGCTTTCTCTGAGAACCTGGAGAGGCCTCTGCTCTGAGGCCTGCTGTCATTGGTATTGAACCCTTGGCCTGCCCCACGTCACATGAGTGGGTGCCCTCCTCCCCAGTCTCACCTCTTTCTGTTGGCTGTTTATTGGAGTCAGGCACTATCTTGTTTTTCGGTTTTGGTTATTTCCAGCACTTAGCCCAGTGCCTGGCATCCACGAAGTGTTTAATAAATACTCTGTTTGTCTACCAGTCTATCCCACTCAGTGTATCTCATCTGTTCACCTCTCTGTCTTCTCTCTGCTAGGCAGCCTCAATTCTCTTAGCTGATTCTCATGAAGCATCCCCTCCACCCTGTTTAACCTCCTCTCGATGCTTTCCAAAGTGAGGTGCCTCTCTTGCCTTCCAAAAGCCTCTTGGATTGACATGTAGAGGAATCTATTGGAAGAATAGCAGCCAGAAGAAACCCGCAGGGTCTCTTGCCTCGATCTAGGGTTCCTATTTGGATATTTGTCACATAGAAAGCATTTGCCACTGTGTTGTTTCTGGCTGTACTTTGTTCTGCCTTCTGGCTCTAATGATGCTGGGCTCCATACATTTGATTAGTGTATGTGACAGCTCTTCCTGGCTCCCTTCTCTCTCCCTTTACACTGCCGACTCTCTCCATTGCTATCAAAACAGAAGAGGGGCAGAGGCGAGCCCCGCCCTAGCTTCCTAAAGTCTCGAGTGAGCTGCCTTTTCGGCCTTTTGGCTTTCAGAGCGGGATCATGGCGGTGGGCAAGTATAAGCACCTCACCAAAGGCGACAAAAAAGGAGCCAAGAAGAAAATGGTTGATCCATTTTTTTTTTACAAATGCTTTATTAACTTCTGGTTTACATCATTCATTTCCACCAGATTATGAGTTACATTTTCCCCCCATTTTTCCCTACCCACCACCCCAGAATAGTAGTCCCACTAGATATCCCCTCATCCAATCTGCTCGCTCCCATATCTTCTCTCATACCCCCTTCGACTTTGCCATTAGGGCAAGGTGGATCTCTGAACCCCACTGCCTGGACATCTTATGAAACATTTAATTTTAAAACTTCGATTTTCAGATCCATTCCCTTTCTCCTTTGTCACCCACTCCCTCTGAGAAGATAAGCAATTCAGTATGTGTTGTACATGTATATCTATGCAAAACATTACCATAGTAGATATATTGTAAAAGACTGCTTATATTTCCCTCCCACCTGTCTCACCTCCCACCTGGTCCATTCCCTACTTTGATCCTGTCCCTCTTTGATAGTAGGTACTTCTAACCTCCCCTCTCGACAGAATGCCCTCCCTTCCATCAACCCCCCTCTCATCCCCCTTTCCCATACAAAGGAGAGTGAGTGAGGGTAAGATATTCCATTTAGTATGTTTGTGATTCTCTCCTTGAGCCAACTTCAATGAGAATATGCTTTTGCCTTTTTGCCTTCCTGTTCTTCCCCTCCCCTGCAACTACTTCCCCTTGCCTCTTCTACATGAGATAGTTTGCCCTACCCTATCTCTCTCCATCTCCTCTTGCCACTTTCCTCTCTCACCTCTTGACTTCACCCCTTAAGAATCATCCCTTCCTTGGGGCGGCTAAGTGGCGCAGTGAGCAGAGAGCCAGCCCTGGAGCCAGAAGGACCCGAGCTCGGATCCGGCCCCAGACACCCAACACACAAACAAAAACCCAGCCACGTGAACCTGGGCAAGTCACCCAACCCCAATTGCTCTCCAAAAGAAAAAAAAAAAAAAGAATCGTCCCTTCCCATCAAATTCAACCTGTGCCGTCTATACATGTATACCTGTGAACATATGCCATGTACCCTTCTTCAATTATTTTCATAATGAGAAAGGTTTCATCAAACACAGTTATTGTTTTTCCATGTAGGAATGTAAATAGTCCAACTTTGATAAGTTCCTTTTGATTTCTTTTCCTTGATTACCTTCTCAAGCATCTCTTGCTTCTTGTGTCTGAATGTCAAATTTTCTATTCAACTCTGGTTTTTTCATCAAGAATGCTTGAAAGTCCTCTATTCCACTGAATGACCATATTTTCCCCTGAAACAGGATACTCAGTTTTGCTGGGTAGGTGACCCTTGGGTTCATTCCCAGCTCTTTTGCCCTTTGGAATATCGTATTCCATGCCCTTCTATCCCTCAGTGTAGAAGCTGCCAGGTCCTGGCCTATTCTGATTGTGTTTCCACAATATTGAAATTGTTTCTTCCTGGCTGCTTGTAGTATTTTCTCCTTGATCTGGGGATTCTGGAACCTGGCTATAATATTCCTGGGAGTTTTCTTTTTGGGATCTTTTTCATGAGGTGATTGGTGGATTCTTTCAACCTCTATTTTGCCCTCTGGATCTAAAACATCAGGGCAATTTTCCTTGAGAATTTCTTGAAGGGTGATTTCTAGGTTCTTTCTTTGATCATGGCTTTCAGGTAGTCCAATAATTTTTAAATTGTCTCTCCTGGATCTATTCTCCAGGTCAGTGGTTTTTCCCATGAGATATTTCACATTGCCTTCTAATCTTTCATTTGTTTGGATCTGCTTAACAGCATCTTGATTTCTCATAAAGTCATTAGCTTCCATTTGCTCCAGTCTAACTCTGAAGGAATGAATCTCCTCAGTGAACTTTTGAGATTCTTTTTCCATCTGGCAAATTCGACTTTTTAAGGCATTCTTCTCCTCATTGCCCTTTTGGGCCTCCTTTGCCATTTGAGTTAGTCTATTTTTTAAGGTGTTGTTTTCCTCAGTCAGGCTGTTGACCCTCATTTCATACTTTTCCTGCATCCTTCTCATTTCTCTTTCCAATTTTTCCTCCACTTCTCTTATTTGATTTTTAAAGTCCTTCTTAAGGTCCTCTATGGCCTGCAACCCGCTCATGGTTTCCCCTGGGGCTTTTGGAGCAGGACTTCTGACCTCACAGTCCTTTTCCCGCTCTATGCCCCCAAAATAGGAGTCTAGGGTTGCATTTTTCTGTTTCCTTTGCCTTGGCATGTTGCCACTTAATTGCTTGACTTTTGGGCTTGTTGCCACACTATGGCTTTAAGGCCAGATAGAGGAATTTTCATCCCAAACTTGTGGGGGGCAACTTCCGTTTCTGGCAAGCTGTAAACCCACCCACGACTTCCACCCTAGATCACAATCCAGATCCAGGGAGGTTAAAGCAAGAGCGATTATCCCCCAAGACTGATTGCTGGATCTCCCTACAAATTTGCAGGCTGGGAGCGGGAGCTGCCTCTGAAAACTACAAAATGGCATTTGTCCTCAGGGGCTTCTAGCCTCCAGGGGAGGGAGCCGACGCATTCCCTAATACCAGTCCCAAAGTCCATAGGACACTAAACTCTTACTTTGTCCCAGGCAAGTCTATGTTGATAGTTCTGGAATCGCCACAGCTCCTGGTGTTCTGGGATTCCTCCAGCTGGCTGCTGGCCCTGCCGCCCTGGGGCTTAAACCTCGGCTCATGGGGACCTGGGCTCCGCTCGTCTCAGCTCCTGCGCTCTGCGCGCTGCACTCTGCCAGGTCACAGACCACTGCGCTGGTCCTTCCTGCAGGGCTGCTGGGCTGTCCTCAGAGGGAGTTTAGCTTCTCTGTGTCGTTCTGTGGGTGCTGGGGCTCCAGAAGTTGTTCAGAGTCTCCATTTACATCGTTTGGGGGGAATGTGGGGGCAGAGTGGCTTGGATGAGCTGTTTCTACTCCGCCATCTTGGCTCTGCCCCCCCGAGTTAGTGTATTTTTTAAGGTGTTATTTTCCTCAGTCAGGCTGTTGACTGTCATTTCATACTTTTCTTGCATCTTTTTCATTTCTCTTCCCAAATTTTCCCCCACTTCTCTTATCTGCTTCTTAAGGTCCTCTATGGCCTGTAGCCAGCTTATATTTTCATTTGGGGCTTTTGGTGCAGGAGTTCTGACCTCACAGTCCTCCTCCATGCTTTGAGCCTCTTTGCCCCTAAAATAGGAGTCCAATGTTGAACTTTTCTGTTTATTTTGTTTCATTTGCCTAGGCATGTTGCCACTTAATTACTTGATTTTTGGGCTTGTTGTCACAGTAGGACTCTGCCACCAGACAGGGGAGCTTCCGCCCAAACGTGGGGTCTTCACAACTTCCACCAGTTGGGTGGCCTCTGTAAAGCCTCCACCCACTCTGGCAAGTTTGATAGCCACCCCAAACTTCCCCCCAAGACCACAATCCATATCCAGGCAGTTTAAAGCAGAAGCGATTAACCCCCAGACTGATTGCTCGATCTTCCTACAGTTCGCAGACCAGGAGCTAGAGCCACTAATGACACTGCAAAATGACTTCTGTGCAGCTGTTTCTTCAGCAGCTTTTTGCCCCCAGGGGAGGAAGCCACGTGTTCCGCAATTACTGGTCCCAAAGTCCATAGGGCACTAACCTCTCACTTTGTCCTAGGCATATCTGTGCTGATAATTCTGGAATCGCCACAATTGCTGGTGTTCTGGGGTTCCACCAGCTGGCTGAAGGCCTGGCTGCCCTGGGGCTAAAACCGCAGACCTGGGCTCGGCTCTGCGGGCTGCGCTGTCGGTTCCCAGGGCACTTGTGCTGCCTGCTCTCAGAGCGCTGTGCTGGCTGCTCCCTGCAGGGCTGCTGTGCTGTCCTCAGCAGGAGGTTAGCTTCTCTGTGCCATTCTGTGGGTGCTGTGGCTCCAGAAGTTGTTCGGAGCTCACTTTCACATTGTTTGAAATTTGTGTGGAGCAGAGAACATTGGAAATGCTGTTTCTACTCCGCCATCTTGGCTCCGCCCTGGGTCTCTGTAATCCACACTTCTTTGCCTTCTACAGTATCAAATTCCAAGCCCTCTGATTCTTTAAAGTATAAGCTGCTAAGTCCTGTGTTATCCTGCCTCTGGCTTCTCAGTATTTAAATTGTTTGGACTGTTTGTAGGGTTGATCCATTTTTGAAGAAGGATTGGTATGATGTAAAAGCACCAGCTATGTTCAACATTCGAAATATTGGCAAGATATTGGTGACAAGGACTCAAGGAACAAAAATTGCCTCTGATGGTCTCAAGGGTCGAGTTTTTGAAGTGAGCCTTGCTGATCTGCGGAATGATAAGGTTGCTTTTCGTAAGTTCAAGTTAATTACTGAAGATGTTCAGGGTAAAAATTGTTTGACTAATTTCCATGGAATGGACCTTACCCGGGACAAGATGTGCTCCATGGTCAAAAAGTGGCAGACTATGATTGAAGCCCATGTTGATGTCAAAACTACAGATGGATACTTGCTCCACCTTTTTTGTGTTGGTTTTACCAAAAAGCGCAACAACCAGATCCGTAAGACCTCTTATGCCCAGCACCAACAAGTCCGTCAAATTCGTAAGAAAATGATGGAAATCATGACCCGAGAGGTGCAGACGAATGACTTGAAAGAAGTTGTCAATTAACTTATTCCAGACAGCATTGGAAAGGACATAGAAAAGGCTTGCCAGTCCATTTAGCCTCTCCATGATGTATTTGTACGAAAAGTCAAGATGCTTAAGAAGCCCAAATTTGAATTGGGAAAACTAATGGAGCTGTATGGTGAAGGTTGTGGCTCTGGAAAACCTTCAGGAGATGAAACAGGCACAAAAGTAGAAAGGGCTGATGGCTATGAACCACCAGTTCAAGAATCTGTCTAAAATTAGAACTTTTAAAGGTTGAAAAATAAAAAGTTAACATTGTGAACAAAAAAAAAGAAGTGGGCCCCTAAGGCATCCCCTTCCTTACCTGCAGTTTGGGCTCTTTCTTTCAATAAAGCATCCTTCAAAGATGTCAAGCCTCTACCTGCAGCACTCCTAGCATCAGCATCCTGCCAGCTCTCAGGGAAGCCCCTTCTACATCAAACCAGCTTTCCTGACCTCCACCCTCAGTGTGCTTCTGCCTCCCCTTCCTCATTATTCTGCCCTCTAGGGCCAAATAGAACAAGTGTAATTCGCTTCTCTAAGGGATCCCTCTTTAGATGTTTGAAGAGAATTTTCTAATCCTCCTTCACTCTTCTCCAGGTTAAATATGCCTTGTTCTTTCAATTGCTTCTCAGATGACATAACTTCCTTTCACATAGTGAATTCATACATGAATTTACAGAGAGATAAAGCTTTCGTTAAGTGATGACTGTATGCCAAGCACTGAGCTAAGTAAGGTGGATGCAAATGCAAACCAAAAGAAAGACAGTTCCTGGGGCAGCTAGGTGGTGCAGTGAATAGAGTACCGGCCCTGGAGTCAGGAGGACTTGAGTTCAAATCCGGCCTCAGACACTTAACACAAAAACTAGCCATGTGATCTTGGGCAAGTAACTTAACCTCAATTGCCCTCCAAAAAGAAAAAAAAACAGTTCCTGCCCCCAAGGAGCTTGAAATCACATGAGGAAAGGCAACAGAGGAAAGGGAGCTGAAAAGAGCTAAGAGCTGGGTAGAGACAGACCTGATCACATTCCAGGCAGGACAGAATGAAAGTTTGCTATGGGAGCAGGAGTTAGAGTCCACACAGAGGGCACAGGGCAGGGGGATGCTCAGGCAGGGGTGCAAAATAGATTCTAGGCGAGCATTCTCTTGAGATCCAAGCCACCCAGGGTAGAGGCTCAGGTCCTAGCAATGGGGATAGGAGGATGAGGGTGGAGTGCTGTTGGCTTCGGGGAGGAGAAGCAGGTGACTCATTTTAACTCTCCATCCTATGTGACAGAGATTGGCACAGACCTTTTGAGGCCAGTTGCCTCTTTCCATTGATGTTTGCTATTGGAATCCAGAGCTCATAAATAACAGTTTCTAGAATTAACATTGATACCAAGGGAGGAGATAGGGGCACCGTCCATGCCTGAGTGGAAAGAGAGGGGCATGTGTACTCCCCAGCCCTTGGGAAGAGGGGATTCTGAGGGGCTCCTTTGTTGGGGCTGAGGAGGTATCATTGAGTGACTTCTAGAGTTAGTTTGCCTTTGTGGCCCAGGTGGTCTCCCTTCTGGAGCACTAAGCTGTGATTCGAGCAGCTACCCATAACTCCGAGAATTAATGTCAAACAGAAGCACATCCAATTGAGGCTATCTGTGAACAAAGCAGAACCTGGAAGGGGCACATCTGTAACACTGAAAGCATCTGTGCTTCACTCATAGGATGTGGGGAGAGTCACAAGGACTGAATGGCAATCTCCCCACCACTGCGGCTTTTAACTTCTTAGAGACTTTGGAACTTCTCCTCTTTTTCCAGTTTGGAACTGCAAAACATTGTAGTCCTAAAGGGGTGGTGAGTCTCACTAAGTAACAGCGCAGGAGAATTGTCTTTGAAATCAGGCAGAGAAGTGACATTTCCTGATGGACAGTCCCATAACTTCAAGGACAAGGCAGAAGCATGAGCCTGCACTTCAGAGTCTCTGGGTCTTTTAAATCACATCACAAATGTAGAATCTAAAATATAGAGCAGGAAAAAAAGTATGAAGGTTAGTATCAGAGCTCAGCCACACTGTTATTTCCTAAAACAATGGGTTTAGCCACAAATCTAAAAGAATTCAGTGCCTTTCCCCCCTCTGAATCTTATGAAATGGATCCCATATGTTTTGCCATTCATGAACACAGATTTTAGAACTAAATCCAGAGCCCAGATAGGAAATAGCTATTGCTCGACAGGACCACTTGACTCAGCAAGAGCAGATCCCAGCATGTTATGTGACAAACTGATCATAGCAGAACCCAAATGAAACTGAACTACCTCTAGGTGTCTGCCACCATTAAAGGAGCCATCCACGAGTGCTTCTGGTGGCTTGGCCTGGAGGTCAGCGCTTCACATTAGACATTGCTGAGCATTATTGTCTCCACTGACATTCTGACACCCTCCTCAGAGTGGAAGTTTGGCCCAGATAGGATTATTTCAGCTAGAATTCAACTCCTTCTCAACAGAGATTGCAATGACAGCCACACGTTTAGTAAACATTAAGTTCTTTATTGAAGCCACACCATCAACATCCATTCATTTGTTTGTTCATTTATTGATTGATTTTTACAGAGCCAGGAAACTCACCTTGTTCTTCATTTTAAATTTCGAATGTGGCAAGAATGCTTAACATTTTCAGTACATTCTCAGAGTCAACAAGCCATGGTTCTATGTCCTAAGAATTATCTTGAATATGTTACAGGACTGTATGCTTACAGCTGCTAAAACGCATCTAGGGCTATGCTATTGTAGGCATGTTCTTTCCATTCATCAATGTCCTCATGATCACTGGCACTCTCTCCATTGGTATGGTTTGCAAACCATGCCCCTTGTCTTCCTCCAACACCCCTTAAAACAATGCAGAATTGTTGTCCACACCCTCCTGTAATCTTCTGAACTCCATCTACCCCCATGTTCTCAAGAATTTTCTCTTGGACTTCTGACATTCTGTGACTTATCATGCAACATTAAATCTACTTATTTGTTATTCCTATTTCACTCCATCTTGGATTCATGATCCCGAGAAATATGATTTAACTAGTGCCTGGTCTGACCAGAGCGGATGCTATCAACCAATCACTCTCACTGCCTGCAACTTAAAAGAGGGTAATCTAAAATAAGCACCAAGGTCTATATGCCTGTGTTGGGGTCCTAGAGAGCTGGGTGTCACTTACCAAAGAATTTCACACTTAGTAGGTGATAAAGATGTTTTTTTTAATCATCTGAGAGGTTGAAGTGAATAATCTAATCAGATCTTTTCTTGGCTGCTATCTTATTTCAGGATCAATACCTCTCTTCCTTACCTCACTAGACTTCTCTTCAAGTTTGTCCCCAGGCACATCTATCCATAACGTATGACCTTCAATCATGTTATTAAAATGAATTTATTAAAGTGTGCATATTGGTCAGTCCAGGATCTGACTCCATTCTTTCATTAGCACTCTGGCAGCAGGTGCGCAAAAGGCCCTGAAGTCTGGTTTTCCCACCCCATGTATTCCCAGCAGAAACCTAGCAAGTGCTTGTCAGTCACAATTTTTCCACATTAAACATTAAGGGTTGGATCAGTTTTCCCTTGAAATCTAGAATCTCAAAACCTCTTGCTGGTCCCTCCTAAAGGCATAAAAATGTTAATTGTATTTCCATTTGTGAGCAGCCACATCTCTTATTCCAATCCAATCATTTAATGGATATTTATTAAGTACCTACTATGTTACAGGTCCCCTTTATGTCAGTTGCCACTTGGTAAATGATTCAGCCGTATCTTCTTTTATCATCATCTACCCATTTGTGGTCTCTGGGTGTAACCAACATCTCTGCTCTTAAATATATACAATGTAAGTATGAACACTTTATTTATATGGATCTGTCTAAATATCATATCCTTCCAGAAGAAGACAAGCTCTTTGAGGGCACAAACTCTACTCTTTATATTATTTCCTTAGCACCTGATGTGTATGGAGGACTAAAGCAGAAACTCACCTGAGCTCTCCAAATTTCCCTCCAAACAACTTTCAAATAAAAACTCAAAAAGAATTCTGTAGTGGCAGAATGAACAAAAGGATGAATTAAATAATACTCCAGCCCATAACAACTTAGGTCAACAGGAAAGGTTTATTTCACTTAGGTGAGAGTGAAACACTGTCCATCCCAAGTATCCCAAGCAAGCCAGCAACAGGCTATTCCCCAGCAAGGTCAGTAGCAATATTCCACTCCCCATCATACTTACACAAACCAGTAGCAGGACCCAATCCAGCAAGCCAGTGCATGTCTTGTGGGCCACTGAATGAGCAGCAGTGAATCCTTCAGCTTTCAGCTTACAAACAGTAAGGGCTGAACATGTGGTAAAAAGGCTGACATGGGGGACATTTTGCTAGCACTTGGGGCAGTACTGTTGAACCCCACAAATGGGAATCCTGTTCACAGTCCCAGGATAAAGAGGAGCACTAGCACATCAGAGTATGGAGCCAAAGTACAGTGAAGATGCTGATCACAGGTTGAAGGCAGAAAATAGTTCTAGTGGTCACTCATAGGCCAGAGCACAGGAGAGGAGAACAGTGAACACAAACTAAGAAGAAGATAACCATGTCAAAATATCTATATGTGAAGCCTCAAAGAAAAATGTGAATTGGTGTCAGGTCCAAAAAGAACTCCTGGAAGAGCTCAAAAAAGAATTTAAAAAATCAAATAACAGGGGCATCTAGGTGGTGCAGTGAGTAGAGCATCGTCCCTGGAGTCAGAAGGACCTGAGTTCGGATCTGGCCTCAGACACTTGATTTGCACACACACACGTGATGCACAAACACACACACACACACACACACACACAAACTAGCAGTGTGACCTTGGGCAAGTTACTTAATCCCAATTGCCCTCGAAAAAGAAAAAAAAATCAAATAACAGAGATAGAAGAAAAACGGGGGGAAATGAGAGTAATTCAAAAGAATCATCAAAAAAGAATCAACTGTTTGGTAAAGGAAGTGCAAAAAATGGGAAAAATATCACTAAAGAAAATAACTCCTTACAAAGTAGAATTGGCCAAATTGGGGGGAGAGGAAGTATGAAAGCTCACCGAAGCACACAATTCTTTAAAAATTAGAAATGGGAGCGGAGCCAAGATGGCGGAGTAGAAACAGCTCATCCAAGCCACTCTGCTCCCAGATTCCCCCCAAACTATGTAAAAGGGGACTCTGAACAACTTCTGGAGCCCCAGCACCCACAGAACGACACAGAGAAGCTAACCTCCCACTGAGGACAGCCCAGCAGCCCTTCAGGAAGGACCAGCCCAGCACTCTGGGAACCAGCAGCACGCAGTGCTCAGAGCACTGGGAGCCGAGCCGAGCGGAGCCCAGGTCCCCATAAGCCGAGGTTTTAGCCCCAGGGTGGCAGGGAAAGAAACCGGATGGAGAGACCCCAGAAAACCTGCAGCTGTGGCGACTCCAGAATCATAAACATAGTCATGCCTAGGACAAAGTAAGAAGTTAGTGTCCTATGGACTTTGGGACCAGTATTTGGGGAATGCGTCAGCTTCTTCCCCTGGGGACTAGAAGCCCCTGAGGAGACATGCCATTTTGTAGTTTACAGAGGCAGCTCCAGCTCCTGGCCTGTGAACAGTAGGGAGATCTAGCCATCAGCCTTGGGGGGTAATCACTCTTGCTTTAACCTCCCTGGATCTGGATTGTGATCTAGGGTGGAAGTTGTGGGTGGGTTTTCAGCTTGCCAGAAACGGAAGTTGCCCCCCACAAGTTTGGGACGAAAATTCCTCTATCTGGCCTTAAAGCCATAGTGTGGCAACAAGCCCAAAAGTCAAGCAATTAAGTGGCAACATGCCAAGGCAAAGGAAACAGAAAAATGCAACCCTAGACTCCTATTTTGGGGGCATAGAGTGGGAAAAGGACTGTGAGGTCAGAAGTCCTGCTCCAAAAGCCCCAGGGGAAACCATGAGCAGGTTGCAGGCCATAGAGGACCTTAAGAAGGACTTTAAAAATCAAATAAGAGAAGTGGAGGAAAAATTGGAAATAGAAATAAGAAGGATGCAGGAAAAGTATGAAATGAGGGTCAACAGCCTGACTGAGGAAAACAACACCTTAAAAAATAGACTGACTCAAATGGCAAAGGAGGCCCAAAAGGGCAATGAGGAGAAGAATGCCTTAAAAAGTTGAATTTGCCAGATGGAAAAAGAATCTCAAAAGTTCACTGAGGAGACTCATTCCTTCAGAGTTAGACTGGAGCAAATGGAAGCGAATGACTTAAGGAAAAATCAAGATGCTGTTAAGCAGATCCAAACAAAATGAAAAATTAGAAGGCAATGTGAAATATCTCATGGGAAAAACCACTGACTTGGAAAATAGATCCAGGAGAGACAATTTAAAAATTATTGGATTACCCGAAAGCCATGATCAAAGAAAGAACCTAGAAATCAACCTTCAAGAAATTCTCAAGGAAAATTGCCCTGATGTTTTAGATCCAGAGGGCAAAATAGAGGTTGAAAGAATCCACCAATCACCTCCTGAAAAATATCCCAAAAAGAAAACTCCCAGGAATATTATAGCCAGGTTCCAGAATCCCCAGATCAAGGAGAAAATACTACAAGCAGCCAGGAAGAAACAATTTCAATATTGTGGAAACACAATCAGAATAGCCCAGGACCTGGCAGCTTCTACACTGAGGGATCGAAGGGCATGGAATATGATATTCCAGAGGGCAAAAGAACTGGGAATGAACCCAAGGGTCACCTACCCAGCAAAACTGTGTATTTTGTTTCAGGGGAAAATATGGTCATTCAGTGGAATAGAGGACTTTCAAGCATTCTTGAGGAAAAAACCAGAATTGAATAGAAAATTTGACATCCAGACACAAGAAGCAAGAGATGCCTGAGAAGGTAATCAGGGAAAAGAAATCAGAAGGAACTAATCAAAGTTGAACTATTTACATTCCTATTTAGAAAAACAATAACTGTGACTGATGATATATTTCTCACTATGAAACTAATGGAAGAAGGGTGTGTGATCATATGAATACATATGTGAATGGGTGTGTATATGGTTACAGTTATATATGGATAGAGGGCATAGGTTGAATTTGTTGGGAAGGGAGACTACTCAAGGGATGAAATTATGAGGTGAGAGAGGAAAGTGGCAAGAGGAGATGGGGAGAGACAGGGTAGGGTAAACTCTCTCATGTAGAAGAAGCACGGGGAAGGGGTTACAAGGGAGGGGGAGAATAGCAAGGCAAAAAAGGCAAAACCACATTCTCATTGAATTTGGTTCAGGGAGTGAATGACATACATACTAAATGGGATATCTCAACCTGCAGCAGAATAGGGGGAAGAGGGATGATGGATGGGAGGGCATCCTTGGGGTGAGGGGAGGTTGGAAGTACACACTATAGAAGAGGGACAGGATCATGTAGGGAATGGACCAGGTGGGGGGTGGGATGAGTGGGAGGGAATTATAAGCAGCCTTGTACAATATATCTACTATGATAATGTTTTGCATAGCTAAACATGTACAACATATACTGAATTACTTATCTCCCCAGAGGGAATGAGTGACAAGGGAGGAAGGGAATGGATCTGAAATTCAAGGTCTTAACATTAAATGTTTGAAATATATATAAATACTATTATTAATACTCTTTCACTTGTAATAGGGAGATATGATGTGCAGGCATTGGGACACAAAGATTCACCTTCCTCTAATGGAAAAGTCGAAGGGGGTATGGGAGAAGGTATGGGAGAGAGCAGATTGGAGGAAGCGATATCTTGTGGGACTACTATTCTGGGAGGTTGGGTAGGGGAATAACCGGGGGAATGATTGTAACTCAAAATCTGTCGGAAATGAATGATGTAAAACAGAAGTTAATAAAGCATTTGTTTAAAAAAAATAGAAGTGGATAAGTGGGAGTTAATGACTTAAGAAGCAGATAAGAGAAGTAGGGGAAAAATTGGGAAGAGAAATGATAAGATGCAAGAAAAGTATGAAATGAGAGTCAACAGCCTGACTGAGGAAAATAACACCTTCAAAAATAGACTAACTCGGGTGGCTAGGTAGCACAGTGAGTAGAGTGCTGGCCCTGGAGTCAGAAGGACCTGAGTTTGGATCCGGCCTCAGACACTTAACACACACAAACAAAAACCTAGCCGTGTAACCTTGGGCAAGTTACTTAACCCCAACTGCTGTCCAAAAAAAAAAAAAAAAAAAATAGACTAACTCAAATGGCAAAAGAGGCTCAAAAAGGCAATGAGGAGAAGAGTGCCTTAAAAAGCTGAATTCACCAGATGGAAAAAGAATCTCAAAAGCACAATGAGATAGGGAGAGAAATATTGGGGTAAAGTATCTCATATGGAAGAGCTAAGGGAAATGGTTACAAAGGAGGGGAAGAACAGGAAGTCAAAAGTGAATGGGTCAACCTTATTCTCATTGAATTTGGCTTAGGGAGGGAATGACATACACACTAAACTGGTATCTCACCCTACAGGAGAGTAGGGGGGAAGGGGATGAGAGGGGTGCTGATGGAAGGGAGGGCAGGCTGGGGCGGAGGGAAGTTGGAAACACTCACTTTTGAAAAAGGACAGGATCAAATTAGAGAATGCAACAAGTGGGAGTTGGAATAAGAGGGAGGGTCATATAGTCAGTATTTTACAATATATCTACTATGGAAATATTTTGCATAGCTAGAGATGTACAACCTGCATTGAATTGCTTATCTTCCCAGTAAGGGTGGGTGTCAACTGAGGAAGGGAATGAATCTGGAATTCAAAATTTTAAAATCAAATGTTTAAAGTGTATATATATATATATATATATATATATATATATATATATATATATATATATATATACATATATATATACATATATATATGTATATATATATACACACACACATATACATATATACATGTATATATACACATATGTGTATGTGTATACACATTTATATGTATGTGTATATATAGTATATATATATACATATATATGTATGTGTGCTGTATGTATGTGTGTGTGTATATATATATACAATTCTCAATATTATTTTACATGTAAATGTGAAATAAGATATACAAGCACTGGGGCATATAGATCTACCATGCCCTACTGGAAAGTCAGAGGGGTGATGGGGGAAGATATGGGAGCGAGCAGATTGGAGGAGGGGATATCTAATAGGATTGATAGTTTGGGGTGGTGTGTAGGGGAAAAATGGGAAGATAATTTGTAACTCAATATCTTCTGGAAATGAATGATGTAAACTTGAAGTTAATAAAGCATGTGATAAAAAAATACAAATAGAAATACAAAAAAAGAAATTATCATGCAAAATTGCTCTGATATTCTAGCAACAAAGCGCAAAATAGAAATTGAAAGAATTCACTGACCACCTCTTGCAAAAGATTCTTTCCCCCCACCTCCCAAAAATGTTTCCTTGGAATATCATCACCAAATTCCAGGGTTCATAGGTCAGGGAGAAAATACTGCAAGTAGTCAGGAAAAACAAATTGAAAATTGTGGAAACACAATCAGGATAACACAAAACCTGGCATCTTCTACATTAGGGAATCAAAGGTCTCCGAATATCATATTCTGGAGATCAAATGAGCTAGGATGAGAAGCAAGAATCACCTACCCAGCAAATATGAGTATAATGCTTCAGGGAAACTTATGGTCATTCAGTGAATCAGAGGATTTTAAAGCATTCTTGATGAAAAAAACAGAGTTGAACAGAAAATTTGACTTTTACATACAAGAAGCAAGAGAAGCATGAGAAGGTAAACAGGAAAAAGAAATCATAAAGAACTTATTAAAGTTGAATTCTTTACAAATTTACAAATTATTAATACAAATATATGTATGCATATATATGTATGTATGTATGTTTAGGAGGGTGTATGCATGTATGAATATATATGTGAGTGTGTGCATATATATGTATATGTGTACATAGACAGGGGGCACAGGATGAGTTGAATATGAAGGGATGATATCTAAAAAATAATATTAAGAAGGGAGAGAGGAATATATTAGGAGAAAGAGAAAGGGAGAGATACAATAGGGTAAATTATCTCATATAAAAGAGGCAAGAAAAAACTGTTACAATGGAGGGAAGGAACATATAGGTGAATGGGTAAACCTTACTCTCATTGAATTTGGCTTAAGGAGGGAATAGTTAAGCATACCTTTTATTTACCTCAGGTTCAAGTCATTCCTTCCTTAGCTGAATTTCCCACTGGAAAACAGAAAAAGAAGTTTTGAATGCCATTAGGCTCCTCTCCTTTGGCAAAGAACTTGATGCTGATTCTATTCCAGCTTCAATTTATAAGGTGGGGTCCACTGCCCATACAGAAGCTGACTGAATTTTTTAAAGTTATATGGCAAAAGGAGGTTATCCCCCAAGACTTCAAGGATGCATCCGTTGGCCATCTGTATAAAGTTAAACAAAAGAGATGTGAAAATCATGGGGTAGTGGTCTCTTTCTCTTAGTCCCTGATGGCAATATTCTTTCAAGAGTTCTCTTTAATAAAATGATCCTTCACCTTGAAGATATCATCCCTCTGAGAGCCAGTGTGGCTTCACAGAAGTTAAGGAATAGTCAATATAGTATTTGCCACCTGAGTGGGCCATGAGAGAAATGCTAACATTTCTCTCATGGAGAAATGTCAGGAGCAGAATAGAGGTCTGTACACATTTGTCAATCTGACCAAGGCCTTTGATACTACCAGTCATGAGGGTTTATGGATAATTATATCAAAATCTGGTTGCCAAGAGAAGTTTATCAGTAAATCTTATGCCTTTCCCACAGTGGCATGCTTGTTGGGCTCTGGATAACGGACAATGGTTTTGTGCTTTTCCTGTCACCAATCGAGTGAAGCAAGACTGTGTGCAGAATGTATTTGTTTACATGGCAAAGGCATATTCGTATTGATACAAAATGCACCAGGGAGGAGCTTAAAAGATAATGTGGATGGTTTATTTCCCCTCTATTTGGGTTTCCTCTAGGACCTTATGAGAGGTTGAATAAAATTCTGTGGAGGTGGTCTCTATCTAGTAATCTAGGCTTGCAAGGATGAACGTGTATTAGAGTGTATGAGTTAGTCCAGAGAGTGAGTGGGCATGTGAACAATCTGTGCAAGTGGTTCTATACACATACAAATTAATTGCATGTAGTGTTACAATTGATTATTCTCAAGTTATCGTTCATGTTGCCACAGCACTGCATCCATTACATATTAGAGCCTGTGTTGGTATGTGAATAGCTAGTAATCTCCATCCCAGTGGTAACATGCTTAGCTCCTGATAGTTAAATGGGCTGTCCTTGGAGGAAGCCATTTCCCCTTGGTGAAAGTCTTTAAGTATGGATGATTATATGGCTAGAATATAGATGCAATTCTTCAATTATGCACTAGATGCTATTGGATATATTCTCTCCCAAGCCTGAGATGTTCTGATTGTCTTCAGGTAAGCAAAACATTATTATAATAATGTTAATTACAACAACAGTAACATAGAGCATTTTAAAGTTTACAAAGTGCTATGCAAATAAGTCATTTTCTCCTCACAACCCTGGATGCAGGTGCTATTATCCTTATCTTATAGATGAGAAAAGTGAGACAGAGCTTAAGGGACTTGTCCACTGTCACCCACCTGATAAGAGTCTGAGGCTGCATTTGAACTAGGGTCTTTCTGACCCCTGGCTAAATGCTCTACCCATTGTGCCACCAAGATGCCTATATGACTACAGTGGGGTAAGATGCTGCAGGGCATGTTCTATGAAAGCAGCGACTGGTCTTTTACTTTATCCAGGTATTTTTGGCCCACATATGCCCCAGTGTAGTCATATAGTTTGACAAGCATTGAACTTCTTATCAACTTTTTCTAGGGACCAGATCCTGGCCTAAGCACTGAGGACATAAAGAAAGGAACACTAAAGTAAACCAACTGAATTGCCATTTTTTTAAAGCCAAACAAACAAACATGGTCTCTGCTTTTAAGGAGCTCCCATTGTAATGGGATAGTAATGGTTGCATCAAAATGTGCTGAGCTGAATTGGAAAATCTACCCCAGGGTGACTTCTGCTCAGTCTCTGTAATTAGACTGAGTCACACTAGGAGATTTCCTGTTTCAGTTGGAATGTTGAGATTTCACCATTGGGTTTGTCATTGGGTTGGAAGCTGACATCCGCAGTGTTTGGAACTTCAGTCTAATTACCTCAGATGCTGACGAGATTGTGATGAGGCCAATGGCAATGGCAGGGAAACCAGTGATGAGGGACTGAAGCAGGAGCCAGATACCCTCAAAGTTCCTCTCAGGGTTTCTTCCAGAATCTCATTCATGACATGGCTGTGGAGGTGTTGGCTGTTTGCTACAACATTAGCATGTGGTGGAGAGAGAAATCAGTAATGTTTATTTGTAATCTTTTAACATATTTGCAGATTTCAAAGGTAATAATATTATCCAAATAGTAAGCTAGAAAGTGATTTTGCTTCTGGAGCACTTTTTTTAATACTTCCCCATTTTTATACCTTATAATGGTCATTATTTTATGACAATTCACTCAAAAGCTTTCAGCTAATTGTTTAAATGAGAGAAACCTACTTTGTAGAATGTAGTCCCCTGTTTCTAAAGGGTGAAAACGAATCCTCAAAGTGGTTTCTTTTAAAGTGAAAACAAAGATTCAAACTCACATGTATTGACCAGAAAAGAAACTAAAGGCAAATGTAGGTGTGACATGGTTAACTCTTCATTGATGTCACCGTTGTATGAGATTTGGAAGACATAGTTGGGAAGATACTGTTGTTTGTGGTATGAAGTGGGCCATTTTTAAATAGAGTGCTTTATGCTGTAGAGCTCACTGGGCAATCACATCTCTCATAATTCAACAAGCTATTTCAAATTTTCTGTCTGGCTTATTGAGAGGACTTGGCCACGTGTATCTGTACACATTCCGTTGCTTTCTTGATCTATTCTGAAAACAACCTGAATAGTGGGCTTTCTTTTCAGTGTACTCTCAGTCAAATTAAGTGCCAGGAAACAAAGAAAATTCTTTGAAAACAAGAACAACACTTTAGGTGAGTGGCTTCTACTCCAGCCCAGGTGACTAAGAGGGCTTTCATTGGCCCTATACCTACAGTCTCAGTTGATACTTGACTTTTCTTCCACACTGAACATATCTGTTGTTCTACGTGGGATTATTTTAAGAAAGTTTTGCTGTGATGTGCTACAGTGATATCTAAAAAGCAGATGCTGGCTAGTTTGATTTGACCTTGCTTATTTTTATCTCATCTCTTCTCCCTTTATCCCTTCCTCTACTGGGTCCCTACTCTCCTTCATCCTTGCCTATAACTGAAACATTGATGTCTAATGGCAATCCATTACACTGCATGTGAGGAAGCTCTAGTTTACTAACGAGCTGCTGAAAGAATTCCCATTAACTCAATGCCAGCCTTCATGCACTTTGAATTCTCCCATAGAATGCAGTGGCATGCAATAGCTGCCCAAGGTTACAAGCCCTTATTTTTCCACTAACTTGTGGAAAATTCTAACTTGAATTTCATCAATTATTTATCATCAAGGCACAGCTATTTGGAAAACAAAAGGCTGGGGAAGGTTTGTTTTATTATCATTATTACTTCAAGACTTTTCCATGACTTTATCGACCTAATTTGACCCTGAACCTGCCTAAGTCAAAAGTATCCAATGGGGGCGGCTAGATGGCACAGTGAGTAGAGTGCTGGCCCTGGAGTCAGAAGGACCTGAGTACGGATCCAGCCTCAGACACTTAACACACACAAACAAAAGCCTAGCTGTGTGACCTTGGGCAAGTTACTTAACCCCAATTGCCCTCCAAAAAAAAAGCAACCAAAAAAAAAAAGTATCCAATGAATTTCTCCAAATGAAAAATCCCATGCTCATCTGATAGCCATTTTCCTGGTAATGTACACCTAACTAGATTGATTATTTCTTTTTTTTAATTAAATTTTATGTTTATTTTTAGTTTACATCATTCATTTCCACAAGATTTTGAGTTACACATTTTCTCCCCATCTTTCCCCTACCTACCACCCGAAAACAGTGATCGTATTGTTAACCCCCTCCCCAAATCTGCTCTCTTCTATATCCTCCCCCATCTTACCTCTGACTTCCCAGCAGGGCAAGATGAATCTCTATAACCCAGTGCCTTTTCTTATTTCCCAGTTAAATATATAATAATAATAATAGTAATAATAATGAATAATAATAATAATGATATTTTAGAAAAATTTGGTTTTAAAACTTTGAGTTCCAGTTTCTTTTCCTTCCTCCCTCATCACCCACCCTTACTGGGAAGACAAGCAATTCAATATAGGTTGTACATGTATAGTTATGCAAAACATTTCCATAGTGGATATATTGTGAAAGACTGACTATATTTAACTCCATCCTATCCCACTCCCACTTGTTCTATTCTCTACTTTGATGCTGTCAATTTTCAGAAGTGGGTGCTTCCAACTTCCCCCCCGCCTCAGCCTGCTCTCCCTTCCATCATTCCCCCTCTCATCCCCTTCCCCCCTACTCTCTTAAAGGGTGAGATATCCTATTTATTATGGGTTATTCTCTCCCTAAGCCAAATTCAATGAGAATATGGTTTTGCCTTTTTACCTTGCTGTTCTTCCCCTCCCTTGTAACCTTTTTCCCTTTCCTCTTCTGTATGAAATAGTGTACCTCATTCTGTCTTTCCTCATCTCCTCTGCTTATATTCCTCTCTCACCTCTTAATTTCAACTTTTAAGTATCATCCCTTCCTATTAAATTTGACCTGTGCCCTCTATGTATACCTATAAATATATATACACACATTCACTTATATATTCACATGCCCATACACCCTTCTTAAAATATTTTCATATTTAGCAAAGTTTCATCAGTTACACTTATCATTTTTCCATGTAGGTATGTAAATAGTTCAATTTTCATAAGTTCCTTATGATTTCTTTTGCCTGTTTACCTCCTCAAGCTTCTCTTGCTTCTTGTATCTGCATGTCAAATTTTCCATTCAACTCTGTTTTTTTTTTTCATCAAAAATGCTTGAAAGTCCTCTATTCCACTGAATGGCCATATTTTCCCCTGAAACATGATACTCAGTTTTGCTGGGTAGGTGATTTTTGGTTTTAATACCAGCTCCTTTGCCCTCTGGAACATCATATTTCAAGCCCTTCGATCCTTCAGTGTAGAAGCTGCCAGATCCTGTGTAATCCTCATTGTGTTTCCACAATATTCAAATTATTTCTTCCTGGCTGCTTATAATATTCTCTTCTTGATCTGGGAATTCCAGAACCTGGCTATAATATTCTTAGGAGTTTTCATTTTGGGATCTTTTCCAGGAGGTGATTGGTGGATTCTTTCAACCTCTATTTTGCCCTCTGGTTTTAAAACAACAGGGCAATTTTCCTTGAGAATTTGTTGAAGGATGATTTCTAGGTTCTTTCTTTGACCATGGCTTTCAGGTAGTCCAATAATTTTTAAATTATCTCTCCTGGATCTGTTTTCCAGGTCAGTGGTTTTTCCCATGAGATATTTCACATTGCCTTTTAATTTTTTTTTTCATTTGTTTGGATCTGATTAACAGCATCTTGATTTCTCATAAAGTCACTAGCTTCCATTTGCTCCAGTCTAATTTTGAAGGAATGATTGTCCTCAGTGAAGTTTTGAGATCCTTTTTACATCTGGCAACTTTGTCTTTTTAAGCATTGCCTTTTTGAGCCATTTGAGTTAGTCTATTTTTAAGGTGTTATTTTCTTCAGTCAGGTGGTTGACTCTTCTTTCATAAATTTTGGGCATTGCTCTCATTGCTTTCTCCAATTTTTCCTCCACTTCTCTTATACGCTTCTTAATCTCCTCTATGGCCTGTAACCAACTCATATTTTTCTTGGAAGCTTTTCATGCAGTATTTCTGACTTCATTATCTTCCTCCTTTGCCATGCTTTGATCCTTTCTGTCGCCAAAGTAGGAGTGTAAAGTCAGAGTACTCTCTTTATTTTGCTTCCTTTGCGTACTCATATTGCCACTCAGTCACTTGAACCCTGGACTTTTTTGCCACAGTAGGACTCTGCCACCAGACAGGGGAACTTCCCTCCCAAACACTGGGGTTTTCTCAGCTGCCTAAGTATTAATTGGGTGCCCTCTCTGAAGCCTACACATGCTCTGGCAAGCTGGTCACACACCCCAAGACCTCCACCCCAGACCTCAATCCACATCCAGGCAGGTTAAAGCAAAAGTGATTACCCCAACCCCACCCCATACTTGGCACCATGTCCCCCTACAGTCCAGGAGCTGAGGCTGCAACCTGGTGCTGACTGCACCATGGCTCCTCAGTGGCTTCTTGCCCTTGGGGCAAAAGCCACACAATTACAAATACTGGTCCCAAAGTCCATACTGCACTGAACTCTCACTTTGTCCTCAGTATCCATGTATTGGTAATTCTGGAAACGCCACAGCTGTTGGTGTTCTGGAGTCCCTCCTTCAGGCTGCTGGTCAGGCTGCCCTGGGGCTGAAATGTCATCTCCCAGAGCACTGTGCTGGCCACTCCCTGCCTGGCTGCCGGGCTGTCTTCAAAGGGAGGTTAGCTTCTCTGTGTCATTTTGTGGGTTCTGTAGGTCCCAAGTTTGTTCAAAGTTCCCTTTTACATAAATTGGAAGTGGTTGGGGTCAGAGCTGTTGCGGAAGCGTTCTTTCTAATCCACCAGCTTGACTCAGACACCCAGAGTAACAAAATTTCATGTATAAAATTGTAGAAAGCATATGTGAATCTTTTCCCATGTTCCTTCCAGCCATTTACTGTTCAAACAAGCATGGCTCACTTGCAATTCCTCACATATTATGACCCTTCTGCCATCTCCAGGACTTTGTATCGACTATCCCTCATGCTTAGATTACCTATTGACCCCAACCTCTGCCAATGTACATTGCCAATTTCCTTTTAAATGTATCCCAAGCCCCATCTTCCATAGGAAGCTTTTCCTGGACTAGTCAGATTTTAATGCTTTCTCTTGCACAGTTAAATTACCTTCTTTCTGATTCTGCATGTATGCTGTATGTAGCAATATAATTTTTTCCTGCATTTAAAGGTTACCTTCTTTTTTTAAACAAATGCTTTATTAACTTTTGTTTTACATCATTCATTTCTGCCAGATTTTGAGTTACAATCCCCCCCCCCCGTTTTTCCACTACCCACCCTCCCAGAATAGCAGTCCCACAAGATATCGCTTCCTCCAATCTGCTCTCTCCCATATCTTCTCCCCTACCCCCTTTGACTTTTCCATTAGAGGAAGGTGGATCTCTGTGCCCCAATGCCTGCACATCTTATCAACCAATTACAAGCAAAAGAGTATTGATAATAGTAATTATATATATATTTGAAACATTTAATGTTAAGACCTCAAATTTCAGATCCATTTCCTTCCTCCCTTGTCACCCATTCCCTCTGGGGAGATAAGTAATTCAGTATATGTTGTATAGGTCTACCTATGCAAAACATTATCATAGTAGATATATTGTACAAGGCTGCTTATAATTCCCTCCCACTCATCCCACCCCCAACCTGGTCCATTCCCTACTTGACCCTGTCCCTCTTCTATAGTGGGTACTTCCAACCTCCCCTCCCCCCAAGGATGCCCTCCCATCCATCATCCCTCCTCTCATGCCCCTTCCCCCTATTCTGCTGCAAGTTGAGATATCCCATTTAGTATGTATGTCATTCTGTCCCTGAACCAAATTCAATGAGAATGTGGTTTTGCCTTTTTTGCCTTCCTATTCTCCCCCATCCCTTGCAACCACTTCCCCTTGCTTCTTCTACATGAGATAGTTTACCCTACCCTGTCTCTCCCCGTCTCCTCTTGCCACTTTCCTCTCTCACCTCATAATTTAATCCCTTGAGTATTCTCCCTTCCCAACAAATTCAACCTATGCCCTCTATCCATATATAACTATAACCATATACACACACATTCACATATGTATTCATATGACCACACACCCTTCTTCCATTATTTTTTTTAATCCAAGTAAACTTTATTGCAATAACATTGGCAAACACTAAACGTCATACTAGATTCTCAAAGTATATCAGCTTTTAAATAAAAAATGAGCAGAATTTAACCATAAATTAAATAAATAAGTCCCAGTACTAAAGCACTTAATAGGTAGTGTGAAAAACACCAAGTCCAAATAAAAAAACCTCTCCTTGCAAAACAATCCATTTCAAATGTATACAGGTGGTGCTGTGAATAGAACTTTTACCAACCCTGGAGTCAGGAGGACCTGAGCTCAAATCAGGCCTCCTGAGACAATCCTGTTGCTTTGGTAGTAAGAACCAAGTTCTCATGTACACATGTAGTTGGAAATTACCTGAGTAATATACACAGATGGAAATACATCGGGCTGTATATAAAGCTGATGTAACTAGAAATCATTTTAGAACTGAGGGATTATGAACAAGGTTATGTATTCCACACTGAACCTCTGTTGAAAAATGTTGCAAAAAACCTCCAGATTCGAAGTTTCTTCTTGATCTTGATTTTCCATGGTTGAAAGAATGTGAGAAACACATTGAGAATCTTTGTTAAAACCTCTTCTTTCCAGTTAACTTCTGTTTGGATTTCAAGTCGGACAGCATATTTTGAACAAGGTATTCTAAATGTAGTTTGTCTCCAATTGCTATCATTATTTTGGCCAATTCAGTTATACTTGGATTACTTGGATTAACATCTGGATCTGCAGGTTCCAGAGGCAGACGCTCTGGAGTGAGATCGCTCCCACTTGGGGGCAGAGGTTGGGGTGCCTCCTGTCCAGACATCCTGGTCAGCTTGAGGAAGAGTCCTGGTCGTTAAAAATGGAGCAGACCAGGGCGGCTAGGTGGCGCAGTGAATAGAGCGCCAGCCCTGGAATCAGAAGAACCTGAGTTCGGAGCCGGCCTCCGACACTTAATCCATACAAACAAAAACCTAGCCGTGTAACCTTGGGCAAGTTACTTAACCCCAATTGCTTAAAAAAAAAAAAATGGAGCAGACCGATGACAACCCTTGCTCCAGAGTCTTGCTCTGGAGGGTGGCTGGAGAGCGAGCAGCAGTGGTCGCCGCAGCCTCAGAGAAGGAACACGGTGTAATCTCGGTGCAGGTTGAGAGCTGCAAAGTCGGAACTAGACTCCAGGAGAGCTTCTCCTCCGCACTCTCTTCCATTATTTTCATAGTGAGAAAGGTTTCTTCAGTCACAGTTATTGTTTTCCATATAGGAATGTAAATAGCTCAACTTTGATAAGTCCCTTTTGATTTCTTTTCCCTGATTACCTTCTCAGGCATCTCTTGCTTCTTGTGTCTGGATGTTAGATTTTCTATTTAACTCTCTTTTTTTCCTCAAGAATGCTTGAAAGTCCTCTATTCCACTGAATGACCATATTTTCCCCTGAAACAAAATACTCAGTTTTGCTGTGTAGGTGACCCCTCGGTTCATTCCTAGCTCTTTTGCCCTCTGAAATATCACATTCCATGCCCTTCGATCCCTCAGTGTAGAAGCTGCCAGGTCCTGGGCTATTCTGATTGTGTTTCCACAATATTGAAATTGTTTCTTCCTGGCTGCTTGTAGTATTTTCTCCTTGATCTGGGGATTCTGGAACCTGGCTATAATATTCCTGGGAGTTTTCTTTTTGGGATCTTTTTCAGGAGGTGATCTGTGGATTCTTTCAACCTCTATTTTGCCCTCTGGATCTAAAACATCAGGGCAGTTTTCCTTGAGAATTTCTTGAAGGGTAATTTCTAGGTTCTTTCTTTGATCATGGCTTTCAGGTAGTCCAATAATTTTTTAATTGTCTCTCCTGGATCTATTTTCCAGGTCAGTGGTTTTTCCCATGAGATATTTCACATTGCCTTCTATTCTTTCATTTGTTTGGATCTGCTTAACAGCATTTGATTTCTCATAAAGTTGTTAGCTTCCATTTGCTCCCGGCTAACTCTGAAGGAATGAATCTCCTCAGTGAACTTTAGAGATTCTTTTTCCATCTGGAAAATTCGACTTTTTAAGGCATTCTTCTCCTCATTGCCCTTTTGGGCCTCCTTTGCCATTTGAGTTAGTCTATTTTTAAGGTGTTGTTTTCCTCAGACAGACTGTTGACCCTCATTTCATATTTTTCCTACATCCTTCTCATTTCTCTTCCCAATTTTTCTTCCACTTCTTTTATTTGATTTTTAAAGTCCTTCTTAAGGTCCTGTATGGCCTGTAACCTTCTCATGTTTTCCTTTGGGGCTTTTGGAGCAGGATTTCTGACCTCACAGCCCTCTTCTCGCTCTATGCTTCGATCCTCTTTGCCCCCAAAGCAGGAGTCCAAGGTTGCATTTTTTCTGTTTATTTTTTCCTTTGCCTTGGCATGTTGCCACTTAATTACTTGACTTTGGGGCTTGTTGACATAGTATGGCTGGCTTCTGTTTCTGGCAAGCTGGAAACCTACCCATGACCTCCACCCCAGATCACAATCCGGATCCAGGGAGGTTAAAGCAAGAGCAATTACCCCCCAAGACTGATTGCTGGGTTTCCCTACAGTTCGGAGGCCAGGAGCTGGAGCTGCCTCTGAAAACTACAAAATGGCATGTCTCCTTAGCTGCTTCTAGCCCCCATGGGAGGAAGCCAATGCATTCCCCAAATACTGGTCCCAAAGACCATAGGGCACTAACCTCTCACTTTGTCCTAGGCATGTCTATGTTGATAATTCTGGAATCGCCACAGCTGCTGGTGTTCTGGGGTCCCTCCAGTCGGCTGCTGGCCCGGGTGCCCTGGGGCTAAAACCACAACTCAGGCAGATCTGTGCTTGGCTCCCCGCTTCGCCCTGCCAGCTCCCAGGGCTATGTGCTGGTCCTTCCTGCAGGGCTGCTGGGCTGTCCTCAGTGGGAAGTTAGCTTCTCTGTATCGTGCTGTGGGTGCTGGGGCTCCAGAAGTTGTTCAGAGTCCCCTTTTACGTAGTTTGGAGGTAATCTATAAAGGTTACCTTCTTGATGACAGGGTTCTTTCACTTCTGACTTTATTTTCCCCCTATACAGCCAAGCTCATAGTAGGTGCTGAATATATTTTTGTCTATTGATGGTTCCAAAAATATAGATAATTTACACATCAATAAAATACAGAAATATCAACATAGTTATATTCATATACATAATTTATTTTTGCCATTTCTCTTTAGGAACAAGGGAACATGAAAATACCAAAAAGAAGCCACCAATTCTGCTGAAGCCAGTAGTATAGAATCGAGGGCATCTACATAATGTTCAGGTATAATCTCTAGGAGAATCTCTCAGAATCTTGGGAGATCTAGGTGTTGACTAGTCAGAGTGGAGTAAAGAAGGTAGATTCAAAGGACTGAGGTTAGAGCTTTCAGAGAGCATTAGGACTCAGCTTACTGTGACAAATTAGAGATTTGTCTTCTAAACTTGCCCAATTTAAAATAAAGAACAACAAAGCCACACAGGGTCAAATCCTACTTATCATTTACAGCCTATACAAATTACCCACAAAAGAGTCTTTCAGATATATCAGGACTCTCATAAGCAGCCCATTACAAAAAATATTTAGCACCAGGCAGTGAATAAAAACCATAGTTCTTCCTTGTCTGTCCACTGATGAAGGGATTGTTCTCTGTTTTCATGACAAACACATCATTAGTTCGCACACATTGAAACTGATTATTTCATTCAGCGCTGGGGACATTAGGGTTAGAGCTTCATAAAATTAAAAAAAAAAAACAAATCACATGCCATGTTTTCCAAACACCCAGCTTTGTGTGGAATAATCAAGATTCCACCAATTGTTTTATTAAGCCTAGTCACAGGAACCCAGCAGAAGCCAGATGATCTCTGATTATCAAACAAGAGTAAATTGCATTCATTTTTGGTATGAATTTCAATGAAATAGTTCCTAAAACATTTAGGAAGCTACAATAAGGTCATAAATAAACTGTCAAAATGCTTAAAAAATCACTGGAGAGAGAAAGAGAAAGGGATGTAGGAGGACAAAAAGAGGGAGCAGAGTAGAGTCCTGTGCATTATGAACAGCTTTTAATGAAGACCCACCATGACTGGGCTCACAAGAGATAAACTAATACTTTGGCACAGACAAAATCAGTGTAGTAGTATAAGAAAACAATGCCCAATAAGTATTCATTAAATAACAAAGAAGTAACAAGCATGTCAACAATCAGTTCTTGATGGAAGAATGATGCAATATTAATTGTCACATGGAAGACTGCTCAGTAAAAGAAATACCAATGACAACAATTTGGAATTTTAGTACAAACCTAGGAAATTGTCAAAAATGACAAAAATAGGGAATAGGCAATGGAGATACTGTGGGGGAAAAGAGGCACAAGAATACAGTGTTTACAAGGTTGTGAAATCATCTAAATATTCTGGAAAAAAAAACAACAACAACAACTTTGAATTATCCTGAGAGTATTGAAAA
Source organism: Gymnobelideus leadbeateri (assembly GCA_011680675.1). Lineage (NCBI taxonomy): Eukaryota > Metazoa > Chordata > Mammalia > Diprotodontia > Petauridae > Gymnobelideus > Gymnobelideus leadbeateri. Next base: position 457,349 of record WOXC01005208.1, on the reverse strand, counting down.
ATTTTATTGGCAGAGTAGAAACAGGGCTTCCTTGAGGCTCCCAGTTTCACCTCCTACAATGCATGTAAAAATGACTCTAAACAAACTTTAGAGCTGCAGAATCCACAAAGTGGCATAGAGAAACTAACCTCCTGCTGAAGGCAGTCCAGCAGGCCGGCAGGAAGGGGCCATTACAGCACTCAGGGAGCAGAGCCCAGCCCTGTGTGAGCCCAAGGTTTTAGCCTCAGGTTGGCCACCAGCAGCTGCTGCTAGAGGGATGTGGAGAGAGTGGGTCATCAGAATCTATGGTGGTTTTGAGAATTATCAACCCATAAATGTCAAAGAAAAAGTGAGAGGTCAGTGTGAACTTTAGGAACAGAGAGTCCAGGAGTGCAGTATAGCCTCTGCCCCAGAGGGAGAAGCAGCTGGAGTGCTGTGGCCATGCAGCCACAAACAGAAGGCTTCTTCAGATATTTTTGACTGAAGATTGTAGGGGGACCAAGAGAGCAGTCTGAGAGGTAACTGCTCTTGCCTAATCTGCTTCTATGGATGTGTGACCAGTGAGCCAGAGAATGTGGAGGCTTTAGAGAAGACAGCCAACTAATAGATCCAGAAGCTAAGAAATCCCCAGCAATTTGGGACAATGTTGTCCTCTCTGGACACAGAGTTCTACTGTGGCAAAAAGCTTAAAGTCAAGTAATTGAGTGGTAACATGAGCAGGCAAAGGAAGCAAAGCAAGCACAGATATCCAACTTTGGATACCTTTTTTTGGGACAAAAATGATCAAAGCATGGAACAGTAGGAAGACAATGAAGTCAGAACTCCTGCACCAAAAGGTTCTAAGAGAATTATGAACTGGTAACAGGCCATAGAGGAGCTTAAGAAGGATTTTGAAAATGAAATAAGAAAAGTGTAGGAAAAATTGGGAAGGAAAATGAGAATCATGCAAGAAATCATGAAAAGAGAGTCAAAAACCTGACTGAATAAAATAGCACCTTAAAAATAGACTAAATCAAATGGCAAAAGAGGCTAAAAAATCAATGAGGAGAAAAATGCCTTAAAGAGCTAAATTTGCCAGATAATCTCAGTAGCTCACTGAAGAGAGTAATTCTTTCAGAATTAGATTGGAGCAAAGGGATGCTAGTGACTCTATGAGAAATCAAGATTCTCTTAAACAGACCCAAACAAAGGAAAATAAATAAAGGACATGTGAAATATTTCATTGGAAGAACCACTGACCTGGAAAATAGATCCAGGAGAGATAATTTAAAAATTATTGGACTGCCTGAAAGCCACACTCAGAAAAAGAACCTAGATATCATCCTTCAAGAAATTCTCCATGAAAATTGCCCTGATGTTTTAGAACTAGAGGGCAAGGTGGGGAGGAGCCAAGATGGCGGAAAGGAAGCAGTAACCTCGCTGAGCTCCTCGTTCACTAAGTCTCAAAGGGTGAATCTGAGCAGATTCTGGAGTGACGGAGCACATTGGATGATGGAGCATGGCAGAGTCCAGCCCAGGAGGTTGCCCAGTGTGTCTGGACAGGACTAGTGCAGAACGAGTGGGGTCATCACAGCTCAGACCTAAGAGCAGACAAGCAGACTACACCAGAGAGAGAAAAAGCCCCAGCCTGCAGACTTACCAAGGACGAATCACAGTCATCTTGCCTTCATCTCACGAAGGGAGAGGAAGGCTCACTGGAGCCAGGTAGGAGAGACGGGCCCCCAGTGGAGAGAGCGGCTTCTCTGGCTGCATTAGGCCCCCACTCTGAAAGTTTGGAAACTGCCTGCCTTTTAATACAGGGGCTGGAATGGCAAAGTAAATCCTACCTGCTCTGATCCTCCCATCCCTCCTTCATGAAGCAGAAAACCCAAAGATTGGTCTCCCACCCAGATTGAAATCACAAGTTAGGGGAAATAGTCACAGGCTTGAGAGTCTCAAAGAAGGGGTGTAACTGAGATAGCCAGGAGTCTGAAGAGAAGAGAGGGAGGGGACCCAACAAGCCCCACCTCACCTCATCAACAAAAGCCTACTTATAGCCCAGGGGTATAGAGGCAGAAATCTGAAGTGGTCAGATGCACCCCAACCTATGCATCTACATTCCTCACTGACTTCCCTGACTTAGCCATAAACTAGCCACCCAGAGGTATTCAAAGTCAAGGATCAGGCCCTAAACTCGTAGCCTGCCCTGAGAAACTAAGAAACAGGAAGTCACAATGGGAAGGAAGGAAGCTGAAAAGGAGAAGGGGAAGGCAAGAAAATCAATTTGAGCCTGCTATGTAGGGCAAGAACAACTAAATACACAGCACAATTCCTTCCAGGAATGCAAGGATGGTTTAATATTAGGCAAACCATCAGTATAATTGAGTATATCAACAATAAAACTAGCAGAAACCACATGATCATCTCAATAGATTTAGAAAAGGCTTTTGACAAAGTACAACATCCATTCCTATTAAAAACACTAGAAAGTATAGAAATAAATGGAGGCTTCCTTAAAATAGTTGATAGTGGGGCGGCTAGGTGGCGCAGTGAATAGAGTGCCAGCCCTGGAATCAGAAGGACCTGAGTTCGGAGCCGGCCTCAGACACTTAATCCACACAAACAAAAACCTAGCCTTGTAACCTTGGGCAAGTTACTTAACCCCAATTGCCCTAAAGGGGAGGCTGGGAGGCACAGTGAGTAAGAGCACCGGCCTCGGAGTTGGGATGACCCGAGATCAAATCCGGCCTCAGAAAATGAGCACCCACACATAAATAATGACTAGCCGTGTAACCTTGAGCAAGTTACTTAACCCCAATTGCTTTAAAAAAAAAATAGTTGATAGCATCTATTTAAAACCATCAGCAAGTATTATATGCAATGGGGATAAACTAGAAACCTTTCCAATAAGATCAGGAGTGAAACAAGGGTGTCCACTATCACCCCTCTTATTCAATCTGGTACTAGAAACACTAGCAGTAGCAATTAGAGAAGAAAAGGAATCAAAGGAATCAAGTTAGGCAAAGAAGTGACCAAGCTATCACTCCTTGCAGATTATATGATGATATACTTAGAGAATCCTAGCAAATCAAGTAAAAAACTACTTGAGACAATAAATAAATTTAGCAAAGTTGCAGGATATAAAAGAAACCCACATAAATCCTCAGCATTCCTGTACATCTCTAATGAAACTCAACAGCAAGAGATAGAAAGAGAAATCCCATTTTAAGTCACTATAGACATTATAAAATATTTGGCAATCTACTTGCCAAAACAAACCCAGAATCTACATGATCACAACTACAAAACACTTCTCACACAAATAAATTCAGAGCTAAATAGTTGGAAAAATATCAATTGCTCGTGGCTGGGTCTATCTAATATAATAAAAATGAAAATTTTACCCAAACTAAACTATATATTTAGTGCCATACCAATCAATTTACCAAAAAACTACTTTTTAGAGTTAGACAAATTAATAACAAAATTTATTTGGAGAAACAAATGGTCTAGAATATCAAGGGAATTAATGAAAATAAATGCTAGGGAAGGTGGACTAGTTTTGCTAGATCTTAATCTGTATTATGCAGCAGCAGTCATCGAAACGGCTTGGTCCTGGCAGAGGAGTAGAGTAGTGGATCAATGGAATAGATTAGGCACAGGAGACCCAGCAGTTAATGAATATAGTAATCTATTGTTTGATAAACTCAAAGACCCCAGTTTTTGGGATAAGAATGCACAATTTGACAAAAACTGCTGGGAAAACTGGAATACAGTATGACAGAAACTTGGCATAGACCATTATCTAACACCATATACCAAAATCAAGTCGAAATGGGTGCATGATCTAGGTGTAAAGTATGATACTGTAAGTAATTTGGGAAAGCAAGGAATAGTTTACCTGACAGATTTGTGGAGAGGGGAAGACTTTAGGACCAAACAAGAATTAGAGAGCGTTATAAAATGCAAAATGGATAATTTTGATTACATTAAATTGAAAAGCTTCTGTACAAACAAAGCTAATGTAACCAAGATCAAGAGGGAGGTGGGAAATTGGGAATTTTTACAACTTGTGTCTCTGATAAAGGACTCATTTCTAAAATTTATAGAGAATTGAGCCAAATCTATATGAATACAAGTCATTCCCCAAATGATAAATGGTCAAAGGATATGAACAGGCAGTTTTCAGAGAAAGAAATTAAAGATATGTATAAACATATGAAGAAATGCTCTAAATCACTATTGATTAGAGAAATGCAAAGCAAAACAACTCTGAGATACCACATCTCTCCAGTCAGATTGGCTAAGATGACAAAACAAGAAAGTGACAAATGCTGGAGAGGATGTGGACAAATTGGAACACTAATACATTGCTGGTGGAGTTGTGAACTTATCCAACCATTCTGGAGAGCAATCTGGAATTATGCCCAAAGGATTGTAAATAATTTCATACCCTTTGACCAAACAATACCACTTCTAGGGTTATATCCCAAAGAGATCACAGAAGTGGGAGAAAGACCCATATGTATAAAAATATTTATAGCAGCCCTTTTTGTGGTTGCAAAGAATTGGAAACTAAAGGGGTGCCCATCAATTGGGGAATGGCTAAACAAGTTGTGGTATATGAATGTAATGGAATATTATTGTGCTATAAGAAACGAGGAGGTGACGGATTTCTTAATTACCTGGAGAGAATTATACAAACTGATACTGAGCAAGAAGAGTAGAATCAGAAGAAATTTGTATACAATCACAGACATACCATATCTGTGATGACCAATTATGACAGACTGGACTCTTCAGCAATGCAGTGATATAAGTCAATCCTGAAAGACTCTAGAAAGAGAGAAATCCAACATCCAGAGAAATAACTAGAAAGAACTGAGCCTGAATCCTGATGGAAGCAAACTAAATGATCTTTTTCTTTTCATTGTTTGGTTTCATTTCTTCTTTACCATCTTTCATCAGACCTAGTACAATACGTCTTTGTCATTGAAATAATGTCTAATATGAATGTATTTGCAGATCCTATACTGGACTATATGCTGTCGTGAGGGGAGGGGGAAAGGAAGTAAAGGAAATTTGAAAACCAAGGAAAACTAAACTAATAAATTAATTTAAAAAATAGGAAATAGCTAAAAAAAAAAAAAAAGAACTAGAGGGCAAAATAAAGGTTGAAAGTATCCACCAATCACTTCTTTGTCTTTTTTTTTCTGCTTTTTGGAGGGCACTTGGAGTTAAGTAACTTGCCCAAGGTCACATGGCTAGGTTTTTGTTTGTATGTTCGTTAAGTGTCTGAGGCTGGATCCTAACTCAGGTCCTTCTGACTCCAGTGCTGATGCTCTACTCACTGTGCCACCTAGCCACCCCCACCAGTCACTTCTTGAAAAAAGATACCAAAAATAAAACTCCTAGGAATATTATGGCCATGTTCTGGAGTTCCCAGATCAAGGAGAGAATACTGTAAGTAGCAAAGTAGAAACAATTTGAATACTGTGGAAACACAATCAGGATAACACAGGATATGCCAGCTTCTACATTGAAGCATAGAAGGGCTTGGAATATGATATTCTAGAGGTCAGAGGAGCTGGGATTTAAACTAAGAATCACTTATCCATCAAAACTGAGTATCATATTTCAGGAAAAATATAATCTTTCAGTGGAATAGAGTACTTTCAAGCGTTCATGATGAACAAAATATAGTGAAATAGAAAATCTGACATTTTGATGTAAGCAGCAAGAGAAGCATTAGAAGGTAAATATGGAAAAGAAATTATAAGGAACTTATCAAAGTTGAACTATTCACATTCATACATGGAAAAGTGATAATTGTATCTTATGAAACTTTTCTCAGTATGATAATAGCTGAAGGGATTAGAAATGTTTGTGTGTGTGTATATATATACATATATATGTATATATATACACACATACATACATACATACACACAAACATATATACATATAGGAGGGTATATATGTGCATAAATACATATGTAAGTGAGTGTATATATGTGTACAGGTATACACAGAGAAAGGGCACAGGACCAATTGAATAGGAAGGGATGATACTCAAAAGGTGAAATTGAGAGGAGATAGAGGAAGATAATAAGAAGAGATGGGGAGAAAAAGAATCAGGTAAATTATCTCATATAGAATAGGCAAGGGAAAACTGTTATAATAGTAGGGAGGAACAGGAATGCAAACGGTAATGCTTGAACCTTACCCTCCTTTAATTTGGCTTATGGATGGAATGACATACACACTAGATAGGGTGTTCTAAAGGACAGTAGGGGGAATGTGATGAGAAGGTGGATGATAGAGGAGAGGGAAGGTCAGGGGTGGGAGGGAAATTCAAATCATACACTTTTGAAATGGGACAAGGTCAAAGTAGAGAATAGAACAAGTGGGGGGCGGAATAGGATGGAGAAGAATAGAGTCAGTCTTTCACAATATATCCACTATGGAAATGTTTTGCATAGCTACACACATAGAACCTGTATTGAATTGCTTATCTTCCCAGTAAGGGTGAGGGATGAGGGAGGAAGGGAAAGATGGTGGAATTGAAAGTTTTAAAATTAAATGTTTAAAGAAATGTATATATGTATTTTTTTTTTCATGCAACTGGTAAATAAGGCATACTAGCACTGGGGAATAGAGATCCAACTTGTCCTAATGGAAAGCCAGAGGGGGGATGGGGAAGGATATAGTAGAGACCAGATTGGGGGAGGGGGTATTCAGTGGGATCACTTTTTTGGGTTGGTGAGTAGGGGATAGATGTGGAGAAAATTTGTATCTCAAAATTGTTTGGAAATGAATGATGTAAACCAAAAATAAACATCAGATTTAATGTAAAAAAAATAAATTTTTTGTTGGCTTAGACCTAAACATATCACTTTTAGGCATATATTCCAAGGAATACAAAGGAAGAAAGTAAGATTTAATGTATATGGAAATATACATTGTAACACTTGTTTGAGGGATAAGAATGAAGATAAACTTCTACTAAAATAAATATACGTTCCTTGGGGAATGACTAAATATATGTGTAAGTAATTATACTAATACTCTTGTACTAAAAGTGGTACAAAAAGGAAGGATACAAGCATTCCTCAAAGATATAGTAGGTTCAGTTCCAGACCAGCACAATAAAGTCAATATTGCAATAAAGTCAGTCACGTGAATTTTTTGGTTTCCCAGAGCATGTAAAAGTTATATTTACACTAAACTGTAGTCTATTTTGTATGTAACAGTATTATGACTAAAAAAATCAACATACATAACTTACTTAAAATACTTGATTGCTAAAAAAAATGCTGTCATAAATTTTTTTTGATGGTGGGGGGGGGTCTTGCCTCCATGTTAATGGCTGCTGATTTATCAAGGTGGTGGTTGCTGAAGGTTGGGGTGGCTGTGAAAATTTCTTAAAATAAGACAATAACAAGCTTTATGAAAGAGCTTGCCTCTCCCTTTCCCTTGAGCATTCAGAAGTCATTGTAGAGTTGTTAACTGGCCTAATTGTCAACATTTATGTATTTCAGAAAATGTGCAAGCCTGAGGAGAGGGAAAGACAGAGGAACAGCCAGTCAGTGGAGCAGTTAGAAGGAAGCATTTATCAATTAAGTTTGTTGTATTATAGGGGCACGGCTCATGGTACCCCCAAACTATTACGATAGCAAGATCAAATATCACTGATCACAGATAAGCATAGCAGATGTAATAATGATGAAAACATTTGAAATATTGTGAGAATTGACAAAATGTGACACTGAGACATGATATGAGCCCATATTGTCAGGAAAAATGGTGTCGATAAAATTGTGACAAGGCATCACAACAAACTTTCAATTAAAAAAAAAAGTCATCATTTGCCACGTTCAGCAAAGCGAAGCATGATAAAATGAGGTTGACCTCTATAGACCAATTTGGGAAGGCTTGATTGAAATGATTAACAGTCAAGAAAACAATATACATGGTCACAAAAATAAAATGGAAATTGCGGTAAACATGATTGAAGATTTTATAATTGTTACTTATGTTAGACATGGAAAAAACGTTGTAGGAGAACAGGTGTGGGATATCCTGTATACTGTTAATCACAGTCAATATGTCAGTTCGTTTTCCCAAAGTGTCACCCCTCTTCTCAACCACATCTTTTTATTAGAGGAATGAGGAGTAGGTTAGGAAGTTCTCTTTAGATTAGGAAATTGGTGATTTTTTAGGAAGAATTTCTTTGTCCTGGTAAGTGCTGATGCCTTGTCTACCTTTTGTTGTTGGTCAGTTGTTATCAATCATGTCCTACTCTTTGTGACTCTGTTTGGATGCTTTCTTGGCAAAGATACTGTAGTATTCTGCCATTTCCTTCTCTAGATCATTTTACAGTTGAAGAAACTGAAGCAAATAGGGTTGAGTGACTTACCCAGAGTCACACAGCTAATAAGGGTCTCAGGCAATATTTGAAATCAGATCTTCGTGATTCCAGACCCACATCTCTATCTAGTATGCTACCAAGCTACCTTTTTGTCCTAAACTGCTTTCAATGTGTTTTTTTTTCCTCTCTAAATTTTTTAGTGTTTTTTTAGTATTTATATATATTTGAAACATTTAATTTTAAGACCTCGAATTTCAGATCCATTCCCTTCCTCCCTTGTCACCCATTCCCTCTGGGAAGATAAGTAATTCAGTTTATGTTGTACATGTCTAGCTATGCAAAACATTACCACAGTAGATATATTGTACAAGGCTGCTTATAACTCCCTCCCACTCATCCCACCCCCCACCTGATCCATTCCCTACCTGATTCTGTCCCTCTTTGAAAGTGGGGACTTCCAACTTCCCCTCCCCCCAAGGATACCCTCCCATCCATCATCCCTCTTCTCATCCCCCTTCCCCCTATTCTGCTCCAGGTTGAGATATCCCATTTAGTATGTATGTTATTCTCCTCCTGAACCAAATTTAATGAGAATGTGGTTTTGCCTTTTTGCCTTCCTATTCTTCCCCTCCCTTGCAGCCACTTCCCCTTGCCTCTTCTACATGAGATAATTTAACCTACCCTGTGTCTCCCCATTTCCTCTTGCCACTTTCCTCTCTCACCTCATAATTTCACCCCTTGAGTATCCTCCTTTCCCAACAAATTCAACCTATGCCCTCTATCCATATATAATTGTAAACATATATACACACATTCACATATGTATTCATGTGACCATACACCCTTCTTCCATTATTTTCATACTGAGAAAGATTTCATCAGTCACAGTTACTGTTTTTTCATATAGGAATGTAAATAGTTCAACTTTTATAAGTTCCTTTTGATTTCTTTTCCCTGATTACCTTCTCAGGCATTTCTTGCTTCTTGTGTCTGGATGTCAAATTTTCTATTCAACTCTGGTTTTTTCCTCAAGAATGCTTGAAAGTCCTCTATTCCACTGAATAACCATATTTTCCCCTGAAACAAAATACTCAGTTTGGCTGGGTAGGTGACCCTTGGGTTCAGTCCCAGCTCTTTTGCCTTCTGGAATATCATATTACATGCCCTTTGATCCCTCAGTGTAGAAGCTGCCAGGTCCTGGGCTATTCTGATTGTGTTTCCACAATATTGAAATTGTTTCTTCCTGGCTGCTTGTAGTATTTTCTCCTTGATCTGGGGATTCTGGAACCTGGCTATAATATTCCGGGGAGTTTTCTTTTTGGGATCTTTTTCAGGAGGTGATTGGTGCATTCTTTCAACCTCTATTTTGCCCTCTGGATCTAAAACATCAGGGTAATTTTCCTTGAGAATTTCTTGAAGGGTGATTACTAGGTTCTTTCTTTGATCATGGCTTTCGGGTAGTCTAATAATTTTTAAATTGTCTCTCCTGGATCTATTTTCCAGGTCAGTGGTTTTTCCCATGATATATTTCATATTGCCTTCTAATCTAAATTTTTTAACATGTACATGTTGCATTTCTGGTAGAATGTAAGCTCCTTGACAATAGAGACAAGCTATCTATCTATCCATTTATATTAATATCTATATCTATGTATAGACATCTAGATATTGGTTTATAATTTTATATAGATAGATAGACAGACTACCTATGTGTGTATATATGTTTATATATATATTTATATATATATATATATATATATATATATATATACACATATACATACATATACATATATTATGTATGTATGTGTTGTTGTTGTTGTTGTTGTTCATCTGTTTCCAAAGAGGAACAAATGACCTCATGTGGTGACGTCTAAATTGTATTGGTCCAGTAGGTATGTTTAGGTAGGGGGCATGACTTCTTTGTAACCACTTAATGCTCCAAAACTTCAGAGTTATCCTTCATTCCTGCAAATTTTCCCTTCCTCTATCAGACTAGTTCTTGAAGGACACAAGAGAGGCTTCCCAGTCATTGTTATCGGAGAATTCTAGGAGCTTGATTATTGAAGGTGTGAAGAGCTTGTGGGGTCTAACCTATCACTTTGTACTTACCATTCTGGCATTTTCCCAGAGCTTGGCTTTTCTGTTTCCTGGTTTTGATTCCCCTGCAGTTCTCTTGAGACCACATAAAATAGAAGTGCTTATGTAATGGTAGTTCACTGACTCACTGGATTGAACCCACTGATTTCTAGCTTTCACAGAGGCTCTTAACTTATTCTGCTGGAACAGGTTAAACATTGTTCCACTGATGAGGTATGGGCTCTGGGAGCCCCCTCTCCTTGAGTCCTTGAGGTACATGCTCTTAAACTCTGATTAAATCTTCTCATTTGATGAGGCATTTGCATGAGGCAATAAGCCTTACATTGTGGCTGATCCCAAGCCTCTGTTACTAGACTTCCCACCCTTGAGCCTATGAAAATATCAATCCACCTTTGAACTAGCCTAGCCCACCATTGTCTGTACTCTCTGGGTGGCCTCCAGCAACTTCCCACCCTTAATCACTCATTGACCTCATTGACTCTTCCTGAAGACACTCCCCAAACCCCTCCTCTTGAACACTCCTAGATTCCTCCCAAAATCTCTTGAAAAGAAGACCCTATATTATCTCTATGTTTGTGAGACTCCCATAGAATAGTGAGAGCACCATAGAGCTCCATAGAATACATAGAATGGCTCAGCACAGGCTTACTCTTTGCCCAGTACAAGTGAACTTTTAATAAACTTTACTTTTCTTTGGCTGAGAGAAGACTTGAGTCAAATTCATTTGGCAGGGCCCATTGTGTTGGTATTTTAGGGTCTCCAGAGCAACTCTAACCCTTTTTATGGGAAACCTCTTCATCACCCTAAAGTGGCACCTTGGAACTCACTTTAAAACCCAGCAGAATCAGGAGCCTTGATTGAGAGCTAGGAGGGATCTTAGAGGACATGGTGGCAAGCTGCAGGATTTTACATACGAGGAAGCTGAAGCTCGGGTCAGAGATACTGAATGCCCAGAGTCATACAGGAACTAAGTGGCAGAGTCAGAGCTTAGATATAGAAAGTTAGGGAGCTAGAGAGACACACATGCGAACACAAAGACTCACATCCACACCCCCACACACAAATACATCCACCACCCTACACACACACAAGCACACACACTCACACATACAAACACGCACACACACACAAACACACACACTCACACACATACAAACACAGATACACACACAGCACAATGTTGGACATAGAGTAGGTAGATAATGAAGGCTTAGTGGATGATTGATTTGAATAAAGATAAACTGTCTCAATTAAATCATTTAAAGTATGGTATAGGCATTGCTCTGCTCCTCCCCCATCCAGTTCTGATTGATTCAGTCCAGAAAGATTTTTAGTTAACAAAGTGAATTAAGAATTTGAAATGGTTAGGGTGAAGTTAAACCTTTCCATGGTATATAGTAGCTCCTCCTGCTCCATAAGCTGATCTCCTCAAATCTCATTATTCTGTAGACTGACTCAGTTCTAGATACTCAACACGTTCTCCTTCCCTCAGCACTCTCTTCCAACTGAAGGAGTAGAGGAGCAATACACTCCTTCCAAAACCTTCCTTGAAACTTCACAGGTAAACTCTTCATTTCCCACCTAGCATTCACCCCCACACCTGAGTAAACCTCTCTGTCCTTGGTCTCCCAAGGAATGTTGTTCAAAGAAGCAATTTTCTTTTTGGTTGCTGCTACTAGGTTTGGGAATGCTCTAGATGAGGAATTGTTAATTAAAAAACAACAGCCAAAACCTCATGTCCTATTTTGCAATAAAGCCTATGCACTCATCATGATAATGCCTTTAAATCCCAAATAAAATAAAATAAAATAAAGGAAGGCAATTACATCAAAATACATGGTTGTTCTTAATTTGAGCATTCATGGACCCCAGGTTATGAACCCCTACTCTACACATAATATGCAGAAATTTCAATAAAGCATCCAATAGATAACTTGGTTCTCTATTTATTGCTGCAGTTGAATGGTGAGTGATAGATATTTGTAAAACTTGGTAATAGGAGTTGACTGACTGGACCTAAACACTGGCTATTACTAAATTGATGCCAACCTCTCTAGGGGTTTTCTAGTGCAGTATCCAGGAGGTCTCCCTTTGCCTTTGTGGCTAACTTTTTTTTCAAATGCCTGGGATAAAGGTTTAAATGTCATTCTTGTCACATCGATAGACAAAATTGAAAGCAGAAAGAAATCTAACAGGTTCGGTTGGGGGTACAAAAAGTTGTTATAGCTTACTTATACATAGAATGGAATAATATCAACTTTAATTTTGATAACTGGAACTTTCTAAATGTATAAATGTGATAAGAAGCTCTCTCCTCTAGAGCTAATGTGAAGATCAAATGAGATAATACCTGTAGAGCTCCAGGATGGAGAATTTGAGGGTCAGTCGTCTCTTTGAAGATGATTTGGGAGTTTTAGTGTTCTGCAGGCTTCATATGAGACAACCATGTGACATGGCAGATAAGAAAATAAATATCATCCTCGATGGTATGAGGGGTTCTACTGCTCAAGAAAGGTTGAGATTCTTCTGTATGCTGCCTTATTAGACTAAATTGGCAGTTTAGGGTTCAGATCTGGGCACATTTTAATATAGAACTGTATAGAACTGTATATAGACTGTATAGAATGAATATCTGGAAGAAGACAGTTAGTATGCAAGGGGAAGAGGGACAGGATACTATGGTATAGACATGGTACATGCTGTATATACTATAGTTATAGTATATGTAAAGAGGTCTGCTCTGAAAAATACTCAAAAGTGAAGGAGAGTTGCATTCAGGTAGATGAAGAGTTATCATCCAAAAAAAACAAAAACAAAAACAAAACCATACTAGGAAAGCTAGGGGCCCTTTCTCAATTCTCCTTTTCCTTGGTTCCTCTAAGGTATTTGGCTATGTTCATCATTCTCTTCTCTTGCTAATCATTCTGTTGATCACTCTCTTCTCCTGGCAGTGATTGTTATATTGATCATTCTGTCTTCTCCTGGTTTGATCACTGTTTTCTCCAGGGGTTGATCATTCTGACTTCTGGGCTCATCACTTTGACTTCTCCTGGGCTCATCACTCTGTCTTCTCCTTGTTTGATCACTCTGTCTTCTCCAGGGGTTGATCATTCTGACTTCTCCTGGGCTCATCACTCTGGCTTCTCCTGGGTTCATCACTCTGTCTTCTCTTGGGTTTGATCACTCTGTCTTCTCCTGGGCTCATCAATCCATCTTATCCTGGGCTCATCACTCTGTCTTCTCCTGGGCTTATCACTCTGTCTTCTCCTGGGCTCATCACTCTGACTTATGTGGAAATTGATCACTCTGACTTCTTCTGGGGTTGATCACTCTTTCTTCTCCTGGTTTGAGAAGTCCATCTTCTCCTGGGGTTGATCACTCCGTCTTCTACTGGGCTCATCACTTTGTCTTCTCCTCAGCTTATCACTCTGTCTTCTCATTTGATCACTCCATCTTCTCCTGGGGTTGATCACTCTTTCTTCTCCTGGTTTGATTACTCCATCTTCTCCTGGGCTCATCATTCTGTCTTCTCTGGAAGTGGATCGCTCTGTCTTCTCCTGGTGTTAATCACACTGTCTCCTGGGGTTGATCACTCCATCTTCTCCTGGGCTCATCACTCTGCCTTCTCCTGGGCTCATCATTCTGTCTTCTCCTGGGCTCATCACTCTGTCATCTCCTTGTTTGATCACTCCATCTTCTCCTGGGCATCTCTGGAAGTTGATCACTCCATCTTCCCCTGGGCTCATCACTCCATCTTCTCCTGGGCTCATCACTCTGTCTTCTCCTGGGGTTGATCACTCTTTCAATCATTCTCTCTTTTCTTTACATTTTGCAGTTTCATTATTTTGCTCTCTCACCTTTCCTATATACTAAAGGGCTCCTCAATCTCTTTTGCTTGATCTCCATTCATATCCTTCCTTCTTATCATGAGTGCTCTCCACAGATCTGCCCTGGTTCAATTGTTAAGGTTTGGTCATTTCAGCCCGACCTCATAGTTAACATTTGGCTACTTCACTCCACATACACAGCTACCACCCACCTTTAGGCTCTGATAACTCACTGTCATATTGTGATAGCTTTTGAGTTTGTCATGTGATGTCTAGTCTCTGACCTCTCTAATTCATCCTTTTCAAAGCAATTGATGGATTTCTAAAATGCACTTTGGATCATGTTCTTCTCCTGTTCAAGAACTTCCATTGCTTTCATCTGGTCTCTAGCATAAAAAGGACGTTTTTCAGTTTGTTATTCAAAGACCTTACCAGTACATAGGACTCCAGGCTCCCTTTAGATGATTATTGCACATTATTTTCCCTCCTACCTTTTGTTCCATCTAAATTATCCAATATGCTGTGCCTCCTCCATGTCAATCCGCTGTCTGTGCCTGTGCCAGGTGACTGGATGGTCTTCCTCCTCAGCTAGACTGTTTACCTTGGCTCTCTCTAAAGCAATGTTCATGAACCTTTTCTTATGCAAACTATTTTGTATTCATTTTATACTGATTAGATGGAAGGAGCACAGTGTTTACCCTAATAGAGTGTTAGCTACTAGAGGCCTTTTTTGTCTTTGTATGAACAACCCCTAACACTATGCCTCACACATCATAGCTGTTTGAGATATGGTTATTGAATGAATGAAAGAATATGTAAAACGAATTGCATGCTTTATACTTGATCCTAAAGGGTGGGGATGGGAACAGTAGGTAGAATTTGCAAAGAGGCAAATTTCAGCTTTTGGTGAAGGGGGGCAGCAACCAAACAAAGCCTTCTTCCTCCCAGTGGGAATTGGGGAAAACTTACCAGAGTGCTTAGGTAGTTGAGAATTCCTCCCATCTCTAGCTGAATGACTTTGAAACTAGGAGATGATATGTCAGCTCTGGGATCCTGGAATTCTCTGCCATGTACCACTCTGCCCTGGGGTGTCTGGATTTCTATTCTAGTGTTCATTTTTGCTAATCCTGCCACTGACCCAGGTGTAGTCCCTGATATTGGCTGCACCTCCTGTAGTTGCTACCCAATGCCCAGAGAATTACTGAACAAAATTAATACCCAGTGCCCAGGGAAGCCTGCTACTCCTCTGATCTTTTCTACGCCAAACCCATTGTGTCCAGCTGGATATACAATCTCCATCGCATTTTTATGGGAGTTATGCATTCACTCATTTGGCGAGTTTCATCAAAAATAGAAAATAGAATGGTAGCATTCAATTTATTGCTAAGGACTAATCCACTAGACCTGGTCTTCTTTGAGGACTTAGATACCCGCTACTGCTGCTTAAGATGGAAGCCCACAACTGGGCCCTGGGAATCTGCAATTCACCCTCCATTTGAAATTAAAAAAATCAAGAAATTCAGAATTCTCACTTCTAATTATGTTCTTGAGATTGCTAAAATTGACCTAAAATGAGAAATATGAATATTGCCTATAGTCACCAGAGGCAAATCAGTTCTTACTTTTATTTCAGGTAATACTTTTCTGTAGCTTATAAAAATGCAAAGCTCTTAAATAGAGTGTGTAGAGAGCTCTCAATGTGTCTCTCTGTCTCTTTCTTTCTCTCTCTTTCTGGCATTCATGTGATAGGTAAAATAAAACTAAGAAGCTATGAAGATACAATGCTGAAAAGTAAATGAGGTTTCCAGAAGTGCGATATGGCCAGCCTCAGAAGCATAGGCTCAAACCCAGAGATTGAGAGGCAATTGGGGTTAAGTGACTTGCCCAGGGTCACCCAGCTAGTAAGTGTCAAATATCTGAGGCCAGATTTGAACTTAGGTCCTCCTGATTCCAGCACCAGTGCCCTAGTCACTGCACCACCTAGCTGCCCCCAAAGAATGTTTTTTGAGAATTCCATGCTACTGTTTGAGTTATATTAACTGCCTAATAATAATAATAATAATTAATAATAATAACAACATACACTTACATAGTGTTTCAAGATTTGCAAAGCATTCATGTAGAGCATCTCATTTGATTCTCCAACAATCCCAGAGGGGAAGGACTATTTTGTAGATGAGGAAACTGGCACTGAGAGAGGTTAAGGGACTTCTCTAGAGTCATGCAACTAAGTGTGACTTAACTAACCTGAAGGTAGTATTTGATATTAGATCTTCCTTATTCCGTGTGCAGTACTTTCTTCACTGTATTACTAGTGCTCCAAAGGATCACGTTATGCTACTGACCTCACCACCTACTAAAAAGAAAATGTAACTTTCCAGAGGCTCCACGAAGACCAGCCTTTTAGGCATTGATTTGACTCAACAAGGAGACTGCCCAATATGTTAATTTCTCCCCAATGTAGGATGTGGGCCTGCCAGCCTCAGGACTGGCTCATCTCTGCAACATGTTGGGAGTATCTCGAGTCAATATTGTTGGAATGCTTTTGCTCTTTTCAGTTTGAGATGTTTTCTTATGTTCAATAAATCAGCAACATATTTAAAATCAAATACAGCTAGGTGGTTCAGTGAGTAGAGCACTGGCCCTGAAGACAGCAGAACCTGAGTTCAAATCCGGCCTCAGACACTTAACACCTACTAGCCGTGTTACCTTGGTCAAGTCACTTATCCCCAATTGCCCTCCAAAAAGCAAAGAAAAAAATCAAATACAGTTCCTAAATGCATAGTATGCATCTAATTTTCTTGGATTGTCCTCTTGAATTTAGTCTTTAATATCATGCATTCCATGGATCTTCTCAAGGAAAACATTGTGAAATATAAAGGGGGAACAAACAGCCTTTGGTGTGGGTGACAATTGCCAGCCACACAATCTCGTGCAGTTCTACCCATCAAAATGTGGAGACAAGGCAGGGTGTTTTTGTGCTGAGTATTTGTTGAATACAAATTTCTGTTTGACTCAGTAGAAGAAAATATCCTTTGGTCCTCTTCCATAAGAAGGAGTCTATCTTGCGTAGGTTAAGCTCAAGACAGAATTCATGACAGCTTTTAATAGTCACTGTTCCAACAACTCATCACCCACTCACCCAACTGGTAAAGAGGCAATAGGAATCAAATTTGGACAGTCCTTGGACAGCAGAACTGGCAACCAGCCCCAAGCTCAGAGCTCATGCTGTAGTAGAAGCCCTTATGGGAGACCTGCACAATCATCTCCAGGTTACAGGGAGCCAGGCAACCACTTATGAGAGGCATTCAGAAACATCCCTTAGCACAAAGGGTAAAAGGATATTCAGGACTGCAGAAGCTGGGACTTGAAGTAGTTGGCAGTTTCAGTGGAAACAGGTAGGAGAAATCACATTGTGCATTGAATCCATTAAGCTGTGCTGTAGAACATCTCCCCAGCTGAGAGCAGAGGACTTGAAGAGGCCACAGAGATTTAGTACAAGGCAATATGAATATGAAATGTGAATCAGCTTTCCAAAATGGCCTAACTTGAGTTTTGAGGCTGAAGGCCTTGTCTACAGTTTTCATATTGTTTAGGAAAATATGCCTGAAGGAAAATCAGGAATGGGAAGTTCCTGTTGTTGCTTAAGGAAATAAGTCAAGAGTTGAAGATATTTCTTTCTGAAGGACAAAGTAGCCCAAGACAATAAGGAAGCTGGTACCACCCTATTTCATTCAGGAAAGGAAGGACATCCTGGGCAATACCTCTACGAATTTCAGTCAAAGTTGATGCTTTAGAACTGGGTTCCAGTGGCTTTTGAGGTGACTTTTAGTATACCCTGGCCAATAAAAGCACAGCATATTTCTTGCATAGGAAATGTTTGGCAGCTCCAATTCTGAGAAAAGACAAATGTAATAAGAGGAAAAACCAACACAACTAGAAGATGAATATTA
The DNA here is from genome assembly GCA_011680675.1 of Gymnobelideus leadbeateri. Taxonomy (NCBI): domain Eukaryota; kingdom Metazoa; phylum Chordata; class Mammalia; order Diprotodontia; family Petauridae; genus Gymnobelideus; species Gymnobelideus leadbeateri. The sequence goes on along the minus strand of WOXC01005208.1, from coordinate 439,140 downwards.
GCATACCCAGTCTTACCTACACACCCTATTTGTTCTTTTTTTGTCTCTTATCTTTGTTTCTCCTTTTTCTTTTCTGGCACCCTCAGTGTTCACATTTGTGTAGGCCACAGTGGCCAGTCCAGAGCACTCTAACCCCTCCCAAAGAGTTATAAGCACTAGATTGCTTGATCCAGCCTATAGCTTAGTGTCTGGCTCATATTTTATTACTTGAACATATTGAACTCAAATGACTACTACTATTCACCTGCACTTTATTCTGCCATCCCCCTCCATTTATGATTGTTCTTCTTTTGTCCAAAATACTTTCCTGGAATTAGGTCTGAGTTAAAGACACATGCATGCATACATGCATACACACATATACACATAAACATAATATGCATGTATACATGCATGCACATATATGCCCCCCACTTTCTTATTTCCTCTAGGAGCACACAAATTGCCTATGTCCATATTAATATATAGATTATATCTAGATAAGCAGTCAGAAAAGGAACTTTGGCAAAACCTTGAGACTAAACAGTGACCATAACCTGTCCAAAAAATTATTAACTAGAGCATGCTATGCAGGGCAAATATTATAATGTGAAACCTTCGGAGCATTATCCCTGAGTTCTGTTGCAGATAAAGTGTTGCAAAAATGACCTTCAACAAGGAAATACATTTTTAAAAATCTCTTTTTACTCTGTCAATGAGAGGGGATAAGAATATGTGCTACCAATCTTGCATAGATAACAGTGAAATAAAGAGCAAAAGCTGCACAGTGATCAGCCAAGAAAGGTGCTGGTAGCAATAACAAGCGGCATTGTTTACCACATTTTCCATTTCGTTATGTGCTGTAATGGGCGAGTGACCTGATATTGAGTTGGTCTTGCTTTGTTGATCACTTTCGTATCATGCAAGTTTGTTTCACAAAATAGATTATGTTTTATGATATCTTCCCACTTAAAGGGAAGCGGATCGTTACATGCCTGATTTCATCTAATGGAGAGATTTATTGTCATGGTGAAGTGAAAACGTGATAAATGTCTTTCCTAATTCTACCTCTTTCCAATCTGCATATTTCACATTTCAATCAAATCCAACTGATTGCTGAACAGTGACTGTGCACTGAAATCCTTAAAAAATAAAAAAAAGAGGGGCGGCTAGGTGGCGCAGTGAATAGAGCGCCGGCCCTGGAATCAGAAGGACCTGAGTTCGGAGCTGGCCTCTGACACTTAATCCACAGAAACAAAAACCTAGCCGTGTAACCTTGGGCAAGTTACTTAACCCCGATTGCCCTAAAGGGGCGGCTAGGTGGCGCAGTGAGTAAGAGCGCCGGCCTCGGAGTTTGGATGACCCGAGATCAGATCTGGCCTCAGAAAATGAGCACCCACGCATAAATCAAATGACTAGCTGTGTAACCTTGAGCAAGTTACTTAACCCCAATTGCTTAAAAAAAAAAATAAAAATAAAAATAAAAAAATAAAAAAAAGTAAAGAAAAAAACCAACCATGGATGGAAATCTATATGTTGAGGAGATCCAGCTTTGAGGACAAAGCTTCTGACTCTTTCTGAGAAAGGGTGTTGGAACTTTGAAAAGGGAAATCAAGGCTTGGCTGTATTTTCAGAGACCAAACACAGGCACTCTCAACCCCCACAGATGAGACAGAGGTGGCTCAGTTTGAGGAAATGGATAGATCAGCAGATTCAGAGCATCAAGCAGTGCAGTACTTTTCTTGGTTTTCTATCATCTTTGGCCAATATTTCCCTCCCTGTCTCCACTCCTCTGTAAAATGCTATGGCTTTTGGCACATTGGGCTCCACTTTCCTGTAGCTCCTGCCATCCATGGGCTTAATTCTATGAATTGAGAATCTGGCACCAACAATTCTGTGAGCCATGCAGAACAAGGGAGAAATAGTTTGGCTTTATTCCATAGAGTGTAGAGAGAACTAGACTGGCAGGAGGCAGAAGAACTCTTTATATGAAAGACCCATGCATGGGCTGATAAGATTTAAAGACTCGAGTATACGGGAGTGAAAAGAGCAATGGGCTGGCCATCAGGGAAGCTGGGGTCTAGGCTGAGATATGTCATGATTTTAGTGACATGAGATCAGTTTCTTCATGCCCTTGATCCTCAGTTTCCTCCTTCATTAAAGAACACCTGAATAGCATGATACACCCTCTGTACAAAGCACCTAATCCTGCCATTCTGTTTTCCCATAAGATAGTGGGAATAGCTGCTGTTATCTGGGGGCTCTGGGGACCAGAGAGGCCAATGTCCCAGCACAGAATCAGTGAGGACAATAATGAGGCAGAATATATTGGATAAAATAAACAGGTCCTTTAAGACCATCCAAGGAATTAGCAGAGGACACATGGAGAAGAACCCTAATTAGGATCAGATAATGGGACAAATAAGCCTCCTGCCTCTGAAGTGCCATTACTGGGAGTGTTCATTCAGGCATCTAGTGTTAGGACAGGGGAGGGCAAGAGCCTGAGGATGATGTGTCTGACTTATAAGAAACTGTGCCTTCACTAGTGGGGAGCCTATTATCATCAGTGACAACCCCAAACCTTCCCCTATTTGGCAGAATAGAATGGGCTAAAAAAATCCACCACATTTGTACCTAGATTGGTGATGGACCTCTCCAAATTGAACTTGGCTGGATCTTAGATGGTAGACTTGCAGGCCATTACCAAAGCCCTTACTTAGAATCTTTCTGATTTGAGAGAATTTTGGAGGAGGTGAGCTTTGCTGACATCTCTCTGAATACCCCAGTGTTCCAGTGAGGGGTGCAAACATTACTTTAGTGGAGGGAGGGGATCCGTAAAAATAAACAAATAAAAAGTAAAACACTGAATTGGAACAACATACCGAAAACCAGGTGGATCAGGTGTGTGCCTTTCTTCGTAGGGTGATGTCCATCACTAGTTTACCAATGAATTCAGTCCCAATATGCCACTGGAAACTATCACTACCCCAAGGAGTATGTGAAATCAGATTTTCCAAATAAATGAACTTTATGTATTAAAGTAAGCACAAGCCAGTAACAATAACGATTGCAGGAATTTGAGTGGTTTACTAATTTTTTAATGATTTTCAATTTTTAATCTTCTTTGTTTTAGTTGAGAAACTAAATGTGTGTGTGTGTGTGTGTGTGTGTGTGTGTGTGTGTGTGTGTGTTGGAGAGAGAGAGTGACAGAAATAGAGAGAGGAAGAGAGAGAGAGAGAGACAGAGAGAGACAGAGACAGAGACAGAGAGACAGAGAGAGAGTGACAGAGACAGAGAGACAGACAGAGAGTATTTTTTCCTAATGGAATAATGTCCCATAGGAGAGAGTAGAAAGGTAACCTAGATACAATATTAGTGTATGAAGGTTCAAAACTGGAGAAAATGCAGAGGAGAGCACCTGACATGAGAAGGACAGTGGAGGTCAGAGATTAGATGAAGAAACGGAAAAAGTCATTCTAAAGAAGAAAAGACTTGAAGGGCCACAAGATTTTTCTTTAGTTATTTTCCAGGGTTACCTAAGAAGGATAGTTTGGGCTTGCTCTCTTTGGCCTCCAAGGATAGAACCTAAGTCCAATGGATGCAAATTACTGAGTCACCTTTAACTCCTTGTAAGAATGTTTTCCTACAAATAAGAGCAGTGCCACGATGCCCAAGTCCTATGGGATGGCCACAAGCCAGCCTCTCTGGCTCTCCCTTCTCAGAAGTCTCTAGCCTGTAGGCCTTGTTGGGCTTGCTTTCCAAAGAACTCGTTTGGCCCTGGCTCAGGTTTTAAGCCTTCTGCAGCTTTTCCCTTCCAGCTACTCAGAAAACCCATGATCCAAAGCCTCCTGTTTCCTCTGTTGGGGATCAAGGGAGCTCCCTCCCTAATGCTATGTCTGAAACAAGGTGAAAGTTTGTACACAAATAAGGAGTAAAAGCAAAGGGAAGACAAAAGACAAAAGGACTGAGAGAAAAGCTATGGACATGATGGGAGCTGTTCCAAGTCAAACACTTTGTCTACAAAAAATAGATTAAGAAGATACAAAAGATTAAGTTCTACATTTTGCCTTGAAGCTAATATAAGCTAAGTCAGAAAATAGACACCAAAATAAAGTGAATTCAATTGCTATGCTTAATGTCTGAAGAAGGCTACTATTGAATAAGTGCTGAGACCTTTGGGGGACATAAAATGACTTCCATTCCAAGGAGGTGAACCTTTGTGTGCATATGTAGACAATAATTTTGAAATTTTGAAAATTAGTATAATAAAAATGTTTTTGGCTGAAAGTACTTCTGATTGTGTGCAGAGTCTACATGTAGATGAATATCTAAGGGTGAATGTATGTGAGTAGAATGGACCAAACATCAGCTCTGACCATGTTATTGACGAGCCAATATGAAATTGAAATCAGAGCCAGGAGCTGGGAGGGCAAACAAAAGGTGAGAAGTCTATTCTTCAATCTCTTTCAAAGCTCAAAGTCTGGGAAGGAGGGGATTGTTCTAAAACAGATTTGGCCTTCATTTGCGACTTATTCTCTCTATTCAGGTCCAGAGTGGTTCGAGGTAAACTTCTGATCAGCACATCCTAGACAAGGCAATGCTATAGGGAAAAGAGTTCTGGGTTTACAGCAAGAGAAGCTAGGCTAGATTCCTGGCTTTTCTATTTACTAGTTGTGTTACCCTGGGAAATTCCCTCTTCCCATCGGACCTCAATGGCTTCATATGCAAAACCAGAGAAGTAGACAAGGTGACCTATAAAATCTATGATGGTGGGGATATTCATTTTTGTACACTTACTGATTTTTGACCAAAAGCTGTTACTCTGCATAATAGTATGCCACTACACACCAAGTTGAATTGAAATATATGAAGAATCATAGAAATTAAATCCAAGTGAAAATTTTCATCAGCTATTATCTTTGAAGATTTGGGGCTGAAGTACTCACTAAATTTACCCTGTTACATTTGAGCAAATTTGGCTGATAGTGGTCAATCATTTTGAAAGTTATTATGAAAAAAATAAGAAAGTTATCATGGACCAAACAGAAAAATTCAAGAAAACTGCCTGATGGTGCTAAAGAGAGTTCTCAGTTTGTTTGGTTTCTCAAATGGTTCTGACAGTTCAGTTCAACTCTTAACTCCAGTGAACATATACACTCATTGATGGGTTAATACAATTGACTTCTCCATTGCGGCTTTTTTCACCAAGAAATCATCTAGGGATAATCATAGTGGGCAGCCTGAGACTTTGCCATGACCACTTTCAATTCACTTGAGTCCCCTTTGACTCAGAATGGACATTTATATAAGTCTGATATGCAGAGTACTTTGGATAGCCACAAAGATAAACTACTAAATCATTCCTATTCTAAAGCTATGTTTGAGACAGCTAAGATATTTAGTTAGCAGAGTAGCACATTTGGAGTCAGGGCACAATAAAGAAATTTGAAATAAAGCAACAAGCATTTATGAACAGTTTGCTGTATGCTAGGTACTATGATAAGTGCCAGAGGCATAAAGAAAAGTCATTTTTCATATTTCCTCAGTAGGATGTAGGCTTCTTTAGGGCAGGATATATATATCTTCCCTTATCTCAAAGAATCACTTAGAATTTATTGAGCACCTACTATGTGCCAGGTGCTGTGTGCTGATGAGAACAAAAAGAAAGGTAAGACAGTTGCTGCTCTTAAGAATCTCACATTCTAGTGGAAACGGGGTCAGAATGTAGAGAAATATGTACAGATAAGATGCTGGCCTAATTAACTGGGAATCGTTTTCAAGGGAAGACACTGACTTTAAGGAGGAGTGGAAGAAATCTTCTACAAAGTCTAAGGAAATCTAGACAGAAGTTATCAGGACCTGCCCTTCCCAAGTTTATTTCTTTGTGATGGCAATTTGGACCATCTTTACCAAGCTCTTAGTCATTGAATGGGTGTGGTCTCAGATAGCAGGAGAACTGGGAAAGGCCTTAATTTAGAAAGGCCCAAGTCACTCACTTCATCCTAGGCCAGGGGTCTTGACCTATGTCTCGCCATCGGACTTCTATGATTAGAGGAGAGAGTGAGGCTGATGACCTTTTGTCTCATCACCCTTGTGATGGCATCGGTGAAGGGTGAGCAATAGAGGAAGCCAGGAGGTGGACACAAGAAGGTCAAGCATTCCAGGCATATATTCGAACTTTAATACTAACTCTTCCACAGATCTGAAGACAACCTGAGTTAGTTGCCCCTGACATTTCTAAGTTGTTGATCCTGAAGAGGTTATTTCTCCCCCTCTCATTCTCAGTCTCTGCCTCTATAAAATGGAAACAATGATAGACCCTAATTTACAGAGTTGTTTTGAATATCAAATAAGAATATATGATTAGTGCTTTATAGTCCTTAGAATGCTACATAACCACAATAATGGTGCAAATGATGGCAGAGATTACAGTTTACTAAAGGGAATATAATATGATAACATATGATGATGGTAAAGAGACAATGATGGTGGGGTGACAGTAGTGATGATGATAAACTTGGTAGAGGAAAACCCTAACTTTAGTGCTTCCCCTAAAAAAGAATTCACCCACAAATATGGCAAAAGGAACATAAGGTTATGTTCATATTCACTGATAGGTGCAAAAGCAGGATTAAGTAGATTCAGTATTTCCCTGATTGTCAGTGCCAAGGGAGACATAAAATGGTGGCACATACTCCCCAAAGAACTTGTACAACCTCCTGGGGTGGTAAAAATGTCTTAGGCCATTCCAAAGTAGGGGGAATTCTCTCTAGATGCACAAAAATGTATGTTCGAGAACAAATTGTGTAAATAAAGAAGAGGAGAAAGAATGGTAATTTCAAGGCTAATGCTATATTACAGAGTGGATGAAAGGAAATAATATGAAATAAGGCTGAAAAGTTAGACAGAAAGCTGACAATTTTAACTTTTTATTACCATAAAAACCTGAAATGAAGGATTTGTATTTTATCTGACAGGCAATAGGTAGCACTGATATTTTTCAATCAAGCAGTAACATGTCACTAACTAGTCTTTAGGAAGGTCACCTTGGCTAGTGTATAGATGATAGATTAGAGAAGTGAGAGATTGATGGCCAAGAATCCAGTTAGAATGCCCTTATAATAGTCCAAGCAGGAGGTGAGGAAAATCTGATTGAGGGTCATGATTGTGTGACTTTAGAAGGAGCAAATGAGAAAGGTTATGTAGAGGTAGAATATATAGAATGTGGCAACAGAACATGAGGGTAATATGGTGGGCTAAGTCAAACACTGCTCTGAAATTATGCCCCTGGCTTACTGGGGAGATGGCGATGCTTTCAACAGACATAGACATTGGGGGGGATGCTAGCATTGAGGAGATAACAATAGTTACGGACATACTAAATTTTGTGATGATGACAAGACATTCATGCAAAAATGTCAGATAGATGTATCATGAGGTTCAAATGAGAAAATGACTATAAATACTTTGTGAAACTTAAAGCATCATATAAACGCCAAAACTTAAGGGAAGAATAAAATTTGAATCCAAAACAAAATAAGAAATGGTGTTTACACTAATGTTTCTCTGATGCCTGCTAGTGGCATGGGGTGTGGGGGAAGAGCAGATTTTTCCCAAAGCTCTGTCCTCCAAACATTGGCCATTTCGGGCTCTAGTTTGGTGTCCAAACACAAAGGGGTCCAGGGTTTGTGACGGTGTGGCAGCAGAAAGAACATTCACCAATGTTGGAAGTACTGTGGATGGAAATACTGTGCTATTGGAGGCCTGAAAAGTGTGTTAAAAGACGCTTCCCTGAGCTTCTGATAAGAATGGATACTTAGTGAATCGTATTTCTGAATATTCATGACCTCTGTTCAATATCAAAGGCCAAAGTATTCTTTGCTCTCTGTCTTAGGATTTCTTCTAGTGACTGGGAACAATTCTTCCCAATGAAAGCAACACCCGAAATAGGAGAAATATACCTGACCCTCCTCCTCTGGGTCCTGTCCATGGGAGGCTGGTCTTGAGGTAGTGAAGTGTAGTTCTATCCAGCTTTGTATTGACCTGAGGTCACATTTATCAAATGGGGCAAAGCCCATATGTCTTCTTTAAGACATGAATAGTGCAAGTGGAATGGAGGCAATGAGGAACAATCTCCTGGTATGTATGACTTGAAATCCAACATCTCAAATACTGGACAGCATCCATCACCCATGAGAATGCTTAAATGAGAGCAAACAGAAGGGAATGGCAGGTCAAGAAGATGATGGCTGAGGTTGTAAAGGAAGCAGGCATGGCCAAATTAATCTGTTTTTTTAGACTTTTAAAAGGATAACTGAATAGTGTGTACCTTTTGTACCTTTTGACCCACGAGTTTTAAATTGGAACAACCAGTGGATTCTCAATTAATAAGCAACAAAGACGTACCCATATTTCCTATAAACCTTAACATTGGGAAGTGTGAGCTTTTCTTTGATGGCTTTTCAGTGAAGTCATTTATACCTTAAAATTTGTAATGGATCCTATGATAAATAAAACCTGAACATGTCTAATATACAAGTGAACAATTGATTAAAATCCTTTTTTGTCCCATTGCTGTCTATTCAATGTTCAGTCACATGATTCACTGGTTCCCACTGATGGCTTGTTCAGTAGACACAGTATTTTATCAGGCTTTCTTTTTGAGAGGAGCTGGATACGTCAAAGCATTGCCCAGGTTGGAAAAACCTTCAGTGCTTTCTTTATAAAATGTTCTCGACTCTGCTATCCATAAATAGCTCATAAGCATATAGTCTCCCCACTGATTTTTGCTTTCTTTTCCCTGATTCCAATTTTCCCCTATCCACAGGATTCAGGTACTCAGAATAATGTGATCACCTACTTTACTGAACCAGGGGAAACGAAAGAAAATAGGTCACATGCTCTTCTATGGAGCAATCTATCTCTTAGCCATCATAGAACTTAGCACAATGCTTGACACATAATAGTCAATTATTAAATTTTAGTTGACTAACAACCTCCTAAACCACTTGCCCTGTTGACCTTGGGTGTGGGGAGAAGTTTCTGATTCAACTGTATCTGAAACTTCTAGCAATGTATAAGGGAAAAGTTTGAACTTCCAACTCCAGATGTATGAATAGAGCACAGGGAAGCAGATGGAGACCAATGAGATAATATGGCTTTCCCTCTAACTCCCAGGTCCAGCAGAATCAATACTAGTTGGTATTCCTTACCCTCTGGACCTGCTCTGCTAATGCTCCCACCCCCACTGCCATCCCTTCTTCAGGGCCTGATCTCACTTAAAACACTTAGCCCCAGCTGTTCCTTTCATGAGGAATGGGTTATCAGACTACGCCTGGCACTGTAGTATAGCTGCAAGGAAGTTGGGCTCCCAAGGACAATGAGAGCAGTAACAAGGCAGCCACCCTCATGGGCCACAGGGCATAGGCTTTGTCACTTCCTTCCCCAGAGCTATCTTCCCTAATATGTAGCCTAGAGAGGGGAAAGGCAGGGGCACTTCCTCACGTATCAGATACTGTCTTTTTTTCCATTACTCTCTGCAGAAAGTTGAGGGCTTCCTGCATATAACCACTCCCTGAGCTAAAATGACCCATCAGATGTACTGTCTATGTGCATGATGGGGTGTTTTTGCTTGTTTCTTTTATTGCTTTAAGGTTTGAAAAAACACTTTCAATCTGTCCTCTCATTTGGTCTCCTAATTTCAGCTTTGGTATTTATAATAATGTTCACATGAAAGTTAAACAAAATAGGTCAATTGTATTAGAGACTGAAAATAAATAATACTTTCTCTTTCCCCCCACCATTTTAGCAAGATAAAATAGCCCTTTGACTCAGAGAAAATGATTCATTAGGGAAACTGATGCCCATGGATATTCTGTGAGAAGAGCAGATGCATAGCATTTTTGAAAGCTGCCTGCAGCCAGCCAATCTTAGGTATTCACAATGTTGGGAATAGCCTCATTATTACCAGTGTCACAATTAGACAAAAAAGAAACTCAGGTGGGACCCAGAGAGCTAGAAGCCCAGGATGATTGCTGGCAGAGGATCACAATATCTGTGAAAGCCACAGAAATCGTGTGTGTGTGTGTGTGTGTGTGTGTGTGTGTGTGTGTGTGTGTGATATATTTTTTTTTAGAAAATGATGAATTAGGGGAGCCAAGATGGCAGAGTAGAAACAGCTCGTCCAAGCCACTCTGCCCCCAGATTCCCTCCAAACTATGTAAAAGGGGACTCTGAACAACTTCTGGAGCCCCAGCACCCACAGAACGACACACAGAAGGTAACCTCCCGCTGAGGAGAGCCCAGCAGCCCTGCAAGAAGGACCAGCGCAGTGGTCTGGGAGTTGGCAGTGTGCAGAGCTCGGAGAGCCAAGCCAAGCCCAGGTCCCCATGAGCCGAGGTTTTAGCCCCAGGGTGGCAGGGCCAGCAGCCTGGTTGGAGGAACACCAGAACACCAGCAGCTGTGGCAACTCCAGAATCATCAACATAAACATGCCTAGGACAAAGTAAGAGGTTAGTGTCCTATGGACTTTGGGACCAGTATTTTGGGGAATGCGTTGGCTCCCTCCCCTGGGGGCTAGAAGCTGCTGAGGAGACACGCCATTTTGTAGTTTTCAGAGGCAGCTCCAGCTCCTGGCCTCCAAATTGTAGGGAGATCCAACGATCAGTCTTGGGGGGTAATCACTCTTGCTTTAACCTCCCTGGATCTGGATTGTGATCTAGGGTGGAAGTCGTGGGTGGGTTTACAGCTTGCCAGAAACAGAAGTTGCCCCCCACATGTTCGGGATGAAAATTCATCTATCTGGCCTTAAAGCCATAGTGTGGCAACAAGCCCAAAAGTCAAGCAATTAAGTGGCAACATGCCAAGGCAAAGGAAACATAAAAATGCAATCCTAGACTCCTATTTTGGGGGCATAGAGTGGGAAAAGGACTGTGAGGTCAGAAGTCCTGCTCCAAAAGCCCCAGGGGAAAACATGAGCGGATTGCAGGCCATAGAAGGACCTTAAGAAGGACTTTAAAAATCAAATAAGAGAAGTGGAGGGAAAATTGGAAAGAGAATTGAGAAGGATGCAGGAAAAGTATGAAATGAGGGTCAACAGCCTGACTGAGGAAAACAACACCTTAAAAAATAGACTGACTCAAATGGCAAAGGAGGCCCAAAAGGGCAATGAGGAGAAGAATGCCTTAAAAGTCGAATTTGCCAGATGGAAAAAGAATCTCAAAAGTTCACTGAGGAGATTCATTCCTTCAGAGTTAGACTGGAGCAAATGGAAGCTAATGACTTTATGAGAAATTAAGATGCTGTTAAGCAGATCCAAACAAATGAAAGATTAGAAGCCAATGTGAAATATCTCACTGACCTGGAAAATAGATCCAGGAGAGACAATTTAAAAATTATTGGACTACCTGAAAGCCATGATCAAGGAAAGAACCTAGAAATCACCCTTCAAGAAATTCTCAAGGAAAACTGCCCTGATGTTTTAGATCCAGAGGGCAAAATAGAGGTTGAAAGAATCCACCGATCACCTCCTGAAAAAGATCCCAAAAGAAAACTCCCAGGAATATTATAGCCAGGTTCCAGAATCCCCAGATCAAGGAGAAAATACTACAAGCAGCCAAGAAGAAACAATTTCAATATTGTGGAAACACAATCAGAATAGCCCAGGACCTGGCAGCTTCTACACTGAGGGATCAAAGGGCGTGGAATATGATATTCCAGAGGGCAAAAGAACTGGGAATGAACCCAAGGGTCACTGACCCAGCCAAACTGAGTATTTTGTTTCGGGGGAAAATATGGTCATTCAGGGGAAAAGAGGACTTTCAAGCATTCTTGAGGAAAAAACCAGAATTGAATAGAAAATTTGACATCCAGACACAAGAAGCAAGAGATGCCTGAGAAGGTAATCATGGAAAAGAAATCAAAAGGAACTTATCAAAGTTGAACTATTTACATTCCTATATGGAAAAGCAATAACTGTGCCTGATGATATCTTTCTCACTATGAAAATAATGGAAGAAGGGTGTGTGGTCATATGAATACATATGTGAATGTGTGTGTATATAGGTACAGTTATATATGGATAGAGGGCATAGGTTGAATTTGTTGGGAAGGGAGAATACTCAAGGGATGAAATTATGAGGTGAGAGAGGAAAGTGGCAAGAGGAGATGGGGAGAGACAGGGTATGGTAAACTATCCCATGTAGAAGAAGCAAGGGGAAGTGGTTGCAAGGGAGGGGGAGAATAAGAAGGCTAAAAAGGCAAAACCACATTCACATTGAATTTGGTTCAGGGAGAAAATGACATACATAGTAAATGGGATATCTCAACCTGCAGCAGGATAGGGGGAAGGGGGATGAGAGGAGGGATGATGGATGGGAAGGCGTCCTTGGGTAGAGGGGAGGTTGGAAGTACCCACTATAGAAGAGGGACAGGATCATGTAGGGAATGGACCAGGTTAGGGGTGGGATGAGTGGGAGGGAATTATAAGCAGCCTTTTACAATATATCTACTATGATAATGTTTTGCATAGCTAGACATGTACAACATATACTGAATTACGTATCTCCCAAGAGGGAATGGGTGACAAGAGAGGAAGGAAATGGATCTGAAATTCAAGGTCTTAACAATAAATGTTTCAAATATATATAAATACTATTATTAATACTCTTTTGCTTGTAACTGGGAGATAAGATGTGCAGGCATTGGGACACAATGATTCATCTTCCTCCAATGGGAAACTCGAAGGGGGTATGGGAGAAGGTATGGGAGAGAGCAGATTGGAGGAAGTGATATCTTGTGGGACTGCTATTCTGGGAGGGTGGGTAGGGGAATAACGGGGGGAAAATGATTGTAACTCAAAATCTGGCCGAAATGAATGATGTAAAACATAAGTTAATAAAGCATTTGTTTAAAAAAATAAAAAATCAATTAAAAAATAAACAAAAAAAAAGAAAATGATGAATTAGTCCATTAGTTGAAAATCAAGGTAAATTCATTCACCTTTTTAGGGACAAAAACAATGAAACCATGAGACAAAAAGAGTATAAAAAGGTATGAAATTTCAAAGGTATTAGACTTTTTTGTTAGAGATTTCCCTAAATCTACTTTCAGAGAGTCTGCTATCTAATAAGTGGCCCGATATCATCCCAGCTTTCCTGGCCTGTCAGTTTCACTCAGCTCTTAGGACATGAGGCCTAAAGGTGACCCTAAAGGAAAATGGCTCCATAGGAAGCAATAGGTCCCAGGGGACAAAGGGACTTCTTTCATCGTCACTTGTATAATCTGTTTTTCTTTTGTTTGTTTTACTTAAATGTGGTTTTGTAGCTCTGAGAATGCAAATCACTCTAAGTTCCTGTTTTTGAGACCAGAAAGTAAGACCCTTAAAGGCCAAGACTATTTCCTAAATGCCCTACAAGCCCCTGGCTATAATGCCTATGCAATATTCCCAGTGCCATTTCCATTGCCATTCCACTGACTCAGCTATGGTCAACCTGGCAGTTATATTGCAGGGCTCATTGACCCCTCCTGAGTGGCCACCAGTGAGCTTCAGAGAAACAGCCCAGTCACAGAACAATCATACTTTTCAGGTCACTTAGGTCTTCTGATCATTGTCATGGCAGGTTACTGTGAGCAGCTGTGTTCTGAGAGACGAGAAGAGAAATCCTATTTTTGGATAAAAAATCTATTCTGTGTAGTGGCAAGCAGCCCAACATGCTCAAGAGTGGTTGCCAACACAGGTTCTTAGATCTGCTTTTCTAAAGGAAAGTAACTCAAAATGGGTTAACAAGCTTACTTTAATCAAACATATATTGTTTACCTAGTTCAGGAGAAAAGGGTCAGCACCCCAAACTTCAAAGTATACAGACAGAACTTACAAGATTGAGAAACAAATAGATCAAGCAGACAGGCTTCCAAACTGTCCAACCATTACTTTAATACCAAATCACCCATCAGAGAGGGAAGCATTAATATCTGGGTTTTCAAAGCTGGGGGGCTCTCAACGGCTGCCCAGAGTCTCATCTGGTCAAATCACACAACACTTCTCAAAGTGAGCCCCAAAGCAAAGCCTCACATCAGGGATTGTATAGCCTTTTCCTGGGTCAGAGAATGTAACCACCCTTTTGACCCACTGGGCAATCACACAACATCAAGGTGTGGGCATTCCTGTAAACGAAGCCTCCTGCCACAGGCTCCATGTGACCACATTCAGCCTGTTAGGAGTCAGAGGATATTTTCAAATCAAGGAAGGTTCTCAGAGTCCCTTAAGCCAGTCAAAGAGCCTAGGGGCAGGGAAGATCTTACATTTGGCCCCAAGATCTTTCATGCCCATAGCATACACAATTTACATTTGAATTAGCACTAAACAACTCTTAGGTCACATTTTCCAGGTACATAAGAAAATCACAATATAATCTCAAAGTACAATAGTCCAAGTCTTCCACTCATGGGGCAACTGTTAACTCAGCCACCTGTCAGCAACAATCACATAATAGTCACAATATAATATTCACAACATAGTCTCAAAGTAAAATAGTCACTCTTAAGTTAACTGAAGCAGTCACTTATCTGTAGTTTCAAAGTACATGGTCAAAGTCTTCCACTCATGGGGCAAAGTCTAGATTAACTCAATCAGTCACTCATCAGTAACGATGTCTCAAAGTACCCAAAGTACAAATCAGTCACTTATTCAGAAAAGTCTTACTAAGCATCATACACAAAACCCTCCACCCCTTAAGTCACCAGTAAAGTATTAATTCCATAATTACTCAGTATCCAAGGAGAGGTCTTTTCTTTGTCTTGACTACTAAAGTTACCAAAGTAGCCACTGGGCCTTAAACAAAGTACTTTGCATTATTATATCAATTCAAAACAAGAGTCCAAATAAAGTTCTCTTGGGCAGAGGGGGGTGTCCTTCCCCTCACACTGCTCCAGCCCCTGCTTCTAAGTCTAGGGAGGGAGGCTGGGCAACAAAACCAAAGTGGGGTCCTTGGGGTCCGTGGCACTTCACCCCACCCACCATGGTCACAAGTCCATCCTCCCCCTGGGTCCCAAACTGTGGGATGCAGCAAGGAAACACATTCAGTGCCCCTGCTTTGCCACACAGTCCTTATCTTGTCCTGTGGCTGAACTCCAAACTCCTGGGTTCCTTCTCCTCCAGCAGAAGTCAGCACCTCCTGGCTTCTCCACAGGTCTCCATGCAGGCAGCTCACCATTCCTACTCTCAGCTCAGTGAAGTCAGCATGCAGGCTGTTCTTCTCTCCTGCTCCATGGCTACACAGTTACAGCTACCACAACTGGGAAACAATTATCTCAGCCCCCATACTTTCCTTTTACTCAGCAGATCCCATCCTAGCCACCATTTTGTAGCAGCAAGCACCCCAATATCCCCAGAGTGCATGCCAACACAGGTTCTTAGATCTGGTTTTCTAAAGGAAAGCAACTCAAAATGAGTAAGCAAGCTCACTTTAATCAATCAAACATAGATCATTTACTTAGTTCAGGGGAAAAAGGTCAGCACCTCAAACTTCAAAGTATCCAGACAGAACTTACAAGACAGAGAAACACATTCAGTCTGTTAGGAAGCAGAGTATATTTTCAAATTAAGGAAGGTTCTCAGAATCTCTTAAACCAATCAAAGGGTGTAGGGGAAGGGAAGATCTTTAAATGTGCATTTCCATTATATTGTGGTTGGCACCTCTGCCCAGAATGCTTTGTGGAGTCTTCTTCCTGGAGCCAAAAAGTAGACAACATAGTTTAAAATGGAGTTGCTCAAATCAGCTTAATATTGAAATGATGAAATTTTCAGTTTAGAAATGTCCAAACTGAATCGGAGCATTCCTCTTGTGCACTACTGAAGGGTTCTGACCAGCCCCTTTGGCCTGGAGCTAATCTTTCAGTTGCCAAAGTGTTCCATAGGGAAACAATATCTCCCTCCCTTGGGTTCAGTACAATGGCATGCGAGGGAACAAACGGGGTGGGGGCAGATTGCCTTGAAGCCTTACCAAAAAAAGGTTCTCAGAAGATTTTCTTTTTTGGAGTGCCCATCTGTCCTCATTTTGAAATGAATTAATAGCAGGTCTGTGTTCTAAGGACTTTCTTCTGAATTTATTAGATTGTTATATTTTCTCCCAATTCACATGATCTTCAGTGGACATATCATGAAAACAGAAAACAGATCTCAGGGTAGCATAAGAGCAGTCAGCCTGGCAGTGTTTATTGACAGCGCCCTCTTGATTATAATAATGTGAGCCAGAACTTCCACAGCAGGTCATGGTTTACAAGTGCTTTCCATGTTCTTTTATCTGATTCTCATGACAACCATGCGTGGCAGGCATAATTATTACTTCCATTTTACAGATTAAGAAACCAAGGTTGATATTGGTCACATGGCTAAGGGGCTAAGTGAAGCTTCAAAATCAGGTTTTCCTTATTCCAAATCCAGTCTTTTTCCCATTTCATCATTTAGCTCCCTAAATTTGAAAGAAACTCAGGCAGGCTCAGGGTGACTGACTTGCAAATGGTGACTGAACCAAGAAGTTTCATAAGTGAAAGGTCACAATAAGTCTATAAATTCCAAAGCCAGGGCTCAAGTTACCATTACCTGAGTGCTGAGAGCTGCTGAATGGAAGTGAGAGGCAGATCGAGATGGAGAGAGAAGCTATTGGATGGTAATGAATGACATGAAGGCTCTTAACCTCTCACTACTCAGTTCTGTATATCCAAGGATGACAGGTATGAGAGGGAGAATCACACTGCCAGAGGTGGTCATAGCCATATTTAGAGGTATTCTTCTGACTTTTAGACAAGGCCTTCTTTATAGGACTTAAGGGATTGAAGAAATGTTTGAGTGGCCTTGTAGGGGTGATATATGGTGGGTGCTTGGGTAACAGCACAGGATCAGAGACTTCTAGGGTAGGAGCTAAACCTCGGCACCAATGGCTTGCCCTTGAGTGGGCCTAGTCTTGTATTTTTTAAATAAATTTATCTCGGGTAATAGAGGTTCTGATGAGATGTCAGGTCCTTGGAATCCAAATGTAGAATAGCTAATGGACACCATCAGGAGGGACATTTTTCTCCTAGATTCTTCATGGATGCCAATCTCAAAGGGACTACACAAAATAAACCACCAATAATCCATATCCCAGGTCAGTGAGGACAATTGATAGGTCTATATGGGGGAAAATCTTTAGCCTTGTGTGCTGTTGATTTTCATGAGAGGAAACCAGAGAAGAGATGGGGCAAATTGTACATTCTTTAGAGGTAATTTTGGGAGAGATGAGAAGGGAGTGACTGCTGGTAGAGTGAAGGTGACTGTCCTTGGTCCTAAAGGTCTTTTTCCCTAAGCCATGTGGGCTAACCGAGAATTCAAATATGTCTAGGTTATTTCTATTGCTGCTATCAGTAGGAAAGGAAGAAATAGTGGTCTTCCTAAGAAAGTTGGTGAAGTAGGCACAGCTTGACTCTAGCTGACCTACCAGCTGCCATCCCTGTGCAGCATTCTCTCTCTCTCTCTCTCTCTCTCTCTCTCTCTCTCTCTCTCTCTCTCTCTCTCTCTCTCTCCCCTCCCCAAAAGATATTTTATGTAATTCAATAAAGTATCGCATATTAAATAACATTAAAAATTTAAATAACAAATGTTTTCCATATTTAGAGTTAATATAGATATGTAAATATTTTACATATTCTCTTTCTACATTAAAATATATCCATAATTTACCTGTGAATGTTCTCTTTTCAAAAAATTAAAACTAGTAAGCAAAATGAAAAATACAGTGACCTCATGTGAAAATACATATAACATCCCATATCTATAGGATTTCCTAGTCTTCCTATCTATCATCTATCTATCTATCTATCTATCTATCTATCCATATATGTATATATGTATACATATAGATGAATAAAACAAGCATTTACACAACATAGTATAATATAAAAAATGATTGCACATGAAACCACAAATTCCCTATGACAATTTACTATTCCTTTTAAATACATGACAAAGTTCTCTTGTACATGTCTTTTTCCCTCTTTTTTTCTTCCCTCCCTCATTCAAAGATCGATACCATTTGACATAAATAGGTTACACACAGATAATACACACATGTATATACATATATGTCAGTATGACTATATCTATATTGTGTACATACATGTAGATATGCATAGGTTTGTATGTGTATATATGTACACACATATATATGTATATATACGTATAAATTTTTATATACATACTCCTATTTATCAGTTCTTTCTCTGGATGCAGAGAGTTTCTTTCTCCATATATCATTTATAGTCAATTTGAGTATATATAATAGTCAGAATTATTTATTCATTTAAAAGTTTTCTTAAAACAATATTGCTGTTACTATATAGAATATCCTCTTTGTTCTGTTCATTTCATTCTTCATAATTTTCATATAATTTTTCCACATTTTTCTAAAATAATTAAGCTTATCATATCTTGTAACTCAGTAGTATTCTATCACAATCACATGCCAAAATTTATTCAGCTATTCCTCAACTGATGGGCATCCCTGCAATTTCTAGTTCTTTGCTACCAGAAAGAGAATTGTTGTTAACATTTTAGAACATAAAGGTTCTTTTCCTTCTTCCCAGAAGATCTTTGAAAATAGACATAGGAATGGTATTGCTGGGTCAAAAGTTATTCACAATTTAGTAACTCCTTGGGCATAATTTTATTTTGCTCTACAAAACGGTTGGATTAGTTCACGATTTCACCAACAATGAATTAGTGTACCGATTTTTTTCATATCCTTCCAACACTTATCATTTTCCCTTCCAATTATTTTACCCAATCTGATATGTGTAAAATGATATCTCAAAGTTGTTTTAATATGCATTTCTTTAATGATTTAGAACATTTTTCACATAACTATAAGATGTTTTGATTTCTTCATTGGAAAACTGCCTGTTCATATCCTTTAACCATTTGTCAATTGGGGAATGACTCTTACCCTTATAGATTTGACAAATTTTTGATTACATTTCTATTACTTATATAAAATATTTTTAACTTAATGCAATCAAAATGATCCAATTTATATCTAACTTTGCTCTCTCTCTTGTTTATTCACAAACTGTTCACCTATCCATAAGTGTGATAAGTAATTACATTCTATCTTCTTCCAATGTTCTTGTGATATTCTTTTTTATATCTAAGTTGTGTATCCATTTTGACATTATCTCGCAATTTTGAAAGTTTTTTTTCTAATTAACAGGAACATAATTCCTTTTCCTCTTACTCCCAATTCCATTTTAAAAGGGATAAAACAAGCAAATGTCTTTTTAAAATATGCAGAATCAAGGAAAACAAATTCCATTATTGCTACATACATGCAACTTCCATAATCTATACTTGTATATGTGTATTTGTTTCCTGTTTCATTATCAGTCTTCTGGAATCATGACTGATCATCGTATTGATCATAGTTCTTATGACTTTTAAAGTTGTTTATTTTATGACTATGTTGTCACTGTATAAATTCTTCTAGTTCTCATTTCATTCATCAGCAGGTTATTCACAATTGTTCATTTTTTGCACTATTGATGTTCTAATATAAATTGTTCTTCCATTTCTGCACCTTCCACTCTGCATAAGTTCACAGAAGTCTTTGCATGTCTTCTTAGAACTTCCTTCCTTGTTTTTTATAGAACAATCAGATTTCACCACATTATTTATTGTACCATTATTTAATCAACCATTCCTCAGCTTATTGGCATCCTTCTTATTTTCAGACGTTTTGTCTGTCTGTTTTTGCAATACCACTCACATGAAGTAGTCAAAGCTCTCATAAGACTTCTCTTTGGTCCAGAGAAAACGAAATAAAACTAAATTATACCAAAGTATCAGGAACTCTTAAGTCCAGCAAGTGACCTTTCTCCAAGAAGTTACTTCCAAGGAAGGGGACTAATAGGAGAGATCAGTGCTTCATACAAAGGAATAAATCAGTATAGTGAAATCACATCCACATGCCTTTAACTTACCACAGTAGTTGACTGTTGGACATTTCTGTTGGACAAGTCACTTACATTCATCAGACCTCAGTCTCCTCATTTCTAAATAAGGAGGTGGGTATGGGAATATGGCATCTAAAATGTCTTCCAGCTCTCACATAAATGACATCTAGCTAGAAAAGAGAAAGAATGACGCCTTCCAAAGATTCTCTCACTCCCCTTTTAGATCAAGGAGCCTATGGCCCTGGGTGATGGAAAGATGGGGGATGGGAGATGGTACTCTACTTTCCTCTTGGTTGACATCTCTTCCCCCAAGACACTCAGGGTGTGAACATCTTACCTTTTTTAAAAAATAATTTTAATATCTTCATCATAATTTCACATTTGGCTTAATTTATTAGAGCTAATGAGAGAGAAAGTCTTAGTTGACTTCTCAAACATTCCTAGGATGTTCTAGCTGTGTCCCCTTTGGATTTTTATGTCTAGTCTAGTCCTTCTCAGTGAGAAAGCAGGAAGAAGAAATAGCTATTTAGTATATATAAGCACCCTGGGAAACCATATCATATGAAACTACTTCCAGGATACTCCCCCATTTCCCTCACAATTATCAATCTTCCTACCCAATAGGTCTAAATCTGTTTGTTTGTTTGTTTGTTTGTTTCCTACTATTCCATAGAAATCTAAGTTCCTCCCCTTCTTATGAACCAGGTGTTTTGAAGAACAAAATAGATTTATTTCTTTCTGTAGTAACCATGTAAGCTCTTATTGCTCACTGCTTCCTCCTGCAGACCACCATTCCTTTGCCCCTCAATTTTAAAGATTTTATTTAATGTTTTGAGCTCCAAATTCTGTCCCTACTTCCCTTTTTCTCTTGCCCCCTCCCTAAGATGGTAAGCAATCAGATATTGGTTATACATGTGCAATTATGTAAAACATTCCCACATTAGTCATTTCACACAAGAAAAGTCGAATAAAAGAAAAACATGAAAGTGAAAAATAGCCTGCTTCAGTCTATATTCAATCAATATCAATTCTTTCTCTGTAGGTAGACAGTATGTTTCATCATTGGTCCTTTGGGGTTATCTTGGTCTTTAAAAGATACCTGAACATTTTTCTAGCTACAACTGTTTGAAAATAATGTGTTATGCTTGATGGATGATTTAAGGTGAAGGGTCATTTTGCAAGTTGATCTTTTTTGCCTTAATTGCTCTCTTTAGACCTTAGCCACTCTCATCTTTTTCCAACTTCTAATATAATTCCTCTGTTCTAAAAGACTTTGGGGCATCAGTAGGCATTATCTGAAGTGGAATAAGGGAAGTGAAGAAATGCACCAGCACTTCTGAAATCACTCATGTTCATCATGACCAATTTCTGCTTCTGCACAAGATTGGAGCTTTACAGAATCATGACTGCCCAGGAGGAAAATGATACCCAAGTGTAGCCCTGAGATGATGTGCATGCAGAGGGGACTTTTATTCTCTGCACCCTCGACACAGATGGAGGTGAAGGGGAAATCCATAGTGTTTCCATTATGAGGCAATGGACTGATTTGCCAAAGACTTTTGTATTTGCATGGTGACATCCCTAGACACCAATGTGCTGATTTCAGGTGAACAGAGCTTTCTACATGGAGGGAGATTTTCAGTGAAGTTTATTTCAATGATCATGAATTCCCCCAAAGATATAAGTGAAAGAGAAATGCTTTGTGATAAAAACCTTTGTAGCATGGCAAGGAATATTAACGAGGCAGTCATCTTTGCCAATGTGCCTAATACTTCATCATTCATATAGAAAGCAGGCCATTTAGATTTGCCCCATGAAATAACTATTTTCGATTAAAAATATTCTACTGCATTCTGAAGAATTACTTACATAATACCAAAAAAATGTATTCTTAACCAGGCCGAAAACTGGAAACTAAGCAGTTTGAAGAAGCTTTAGACAATTGGGTGGTCTTTTGGGCGGGGGGGGTGATGAGAACTGACAAGGAGAGTGGAGAATATATTTATTTTCGTCATTGATGTGAAGATAAGCTTGGATATATCACATAGATAGAGGATTTAGCACCGAAAGAATTTCAGATTGTATAGTTTTCACTCTTTTTGACAGATAATGAAAGGAAACTGAGTGTTACAGAGCAGCAGTACCTATGGTCATGTAGTTAATTATAAGTAGAACAAGAAGTTGTAGTATTGTTTCCAAGGAAATAAGAGTGAGATAAATCTGTTGTTCTAAATCTGTGTGGACATTTCATTGGATATTCAGCTTGGCCTGTCACCTTCAAGTTGTAGATTCTCCTTCTGTCATACAGAATATGGCACATCCTGTTTGACTATTGACCATGTGCTCTCATAAGTCTTTGCCTGTGAGTCCAACCAACATGTCACGGGCCTTGCTCCTGATTTCTTAACATTGTATAGATTCTAAGACAGCACATGGGCTATCACTAACCTAGCCCTCCTTCTTGTTACTTAACTAGCCTGCCTCCTTTTGCATTGTACATCTCCCTGATGACATTTTCTGCATGAGTCAGAGTTTTCAATGTGTCTCAGTCTAACCAGTGCCAATATGCTGCCCTTGATTGCCATTTGACTTATTCATGAATTTAATTCCTAAGAGGCCTTAAGATTCCATGATTCACACCCAGCCTGACAGTAGCAAAAGGAAAATAGTTGGGACCAACTATTTGATTTTTTATGTAGTATATTTTTTTTAATTTTTTTAGTTTACATCATTTATTTCCACAAGATTCTGAGTTACACATTTTCTCCCCGTTTTTCCCCTACCTACCACCTGAAAATAGCAATCCCAATGAATATCCCCTCCCCCAATCTGCTCTCTCCTATATCTTCCCCCATCCTCGCTCCTACTTAACTGTAGGGCATGGTGGATATCCTATGCCTCAGTATGTGTATAACATATTTCCTAGTTATATTTTAAAACTATGAATTTCAGATTCTTTTCCTACCTCCCTTGTGACCCACCCTTATTGGGAAGATGAGCAATTCAATATAGGTTGTACATGTATAGCTATGCAAAACATTTCCATAGTGTATATATTGTGAAAGACTTACTATATTTCTCTCCATTCCATCCCACCACCCACTTGTTCTATTCTGTACTTTGATCCTGTCCCTTATCAAAATTGTGTGCTTCCAACTTCCCCCATCCCAGCCTGTCCTCCCTTCTATCATTCCCCTCTCATCCTCTTCCCCCCTACTCTCTTGTAGGGTGAGATACCCTATTAAGTCTGTATGCCATTCCCTCCCTAAACCTAATTCCTGGAGAATAAGGTTGACTCATTCCCTTTTGCCTTCCTGTTCTCCCCCTCCATTGTAACAGTTTCCCCTTGCCTCTTCTTTGTGAGATAATTTACCCCATACTATCTTTCCCCATCTCCCCTTATTATATTCCTCTCTCACTTCTTAATTTCACCTTTTACATATACATACACATATACATACACAAGTATCATGCCTTCCTATTCAACTGGTCCTGTACCCTCTGTCTATGTATACCTGTATACATATATACACATACTCACATATTTATTCATACGCCCATATACCCTCATATATACTTATATATTTCTATTCCCTTCTACTCTTTTCATATTGAGAAATGTTTCATAAGTTACAATTCTCATTTTTCCATGTAGGGATGTAAATAGTTCAACTTTGATAAGTTCCTTACAATTTCTTTTTCCTGTTTACCTTCTCAAGCTTCTTTTGCTTCTTATATCTGAATGTCAAATTTTCTCTTCAACTTTGGTTTTTTTCATCACGAATTCTTGAATATCCTCTATTCCACTGAATGACCATATTTTCCCATGAAACATGATACTCAGTTTTGCTGGGTAAGTAATTCTTGGTTTTAATCCCAGCTCCTTTGACCTCTGGAATATCATATTCCAAGCCCTTTTATCTCTCAGTGTAGAAGGTGCCAGAGCAGGTGTTATCCTGATAGTGTTTCCACGGTATTTACATTGTTTATCTGGGAACTCTGGAACCTGGCTATAATATTCCTCGGAGTTTTCTTTTTGAGGTCTTTTTCAGGAGGTGATCAGTGGATTCTTTCAACTTCTATTTTGCCCTCTGGTCCTAAAACATAGGGGCAATTTTCCTTGAGAATGTCTTGGAGGATGATTTCTAGGTTCTTTCCTTGATCATGGCTTTGGGATAGTACAATAATTTTTAAATTATCTCTCCTGCATCTGTGTTTCCAGGTCAGTGGTTTTTCACATGAGATATTTCATATTGCCTTCTATTTTTTCCCATTTGTTTGGATCTGCTTAACAGCATCTTGATTTCTCATAAAGTCACTAGCTTCCATTCACTCCAAACTAATTCTGAAGGAATTATTTTATTCAGGGAGCTTTGGAGATTACTTTTTCCATCTGGCAAATTTGAATTTTTAAGGCATTCTTCTCCTCATTGCCTTTTTGAGCCTCTTTTGCCATTTGAATTAGTTTATTTTTAAGGTGTTATTTTTATTCTGTCAGGTTGCTTACTCTCACTTTATAATTTTCTTGCATCATTCTCATTTCTCTCCCCAATTTTTCCTCCATTTTTTTTTTCAAAATCCTTCTTAAGCTTTTCTATGGCCTGTAAGCAGCTTCTTTTCTTGAAAACTTCTGGTGCAGGGGTTCTGACTTCACTCTATTCCTCCTGTTCCATGCCCTGATCCTTTTTGTCCCCCAAAAAGGAATCCAGAGTTAGACCACTGTCCTTGCCTTCCTTCTCTCATTTGCTCATGTTTCCACTCAATTACTAGACTTTTGAGGTTTTTGTCATAGTAGAACTCTTCTACCAGAGCGGGAAACTTTGTCCAAATCACTGGAGTTTTCACAGCTGCTGGAGATTTTAGTTGGGTGACCTCTCTGAAGTCTCCACACACTCTAGCAAGATGGTCACACACCCCAGAACCTCCACCCTAGACTGCAATCCAGATCCAAGCAGGTTAAAGCAAGGGCAATTATCCCTCAAACTCGTTTGCTTGGTCCTCCTAAAATCTGTAGAACAGTAGCTCTGAAGCAGCCACGTGGTGGTAGCTGCATGGCCACAGTGCCTCAGCTGCTTCTCCCTCCCAGGGGTAAAGGCTGACCACTCTCCCAAACTCCCAGTTCAGAAAGTCCACACTGCACTGACCTCTCACTTTGTCCTTAGCATCTATGGGTTGATAATTCTGGAAACTGCCACAGCTGCTGTTGATCTGAAGTCCCTCCAGTCCGTGGATGGTTAAAGCCACCCTGAGGCTAAAACTTCAGGCTCATTCAGGCCTGGGCTCCCAGAGAACTGCAATGGCCCCGCCAGGCTGTCCCCAGTAGGAGGTGAGCTTCCCTGTGTCATTTTGTGGGTTTTGTAGCTGCAATGTTTGTTCAGAGTCACCTTTTACATGAATTGGAGGAGAAGGAATAGGGAGCCCTGTGGTAGTCTTATTTCTATTCCACCATCTTGACTCTGCCCCTCAACTCTTTGATTTTCTAGGGAGCTCACAAAATGATACAATTAGTGATGAGCTCTTTACCAATAGTAAGCGGGATTCTTCTTTAATCTGGAACCCCTTCTCTCTGTCTTCCATGACACTTGTCTCCTTTTGTCATTGTTGTTTTTGCTGTTGCTGGTTGGTTTTTGTCTCATTTGATGTTAACATTCACGAAATTGTTGAACAATTGATCAATCAAGGAGAATTTATTAGGCATTTATTATATGTAAGATATTGTGCTAAGAAGTAGTGATTTAAGAAACCTGTCCTCTAGGAGCAAGTGATTTAGTGGTGAAGGCAACACCTAAATAATTACATGCATGAAAGATATTTATAGGGTAAAAGGAATGTAACAACAGAGAGGAAGGCTGCATCATACGATAATATAAAGGGAGGCCTCCTACAGAAAATGGGACATCAGGGGAGTCTTGATGAAATACAGAAGAAAAAAAACCCTAAGAGGTATTAGTGAGTAAGTAGAGTATTTCCAGTATGAGAGGAAGCTAGTCCAGGAACAGGTAGAGGTGAGTGGGCAGATATGGCTGAATTTTAGAGAGTTTAGGAGCATGGGAAGACTGGAAGCAAGGTATAAGATCATGAAGAATTTGAATTAGTAAATATAGTAGTTTATATTTGAGGAAATAATGGTGTAAGGGAGACCTACAGGGATAATGATGTCATCACACTTGTACTTTAGGAATATTACTTTGGTAACTATACACAAACAAAACCAATGCAGTCAAAATTAGAAGGAAAGTAGAAAACTGGGAAATAATTTTATAGCAAATATCTCTGATAAAATCCTCATCGCTCAAATCTATGGAGAATTAAGTCAAGTTTAGTATCATACAAGTCATTCTCCAGTTGATAAATGATAAAAAGATAGGAACACAGTTTTCAGAAGAAGAAATCACATAAAATGGTCACATAAAATTTTCTAAATCATTAGTGATTAGAGAAATTCAAGTGAAAAGAAAAAACACTCTTAAGGACCATTGCATACTGACTAGACTGGCTAAAATGGCAGAAAATAAATATGGCAACCGTTGGAGGGAATGTGGCAAAATTGGGACACTAATGCACAGTTGGTGGAGTTGTGAACTGATCCAATCATTCTGGAGAGCATTTTGAAACTATATCCAAAGGGTTATAAAATTTTGCATACCCTTGTACCAACCAATACCACTACTAGCTCTATATTGCACAATTTAATAAAAAAGGAAAAAAAGAATCTATTTCTACAAAAATATGTGTACCGGTTCTTTATTTTGTTGGTTAAGAATGGGGAATAGTGGGGCGGCTAGGTGGCGCAGTGAGTAAGAGTGCCAGCCTCGGAGTTGGGATGACCCGAGATCAAATCCGGCCTCAGAAAATGAGCACCCACACGTAAATAATGACTAGCCGTGTAACCTTGAGCAAGTTACTTAACCCCAATTGCTTTAAAAAAAAAAAAAAGAATGGGGAATAGAAGGGATGTCCCTCTATTGGGTAATGGCCGAACAAATTCTCTTATACAATTGTAACAGGACACGATTATGCTTTAAGAAATGAAAAACAGAATGATTTCAGAAAAATCTGGAAAGACTCATATGAATTGATGCAAAATGAAATGAGCAGAAAGAGAACATTGTATACAGTAATAACAATATTGTAAGATGATGAACTGAATGACTTAACCTATTA
This sequence comes from Gymnobelideus leadbeateri, assembly GCA_011680675.1. Taxonomy (NCBI): domain Eukaryota; kingdom Metazoa; phylum Chordata; class Mammalia; order Diprotodontia; family Petauridae; genus Gymnobelideus; species Gymnobelideus leadbeateri. The sequence goes on along the minus strand of WOXC01005208.1, from coordinate 412,017 downwards.
TCAGGAATACAACGATCTAGGAAAATGCTAAAGGGTTTATGATGGAAAATACTCTCCATCTTCTGAGAAAGAACTGATATAGTCTGAATGCAGAACAAAAAAATACTAATTTCATTTTATTTTTTGATTTTTTTTCCGTTTATGTTTCTTCTTATACAACACCATTAATATGGAAATATATTTTTCATGATTGTGCATGTGCAACATATAAATTGCAACATATAAATGTGCAACATATAACACAATAAAATTGCTTACCATCTCAAGAATGGAGCAGGGAGAAAAGTGAAGGAAAGAATTTGAAACCCCAATTTTTTTTAATGAATGCTTTATTAATTTCTGGTTTACATCATTCATTTCTACCGGATTTTGAAATACATTTTCTCCCCTACCCACCACCCCAGAGTAGCAGTCCCAAAAGATATCCCCTTATCCAATCTTCTCTCTCCCTTCAACTTTACAATTAGGTCGAGGTGAGTCTCTGTGCCCCAACGCCTGAACATCATATCTCCCAATTACATGCAAAATAGTATTAATAATTGTATTTATATATATTTGAAACATTTAATTTTAAAACCTCGGATTTCAGATCCACTCCCTCCCTCCGTTATCACCCATTCCCCCTGGGAAGATAAGCAATTCAGTATGTGTTTTACGTGTATAGCTATGCAAAACATTACCATAGTAGATATATTGTAAAAAGCTGCTTAAAATTCCCTCCCACCCATCCCACACACCATCTGGTCCATTCCCTAATTTGATCCTGTTCCTCTTCCATAGTGGGTACTTCCAACCTCCCCTCCCCTGAGAATGTCTTCCCCTCCATCATCCACCCTCTCCCCCCTTCCCCCTACTCTACATCAGGGTGATATATCCCATTTAGTATGTTGTCATTCTCTCCCTGAACTAGATTCAATGAGAATATGGTTTTGTCTTTTTGCCTTCGTGTTCTTACCCTCTCCTGCAGCCACTTACCCTTGCTTCTTCTTTTTTTTTTTTAAACAAATACTTTATTAACTTCTGTTTTACATCATTCATTTCCGCCAGATTTTGAGTTACAATCATTTTCCCCCCATTATTCCCCTACCCAACCTCCCAGAATAGTAGTCCCACAAGATATCGCTTCCTCCAATCTGCTCTCTCCTATACCTTCTCCCATACCCCCATCGACTTTTCCATTAGAGGAAGGTGAATCTTTGTGTCCCAATGCCTGCACATCTTATCTCCCTATTACAAGCAAAAGAGTATTAATAATAGTATTTATATATATTTGAAACATTTAATATTATGACCTCGAATTTCAGATCCATTTCCTTCCTCCCTTGTCACCCATTCCTTCTTGGGAGATAAGTAATTCAGTATATGTTGTACATGTCTAGCTATGCAAAACATTATCATAGTAGATATATTGTGCAAGGCTGCTTATAATTCCCTCCCACTCATCCCACTCCCCACCTGGTCCATCCCCTACATGATCCTGTCCCTCTTCTATAGTGGGTACTTCCAACCTCCCCTCACCCCAAGGATGCCCTCCCATCCATCATCTCTCCTCTCATCCCCCTTCCCCTATCCTGCTGCAGGTTGAGATATCCCATTTAGTATGTATGTCATTTTCTCCCTGAACCAAATTCAATGTGAATGTGGTTTTGCCTTTTTAGCCTTCCTTATTCTCCCCCTCCTTTGCACCCACTTCCCTACATGAGATAGTTTACCCTACTATGTCTCTCCCCATCTCCTCTTGCCACTTTCCTCTCTCACCTCATAATTTCATCCCTTGAGTACTCTCCCTTCCCAACAAAATCAACCTATGCCCACTATCCATATATAACTGTAACCATATACACACACATTCACATATGTATTCATATGACCACACCCCTTCTTCCATTATTTTCATAGTGAGAAAGATATCATCAGTCACAGTTATTGCTTTTCCATATTGGAATGTAAATAGTTCAACTTTGATAAGTTCCTTTTGATTTCTTTTCCCTGATTACCTTCTCAGGCATCTCTTGCTTCTTGTGTCTGGATGTCAAATTTTCTATTCAATTCTGGTTTTTTCCTCAAGAATGCTTGAAAGTCCTCTATTCCACTGAATGACCATATTTTCCCCTGAAACAAAATACCCAGTTTTGCTGGGTAGGTGACCCTTGGGTTCATTCCCAGTTCTTTTGCCCTCTGGAATATCATATTCCATTCCCTTCGATCCCTCAGTGTAGAAGCTGCCAGGTCCTGGGCTATTCTGATTGTGTTTCCACAATACTGAAATTGTTTCTTCCTGGATGCTTGTAGTATTTTCTCCTTGATCTGGGGATTCTGGAACCTGGCTATAATATTCCTGGGAGTTTTCTTTTTGGGATCTTTTTCTTTTCAGGAGGTGATCGGTAGATTCTTTCAACCTCTATTTTGCTCTCTGGATCTAAAACATCAGGGCAGTTTTCCTTGAGAATTTCTTGAAGGGTGATTTCTAGGTTCTTTCCTGATCATGGCTTTCAGGTAGTCCAATAATTTTTAAATTGTCTCTCCTGGATCTATTTTCCAGGTCAGTGGTTTTTCCCATGAGATATTTCACATTGCCTTCTAATCTTTCATTTGTTTGGATCTGCTTAACAGCATCTTGATTTCTCATAAAGTCATTAGCTTCCATTTGCTCCAGTCTAACTGAAGGAATGAATCTCCTCAGTGAACTTTTGAGATTCTTTTTCCATCTGGCAAATTCGACTTTTTAAGGCATTCTTCTCCTCAGTGCCCTTTTGGGCCTCTTTGCCATTTGAGCTAGTCTATTTTTTAAGGTGTTGTTTTCCTCAGTCAGGCTGTTGACCCTCATTTCATACTTTTCCTTCATCCTTCTCATTTCTCTTTCCAATTTTTCCTCCACTTCTCTTATTTGATTTTTAAAGTCCTTCTTAAGGTCCTCTATGGCCTGCAACCCGCTCATGTTTTCCCCTGGGGCTTTTGGAGCAGGACTTCTGACCTCACAGTCCTTTTCCCTCTCTATGCCCCCAAATAGGAGTCTAGGGTTGCATTTTTCTGTTTCCTTTGCCTTGGCATGTTGCCGCTTAATTGCTTGACTTTTGGGCTTGTTGCCACACTATGGCTTTAAGGCCAGTTAGAGGAATTTTCATCCTGAACGTGTGGGGGGCAACTTCCATTTCTGGCAAGCTGTAAACCCACCCACGACTTCCACCCTAGATCACAATCCAGATCCAGGGAGGTTAAAGCAAGAGCGATTACCCCCCAAGACTGATCGCTGGATCTCCCCACGATTTGTAGGCCGGGAGCCGGAAATGCCTCTGAAAACTACACAGTGGCGTGTCTCCTCAGCAGCTTCTAGCCCCCAGGGGAGGGAGCTGACGCATTCCCCAAATACAGGTCCCAAAGTCCATAGGACACTAACCTCTTACTTTGTCCTAGGCAAGTCCATGTTGATAATTCTGGCGTCTCCACAGTTCCTGGTGTTCTGGGGTTCCTCCAGCCGGCTGCTGGCCCTGCCGCCCTGGGGCTAAAACCTCGGCTCACGTGGACCTGGGCTCGGCTCGGTTCCTGTGCTCTGCGCCCTGCCGGCTCCCAGACCACTGCGCTGGTCCTTCCTGCAGGGTGCTGGGCTGTCCTCAGCGGGAGGTTAGCTTCTCTGTGTCGTTCTGTGGGTGCTGGGGCTCCAGAAGATTTTCAGAGTCCTTTTTTACATAGTTTGTGGAGAATCTGGGGGCAGAGAGGCTTGGACGAGCTGTTTCTACTCCGCCATCTTGGCTCTGCCCCTACCCTTGCTTCTTCTACATGAGATAGTTTACCCTACCCTGTCTCTCCCCGTGTACTCTTGCCACTTTCCTCTCTCACCTCAAAACTTCATTCTTTAAGTATCATCCGCTTCCACCAAATTCAACCAGTGCCCTCTATCCATGTATAACTGTAAATGTATATGCACACATTCAAATATGTATTCATATGCCCATATACACTTCTTCCATTATTTTCATACTGAGAAAGGTTTCATCAGTCGCAGTTATTGTTTTTCTATGTAGGAATGTAAATAGTTCAACTTTGATAACTTCCGTTGATTTCTTTTCCCTGATTACCTTCTCAGGCATCTCTTGCTTCTTGTGTCTGGATGTCACATTTTCTGGATTTTTCCTCAAGAATGCTTGAAAATGCTCTATTCCACTGAATGATCATAATTTCCCCTGAAACAAAATACTCAGTTTTGCTGGGTAGGTGATCCTTGGGTTCGATCCCAGCTCTTTTGCCCTCTAGAATTTCATATTCCATGCCCTTCCATACCTCAGTGTAGAAGCTGCCAGGTGCTGTGCTATTCTGATTGTGTTTCCACAATATTGAAATTATTTCTTCCTGGCTTCTTGGAGTATTTTCTCCTTGATCTGGGGATTCTGGAACCTGGCTGTAATATTCCTGGGAGTTTTCTTTTTGGGATCTTTTTCAGGAGGTGTTCTGTGGATGCTTTCAACCTCTATTTTGCCCTCTGGATCTAAAACATCAGGGCAGTTTTCCTTGAGAATTTCTTGAAGGGTGATTTCTAGTTTCTTTCTTTGATCATGGCTTTCAGGTAGTCCAATAATTTTTACATTGTCTCTCCTGGATCTATTTTCCAGGTCAGTGGTTTTTCCCATGAGATATTTCACATTGCCTTCTATTCTTCAATTGCTTGTATCTGTTGAACAGCATCTTGATTACTCATAAAGTCACTATATTCCATTTGCTCCAGTCTATCTCTGAAAGAATAAATCCCATCAGTGAGCTTTTGAGATTCTTTTTCCATCTGGCAAATTCGGCTTTTTGAGGCATTCTTCTCCTCATTGCCTTTTTGGGCCTCTTTTGCCATTTGAGTTAGTCTATATTTTATTTTATTACTTTTTAATTAATTTATAAGTTTAGTTTCAGTTAACAAGATTCAATTCCATAGTTCCTTGATTTTCAAATTTCCTTTACTTCTCTCCCCCTCCCCCACAACAGAATAAAGTCCAGTATAGGATCTGCAAATACATTCATATTAGACGTTATTCCAATTACAAAGGCATATTGTACTAGGTCGGATGAAAGATGGTAAAGAAGAAGTAAAACCAAACAATGAAAAGAAAAATATCATTTAGTTTGCTTCCATCAGGCTTCAGGCTCAGTTCCTTCTAGTTATATCTCTTGATGGCGCATTTCTCTCTTTCTTGAGTCTTTTGGGATTGACTTATATCACTGCATTGCTGAAGAGAGTCCAGTCTGTCATAATTGGTCATCACAGATATGGTATATCTGTGATTGTATACAAATTTCTTCTGATTCTACTCTTGTCACTCAGCATCAGTTTGTATAAGTCTCTCCAGGTAATTATGAAATCTGTCACCTCCTCCTTTCTTATAGCACAATAATATTCCATTACATTCATATATCATAATTTGTATAGCCATTCCCCAACTGATGGGCACCCCTTTAGTTTCCAATCCTTTGCAACCACAAAAAGGGCTGCTATAAATATTTTTGTACATATGGGTCTTTCTCCCACTTCTGTGATCTCTTTGGGATATAACCCTAGAAGTGGTATTGTTGGGTCAAAGGGTATGAAATTATTTATAATCCTTTGGGCATAATTCCAGATTGCTCTCCAGAATGATTGGATAAGTTCACAGCTTCACCAGAAATGTATTTGTGTTCCAAGCTGCTCTCTCCCCTGGAGGCCCAACTCTCCTACCTGGTGCCAATGACCTCTCCCATCCGTTCGTGAGATGAAGGGGAGATGACTCTACTTCGTCCTTGGTAAGTCTGCAGACTGGGGCTTTTTCTCTCTCTGATGTAGTCTGCTTGTCTGCTCTTAGGTCTGAGCTGTGCAGACCCCATGAGCTCTACGCTCGTCCTGTCCAGACACACTGGGCAACCACCTGGGCTGGACTCTGCCACTCTCCGTCTTCCAGTGGGCTCCGTCACTCTGGAATCCACTCAGATTCACCCTTTGAGACTTAGTGACTGAGGAGCTCATCGAGGTTACTGCTTCCTTTCCCCCATCTTCACCGTGCACGTCTTTAAGACTTTCTCTCTCTAGAAATAAGAATGTGACTTAGGTGAGGACCGACATTGAAGATTCTATAAAAAGTGGGGCATGTTGATGCCAACCAATGGCTCTTAGGGCACCTATGAGGATGAGATTATTCCTTTATTTTTCCTGGTTGCAAACTTCACTGTGGTTTGATATTCAGTAGCTGCTGGCCTCATGGCTGATATCTTTGGGAACAGTAAAATGTCTCAGTGTAATCACTGTCAACCCTATATTGCTATATATGTTGTTAAGTATTGATGAAGTAATTTCCTTTTGTTTTTTACTTTTTTTGGAGGGGGGATGGTAGGTCAATTGGGGTTAAGTGACTTGCCCACGGTCACATGGCAAGTAAGTGTTAAGTGCCCAAGGCCACATTTGAAACCAGGTCCTCCTGACTCCAGGGCCTCTATTCAACTCTGCCACTGAGCCACCACAAATGAAGTAACTTCTATTTCACTACCCTGTTAGCTTCTTGGATTTTATTTTCCCAAGGTCAGAGGCTACCCTCTCTACTCTTCACTATATGGTTCTGAAAATATATTTGAGTCTAAGTCCAGGAAATGCATAGTAAAAAATCAAAATAAATGAATATAAAAGCTTGGTCTCATGGTAGCACTCAGCCTTCCCTCCTATCCTCTTGTTATGGGCTTTAGAGAGCACAGTGCTCCCAGCTCTAGCCGTTGCTGGGGCCTGGTCACCTTGCAGTGGTGTTTCTACCATTAGAACATATTGACTTTAGAATATAGACAAATAGAAAGTATGAAGCATTCACCTGGAGTTGATAGTCCATTGTCCTTGACCATGCTTTGATTCATCCTCAGTGGGACTCTGGACATGGCCTGAAAGGAGGAAGCAGTTTTTTATTTGCAGTCATGTTCTTCTTTCCCCATGTTCTATGATTCTGTATTAAGTGAATGATTCCTACCTCCACTTATTCTCACTACAATAGATTTCTGTTTATGTCTCCCTCCATTTTTCTCTGCCTTTCTGTTTTTCTATCAACCTCCCACCACATTAGCAGACACCTCTTTTGTTGACCCAAGATTGGCTCCGTCCATGCCATTGTGTGGGAGAGGTGGCTTTCAGATCACCTTGCATTTAACTTTCCAAATATCCTTATATTTAGGAACCATCTATCCAGTGTTGTACCTCTCTCTGTGGTTCCTCGATAGGTCACTTACACACAATGTGTTCAATAAATATGAATGCATATATGTAGACTAACAGTGCAATTCACAAAGGATGAAATCCAAACTCCTGACAAATATATGGAAAATAGTCAAAATATCTAATAATTAAAGAAATTCTAATTAAAACAACTGTATTTCTACCTCATACCTATCAGATCAACAATAAAGAAAAGGAAACATGATAGTTGTTGAGAAGACAAACTGTCAATTGGTACATTCATTACAAAGAACAATTTAAAATAAACCATGCTTCCCAAAGTTACTAAACTAATCTACTTACTTGATTCAGTAACAGCAGTATGAAAGAGAAAGGGAGAAAGGAGGGAGGGAGAGAGGAAGAGAGGCAAGGAGAAAGGGAGAAAAGGAAAAAGACAGAGAGGGAGGAGGTAGGGAAAGGACCCCTATATATCAAAATATTGATAGCTATTTTTTTTGATGTCAAAGAACTGGAAAGTAAAGTATGGAATTGTCATAAAAGGAATGCTTCTTCAAATTTTCATAAATAAGCATAATGGAATGTTATTAGTCCTTCAGTAATGACAAAAGGGAAGAAGGATTCAGAAAAACCTGGGAAGATCTATGTTAACAGGTAAAGAATAAAGTGTGTAGAACCAAAAGAATAATTACTATAGCAAAAAAAACATTATAAATTAAGGAACTAGGCAACTGGACTGAGGGCCAGCCCAGGGAAAGGAGATGAGTCTATGTTCACGACTCTTAAGTTGAATGTGTGACAAACTTTTGCAACAGAAAGGATATGCATGGTGAGTGTGAGTGAGTTGAATATTATTTAAAATTCTTCGGACAAGATTTTTTGTTCATATCTCTTTGATCCCATGTAGTTGTAAGAGTTCAGTGTAAGCCCTTGACCATTTTTGCTTAATCTCCAAATAATATCAGAAAAAAAAATTCTTTGGGTAGCTAGAGGACCTGAGTTCAAATCTGGCCTCAGACACTAAACAGAAAAAACTAGCCGTGTGACCTTGGTCAAGTCACTTAATCCCAATTGCCCTACCTTCCCCCCTCCAAAAAAGCAAAAAAAAAAATGTCCATAGGCTTACTAATTGCATATAGCTTATTTATTTTGATGAGTTCTATATTAATCTTTGAGAAATGTTTTCAAAGAGATAACTAACTATGCAAAAAAATGTTTGACTCAATTTTAAAAATCATAGGATAGTTGTTACTTTCTTTGTTAAGTTTGATAAGTCTTGTAGTCAAACACCCATGATTGTGGTTAAAGCTTTTAGACAATCTTGAATATTAAATTCTGAAACACACAAAATGAAGATTGTATTTATGCAGACAATCGTTGCTATTGGCGAGAACAGAGTGCCAATGAGGCTGAGGCCTTTGATTCCATCTATTTTCTTACTCATTAGCATTTACTCTTCTATATCCTAAACTCTGCAAGCCCAACCCTATCCATGATTGTACTTGTTCATTTTGCTGATTAGAAAAATGACGGGTCCAGGAGTGTGGATGGCTCAGTGAAACCTATAACCATAGCCTAAAAAATGATACCATATGCTTCACTTAGCAAAATCAAAATGATGATAATAATAGTTTACATTTATGCGGCATAATCTTTCCTGAATTGATGACTGTTTTCATATTTTGCTATTGCTTCAAGGATTGGCTTTATACAAAGAGGGATTTGCACTTTCCAGGGTTTCTTTGAGGACCATATGAAAAAATGTATTAAAGGATTTTGTAAACGTCAGCTAAAAACACACACACAGAGGCAAGTACACACACACACACACACACACACACACACACACACACACACACACACGCTGGTAGTTATTGGTCCTACAAAATGATGTTTGATTCACAAATACTTCAATGAACCAGTGATTTTCTTTATTGTTGAGTCCCTCTAATCATGCAAATCACAAGGTGACCATGCCTGCCCCACCTCATGGGACTCCTGTCTTTATCCTCCCATTAGTTTCCCATAGGAAATCCAGCCAAGCAGGTTGTGGTCTCCTTCACTTTCTCCTACCATTGTAAGAGAGCCAGGGAGGACCTGGGTTTGCCCATTTCCCATCCCTCCTTATTGTCTCATCACCCAAACCATCTTATCTTCCAATACAATTCCTTGATGGTGCGTTTTGCTCTCCTTAAGGATAGAAATAAAATTTCTGAATTCTAGTTGGTTTATCTTCTTGTTCCCATTATGTGACTCCTTTTGGTCCTCTGTGATTCTATTTTTTACTTTTTTAAAAATAATACAAAAATATTTTATATAACATTAGCTCCAGAACTGGAAGGGATGTTTGTTGTCCTTCATTCATTTCGATCCTGTTCAATTCTTCATGACTGCGTTTGGGGTTTTCTTGGTCAAGATACTGGAGTTGTTTGCCATTTCCTTCTCTAAGTTATCTTAAAAATGAAGAAATGAAGGCAGACAGGGTTAACTGAATTGTCCAGGGTCACACAGCTAGTGAGTGTCTGAGGTCAGATTTGATATCAGGATGATGTCTTCTTGACTTAAGGGTTGGCACTCTATCTGTTGCACCCCATAGCTGATTGGAAGGGACTTTACTTTTTTTTAATAGTGTTTGAATTCTTCTAATCCCATGTAAAGACAGTTTTTAACAATCATATATTTTAAAAATTTTAAGTTCCAAATTTTCTCTCATTCCCTCCCCTACCTCCTCCCTAAGAGGATGAACAATTTGATATAGGTCACATATGTACAATCATGTAAAACATATTTTTTCATTTGTCATGTTTTGGAAGAAATGGAACAAAAGGGAAAAAAAACTATCAAAAATAAAGAAAGTGTAAATAATACCCTTTAATCTGCATTCAAACTCCATCAGTTCTTTCTCTGGAAGAGGGTAGCATATTCTATCATCAGCCATTTGAAATTGTCTTGACTCATTGCATTGCTGAAAAGAAGTAAGTTATTCATTGTTGAAAATTGAATAATGGTTCTGTTACTCTGTTTTCCTGGTTCTGCTCACTTTACTCAACATCAGTTCATGCTAGTATTTCTGGGTTGTTCTGAAATCTGCCTGCTCACCATTTCTTATGGAGCAGTAATATCCCATCACATTCATATACCACAACTTGTTCAACCATTCCCCAATTGATGGCATCCCCTCAATGTCCAATTCTTTTCAACCACAAAAAAGAGTTGCTATAAATATTTTTACACAAGAAGCTTATATTCTCATTTTTATTATCTCTTTGGGATATAGCCCTCAGAATGGTATTGTTGGGTCAAAGAGCATGCACAGTTTGATTTCCCTTTGGGCATAGTCTGGAAGAGATTTTAGAAATCACGTAGCTCAACTGTCTTATTTTAAAAATGAGGAAACTAAGCCAAACCAAGAGGAAATCTGTTAATAAAAATCACACAAAAAGGAAGCAAAAAAAGCAAGATTTAGAATCTCCATTTCAGAATCCAAACTCACTGCTCTTCTCCATTGTACCACACTTTGGCCCCTAGGTTCTTGATAGAAATAATTATTATAATTATAATAAACACACTCTAGTATATGGAAGTGTATGTATATTCATTTACTGTAAAAGTATATGGTTTTAAGAACTTAATTTAGAAGGTATGATGAGAGCAATGTATAGGGAATTTCTTTGAGTTTCTTTTTTATTGTCTGTATTGATTTGTTTGTTTACTTTTAGTTTACAAGATTCAATTCCATAATTCCTTGAGTTTCAAATTTTCTTCCCCCCCTTGCCCTCTCCCCACGACGACATACAATCCAATATAGGATCAGCAAATACTTTCACGTTAGACATTAGTCAGGTTAAAAAGGTGGGTTGCACTACATGGAATGGAAAATAGTAAAGAGGAAATAAAGCCAAACAATAAAAAGAAAGAGGTTAAATAGTTTGCTTCCATCAGGATTCAAACTCAGTTCTTTCTGGTTCTTTCTCTGGATGTATACATCTCTCTCCATCATGAATCTTTTGGGACTGACTTATATCGCTGCATTGCTGAGAAGAGTCCAATCTGTCATAGCTGGTCATCACACATATGTTGTGCCTCTGACTGTATACAAATTTTTTCTGGTTCTACTCTTCTCACTCAGAATCAGTTCTTATAAGCCTCTGCAGGTAAATATGAAGTCCATTTGCTCCTTGTTTGTTATAGCACAATAGTATTCCATTACATGCATATACCACAACTTGTTCAGCCATTCCCCAATTGATGGGCACCCCCTTAATTTCCAATTCTTTGCAACCACATAAAGAGCTGTTATAAATATTTTTATACATATGGGTCTTCCTCACACTTCTTTCTTTCTTTCTTTCTTTCTTTCTTTCTTTCTTTCTTTCTTTCTTTCTTTCTTTCTTTCTTTCCTTCTTTCTTTCCTTATTTACTTATTTATTTATTCATTCATTCATTTATTTAAATGTTTTATTAACTTCTGGTTTACATCATTCATTTCCATCAGATTTGAGTTACAATTTTCCCCATTTTCCCCCTACCCATCACCCCAGAATAGCAGTCCCACAAGTTATCCCCTCATCCAATCTGCTCTCTCCTATTTCTTCTCCCGTACCCCCTTTGACTTTTCCAGTAGGGCAAGGTGAGTCTCCTTGTCCCAATGACTGCACTCTTATCTTCCAGTTATATACAAAATAGTATTAATCAAAGTATTTATATATTTTTAAAATATTTCATTTTAAAACTTTGAATTCCAGATCCATTCCCTTCCTCCTCTGCCACCCACTCTCACTAGGATGATAAGCAACTCAGTATATGTAGCACATTTATAGCTATACAAAATATTACCATATTGGATATGTTGTAAAAGACTGACTATATTATCCCACCTCCCACCTGTTCTGATCCCCACTTTGATCCTATCCCCATTCAAAAGAGAGTGCTTCCAACTTCCCTGCCTCCCAGCCTTCCCTCCCTTCCATCATTCTACCCCCATTACCTGGCCCTCAATCCTGTATGGTGAGATATCCCATTTAGTATGTATGTGATTCTCTCCCTGAGCCAAATTCAATGAGGACAAGGTTTTGAATTTTTACCTTCCTGTTCTTACCCTCCCCTGCAACCACTTCCCCTTACCTCTGCTACATGAGATTATTTACCCTTTTCTGTCTCTCCCCATTTCCTCTCATTATATTCCTCTCTCACCTCTCAATTTCACCCCTTAAGTATAATCCCTTCCAATTAAATACGACCTGTGCCCTCTATGCATGCCTGTAAATATATATACACATATTCACATATGTATTCATATGCCCATATACCCTTCTTCAGCTATTTTTTTCCTTTTTTTTTTTTGGAAGGCAATTGGGGTTAAGTAACTTGCCCAACGTCACATGGCTAGGTTTTTGTTTCTCTGTGTTAAGTGTCTGAGGCCGGATCCAAACTCAAGTCCTTCTGACTCCACGGCCGGCACTCTACTCACTTCGCTACCTAGCCACCCCTTCAGCTATTTTCATACTAAGAAAGATTTCATCAGTAACAGTTATCGTTTTTTCCAGGAATGTAAATAGTTCAACTTTGATAAGTTCCTTATGATTTCTTTTCCCTGTTTACTTTCTCAAGCATCTTTTCCTTCTTGTGTCTGCACGTCAAAATTTTAATTCAACTCTGTTTTTTTTCATCAACAATGCTTGAAAGTCCTCTATTCCACTAAATAACCATATTTTCTCCTGAAAAATGATACTCAGTTTTGCTGGGTAGGTGATTCTTGGTTTTAATTCCAGCTACTTTGCCCTCCAGAATATAATATTATATGCCCTTCTTAAGGGTTCTTAAGAAGGTTACCTTCTCTGTGTCATTTTGTGGGTTCTGGAACTCCAAAGGTCATTCAGAGTCCCCTTTTATATGGATTGGAAGTGGTGTGGCCAGGAGTGCTATGGAATTGCTATTTCTACTCAATGATCTTGGCTCTGACCACCCCCCCCCCTCCCCTTGCTCCCACTTCTCTGATCTCTTTGGAATATACCCCTAGAAGTAGTTTTTCTGGGTCAAAGGGTATGGAATTATTTACAGCCCTTTGGGCATAATTCCAGATTGCTCTCCAGAATGGTTGAATCAGCTTACAACTAACTCCACCAGCAATGCATTAGTGTTCCAATTTGCCCACCTCCTCTCTACTAGTTGTCATTTTCCTGTTTGTCATCTTAGCCAATATGACTGGTGAGATGTGGTATCTCAGATTTGTTTTGATTTACATTTATCTAATCAAGAGTGATTTAGAGCATTCCTTCATATGCTTATAGATATCTTTAAGTACTTTCTCTAAAAATTTCGTGTTCATATCCTTTGACCATTTATGAATTGGGGAATGACTTGTATTCTTATAGATTTGACACACTTCTCGGTATACTTTAGAAATTAGTCCTTTATCAGAGACATAGGTTGTAAAAATTATTTCCCAGTTTCCTAACTCCCTCTTAATCTTGGTTACATTGGCTTTGTTTGTACAGAAGCTTTTCAATTTAAGGTAATCAAAATTATCCAATTTGCATTTTATATTGTTCTCTAATTCTTGTTTGGTCATAAAGTCTTTCCTTCTCCACAAATCTGACAGGTAAACTATTCCACGTTCTCCCAGATTGCTTACAGTATCATCCTTTATGCCTAAATAATACACCCATTTAGACTTGATTTTGGTATATGGTGTTAGATAATGGACTGTGCCCAGTTTGTGCCATACTACATTCCAGTTTTCCCAGCAGTTTTTGTCAAATAATGTGTTCCTATCCCCAAAACTGAGGTCTTTGGGTTTATCAAACAATAATTTTCTATACTCATTGATTGCTGAGTCTCATGTGCCCAATCTATTCCATTGATTCACTACTCTGTTCTTCAGCCAGTACCAAATAGTTTTGATGACTGCTGCTTTATAATACAGATAAAGTTTGGTATAGCTAGTCCACCTTCCCTAGCATTTCTTTTCATTAATTACCTTGATATTCTGGACCTTTTTTTTTCCAAAATAAATTTTGTTACTAATTTTTCTAATTTTATAAAGGGAATTTTTGGTAAGTTGATTGGTATGGGCACTAAATATGCAGTTTAATTTAGGTAAAATTGTCATTTTTATTATATTACTTTGACCCAGCCATGAGCAATTGGTGCTTTTCCCAATTAGTTATATCTGACTTTATTTGTATGAAAAGGATTGTGTAGTTGTGTTCATATAGATCTTGGGTTTGTTTGGCAGATAGATTCCCAAATATTCTATAATGTCTATAGGAACTTTAAATGGGGTTTCTCTTCTTATCTCTTTCATTAGAAATATGCAGGGATGGGGCGGAGCCAAGATGGCGGAGTAGAAACAGCTTGTCCAAGCCTCTCTGCCCCCAGATTCTCCACAAACTATGTAAAAAAGGTCTCTGAAAAACTTCTGGAGCCCCAGCACCCACAGAACGACACAGAGAAGCTAACCTCCCGCTGAGGACAGCCCAGCACCCTGCAGGAAGGACCAGCGCAGTGGTCTGGGAGCCGGCAGAGCGCAGGAGCCGAGCCGAGCCCAGGTCCACGTGAGCCCAGGTTTTAGCCCCAGGGCGGCAGGGCCAGCAGCCGGCTGGAGGAACCCCAGAACACCAGGAGCTGTGGCGATTCCAGAATTATCAACATAGACATGCCTAGGACAAAGTAAGAGGTTAGTGTCCTATGGACTTTGGGACCTGTATTTGGGGAATGCGTCAGCTCCCTCCCCTGGGGGCTAGAAGCTGCTGAGGAGACAAGCCACTGTGTAGTTTTCAGAGGCATTTCCAGCTCCCAGCCTACAAATCGTGGGGAGATCCAGCGATCAGTGTTGGGGGGTAATCGCTCTTGCTTTAACCTCCCTGGATCTGGATTGTGATCTAGGGTGGAAGTTGTGGGTGGGTTTATAGCTTGCCAGAAACGGAAGTTGCCCCCCACACGTTGGGGACGAAAATTCCTCTATCTGGCCTTAAAGCCATAGTGTAGCAACAAGCCCAAAAGTCAAGCAATAAAGTGGCAACATGCCAAGGCAAAGGAAACAGAAAAATGCAACCCTAGACTCCTATTTTGGGGGCATAGAGCGGGAAAAGGACTGTGAGGTCAGAAGTCCTGCTCCAAAAGCCCCAGGGGAAAACGTGAGCAGGTTGCAGGCCATAGAGGACCTTAAGAAGGACTTTAAAAATCAAATAAGAGAAGTGGAGGAAAAATTAGAAAGAGAAATGAGAAGGATGCAGGCAAAGTATGAAATGAGGGTCAACAGCCTGACTGAGGAAAACAACACCTTAAAAAATAGACTGACTCAAATGGCAGAGGAGGCCCAAAAGGGCAATGAGGAGAAGAATGCCTTAAAAAGTCGAATTTGCCAGATGGAAAAAGAATCTCAAAAGTTCACTGAGGAGATTCATTACTTCAGAGTTAGACTGGAGCAAATGGAAGCTAGTGACTTTGTGAGAAATCAAGATGCTGTTAAGCAGATCCAAACAAATGAAAGATTAGAAGGCAATGTGAAATATCCCATGGGAAAAACCACTGACCTGGAAAATAGATCAGGAGAGACAATTTAAAAATTATTGGACTACCTGAAAGCCATGATCAAAGAAAGAACCTAGAAATCACCCTCCAAGAAATTCTCAAGGAAAATTGCCCTGATGTTTTAGATCCAGAGGGCAAAAAAGAGGTTGAAAGAATCCACAGATCACCTCCTGAAAAAGATCCCAAAAAGAAAACTCCCAGGAATATTATAGCCAGGTTCCAGAATCCCCAGATCAAGAAGAAAATACTACAAGCAGCCAGGAAGAAACAATTTCAATATTGTGGAAACACAATCAGAATAGCCCAGGACCTGGCAGCATCTACACTGAGGGATCGAAGGGCATGGAATATGATATTCCAGAGGGCAAAAGAACTGGGAATGAACCCAAGGGTCACCTACCCAGCAAAGCTGAGTATTTTGTTTCAGGGGAAAATATGGTCATTCAGTGGAATAGAGGACTTTCAAGCATTCTTGAGGAAAAAACCAGAGTTGAATAGAAAATTTGACATCCAGACGAAAGAAGGAAGAGATGCCTGAGAAGGTAATCAGGGAAAAGAAATCAAAAGGAACTCATCAAAGTTGAACTATTTACATTCCTATATGGAAAAGCAATATCTGTGACTGATGATATCTTTCTCACTATGAAAATAATGGAAGAAAGGGGTGTGGTCATATGAATACATATGTGAATGTGTGTGTATATGGTTACAGTTATATATGGATAGAGGGCATAGGTTGAATTTGTTGGGAAGGGAAAATACTCAAGGGATGAAATTATGAGGTGAGAGAGGAAAGTGGCAAGAGGAGATGGGTAGAGACATGGTAGGGTAAACTATCTCATGTAGGGGAAGTGGGTGCAAAGGAGGGGGAGAATAAGGAAGGTTAAAAAGGCAAAACCACATTCACATTGAATTTGGTTCAGGGAGAAAATGACATACATACTAAATGGGATATCTCAACCTGCAGCAGGATAGGGGAAGGGGGATGAGAGGAGGGATGATGGATGGGAGGGCATCCTTGGGGTGAGGGGAGGTTGGAAGAACCCACTATAGAAGAGGGACAGGATCATGTAGGGAATGGACCAGGTGGGGGGTGGGATGAGTGGGAGGGAATTATAAGCAGCCTTGTACAATATATCTACTATGATAATGTTTTGCATAACTAGACATGTACAACATATACTGAATTACTTATATCCCAAGAAGGAATGAGTGACAAGGGAGGAAGGAAATGGATCTGAAATTCAAGGTCATAACATTAAATGTTTCAAATATATATATATAAATGCTATTATTAATACTCTTCTGCCTATAATTGGGAGATAAGATGTGCAGGCATTGGGACACAAAGATTCATCTTCCTCTAATGGAAAAGTCGATGGGGGTATGGGAGAAGGTATGGGAGAGAGCAGATTGGAGGAATCGATAACTTGTGGGACTGCTATTCTGGGAGGTTGGGTAGGGGAATAATGGGGGGAAAATGATTGTAACTCAAAATCTGGCGGAAATGAATGATGTAAAACAGAAGTTAATAAAGTATTTGTTTAAAGAAAAAAAAAAAGAAATATGCAGGGATACCAAGGATATATGTGGGTTTATGTTATATCCTGTAACTTTGCCAAATTTATTTATTGTCTCAAGTACTTTTTTACTTGATTCTCTAGGATTCTCTAGGATTCTCTAAGTATATCATCATATCATCTGCGAAGAGTGATGGCTTGGTCACTTCTTTGCCTAATTTGATTCCTTTGATTTCTTTTTCTTCTCTGATTGCTACTACTAGTGTTTCTAGTACCAGATTGAATAAGAGGGGTGATAGTGGACACCCTTGTTTCACTCCTGATCTTATTGGAAAGGCTTCTAGTTTATCCCCATTGCATATAATACTTGTTGATGGTTTTAAATAGATGCTATCAACTATTTTAAAGAAGGCTCCCTTTATTCCTATACTTTCTAGTGTTTTTAATAGGAATGGATGTTGGACTTTGTTAAAAGTCTTTTCTGCATCTATTGAGATAATCATGTGGTTTCTGCTAGTTTTATTGTTGATATGATCAATTATACTGATGGTGTTCATAATATTAAACTATCCTCGCATTCCTGGAATAAATACTACCTGATCAAAGTGTATTATTCTTGTGATAAATTGCTGTAGTCTTTTAGCTAATATATTTTTTTTAATTTTGAATCTAAATTCATGAGGGAAATTGGTCTGTGATTTTCTTTCTCTGTTTTATCTCTTCCTGCTTTAGGTATTAATACCATATATGTGTCATAGAAAGGATTTGGTAGGACTACTTCTTCACAAATTTCCTTAAATAGCTTGTAGAGTAATGGGATTAATTGTTCTTTAAATGTTTGATAGAATTCACTAGTAAATCCATATGGCCCTAGAAAATTTTTCCTATGGAGTTCACTGAGGGTTTGTTTGATTTCTTTTTCTGAAATGGGGTTAAGTAATTTACTTCCTCTTCAGTTAATCTGGGCAACTTGCATTTTTGTAAATATTCCTCCATTTCACTAAGATTGTCAAATTTATGTGCATAACATTTGGAAAAATAATTCCTAATCATTGTTTTGATTTCCTCTTTATTGGAGGTAGATTCACCCTTTCCATTTTTGATACTCATAATTTGGTTTACTTCTTTCTTTTTTTTTTTAATCATATTGATTAAGGGCCTATCAATTTTGTTGTTTTTTTTCATAAAACCAGCTCTTATTTTTATTTATTAATTCAATAGTTTTCTTAATTTCAATGTTATTAAACTATCCTTTGGTTTTCAATATTTCTAATTTACTATTTAATTGGGGATGCTCAATTTGTTCTTTTCTAGCTTTTTCCTTTGCATGCCTAATTCATTGACCTCCCTTCTCTAATTTATTCATGTATGCATTCAGGGATATAAAACTTCCCATAAGAACTGCCTTTAATGCATCCCACAAGTTTTGGCTTGTTGTCACATTATTATCATTCTCTTGAATGAGATTACTGATTGTTTTTTTATAATTTCTTGTTTGACCCACCCATTCTATAGGATTAAATTACTTAATTTCCAATTAGTTTTTAGTCTATCTTTCCATGGCCCTTTATTGCATATAATTTTTATTGTGTCATGATCTGAGAATGATGCATTTAATTTTTGTGCCTTTCTGCACTGAATTGTGAGATTTTTATGCCCTAGTATGTTTTCGATTTTTAAGTAAGTACCATGTACCGCTGAGAAGAAAATATATTCCTTTTTCTCCCCATTCAGTTTTGTCCAGCAATCTATCATATCTAGCCTCTCTAAAATTCTATATTCCTCATTAACTTCTTTTTGTTTATTTTGAGTTCAAAGAGGGGGATATTAAGATCCCCCACTAGTACAGTTTTACTACTTATTTCTGCCTCTGATTCTTTTAACTTCTCCTATAGGAATCTGGATGCTATACCACTTGGTGTATATATGTTCAGTAATGATATTGCACCATTCTCAAAGGTGCCTGTCAGCAGGATATAGTTTCCTTCCTTATCTCTTTTAACTAGATGTATTTTTGCTTTTGCTTTATCTGAGATAAGGATTGCTACTCCTCGTTTTTTTTTGTTTGTTTTTGTTTGTTTGTTTGTTTTTTTAGCAGAGGGATGATATTCTTCTCCTGCCTTTTACATTTATCTTGCAAGTATCCATTTGTTTCAAATGTGTTTCTTGTAGACAGCATATTGTAAGATTATGGTTTTGAATACATTCTGCTATCTGCCTCTGTTTTACGATAGAGTTCATCCCATTCACATTCACAGTAATTATGTCTATCTGTCTCTTCCCCTCCATCCTATTCCCTCCCCTGCTTATGGTTTTGTTTCTTCCTTCATGCTTCACCTCATTAAGGGTTTCCCTTTTGACCACCACCACCCTCAGTGACCTCCCTTCTTTACCTATCCTCTGCCCTTACTTCTATTTCCCTCTCCTCTAGTCCCCTTTTCGACCTTCCCCCCTTACCCACCTAATACCTATAGGACACAATAAATTTTTATATTTATCAAATTTTGATATTCCCCCTTTGATCCCAAACCAAAGATAGTAAATTTCAAACAATGCTCCTCTCCCTCCCTGCTTTTCCTCTTTTTAATGCATTTATGTGTCCATATCACTTTAGAATCTTAAACTTAACTGATTATGTTGACTCCTCTTTGAACCAGAACCAGTGAGAATAATGTTCAAATGATGTTTTTCTCCCTCTTTTTTCCCCTCTACTATAGTGTGTTTTATGCCTCTTCAAATTGCATACTTTACGTTTTTCTGTCTCATCCTTTTCTTTTATCCCATTACAGACCCTTTGATACCCTTAACAAGTTTTTTTTTTGATCTTTAGATTAGTTCATTCATAGCCACACCCTCTATCTAAGTATAACCCTTTTGAAGGTCATGATAATCATAACGATTTCGAATATTGACAGTTATCAGCTCCACA
Organism: Gymnobelideus leadbeateri; assembly: GCA_011680675.1. Taxonomy (NCBI): domain Eukaryota; kingdom Metazoa; phylum Chordata; class Mammalia; order Diprotodontia; family Petauridae; genus Gymnobelideus; species Gymnobelideus leadbeateri. The sequence continues at coordinate 391,871 of WOXC01005208.1, read as the reverse complement.
TATAGGGATGTGAACATTTTGCTCTTGTTGAATCCCAAGTTATGTGCGTGTGTGCATGAGTGTGCAGGTGTACATGTATTAATGTGTGTGTGTTTTCCTTTTATACCTTTTAAGGTTTTTCTTGTGTCTTGTAATTGGAAATCAAATTTTCCATTGACCTCTGGCTTTTTCATCAGGAAAGTCTGGAAGTCCTTTATTTCATTAAGTGGCCATTTCCTTGCCTGAAAGATTATGCTGAATTTTGCTGGATAGTTAATCCTTGGTTGCAGTCCTAGTTCTTTTTCCCTGCTAAATATCAAATTACAATTCCTCCAAACTTTTAATGTAGAAGCTGATAGGTCCTGTGTGGACCTGACTGTAGCTCCATGATATTTGAGTTGATATTTTTGGCTGCTTGCAGAATTTTCTACTTAATCTTGTTATTCTGGAATTTGGGTAGTATATTTGTTGGAGTTTCCAATTTGGGATCTCTTTCAGGAGGAGTCAGGCTAATTCTTCCAATAACTATTTTGTCTTCTGATTCTAGGACTTTAGGACAGTTTTCTTTGACAATCTATTGGAAGATGTTGTCCAGACTATTTTTTTGTTTTGTTTTGTTTTGTTTTTCATCATGGCTTTCTGGTAGACCAAGAATTCTTAAGTTATCTCTTCTGGATCTGTTCTCTAGGTCACTTGTTTTCCAGTTAGATATTTTACACTTTCTTCCAACTTTTCAATCTTTATGCCTTGTTTGATTGACTCTTGGTGTCTCATAGAGTTCTGAGTTTCAATTTGACCGATTCTAATTTTTAGGGCATTATAATCTTCGGTTAGTTTTTGAAGGTCCTTTTTAGGGAGGTGTTTTATCCAATTACTTCACTAATTTTACTTGTTAAGGATTTCTTTCCTTCAGTGAATTTTGCCTTCCAATTTGGTCACTGCCTCTCTCATTTGGTCTTTAAAATATTTCCTAAGCTACTCCAAGAATGCTTTTTGGACTTTTGAACCACTTCATGTTTCCTTCTGTGGTCTCTGGTGTGGATACGGAGCCCAAGTTTTCCTCTGTGTTTGGTTGTTCTTGATCTACATAGAAAGCTCTGGTTGGGGCACAGCCAAAATGGAGGGGTAGAAACTGCACTTCCATGGCCCTCTCGCCTACACCATTTCAAAATAATGTAAAATGAATGAACTCTGGAGCTCCAGCACCCAAACAACAACACAGAGAAGCTAACCTCCCCTTGAGGATAGCACAACAGTCCAGGAGCCCGGCAGAGAGTGGTCAGCACAGCGCTTTGGGAGCCAAGCCTAGGACCATGTGAGTCAGAGATTTTAGCCCAAGGTTAGCCTGACCAGCAGCCGACTGGAGGGACCCCAGAACACCAGAAGCTGTGGCTTTTACAGAATAACCAATACATAGAAGCCCAGGACAAAGTCAGTGGTTATTGCCCTATGGACTTTGGGACCAGTAGTTGGGAACGCATGAGCTTTATCCCCTGGGGGTGAGAAGCTGCTGAGGAGCCAAAACACAGCTATCATTTTGCAGCTACAGTTGCAGCTTCAGCTCCTAGCCTGCAGACTGTAGGAGGATAGGGATATCAATCTTTAGGGGTAAGCATTCTGGTTTTGACATTCCTGGATGTAGATTGCAGTCTGAGGTAGAGTTCTTGGGATGTGTGACCAGCTTGCCACAGTGTGTGGGGGCATCAGCTAGGGCACCTGACTAATACCTCCAGCAGTTGTGAAGACCCCAATATCTGGGATGGAAACGCCCCTCTCCGGTGGCAAAGTCCTATTGTGGCAACAAGCCCAAAAGTCAAGTAATTAAGTGGCAACATGCCTAGGCAAAGGAAACAAAATAAACAGAAAAAGGCAACATTAGACTCCTATTTGGGGGGCAAAGAAGATCAAAGCATGGAACAGGAGGAGGACTGTGATGTCAGAAATCCTTCACCAAAAGCCAGAAATGAAAACTTGAGTGGGTTACAGGCCAGAGACAAGCTTAAGGAGGATTTTAAAACCAAATAAGAGAAGTGGAGGAAAAATTGGGAAGAGAACTAAGAAGTATACAGGAAAAGTTTGAAATGAGAGTCAACAGCCTGACTGAAGAATGTAACAACTTAAAATATAGACTAACGGCAAAAGAAGCAGTGACCTTGCTGAGATCCTCCGTCACAAAGTCTCAAAGGGCAAATCTGAGCAGATTCCAGTGTGATGGAGCCCACTGGAAGACGGAACATGGCAGAGTAGAGCCCAGGAGGTAGCCCAGTGTGCCTGGACAGGAAGAGCGCAGAGGGCGTGGGGTCTGCATAGCTCAGACCTAAGAGCAGACAAGCAGACTACACCAGAGAGAGAAAAAGCCCCAGTCTGCAGACTTACCAAGGACGAAGCACAGTCATCTCCACTTCATCTAACGAACAGACAGGAGAGGTCGTTGGCGCCAGGTACGAGAGTTGGGCCCACAGGGGAGAGAGCTGCTTCTCTGGCTGCATGCAGCCCCCAGCCTGGAAGGTTGAAGACTGCCTGCCTGAATAATACAGGGGCTGGAATGGCAAAGTAAATTCTAGCTGCTCAGATCCTCCTATCCCTCCTTCATGAAGCAGAATACTCAAAGATAAGTCTCCCACACAGATTGAAATCCCAAGTTAATGGAAATAGCCCCAGGCTTGAGAGTCTCCAAGAAGGGGTGTAACTGAGAGAGCCAGGAGTCTGAAGAGAAGAGAGGGAGGGGTCCCAACAAACCCCACCTCACCTCACCAACAAAAGCCTACTTATAGCCCAGGGGTATAGAGGCAGAAATCTGAAGTGATCAGACACACCCCCGCCTACACTTGTACATTCCTCACTGACTTCCCTGACTTAGCCATAAACTAGCCACCCAGAGGCATTCAAAGTCAAGGATCAAGCCCTAAACTCATAGCTTGAGAAACTAAGAAAAAGGAAGTCACAATGGGAAAGAAGGAAGCTGAGAAGGAGAGGGGGAAGGCAAGAAAGTGTATTTGAGCCTACAATGCAGGGCATGAACAACCAAATACACAGGACAATATAGACTCTCTACCCATACCTGAGACCACAGAAGGAAACATGATCTGGTCTCAAGCCTAAATAGCATTCCTGGAGGAGCTTAAGAAAAATTTTGAAGACCAAATCAGGGAGGCAGTGACCAACTTGGAAAAACGTCTCAGTGAAGTAATTGGAGAAAATACCTCCCTAAAAAAGGAATGCAAGGATGGTTTAATATTAGGAAAACCATCAGTATAATTGAGCATATCAACAATAAAACTAGCAGAAACCACATGATCATCTCAATAGATGCAGAAAAGTCCTTTGACAAAGTACAACATCCATTCCTATTAAAAACACTAGAAAGTATAGGAATAAATGGAGCCTTCCTTAAAACAGTTGATAGCATCTATTTAAAACCATCAACAAGTATTATATGCAATGGGAATGAACTAGAAGCCTTTCCAATAAGATCAGGAGTGAAACAAGGGTGTCCACTATCACCCCTCTTATTCAATCTGGTACTAGAAACACTAGCAGTAGCAATTAGAGAAGAAAAAGAAATCAAAGGAATCAAATTAGGCAAAGAAGTGACCAAGCTATCACTCTTCACAGATGATATGATAATATACTTAGAGAATCCTAGAGAATCAAGTAAAAAAGTACTTGAGACAATAAATAAATTTGGCAAAGTTGCAGGATATAAAAGAAACCCACATAAGTCCTCAGCATTCCTGGACATCTCTAATGAAATCGACAGCAAGAGATAGAAAGACAAATCCCATTTTAAGTCACTGTAGACATTATAAAATATTTGGGAATCTACTTGCCAAAACAAACCCAGAATCTATATGATCACAACTACAAAACACTTCTCACACAAATAAATTCAGATCTAAATAGTTGGAAAAATATCAATTGCTCGTGGCTGGGTCGAGCTAATATAATAAACATGACAATTTTACCCAAACTAAACTATATATTTAGTGCCATACCAATCATTTTACCAAAAAACTACTTTCTAGACTTAGACAAAATAATAACAAAATTTATTTGGAAAAACAAATGGTCTAGTATATGAAGGGAAATAATGAAAACAGGGAAGGTGGACTACCTATGCCAGATCTTAATCTGTGTTATACAGCAGCAGTCATCAAAACTGCTTGGTACTGGCAGAGGAGTAGAGTAGTGGATCAGTGAAATAGATTAGGCACAGGAGACCCAGCAGTTAATGAATATAGTAATCTATTGTTCGATAAACTCAAAGACCCCAGTTTTGGGGACAAGAATGCATTATTTGACAAAAACTGCTGGGAAAACTGGAATACAGTTTGGCAGAAACTGGGCATAGACCATTATCTAACACCATATACCAAAATCAATTCGAAATGGGTGCATGATCTAGGTGTAAAGGATGATACTGTAAGCAACTTGGGGAAGCAAGGAATAGTTTACCTGACAGATTTGTGGAGAAGGAAAGTCTTTAGGACCAAACAACTATTAGAGAGCATTATAAAATGCAAAATGGATAATTTTGACTACATTAAATTAAAAAGCTTCTGTACAAACAAAGCCAATGTAACCAAGAACAAGAGGGAGGTGGGAAATTGGGAATTTTTACAACTTGTGTCTCTGATAAAGGACTCATTTCTAAAATTTATAGAGAATTGAGCCAAATCTATATGAATACAAGTCATTCCCCAATTGATATGTGGTCAAAGGATATGAACAGGCAGTTTTCAGAGAAAGAAATTAAAGATATGTATAAGCATATGAAGAAATGCTCTAAATCACTATTGATTAGAGAAATGCAAAGCAAAACAACTCTGAGATACGACATCTCTCCAGTCAGATTGGCTAAGATGAAAAAACAAGAAAGTGACAAATGCTGGAGAGGATGTGGACAAATTGGAACACTAATACATTTCTGGTGAAGTTGTGAACTTTTCCAACCATTCTGGAGAGCAATCTGGAATTATGCCCAAAGGATTATAAATAATTTCATACCCTTTGACCCAGCCATACCACTTCTAGGGTTATATCCCAAAGAGATCACAGAAGTGGGAGAAAGACCCATATGTACAAAAATATTTATAGCAGCCCTTTTTGTGGTTGCAAAGAATTGGAAACTAAAGGGGTGCCCATCAGTTGGGGAATGGCTAAACAAGTTATGATATATGAATGTAATGGAATATTATTGTGCTATAAGAAAGGAGGAGGTGACAGATTTCATAATTACCTGGAGAGACTTATACAAACTGATGCTGAGCGACAAGAGTAGAATCAGAAGAAATTTGTATACAATCACAGACATACCATATCTGTGATGATCAATTATGACAGACTGGACTCTCTTCAGCAATGCAGTGATATAAGTCAATCCTGAAAGACTCTAGAAAGAGAGAAATCCAACATCCAGAGAAATAACTAGAAAGAACTGAGCCTGAATCCTGATGGAAGCAAACTAAATGATATTTTTCTTTTCATTGTTTGGTTTTATATCTTCTTTACCATCTTTCATCCGACCTAGTACAATATGCCTTTGTAATTGGAATAACGTCTAATATGAATGTATTTGCAGATCCTATACTGGACTTTATTCTGTTGGGGGGGGGGGGAGGGAAGTAAAGGAAATTTGAAAATCAAGGAACTATGGAATTGAATCTTGTTAACTGAAACTAAACTTATAAATTAATTAAAAAGTAATAAAATAAAATATAGACTAACTCAAATGGCAAAAGAGGACCAAAAAGGCAATGAGGAGAAGAATGCCTCAAAAAGCCGAATTTGCCAGATGGAAAAGAATCTCAGAAGCTCACTGAGGGGATTTATTCCTTCAGAGTTAGACTGGAGCAAATGGAAGATAGTGACTTTATGAATAATCAAGATGTTGTTCAACAGATAGAAGCAATTGAAGAATAGAAGGCAATGTGAAATATCTCATGGGAAAAACCACTGACCTGGAAAATAGATCCAGGAGAGTCAATTTAAAAATTATTCTACTACCTAAAAGCCATGATCAAAGAAAGAACCCAGAAATCATACTTTAAGAAATTCTCAAGGAATATTGCCCTGATGTTTTAGACCCAGAGCACAAAATAGAGGTTGAAAGAATCCACAGACAATCTCCTGAAAAAAGATCCCAAAAAGAAAACTCCCAGGAATATTATAGCCAGGTTCCAGAATTCCCAGATCAAGGAGAAAATACTCCAAGCAGCCAGGAAGAAACAATTTCAATATTGTGGAAACACAATCAGAATAGCACAGCACCTGGCAACTTCTACACTGAGGTATGGAAGGGCATGGAATATGATATTCCAGAGGGTAAAAGAGCTGGGATTGAACCCAAGGGTCACCTACCCAGCAAAACTGAGTATTTTGTTTCAGGGGAAATTATGATCATTCAGTGGAATAGAGCATTTTCAAGCATTCTTGAGGAAAAATCCAGAAAATTTGACATCCAGACACAAGAAGCAAGAGATGCCTGAGAAGGTAATCAGGGAAAAGAAATCAAAAAGAACTTATCAAAATTGACCTATTTACATTCCTACATGGAAAAACAATAACTGTGACTGATGAAACCTTTCTCAGTATGAAAATAATGGAAGAAGTGTATATGAACACATGAATATATATGTGAATGTGTGTATATTTGTTTACAGTTTTATATGGAGAGAGGGCATATGTTGAATTTGTTGGGAAGTGATCATACTTAAGGGGTGAAATTATGAGGTGAGAGAGGGAAGTGGCAAAAGGAGATGGGGAGAGACAGGGTAGGGTAAACTATCTCATGTAGAAGAAGCAAGGGAAAGTGGCTACAAGGGAGGGGAAGAACAGGAAGGCAAAAATGCAAAACCATATTCTCATTAAATTTGGCTCAGGAAGAGAATGACATACATACTAAATGGGATATCCCAATCTGCAGCAGAATATGGAGAAGGGGGATAAGGTGGGGGTGATGGAGGGGAGGGCAATCTGGGAGGAGGGGAGGTTGGAAGTACCCACCTTCAAAGAGGACAGGATCATAGTAGGAAATGGACCAGGTGGGGGTGGGATGGGTGGGAGGGACATATAGCCAGTCTTCTACAATATATCTACTATGGTAATGTTTTGCATAGCTATACATTTACAAATTACACTGAATTGCTCATCTTCCCACCAGGAGTGGGTGACAAGGGAAGAAGGGAATGGATCTGAAATTCGAGGTTTTAAAATTAAATGTTTCAATTATATATATATATATATATATATATATATATATATATATATATATATATATATATATATATATATGAATGCTTTTATTAATACTATTTTGCATGTAATTGGGAGATAAGATGTGCAGGCATTGGGGCACAGAGTTTCACCTTGCCCTAATGGAAAAGTTGATGGGTGTATGGGAGAAGATATGGGAGAGAGCTATTCTGGGTTGGTGTGTACCGGAAAAATGGGGAAAAATTGTAACTCAAAATCTGGCTGAAATTAATGATGTATACCAGATGTTAAAAAAAAAAGGTCTGATCAATTTTCTTGCCTTTCCCTTCTTCTTCTCAGCTTTGTTCCTTCCCATTGTAATTTCCTATTTCCTAATTTTTCAGGCTATGAGGTAAGGGCCTGGTTGTTGAGTTTGAATGCTGTAGCCTCTGGGTGTCTAGTTTGAGGCCAAGGCAGGAGTCTCAGTGAAGTATGCTGATGTGCACAGAGTAATCTGTGTAGAAGGGGTGCTCTCTGGCCACTTCAGATTTCTGCCTCTATACCCCTGGGCTTCAGCTCAGGCAGGCTTTTGGTGGTCAGGTGAGGTGGGGTAGCCAGAGGCTATTTCCACTATCTTAGGATTTCACTCTGGTTGGAACACTTATCTTTGGGTTTTCAGTGTCATGGAGGAGGAATCTGAGCAACCAGAGTTTACTTTGTCATTCTGGCTCCTGGAAAAACAGGCAGGCAATTTCTAAACTTCCAGCCTGGGGGATGATAGCTGCAGGAGAAGCTGCTGTTTCTCCTGGGGGCCCTGAGCCCTCTCTTCCCTGGCTCCAATGATTCCTACCATCCCATGGTGATATGCTGGTGAGAAGGCTGCTAATGGCCTTTGGGATGGGTGAGTCTGCTGGCTGGAGCTCCTTCTCTCAGCTGTACTCCATCCTCTAGTCTGAACTGCTGCAGCTCCCACTTGCCTCACACTTTCCCTGTCCAGATCCTCTGGGCACTTTACTGGACTGGATTCTGCAAAGTTCTGTCTCCCAGTGGATTCTGTCACTCCAAAATCCGTTCAGATTCACTTTTTAAGGTATAATGATGGGGTTCATGGAGGAGCTTAGAAAGTATTGACTTCCTTATTGAGGCCAGAATCTCATTTAGTTTTTGGCTATTGTATCACAAAATTAACTTAAGTTGAATTTTCATTCCACTAAATACCTAGATCAGTTTCATAACATCCGTAGTTTGGCCATACCTTCCTTCAGAAGTTAATTTTTTTTTCTTTTGCCTAAATATAGCATTTTAAGGATATCCATATTGAATTTTCTTTTATTCACTGTAACCTAATGATCTGGCCCGTTAATATTTGTTTGTATTCTGACTCTGACATTGCCAATGTCATCTCTCTACTGCCCCTCCCTGTCACCCCCAGATTTGTATCATCATCAGATCTGAGGAAGATTCCATCAACACCTTGATTAAGACAGTGATATTTCACAGAATGAAACTAAACAGTAATGCTCAAGGTCCTCAGACCTCTGGTCACACTGGCTAGCTCCATTGACAACTACTTTATGTGTCTGCCCATCCAACTCTTTGTGAGTGTATCCAGATATCATCATCTAATCCATGTCTCTCCATATTCTCCATAATCAGTGTATTGGATAATTTGCCGGCCCTCCCCAGCCCTCATTGTGTAGATTGTTTTCATTTCTGGGAGTTGCTGTTTAAGGACACTGATACCTTGGGGAATCCAGAGGAGAGTAATCAAGTTGGTGGCAGAATGTGCATTCATTTGAAGGAATAGGTATGCTTATAATGGTAAAGAGATGAGTGAGGGTAAGGAAATATATGGTAGGTATCTTCAAGACCTGAAGAGGCTTCCATAGAGAGGAAGGACCAGCATTATGTTATCTGCCTGTATAAGAAATAATGATGAACAAATAGAGGAGGCTGAACTTTGTCTTTTTTGGGGGGGAGGGCAAAAACCATATCTTAAAGATTAGATCTGCCCTGAAGTTGGGCCGACTGCTTGGAGAGAAGGTGGATTCCTTCTCTTCAGGGACATACAGGCAGAAGGATGTATACTTACTTGTTGGCATGTTACAGTCATCATTCTTTCTGGGAATGATTGAGATTTGATCACTCAAGTCTCTTCCAGCTCCTGAATTCTGTAAACGTGTGATTTATCTATAAATGAAAGAAAATCATTTCTTAAGTACTTTCTATGTGCCAAGAACAATGCTAAGAACCAGTGATCCAAATGCAAAGTGAGTCAGCCCTTGCCTTCCAGAAACTATCATTTTAATAAGGAGATAACAATCTGTTCTAGGGGAACTTTGTTCAAGGAAGCAGCAGTAGCCTGGGAAATCATAAAGATGGTGGCTGATCTCAGTATAGTGCTCTCTAGAAAATACTTTGACCAGCTGAAATTTCTGTCAGAGGGAAAGGTTGTTAATTCAGAGGTCAGATATATGGAAATCACATGGCAAACTTTAAAATGCCATTTCCATGTCATGTTTTTATCATACTTATATTTTTTCAGCATATTTTTTCCTATTGTACTTACTGTTCAGATTTTCTTTTTAGAGTCAGGATACTTTCACCAAACAACAAGATATTGAATATAGTTTTAAAGGATAATTCCTCTCTTCCAGGAGTAAGAAAATAAATGCCTACATAAAAGGCCCCAGGACTGTCACCTTGTACAGGCAGGGGGAAAATGATGCTCCCAGAACCTCATTAATATACCAAATGTCTCCATTAAATTGGTCAGTTAAACTAAAAATGGCCTTTAAAATGGACAAATGCATAGTAAAACCTAGCAAAAGGACTGGGGATAGAAGAGATAATCCAGAAAGGAGTTATGTCTGTCAAATATAAAGCCATTAGCTCCTCTTCCCCCTCCCTAATTATGGCTGCCCACCAATCTGGGGAATGGGGGAGAGTCCCACTTTTTCTTTGTACAAGATTTCTTTGATATCTTAAAAAAAAAGTAGAAATGGCTACATGTCTCAAAATGTTTGAAACATGGCCTATTTCCCTTTTGACAAAAGAAAAATCGCAGGCAGAATGAGCTCTCACCTTAAGCATTTGTCCTTTCCATGAGGGAAGCTCTTAGGAGATCATTAACATTAACTTTGGCACTGTCCTTGGCAGAAGGTCTGGCCCATCACAGAATTTAAAGCAGTTAAGCCTCATGCTAACCAGCTCCGATGTTGTCCTGCTAACTGAAAAGGAAGCAAAGCCTGTGTTCACTGTTCTCCATAAACCATGCAAATGGTGTCGTTCCAGGTCAACATGAAAATCTTACCCCATAAATCAGAGCTAATGAAATCTCTGCCAAATGGCTGCCTTTGGCTCTTTGAGTACATGTCCTACAAAGATCACCAAGCATTGCTCCACTAATGATGCAATGACTGCACAGTGCAATGGCTCCTCTAATGATGCAATGACTCCTCACTGCAATGGATCCACTAATGATGCAATAACTCCACAGCACAAAGGCTCCAGTAATGATGCAATGACTCCACACCGCAATGGCTACAGTAATGATGCAATGGCTGCACACCACAATGGCTCCACAGAGCAATGGCTCCACTAATGATGCAATGACTGCACAGCGCAATGGCTACAGTAATGATGCAATGGCTGCACACCACAATGGCTCCACAGAGCAATGGCTCCATTAATGATGCAATGACTGCAGATCACAGTGGTTCCAGGAATGATGCAATGACTCCACACTGAAATATATCCAGTAATAACGCAGTAACTTCACCCCGCAATGGCTCCACTAATGATGTAATGACTCCATAGCACAATGGCTCCACTAATGATGCAATGACTGCAGATCACAATGGTTCCAGTAATGATGCAATGACTCCACACTGAAATAGCTCCAGTAATAATGCAGTGACTCCACCCCACAATGACTCCACTAATGATGTAATGACTCCACAGCACAATGGCTCCACTAATGATGCAATGACTGCACAGCGCAATGGCTTCACTAATGATGGAATGAGTGCAGATCACAATGTTTCCAGTAATGATGCAATGACTGCACACCACAATTACTCCACAGCACAATGACTCCAGTAAAGCTGCAATGACTCCACATGACAATGGTTCTTTTGACATCTCGGTTCATGAAGAACCAAAAAGATTGCAAAAGCAATGGTGAGCTCCTGCTCCATTCAGTTTTGGTTTTAGGTGTTCAGATAGTTAAAAATTGCCATTTTTTGGTATTTATTTTTGAATTGCTTTCCCATTTTTGTGTTGTTGCATCTTCTGTGAGATTTTTTTTCCAAATGCTTTATTAACTTCTGCTTTACATCATTCATTTCTGCCACATTTTGAGTTAAAAATTTTCCGCATTTTCCCCTACCCACTATCCCAGAATATCAGTACTACAGGATATCCCCTCATACAATCTGCTCTCTCCCATATCTTGTCGCATACCCACTTCAACTTTTCCATTAGGGCAAGATGAATCTCTGCGCCCCAATGCCTATATATTTTATTTTCCCAATTATAGGTAAAATAGTATTAATAATAGTATTTATATATATTTGAAACATTAGATTTTGAAACTTAGAATTCCAGATTCATTCCCTTCCTCCCTTGTCACCCACTCTTGCTGGGAAGATTAGCAATTCAGCATATGTTGTACATGTAGAGCTATGCAAAACATTACCATAGTAGATATATAGTAAAGGACTGTCTATATTTCCCTCCCACCTATCCCACCCCCACTTAGTCCACTCCCTTCTTTGATCCTGTCTCTTTTCAAAAGTGGGTGCATACAATCTTCCTTCCCCCCAGCATGCCCTCCCTTACTTAATCACCCCTCCCATCTCCCTCCCCCCTACTCTCCAGTACAGTGAGATATCCCATTTAGTACGTATGTCATTCTCCTCCTGAGCCAAATTCAATGAGAATAAGGTTTTGCCTTTTTGCATTCCTGTTCTACCCCTTCCTTACAACCACTTCCTCTTCCCTCTCCTGTATGAGATAGTTCACCCCTTTCTCCCCATCTCCTCTCTTTATATTCTTCTCTCACCTCTTAATTTCACCTTTTAAGTATCTTCCCTTCCCTATTAAATTTGACCTGTGCCCTCTATCTATTTATAACTGTAACCATATAGAGACACATTCACATATATGCCCATATCCCCTTCTTCAAATATTTTCATACTGAGAAAGATTTCATCAGTTACAATTATTGTTTTTCCATGTAGAAATGTAAATATTTCGACTTTGAAAAGTTCATTATGATTTCTTTTCCCTGTTTACCTTCTCAAGCATCTCTTGCTTCTTGTGTCTGGATGTCAAATCTTCGATTCAACTGTGGTTTTTTCCTCAAGAATGCTTGAAAGTCCTCTATTCCACTGAATGACCATAGTTTCCCCTGAAACAAGATACTCAGTTTTCTTGGGTAGGTGATTCTTGTTTTTAATCCCAGGTTGTTTGCTCTATGGAATATCATATTCCATGCCCTTCAATCCCTCATTGTAGAAGCTGCCAGGCCCTGTGCTATTCTGATTGTATTTCCACAATATTGAAATTGTTTCTTCCTAGCTGCTTGTAGTATTTTCCCCTTGATGTGGGAATTCTGGAACCTGGCTATAATATTCCTAGGAGTTTTCCTTGAGAATTTTTTAAAGTATGATTTCTGGGTTCTTTCTTTGATCATGGCTTTCAGGTAATCCAATAATTTTTAAATTGTCTCTCCCGGATTTATTTTCCAGGTCAGAGGTTTTTCCCATTAGATATTTCACATTGCCTTCTATTCTTTTATTTGTTTGGATCTGTTAAACAGCATCTTGATTTCTTATAAAGACACTATCTTCCATTTGCTCCAGTCTCATTCTGAAGGAATGAATCTCCTCAGTGAGCTTTTGAGATTCTTTTTCCATCTGGCATATTCAGCTTTTTAAGACATTCTTCTCCTCATTGCCCTTTTGAGCCTTGATGCCATTTGAGTTAGTCTATTTTTAAGATGTTATTTTCCTCAGTCATGCTGTTGCCTCTCATTTCATACTTTTCTTCCATCTTTCTCATTTCTCTTCCCAATTTTTCCTCCTCTTCTCTTATCTGATTCTTTTTTTTTGCCTTTTTGGAGGGCAATTGGGGTTAAGTAACTTGCCCAAGGTCACACGGCTAGGTTTTTATTTGTGTGTGCATTAAGTGTCTGAGGCCGGATCCAAACTCATGTGCCTCTCACTCCAGGGCCAACACTCTACTCACTGCGCCACCTAGCCACCCCCCTCTTATCTGATTCTTAAGGTCCTCTACGGCCTGGAGCTAGCTCGTATTTTCATTTGGGGTTTTAGGTGCAGGAGTTCTGACCTCCTAGTCCTCCTCCTGTTCCATTCTTTGATCCTCTTTGCCTCCAAAATAGGACTCTAATGGTGAATTTTTCTGTTTATTTTGTTTCCTTTGCCTATGCTGTTGCCCCTAAATTACTTGACTTTTGGGCCTGCTGCCACAGTAGGACTCTGCCACCAGACAGGTGAGCTTCTGTTCCAAAGTCTGGGGTTTTCTCAGCTGCTGGAGGTATTAGCTGGGTGCCCTCTCTGAAGCCTCCACGCACTCTGGCAAGCTGGTCACACACCCCAAGACCTCCACCCCAGACCACAATCCAGATCCAAGAAGATATTATTGCAAGAGCAATTACCCCCAATACTGATCGCCGAGTGCCCCTAGAGTCTGCAGGCCAATAGCTGAAGCTACAATGTTGCAACATGGCACAAGCTGTGCAGGCTCCTCAGTGGATTCTTACCCTCAGGGGAAGAAGCTGACATGCTCCCAAATACTGGTCCCAAAATCTATAGGGCACTGACCTCTAAAGTTTTCCTAAGCATCTATGTGTTGATAATTCTGGAAATGTCACAGCTGCTGTTTTCCTGGAGTCCCTCCAGCTGGCTGCTGTTCTTGCTGCCCTGGGCTCGGCTCCCAGAACATTTAATGTGCCATTCCCTGCAGGGCTGCCAGGCTGTCCTCAGTGGGAAGTTAGCTTCTTTGTATCATTTTGTGGGTGATGTAGCTCCAGAGGTTGTTCAGATTCCCCTTTTATATATATTGGAAGTGTTGTGGGCAGGAGTGCTGTGGAAGTGCTGTTTCTACTCCCTTCTGTGAGATTTTCAAATGTTTACTGATGTTCCTATCTTTTTCTTTCTATCTTTATCACTCCCTGCTAACTGCCCCCTTTTCCTGAAAAAAAAAAAAAACACCTTCTTTACATCATGTACTCAAACAAAACCATTTAGTGCATTGTCCATCTCTGAAAACAAGGGCCATTTCCTGTACCTGCCACTTCTCATTGTTGGACAGACTTTCATTAGGTACTCAACTCTTTGAATTTGGGATTGGGTGGAACAGAAATGTGGAGGCCTTCCAAGCTCTTTTTCTCTCAATGAATTTAGTCTTCAGGGAAATTGAATTGCAGGCTCTGCTCACACCACTCCGCATCAATTCAGAAATGTCTTCTCCATTTCCCCTGAATTTGGCATCTTTGTATTTTTTGTGTTCCCTTGACTTAGCCTTTTCTTCTATGAAGTTTATGATCTGGGGCCCAGCTCTCATAATTGATGTCTCTCATTATCCCATGCATCCAGAGTATGTTCCAGCTGCACTTCTCTACATTTCTCCTCATCTTCTCCATGATTGCATTCCTTTTCTTCATGTGCCAGGATAACACACAAATCACACCTGCTGCAACACCACAACAGTGTTGTCAGTTTATTCTTCTTTTGCTCGCTTAACCATCTTTGCAACTTTCTAAACCAAAACATCTTTCCCAGCTGACATTTCCCTATATACATTGCCTGTTTTGGTTTCAATCATATGCCAAAATTTATGGAGCATTCCTTAATTTATGAGTACTCACTATTTCTAAATGTTTGCTAAAGCTAAATTTAAAAGAGGGTTGTGTGTGTTTGCATATGAACATATGTGATTCCATACACGTATGTGCATACACATATATGCAGGTGTTTATACAAACATGCATATGTGCACAGTTTACATACACACACACAGTTTCTACATTTACTAAACCAAGAAAATGGAGATGTAAGGCATTCATGTTTATACATTCAATTTGGGTCCTTTACAATGCACATATGTATGTATGTATATATATATATATATATATATATATATATATATATATATATATATATATATACACACACAACAAATGCCTATACATGTGTACAAAGGCATTTGCATATATAAATATATAGATAATTTATCTATATGTATATAAAACATATACAATGTAGACATATATATGTATATGTATATACACATTTATATATGTATACTAAGGACCTAAATAAAATATAAACCCACATATGCCATACATATACACATATTTGTTTTATGCAAACATTTTGAGACAGTATATATGTGTGTGCATATATATATATATATATATATATATATATATATATATATTTACATGTGTGTATATAAGCTTAACAGAGGTGTAAATAGAGGTTGAGAGAATCTACCAATTACCTCCTGAAAAAGACCCCAAAAAGAATACTACTACAAATATGATAGCCAGGTCACAGAATTCTCAGATCAAGGAGAAAATACTACAAGCACCTAGGAAGAAACAATTTCAATATAGTGGAAACAGAATCAGAATAGCCCAGGACCTGGCAGCTTCTACACTGAGAATTGGAAGGGCATGGAATATGACATTCCAGAGGGCAAAAGAGCTGGGATTAAAACCAAGAATCACCTACCCAACAAAACTGAGTATCTTGTTTCAGGGGAAAATATGGTCATTCAGTGGAATAGAGGACTTTCAAGCATTCTTAAGGAAAAAACCAGAGTTGAATCGAAGATTTGACATTCAGACACAAGAAGCAAGAGATGCTTGAGAAGGTAATCTGGTAAAAGAAATCAAAAGGAATTTCTCAAAGTTGAACTATTTACATACCTACGTGGAAAAACAATAGCTGTGAGTGATGAAACCCTTCTCAGTATGAAAATAATTGAAGAAGGTTACATGGGCATAGGAATACATATGTGAATGAGTGTATATATGTTTACAGGTATACATGGATAGAGGGCACAGGTTGAATTTGGTGGGAAGGGATGATACTTAAGGGGTGAAGTTAAGAGGTGAGAGAGGAAAGTGACAAGACGAGATGGGGAGAGACAGGTTAGTGTGAGCTATCTCATGTAGAAGAGGCAAGGGCAAGTAGTTGCAGGTGAGGGGAAGAACAAGAAGGCAAAAAGGCAAAACCATATTCTCATTGAATTTGGCTCAGGGAGAGAATGCCATACATAGTAAATGGGACATCTCAACCTGCAGGAGAGTAGGGGGAAGGGGGATGAGAAGGGAGATGGTGGAGGGGAGTGCATTCTGAGGGGAGGGGAGGTTGGAAGTACCCACTTTCGAAGAGGGACAGGATCAAAGTAGGGAATGAACCAGGTGTAGGGTGGGATGGGTAGGAGGGAAATATAAACAGTCTTTTACAATATATCCACTATGGTAATGTTTTGCATAGCTATACATGTGTTAAAAATGGGAAAATATTTAATCTAGGTCCTTTGTATATGCATATGCTTATGCATATACATATACATATACATATACATAGATATACTGCATGCACTTTGCCTCCCAAAATGTGCTACAACCAAAAGTGTTTTGTAAATATATGCTCATCTTTAATATATGTATATTCTTTCTGTTTCTGACCTCTTTAGTGGCTATTGACCTGCTACATCTCTTAGTGTCATTATTGAGTTAGAGGGTGTGTACATGTCAGTGCCTTTGGTGGCAAAACTCCAATGTGCTTTGCGAAATGCCGAGATGATTTCCCAGGTTTACCAGTAATTCTTTAGGGTCCCTTGCCTATCAAACTTTGCTTCACAGTTGACTCTTTCCATTTTCTCATCCATGACAATATGTTAGCAGTGAGAGAGAATCTCAAGTTAAAGTATTGATTTCCTTTAGTCACAGCTATTGGTAAAATTTTTCATATACCTATGACAGCTTGTAAATATTCATTCAAAAATTTCATCTTCATATCCTGCAGTTACTTTGTCAGTTAGGGAATAGCTAGAATTTTTAGGTATTTGTATAAATCTCTTGTATATCTTAGATATCAGAATTTTATCTGAGCCATTTGCCAGCAAATGTTTCTCTTAGTTCATTGCTTCACTCCTAACTCTTAACTGCTTTGATTTCACTTGATAAAACCAATGTTTTAGCTGGATTTTAATTGCTTGCTACTTCTCCCAAGCCCCAGTGTGACTTCATGTCTGGGAAATGAGCATTTCCAGGGAATTGCCTTTCCCTTTGAAAATGTCACCAGTAAAGGAAGAAAGTGAAAATCAGGTAACAGATGTTCAAGGGAGTTAGGCCATTGCTCTTTTAGAATAGATAGGACCACCTGACAAGACTCATTTTTTGAGGAATTCCATGGTTTAAGCCCCTTATAATATATAAGGATAGTCGGATCAGTGTGTAATATATTCTCAAATGAGATGATGGAAATAAAATGATTCAAAAACCTCAGAAATTCTATATAAATACAAATTAAGTTAATTGCACTAGCAGCACTGAATAAATTTGTGAATTAATAAACATTAATTCTGCAGTATGTGTAATGTAAAGCAGTGGTGGGAATAAAGAGAACATGAAGACAGAGTCTGCCCTGTGGGGGCTCCCATTCTAATGGGAGTGATGGCGCAGACACATATGAATTTCTACAAGATATATGCAAATTACATCAAACTGGAAACTTGGGAGAACAGGGCTGGGCCCTTAATTCAATGCCAAAACACTCTCTAATCTTATTGGTTTACATTTCTACAGCTATTTTCATGAATATGTATGTATGTATGTATGTATGTATGTATGTATGTATGTAGAGAGAGAGAGACAGAGAGTGACAGAGAGAGAGAGAAATATTGGTATGTATAATTATTGCTATTGTCTCAATTTCCATTTGTTTAATATGAAGAATGTACAAGATATCTCCACTGATTCGTTACCTTCCCACTTCCCTTCAGGAATAAGACTTCCATCTGTCAACTGAATATTTTTTTTCTGGCTGTTCCTCATACCTAGAACACTCCCTCCAACCTCCAATTACTGATATCTCTGGATTCATTTAAATTTTAGTCAAAATTTCACCTTCTACAAGAAAATCTTCAAAAACCCTCTTAATTCCAGTGCTTTCTTACTTTTAATTATTTCTTATTTAGCATGTACATTCTGATTTGTCTATATTAGCTTGCATGTTGTCTCCCCCATTAGATTTCATGCTCCTTGAGGGCATAGCTATCTCTGGCACATAGATGAAAGTAAATGTTGAATGAATCCACGGAATAACAATCGATATCCTTTCTTCTATCCATTCCAATTTTATTACAGTTTTGATGAGGCCATTACTGGGTTGCTTTCAATGCATCCTAGAGCATTGTCTTACTTTTGTAAGTTTATACCAATTTTAATCTTCACTCTAACAAGATAACTGTCTGATTTTAGATGTTTAGCTGATTCAAGATTGGCCACCACTTGGTGTGTTAAGATAAAATCCATTTTCTCTGTGTATACGTGGACATGTGTGTGATGATATTTTGCATCATTGTATAGCCTATAAATCCTTTTTTTTTCATTATAATGAAAATGCCCATGCCTTATTGGGTGATGCTTCTGTGTGGTCTAGAAGACAAGAGGCTAATTAGGGGAAGGATCTGAAAGCTTGTCAGTGCAGCCTGAATCAGAAAAACAATGGCCTTGAGAAATGTTTGACAGAATAAAGACACCATTTCAACATAGATAATGCTAATTTGTGCTTTTCTAAGTCCAATTTGGAAGCCAGGATCTCTTTCTATCTGAATTTGACCACACTGATGTAGAAGGCTGGTATTAAATTCAGAGAAATGGAGCCATTAATTTATACATTGTGATTCCTGCAGCCCATGCACTAATTTCATTTTAAAATGTAATATTCATTGTTTTACTGTGTATTGTTAACTATTTCTTGAAAGTCTTGTAGGCACTTCTACTCTCATGGGGCAGCTAGATGGTACAGTGAATAAAAACCGGGCATAGAGTCAGGAAGACAAAAATTTTAATCTAGTCTCAGATATTTATCGTGAGACCCTGGTCAAGTCACTGGACTCTATTTGCCTCTATTTCCTCAACTGTACAATGACATTCACTTACCAACTTTGTTGTAAGGATCAAATGAGATGATAATTTGAAGAACATGGTACAGTACCTGGAGCATAGTGAGTGCTATATAAAGGTTGAATACCTGGGATCAAGAAGACTTTTGTCCTGCCATTCTTCATTTCTGATCTGTGTTTGCTATGGATCTCACCATCCATACTGATTCTCACCTTGGAATCTTTATCGTAAGTTAAACAATCAAATGGTTACATTTGAGCTTTAAATGTTATCTCCCTTTTCATTCTCAAAAAAAGAGGTTCACATATAATCTGTACTTATTTTCATGGAGCTCTTCTTTTGAAAATGCATATCATGAAAACTTCAATATTCCATGACTAAAATGTCTTATCAGTGATGTGCCTTGTGGCCTTTGGCACATGATGAAGCCTGTTATGCCAAGTATTCTGTGTACTTTTCCAAGAAGTATCTATGAGACAGCCTCCCCCTTCAATGTGATTTTTTCCTTCTGCTTTCATTTGGAATAAGAATGTCAAGATTGATATGATTCTCTTCCTTCAGTTGTATTTCTATTCATGTATCGTTACATAGGGATGTCAAAGTTACAGAATCAATAGCCAAGGTAAAGTTTATAGATTAAAAAAAGTCCAACTGGGGCAGCGAGGTGGCGCAGTGAGTAAGAGCGCTGGCCTCAGAGTTGGAATGACCCGAGATCGAAACCGGCCTCAGAAAATGAGCACCCACACATAAATAATGACTAGCCGTGTAACCTTGAGCAAGTTAACCCCAATTGCTTTAAAAAAAAAAAAAGTCCAACTCATAGGCCCCTTTGGGACCCTATTTTCTAATCTGAAAGTGAAATGGGGCTATGTGGGACTGGGGATATTTTGTGTTTTTCTTTACTTTATGACAAAATTATTCATCATGAAGTGACCAACTTCTTAGGGATGAGCCACTGGCTAACTCAGTAACCCGGTCCTGGGAAAGTCAACATGTTCTCCCACCAGTAGCCTACTCAAAGCCTTCTTATTATGTAGAACCTGTCAGAGCTTGTGATCCAGTAGCTCATCCTTGGAAGGTCCAGCGTTACCACCATTGAACAATGAGGTTTAGTACTAGGACTCTGTGGGTAAACATGCTGCTATTTTTGTAAATTACAATGTTCTTTAACAACCACCATAATCTAAAAAGGCAGAAAGCAATTAACCAAGTTGGAATGTGTCCAAAACTCTGAACTTTCCTTTGGCTGTGAGCAGTCTTGGGATTTTTAAATCACCATGAAGACAAAGGCCTTGGTTTTATGTCTTATCCTACAAAAGAGAAATATAGAATCTAAAGTTCCATACTATACCCAGCAGGCAATAATTCTACAATCGCTCTCAAATGAAAAATTAGCTCTTTAGAAAACATGTACTTGTATTTACTGAAGAAGTCATATAATAAAGATAAATAAATAAAAACAAGATCTGTTTTCTGAGTGAATTACAATGCACTTATTTTCACCTAGTTGGTAGAAACAGTCTCTTTTGAGAGCCATATATCTAACAATACTTAATGTGGTGGGAAGAAAATCCACTATTGTTAAGACTCTACATAGAGGTCCTACTTGGATTTAACTATGGCAAAACAATGCAGTGCTTAGGCAGATGTGGTTATTTATTTCTTTTCTTTTAAAGGAAAAATACATTAATGATCAGCCCTCTCTTTGAAAAGAAAAATAAAAAAAAAAAGCCTAAGTGAGGACTAGCCATTACCTCTGAAGTGTGATGGTTTCTGTTCCCCTCCAATTAATAGAAACTCCAGATTTCTTGATTGAATCAATCAAAGGCATATTCTTTATATGAAAAAAAAATATTTAAATCTGTTCTGGAGGAGAGAAATGATTTCATCATTGTGTAAAGGCAGATGACACCCAGGAGAAAGATTGTGACTGGTTGAATGTATCAGAAACACCAGTGGGCCTGTGCATGACCCAGAAAGCCAGTTGAGAACCATTGCCAGATTTACAGGATCGTGGGTATTTCAAGTGAACTCCTTTGTATATTCATACCAGAAGAGGGCTGATTTGTGTGCTAGTTCTAAAAGGGGGAAGTGCACTGAATTAAGAGTATATGTTACATTCTCCTTTCCCTTCCACTGGCCATGTCTTTGGACATCCTGTACTGGTAGAGTACAACACAGGAGGTGAGAACCTCACTGAGGCCAAAGTAGAGAAGACAGGCAGGCAGCTCCTGAACTCTGGAGCGAAGTCATCTTGTGGAGCCTAGCAGAGAGAGCCAACTCTAGGCAGAACTTCATGAGGACCCTAGAAAGGGAGAAAAGAACTTCTAGTAAGCAGGGCTGTCTCAAGGCCAGTCCATGTTTGAAGTCTCTCCTCCCCTGGACCTGAGGTTACTTGTGTAACAATGAGTGCTAGATTTGGGAGGGTATGCTTTTGTACAAATTATTCTCACAAAATCACATTGCTAATATCCTTTTTAATTTTAGTTAATTTGGGTTGACAGTAATGAGTGTTTCAGATGAGGGATTACAAGTGGCGGTGCTAGAAATTTCAGAGACTCACTGAGTTACTCCTCAACATCTCAGGAAATGATGGAGATAGTATTTGCACTCTGGGAACACAATCCACCAACATTAATGGAGGTTAGGGCAGTTGCCCCAAAGGGGATGTAAAATGGATTTTTTTTTCCATCTGTTAGATCGAGGACCAAATAAGCTGCAAGCCCATCTTGAAATTTGATAGGAAGCTTACCTTTAAAATAATGGTTGGAATTAAAGGGAGAAAGAATACTGAAGCAGTGGCAGCAATGAAATCTTCTTCCAGACTCAGAAGTCCTTCAGTGAGTTTGTAACTGCCACCTTTTGGAAGAACCAAGCTTAGTATAGGGAACATAAAAATGATTGTGACTCCACTGTGAATGACTATGTTAACTCTCCACATTCCCAAGGCCACTGTTTTCAAGACTGGACAACCCAAGGACGCAAGAAAGGCCAGTCTTCCTCTGGCTTTTGAGTGGTCAGAGGAAGTTTAAGTAGGCATGACATTCCAATCCTCTCCAGGGAACCTCCAGCCTGGGGCAAGTTTAGAACCAGAAACACAATCTTAAAAAGGAGGAAACAATGCAGTCATCCAAAGAGGCAATATGCACAGTCAGAGGATTCAACAACTAAATGCTTGTTTGATTTTTAAGCATGTTTGGAAAAAAAGTAAGCAAAAACAGATAATAGAGGATAAATACAAAAGTGTAGCATTGTCCTCTATGAAGCATTCCCGGCTCAGGGATGCCCAAATTCAGAAGAAGCTAAAAATGGTGCTGAAAGTTACCAGACACCATAACCAACGGTTGTTATATTTTGGTATATTTGGTATGGCAACCTAAGCATCTTTGCTGCAAAAGGATCAGTTAATTAATAAAGTATAACAGTTGCCCATTTTAATTATCATATATAAAAAGTAAGTTCCGATTCTGAGCAGTGCAAAGGAATCCAATACCCAGGTAAATAGTATTTTCTTTTTTTTTTCTTAATGTTGCCAGTCACTAATTATTTTCATAATAACTTCTGTGGGTAAAATTATTGGTTCTGGAACAAACTAAAACCAGAAATAGAACCAGAACCATAATCAGAAATTTAGTAACTGACAGGGGTTTATTGAGTTTGCCAACAAGGGAACCCCACCTGTGTGGGTAAAGACCTGAAAGGAACAAAAGGACATAGCTTATAACAGTTTTAATTTGGGCAGAAGATAAACTAGATATGAGATACACCAGGGTGAGATAGGGGATCGTTCTAGGGGCTTCCAGGGGAGGAATCAGCTATGCTGGAGCCCCTTTTTGAATAGAACCATTAATGATTTAGTAACAGAAATGTTTCTTCTTCAGGTAATTATTTCTTGTAACCCCACCCTAATAAGTGGCATTGTCCTCCCTGTCTCTACAGAAAAGAAGGTTTCAGGCAGGGCAGGGGCTATAATGGAGAGACGTGGCAAGATAGAGGAACACAGACACAATATAGTACTGCAGGTTTGCTTGGTTACCCACAACTTCCTTCAAGACCACATGGGATAAAAAATAAAAGCAACCGCAACAATCACTGCCCTCCCTGTAGCGAAAATCAAACCAAAAAGAAAACACCTTGAAATTCCCTCTGTACCTTTGCTGCAAATCTAATGCTCACAGAGGTGAACATGCAGCTCTTCATTATAGATCTATTGCTTTGGAATTTCCAGAGGCCTGGACACTTCGGGCCATTAGCAGAAGCTTTAATAGAGGAAGTCAGAAACCTTTAATAACCTCAAATTGCTATTGGATATATTCAGCCTCTGTCCTTAAGAAAAATGAACTGGTGCTTACACACACACACACACGCATGCATGCATGCATGGATACATATGTAAATACATGTCTATGTGTGCATATCCACATGCACATGCAACTACAGACATATGTACATATATCCATACACATATATCGATAATGCACACATATATCAGTGTGTATCCATGTATATATTGCAGATAAAGAGCTGCCTTCTCTCTCTCCTCTATCTCCCTAAACTGAAAAACTGAGAAAACATTAAGTCATCTTACAAACATGCATAGTCAAGCCAAACACATTTCTGCTTTGGCCATGACATAGATATGTGTCATGCTAGTCTTCCCAGGGTTCACTGAAACTAGCTGCTCCTCCATTGTTAAAGGACAACAGTATTCTATCACATTCCCTTAAGATAACTTATTCAGTCGTTGTCCAATTGATGGACAGCCCCTCCCTCATTTAACAGTCTCTATTTTCTTCTGCTACTGCAAAAAGAACTACATATATATATATATATATATATATATATATATATATATGATTTTATGTGACACATGGATGTATGTATGCATATATTTCACATAAATGTATGTATACATATATAATATATAATCACAGATAGATAGATAGATAGATAGATAGATAGATAGATAGATAGATAGATAGATAGATAGATAACAGACATATGTGTTTTAAGTCAAGGCCTGGTGTCAGGACTAGTTGTGTGACTCTGGTCAAGACACTTAACCTTGTTTACCTCAATTTTGTCATCTGTAAAACAAGCTAGAGAAGGAAATGGGACAACCACTCCAGTATCTTCCCCAAGAAAATCCCCAATGGAGTCACAAAGAGTAGATAAAACTGAAATGATTGAACAAAAATAACCACATATGTGTGTTTGTGTGTTAGTCTGACTATGTTGATTCCTCCCCATTCAATCAATTCTAGTGCCTTCTTATCATCTCCAGGGTCAAATATGAATCCTCTTTTTGTCTTTGAAAACCCTTCCTCTCCTGGCCCCTTTCTATACAAAGAAAACTGACCAGTCTTCTCACACCTAGACCCTCCACATAATTGAAATCCAGGACCACTCTTCCTCCTTGTCCCTGTTCCTGTCCCACAGCCCTCAAACTCCTCAGGTCAGGGAATTTAGCATTTTCCTGAGTTGTCCTCCATGCTCTTCATTGCCACTTTTTGGCATTCCTTGATTTCCTCAGTCTCAGATTATGTGTCATCTTCTAGAAAAACCTTTCCCATTCCTCCTCAGTGCCCTCCTTCTGAGGGTATGTACCTTGTTTGCACATAGCTCTCTGCCATATAAGACTCCTTAAGAGTTATGAGTTCCTTTACTGATCCCTTGCCTTTCTTTGTATCTCAAGCACTTAGCACAGTCTCTGATACATAGTAGGCATTTAACAAATGCTTATTGAATTCTTCCTTGTTCCAAAAGAGATCTCTGTCTAGTTGACAAGCATAAAAAGGAAATTTTAGGAGAATTTCCCTTTAGGTGAAGTGTTGAAATGTTTGAAGATATAGGTTTATGTAAATTCAAGTTTAGGACTTTAGGCTAAGCATAGAGAAGCAATTTTCTCAGTCTAACATATTCTAAGTGCAAATCTTGTACTCTGATCTCCTGATTCTTGGTATAGCTGATAGCAAAGTGACATTACAGAAAATCTGGGTGCAGATCATATTGTGGTATGGACTTTGTGACCCTGACAAATCACTGAATCAGAACCTCTATTTATTCATTTGAATAATTATTTAATAGATGTCTACTTCATAAGGTTGTAATAAGGCGCAAACTGATGAACGAACATAAATGCTTTTTGGAAAATATAAAGCATTATGTGAATGTAAAGTGTTAGATGGATTTCATAAATAGTCAATTACGTGTTTTCTAGATTCTAAACCATCTTCATATTGCACAGGGTTGGACAATCTAATGTAAAATTCTGATAGATTTGGTCTTTCAATTAAATTATTGGCCCTCTCCTCACCACCTCTTTTGACCCTACATTTCACCATTTTTTTGTTTTGACTAAGATCAGATTAAGCAAATAAAGGGGGTCCTGAGGAGCTGGACATGGCTGAAGTGACTGAACAATAAATGCTCAGTCCTTATCATCTCCCCTGATACTACCCAAGCCCCCTACAACTTACCAGATCTTTTGACTCTTTGTCCAAAAGGCCGCTCACACTGTCAGCTGACCTACTAAGAAAGCCTGAGAACTCTTAGTACTTGCCATCCGACCTACTGTATCCCCCTGAGGATATCAAATCTTTTCATCCACCTCTCCACCTCACCTTGTCTTGTCTCCCTTAGGAAGATCATAGATTGTCCTGCTTTTTCCACGTGTATCCCCAGTGCTTAGCAAAGTGTTCAAAACATAGTACGTATCTAATAAATGCCTTTTTTATTTGCATCCATTCCTAGGGAAATAAGTTGAGGTACAGAAAAAGATACAAAGACCCATCTCCCACCAAACATGCCCCAGATTTCTTGGAGACTGAGCCTCTTTGATATTCATTGTTTAATATGGAACCTACATATAGCCTTCCTTGGATGCACTTCTTCCAGAGGCCCATGTGTTTTTATATCAGCCTTGCTGGCCTGGTTGTTAAATTCCCAAATCACTGCAACATGTCCACCCTGGAAAACCCCAAAATGATGATGCAGTCCTATAGCTGATACACTCCCAGGAGAGACAAAATTTTCATAGGTTACCTTGTGAAACTTCTTTCTTCTTTTGCCCAATTAATCCAGGGAATGAAAAATGCTTCCTTCTTTCACTTTTCTCATAACTTTTTTTCTAAAGACTCACAAAATATCTAGAGTCTTGAATCATTCTGGGAATGAGCAGAAGGTCTTCAAAATGGTAACTTCAACCTGTTCACTCATCCTCAATTAAAATTTAAACCTCAAAACTGAAACCAGAAAAAAAAAAAAGAAAAACATTTTTCTTTTTGATTTGTATGTGGTCCTTTGGATGCCTTTAGAGCAAAATTCCAGTTTTATTTAAGACATTTAGAAGAAAACTTTAAGTAAGTGTTAGATAAGGTGACCAAAAGATAATGAAGTTCAAAGAGGAAACTGATCATTAATATGTAGCATTGATGTCAATGATAAGAAGAGCCCTTTAAATGATCTTCCTAGCCACAGGTGCTAAAAAATAAGCTAATTGAAAGCATGATGGTTTGTTTCTTAGGATGTTGAGGTCCCCAGGAGAAGTCCTCTTGGCTATAGTGTGTCAGACTCTCTGGCAAGTTTAATCTCAAGGCCATTATGTGGTCAGGTGGGCAAAGAAGTAGAAGAGCCAAGATGACATGGGGAGGTGATGGTTTTCTTGCTGCTACAGCTGCTCAGACCACATCCTTCTGGATCTGGATCTCTTTGTGGGCTCCAGCTAGATGTAGTAATCAATTGTTTACCAATTGCACTTTCTTCCGTGGTAGAAAGAACTCAATGATTTTAAAACAAATCCCTTATAGAATTTATATCTTTTTTTTTAACCTGTTTAAAAAGGATATTCCATCTAATGCCTTAACAAAAAAACAAGTTCGTTGGAATACAATTTAAATAAATGAATACCAAATGCCAAGTATTTAATATTTCTCTTAAAATAGAATTGCAGCCTTTGGTTTCCTTTCCTGTTCCCTCCGTGCCTTTACCTGCAAAGACCCCTGTGGTTTAAATAACCAGTGTGTGTACACTAATAAAAATCCCATTAAATTAAATGGCCAGTAGGCATGTAGAATGTCCTGCTGCAATTTCAGAAGACAGTTTGGTACCAGACACCCTGTGATGCACATTTTATTTTATCAAAGTTTAAAAAATCGGCATTTATAGAATCTGTTTATTTCCATTTAAATAAAAAAAAATTGGACTCTCAGGAAAGCAGTGGTATTGTGTTATTTTTCTTTCTTTTTGGAATGAAATGGTCGGGTAAATTCCCTGTCAGGCACTGTGCTGCACAGCCCACAGCAAATGTATATAATCAACCAAACTGGCCAGTCATTTTCATTCCCTGAACTCTGACTTGTTCTTCCATCCACTGGCAATCAGAGCCATTCAGGGCGATTTGTGCAGCAGGATACTATGCCTGGCACATTCTGTACCTGGCTTTGGACATGAATTATTTCTGAAATTAGAAACAATTTTCCTTTGCAAATGTTTTATGTTTGCATTTGACCCTCTTTCTTTTCAATCTAAATGTGATTTTAATGTTTATAAAAGAGACATGCCAACATAGTATACACTGTCAGGGATTGCGGGTCATCTAGATATAACAAGAAAGCTGGGAATTAGGGGGAAAATTCTGTTTAGGCCAGCTAAACAGTTGGGTTACCTGGTCTATAATGCCAATTAGCCAATCCCACAATTGAAGCAGAACAACTGTTTTAAAACAACTGTTTTAAGCCTATGGTTTTTGACATATGGATAAAAGCTTAAATTTTTCTCTAAAAGTAAGAAGGAAAAATCATAGGCAAGAAAAAATAAATAATGAACCAGACAGTGGTCATCTCTATCAGCTTCAGGCAGACATCCCCTTACACTCTGTGGTTCATGCTGATGTGTTTGCCCTGAGGAAAGAAGGGTCCATTAGAGTCTATGGTTTCCTGAAAGAGCTGGGCTCTCCTAATTTTGGAATCTCTTTCATTGCTCAACTGCCAAATTGACATTCCAGTTCAGAGATGTGCTTTGTGATCTTAATCACAGTAATCTCTATGTAAAATAGCCATTTTAAGTCAGGCATAGAAAAAAGGATGTGTTCATAAGCCTAAGGCCTGAACAAAAACAAGGGCAAGTCAAACATCAAAATGGAAAGTGAGTGAGCACAGCTCCATCTTCCACCACAAAATGACACAGAAAAGCTAAACTCTCACTGATGACAGCCCAGCAGCCCGGCAGGGAGGGCCAGCACAGTGTGCTGGGAGCCAAGACCACGCCTGAATGACCAGGGGTTTTTAGCATCAGGGCAGCACTAATCAGCAACCAGCTGGAGGGACTCCAGATCACCAACAGCTGTGGAATTTCCAGAATTACCAACACATAGATGCCAAGGACAAAGTGAGAGGTCATTGCAGTATGGACTTTGGGACCAGTACTCAGGAGTGCATGGCTTTTGCTCCCAGGGCAAAAAGCCACTGAGACACTTCAGCATAGCTGCAGCCACAACAGAGCTTCAGCTACTGGCCTACAGAATGTGGGGGGACCAGGGGACCAGTGGGGAAGGGGTAATTGCTCTTGCTTTAACCTTCTTGGATATGGATTGTGGTCTGGGGTAGAGATCCTGGGGTGTGTGACCAGGTTGCCAGAGTGTGTGGAGGCTTCAGAGAGGGCACCCAACAAATACCTCCAGCAGCTGAGAAAATCCAAGCATTTGGGATGGAAGCTCCCCTGGATGGTGGCAGAGTCCTACTGTGGCACCAGCCCAAAAGTCGAGTAATTGGGTGACAACATGCCTAGGCAAAGGAAACAAAATAAGCAGAGAAATTCAACATGAGACTCCTATTTGGGGGGCAAAGATGATCGAAGCATGGAACAGGGGGAGGAGTGTGAGGTCAGAACTCCTGCACCAAAAGCCCCAAATGAAAATACGAGCTGGTTACAGGTCAAAGAGGACCTTAATAAGCAGATAAGAGAAGTGGAGGAAAAAATGGGAAGAGAAATGAGAAAGATGCAAGAAAAGTATGAAATGAGAGTCAACAGCCTGACTGAGGAAAATCACATCTTAAAAAATAGACTAACTCAAATGGCAAACGAGGCTCAAAAGGCCAATGAGAAGAAGAATGCCTTAAAAAGCCGAATTTGCCAGATGGAAAAAGAATCTCAAAAGCTCACTGAGGAGAATCATTCCTTCAGAATTAGACTGAAGAAAATGGAAGCTAATGACTTTATGAGAAATCAAGATGCCATAAAGCAGATCCAAACAAATAAAAGAATAGAAGGCAATGTGAAATATCTCATGGGAAAAACCACTGACCTGGAAAATAGATCATTTAAAAATTATTGGACAACCTGAAAACCATGATTAAAGAAAGAACCTAGAAATCATCCTTCAAGAAATTGTCAAGGAAAATTGTCCTGATGTTTTAGAACTGGAGGGCAAAATAGAGGTTAAAAGAATCCACCAATCACCTCCTGAAAAAGATATCAAAAAGAAAACTCCAGGAATATTATAGCCAGGTTCCAGAATTCCCAGATCAAGGAGAAAATACTACAAGCAGTCAGGAAGAAGCAATTTGAATATTGTTGGAAATTGTAATCAGGATATCACAGTATCTGGCAGCTTCTAGACTGAGGGATCAAAGGGCTAGGAATATTACATTCTGGAAGGCAAAGGAGCTCGGATTAAAAACAAGAATAACCTACCCAGAAAAACTGAGTATCATGTCTCAGGGGTAAATAAGGTCATTGAGTGGAATAGAGGACTTTCAAGCCTTCTTGAACAAAAAAACAGAGTTGAATAGAAAATTTGACATTCAGATACAAGAAACAAGAGAAGCTTGAGAAGGTAAACAGGGAAGAGAAATCAAAAGGAACTTATCAAATTTGAACTATTTACATTCCTACATGCAAAAACAATAACTGTAATTAATGAAACCTTTCTAAGTATGAAAATAGTTGAAGAAGGTTATATAGGCATATGAATACATATGTGAATGTGTGTATATATGTTTACAGGTATACATAGAGCACACAGGTTGAATTTAATATGAATGGATGTTACTTAAAGAGTGAAGTTAAGTGGTGAGAGAGTATTATAGCAGGGGATAATGGGGAGAGACAGAATTGGGTAAACTCTTATATAGAAGAGGCAAGGAGAAGTGCTTGCAAGGGAAGGGAAGAACAGGAAGGCAAAAAGTCAAAACCTTATTCTCATTGAATTTTGCTCAGGGAGAGAATGACATATATACTAAATAGGATATCTCACCCTTCAAGAGAGTAAGGGGGAGGGAGATGAGATGGGGTATGATGGAAAGGAGGGCAGCCTGGGGGAAGGGAAGTTTGAAGCACCCACTTTTGAAAAGGGATAGGTTCAAAGTAGGGAATAGAACAAGTGGGAGGTGGGATAACAGGGAGGAAAATATAATCAGTCTTTTACAATATATCTACTATGGTAATGTTTTGCATAGGTTCACATGTACAACATATACTGAATTGCTTATCTTCCCAGTAAGGGTGGTTGACAAGGGAAGAAGGGAATGAATCTGGAATTTAAAGCTTTAAAATCAAATGCTTAAAAATATATAAATACTATTATTAATACTGTTTTACATATAATTGGGAAATAAGATACACAGGCATTGGAGCACAGAAATTCACCTTGCCCTACTGGAAAAGTGGAGGGTGGTATGGGAAAAGATATGGGAGAGAGCAGATTGGACGAGGGGATATCCTTAGGGGAAAATGGGGTAATTGTTACTCAAAATCTGGCAGAAAAGAATTATGTAAACCAGAAGTTAATAAAGCATTTGAAAAAAAGATGGAAAGTGAGTCTAAAGAAATCAGGACACAAGCCTAAAACACATTCCACATATCCTGCCTGACATTTACCTTCCAATTTGTTGTTGTCAAAAAACATGTTTGTGGGAAAATGAGTGTGTTTGCCTCAATTGAATCACATGGTTATTGTCCCAGACAAATACCACAAATATTGTCTCAAAAAAAAGCTGATTTGGGGTGGCTTGGTGGCACAGTGAATAGAGCACCAGCCCTGGAGTCAGGAGGTCCTGAGTTCAAATCCATCCTCAGACACTTAACACAAAAATTAGCTCTGTGATTTTGGACAAATCACTTAACCACATTTGCCTTACAAAAAGCAAAAAAAAAATAAAATAAAAATAACTGATTCACTTGACTTTTTTCTTCAATTATAGAAGTCCCCTTTGGAGAGCAGAGTAGAAGACTATTTTTCCCCTTTTCTTAAAGGTGCAATTTGCCTCTAACAACCAGTAGGAGAGAATCTAAGAAGAGTTGGTTTGACCCAAATTTCAACTCCAAAGGAAGATTTTAATATCTTATAGGCATTTTTGAAGTCTTACATGTTAGAATAACAAGTTCTAAACATTTAATCATAAATATTCACTTGAAGGTTGCGATTTTCTATGATTTCTTTTATTTGGGGATGATGGGGAAAGTAGAACTCTGATTCATAGGGCTTTTAAAAACAATGATGATACTGTATGTGAAGTCCCATGCTTAGGCACTCTTCTGCTGTTTTGTAGGAATTAGATTGGATTTCTGGTCCAAAGAATGATAAGACTTTTTAAGTAGTTATTTATTCTGTTTATATTTATTTTACATATATTATTTGTTTTCTATGTGCTTGGATTAGAGGAACACCAAGAATGCATCCAAAGTTAAGATTCTTAGAGTCTTCAGTAAGTGGTCAGACCTAAAGCATTGATTTAATTTGACATATTTCCATGAGAACTTAGGAGGTCTCTAAGAGAGTACACAAAGGATCTGGGCTTGGCCTAGATGCTGCTTAAAATGTTTCCATTATTTGGATAAAAGCATTGATGTTGTGATTACTGAATATGCAAATGACAAAATCTAGAAGGAATAGATAATATTTGTGTTGACAATCAAGGCTAACAAAAGATCTAAATAGACTAAAAAGCTTGGCCAGGGGAAATAAGAGAAAATTTAATCAGTCAGTTTACTTTATTGCCATGGACAACTTGGGATCATTAAAAAAGTTTTGCAATTTTTTGAAGGTAATCCTACCTTTTCTCCATGAGGCCTGCATGTATCCAAGTTACACAAAATGGGATGAATGCTCTGTAGCATTTTCATTCAAATGCCTATTAGAATTGGGAAAACAGTCATTCTTTAGCTCTGAGGTGATTCCTGGTCTTGCAGATGGTTAAGTCAAACTTTTTTGAAATGTTATAGATTTCTTTTAGGAAGTCCTTTGAAGTTCTAGGTCTGGATGTCATTGTAACCATGAAATTCTCAAATAGAAGAATAGAGAGGACCTCACCAGGTACGAAGAATTAGTCTCTGAGCTGTGAAGATGTGTGAGAGGGCTTTGAAAATGACCTGCAAAGAGCTGAAAGAATAATGGTAAGGGGGTGGCTAGGTGGCACAGTGAGTAGAGCATTGGCCCTGGAGTCAGAAGGACCTGAGTTCGGATCTGGCCTCAGACACTTAATGCACACACAAAACAAAAAAACCTAGCCGTTTGACCTTGGGCAAGTTACTTAACCCCAATTGCCCTCCAAAAAAAAAAAAAAAAAAAGAATAACGGTAAGGTCGGGAGGAATTATCAGTCTAGACTCTTAAGGGCAATAATGAAAACAAAGGTTGGAATAAAGGACTAACTCTCCCCTATCTAAAACTAAAAGAATAATTTTCACCAAAAGCACAATGATATCATGGAATAGGTAAAAAATTAAACTTTGGTCAGCTCAGGAAACAGTCCTGATTTCAGAAAACTAAATGAACAGATGTATACTTTCTCTTGGCAGTTTTACAGGGTTCTAACAAAGGAAATAAGGAAGATGTGTATCTATTGGGGTAGTTTATCTTCCTTAACTATACTTTGTTAAAAGTCAGGGTTCTATCAGTATGTGTGTGTGTGTGTGTGTGTGTGTGTGTGTGTCATTGGCAAGTAAAAGCAATGTTTAACAAAAGTCAATAAAACTCATTTATATGTATACCTATGTGTGCAATATATGTGTACTTATATATAACATTTAAACTATTTTGATTAATGAAAAGCCTTTATCAAATATACTATATATGTATTTGTCTCTTGATTTTTCCTCTCAAAATCTGCTGATTATTTTATAAGACCTTTCATTATTTATGTTTCTCAGTTCAAATCTAATCTCAGATACTTATAAGTTATGTAACCCTGAACAAGTTACTTAAACATGTTTGCCTCAGTTTCCTTATATTTAAAATAAACTGGAAAAGGAAATGGCAAACCACTACTCTATCTTTGGTAAGAAAACCCCATATGAGGTCATGAAGCCGCATAACTAAAAGAACTGATCAAAAATTCTATTTTATACTGTCTTAATCTCTCTCTCTCTCTCTCTCTCTCTCTCTCTCTCTCTCTCTCTCTCACACACACACACACACACACACATACACAAATTCACACACACACACCCACACACATATGCACCAAACACATTCACATACCAAACAATATTGAACTCTTTCTAAAAATAGTGACACAGTGATACTACTGGGCAGAAGTAACTCTAAGTGACCAAAAAAGACCTCAAATGAGAGAATATACAGTATTCTACTCTTCTCTCTCCCCCCACCTAAAACAAGTGTGTTTTATATTTTATTCTTTGGGACCAAGATTAAACATTCCAATTAAAATGATTTTGGTTGTATTTTAACATGAAACTTATTTACTTCATTATATAAATCTTGGAAAATTAACTGGAACAAAGTAAACAATTAAATATTAATTGATTTATCCAATTAGCCTAATAACTTTTAACATTAAAAAAAAAAACCTTTTAGGGGTGGCTAGGTGGCACAGTGAGTAGAGCGTCAGCCTTGGAGTCAGAAGGACCTGAGTTCAGATCCAAACTCAGACACTTAACACACACAAACAAAAACCTAGCTGTGTGACCTTGGGCAAGTTACTTAATCCCAATTGCCCTCCAAAAAAGCAAAAACAAACTAACAAACAAAAAACTTTTAGTATGAAATATTCCCTACTTTTAAAGCAATGGCTTACTTTGAGTTGTATAACGTTATGTTTAATGTATTTCAACACATACTCTTTAATTCATCATAGAACCATACTTTAAGACATTGGATATTAAGTATGCCTTTGACCAACCATATTTTTGCCCCTGAAATTGAACCTTAATTACAGTCCATTTTTAAAAATGGGTTTAATGCAAGCAAGACCACAGGCCACTGAAACCCATTTATGTACCTATCTGTAGTACACTTCCTTTTAACATTTTCTTGTTTATTGATTTTTAACATTCTTTGCTTTTTAAATTTTGAGTTCCAAATCCTATTCCTCCCTGGCAACCCTCTCCCATCCATTGATGAAGCAAGCAACATGATATCAATTCCACACATGAAGTCATACAAGATGTTTTCATATTAGCCACATTAAAAAAAAAAACAACACAAAAATAAAGCTAAAAAGTATACTTCAATCCAAACTCAGTGTTCATTAGTTCTCTCTCTAGAAGTAGAGAGGGATTTTCATGATAAGTTCTTTGAAATTATGGTGTGTCGGGGCGGAGCCAAGATGGCGGAGTAGAAACAGCTCATCCAAGCCACTCTGCCCCCAGATTCCCCCCAAACTATGTAAAAGGGGACTCTGAACAACTTCTGGAGCCCCAGCACCCACAGAACGACACAGAGAAGCTAACCTCCCTCTGAGGACAGCCCAGCAGCCCTGCAGGAAGGGCCAGCTTAGCTGTCTGGGAGCCGGGAGCGCGCAGAGCATGGGAAGCCGAGCTGAGCCGGAGCCGAGGTCCCCTTGAGCCGAGGTTTTAGCCCCAGGGCGGCAGGGCCAACAGCCGGCTGGAGGAACCCCAGAACACCAGCACCCGTGGCGACTCCAGAATTATCAACATAGACATGCCTAGGACAAAGTAAGAGGTTAGTGTCCTATGGACTTTGGGAACAGTATTTGCGGAATGCGTCGGCTCCCTCCCCCGGGGGCTAGAAGCCCCTGAGGAGACACCCCATTTTGTAGTTTTCAGAGGCAGCTCCAGCTCTTGGCCTGCGAATTGTAGGGAGATCCAGCGATCAGTCTTGGGGGGTAATCGCTCTTGCTTTAACCTCCCTGGATCTGGATTGTGATCTAGGGTGGAAGGCATGGGTGGGTTTACAACTTGCCAGAAACGGAAGTTGCCCCCCACACGTTCGGGACGAAAATTCCTCTATCTGGCCTTAAAGCCATAGTGTGGCAACAAGCCCAAAAGTCAAGTAATTAAGTAGCAACATGCCAAGGCAAAGGAAACAGAAAAATGCAACCCTAGACTCTTATTTTGGGGGCATAGAGCGGGAAAAGGACTGTGAGGTCAGAAGTCCTGCTCCAAAAGCCCCAGGGGAAAACATGAGCGGGTTGCAGGCCATAGAGGACCTTAAGAAGGACTTTAAAAATCAAATAAGAGAAGTGGAGGAAAAATTGGAAAGAGAAATGAGAAGGATGCAGGAAAAGTATGAAATGAGGGTCAACAGCCTGACTGAGGAAAACAACACCTTAAAAAACAGACTAACTCAAATGGCAAAGGAGGCCCAAAAGGGCAATGAGGAGAAGAATGCCTTAAAAAGTCGAATTTTCCAGATGGAAAAAGAATCTCAAAATTTCACTGAGGAGATTCATTCCTTCAGAGTTAGACTGGAGCACATGGAAGCTAATGACTTTATGAGAAATCAAGATGCTGTTAAGCAGATCCAAACAAATGAAAGATTAGAAGGCAATGTGAAATATCTCATGGGAAAAACGATTGACCTGGAAAATAGATCCAGGAGAGACAATTTAAAAATTATTAGACTACCCAAAAGCCATGATCAAAGAAAGAACCTAGAAATCACCCTTCAAGAAATTCTCAAGGAAAAATTGCCCTGATGTTTTAGATCCAGAGGGCAAAATATAGGTTGAAAGAATCCACCGATCACCTCCTGAAAAAGATCCCAAAAAGAAAACTCCCAGGAATATTTTAGCCAGGTTCCAGAATCCCCAGGTCAAGGAGAAAATACTACAAGCAGCCAGGAAGAAACAATTTCAATATTGTGGAAACACAATCAGAATAGCCCAGGACCTGGCAGCTTCTACACTGAGGGATTAAAGGGCATGGAATATGATATTCCAGAGGGCAAAAGGACTGGGAATGAACCCAAGGGTCACCTACCCAGCCAAACTGAGTATTTTGTTTCAGGGGAAAATATGGTCATTCAGTAGAATAGAGGACTTTCAAGCATTCTTGAGGAAAAAACCAGAATTGAATAAAAAAATTGATATCCAGACACAAGAAGGAAGAGATGCCTGAGAAGGTAATCAGGGAAAAGAAATCAAAAGGAACTTATCAAAGTTGAACTATTTACATTCCTATATGGAAAAGCAATAACTGTGCCTGATGATATCTTTCTCACTATGAAAACGATGGAAGAAGGATGTATGGTCATATGAATGCATATGTGAATGTGTGTGTATATGGTTACAGTTATATATGGATAGAGGGAATGTGTGACAAGGGAGGAAGGAAATGGATCTGAAATTCGAGGTCTTAACATTAAATGTTTCAAATATATATGAATACTATTAGTAATACTCTTTTGCTTATAATTGGGAGATAAGATGTGCAGGCATTGGGACACAAAGATTCACCTTCCTCTAATGGAAAAGTCGAAGGGGGTATGGGAGAAGGTATGGGAGAGAGCAGATTGGAGGAAGCGATATCTTGTGGTACTCCTATTCTGGGAGGGTGGGTAGGGGAATAACGGGGGGGATATGATTGTAACTCAAAATCTGGTGGAAATGAATGATGTAAAACAGAAGTTAATAAAGCATTTAATAAAAAAAAAAGAAAAGAAATTATGGTGTGTCATGGTATTGATCAGAGCAGACAAGTCTCTCACAATATTGCTGTTACTGTGCACATGTTATCTCCTTGTTCTTTTCTCCACTCTACATCAATTCATAAAGATTTTGCCATTTTCCCCCCTGAAAGCATCCCTTTCATCATTTGTTATAGCATAATTGTTCTACATCACAGTCATATACGACAGCTTGTTCAGCTATTCCCCGATTGATGGGTATCCCCTCAGTTTCCAATAGTTTTCCACTGTAAGATATTTTTTTTTTACATACAGGTCTTTTTTTTGTCCCCTTGATCTCTTTTTAGTACCAACCTAGTAGTGGTATGGCTGGTCAAAGTTTATGCAGAGTTCCATAGCCCTTTGGGCATAGTTCCAAATTGTTCCCCCAAATTGGGGGACCAGTTCACTATTTCACCAGCAGTTCATTAGTGTATCTATTTTTTCCTTATGCCCTTCAATATTTGTCATTTCTTATAGATATGAGATGGTACCTCAGAAGCTTCTTAATTTGCATTCCTCTAATCAATAGTGATTTAGAGCATTTTATATGATTATAGGTAACTTTGATTTCTTCTGAATATGGCTTGTTCATATCCATTGACTTTTTATCACAGGGGGTATAGCTCTTATATTTTGTACATTTGACTCAGTGCAGTACTCAGTATATATTTGAGTAAGGCAGTCTTTTTTTTTTCATTATTTTCCCCACTTAATATCATTTTATTTTTTTCCAAGTATATGTAAAGATAGTTTTGAAAATTCATTTTAAAAATATTTTGAGTTCCAATTATTTTTCTCCCTCAGCATTGTATTGCTAAGAAGAGCTAAATCTATCAAAGTTGGCAATTGCACAATGTTCCTGTTACTACATACAATGTTCTCCTGGTTCTCCTCACTTCAGTTAGCATCAGTTCATGTAAGTCTTTCTAGGTTGTTTTTTTTTTTTCTGAAATCTTCCTGCTTATCATTTCTTATAGAACAACACTATTCCATTTGCAATGCTGGAGAAATTGTGGCAAACAGATCTTTGAATATGCTGTTGATGGAGATGTGAACTGGCTCAGCCATTCTGAAAAGTAAATTGGATTTATGATCCAAGTACTTTTAAATTGGGCATGCCCTTGGAGGAAGTGATATCACTACTGCATTCAAAGTGATATCACTACTATCTCCAAAGAGATCACAGATCAAAAGCCCCATATGTCTAAAAATACTTTTATAAGCTCTTTCCATGTTGAAAAAAAAAAGTAGAAACTGAAAGGGTGCTAATCAGTTGGGGAAGAGCTGAACGAGGGTACGATACAAGAAAGTCATGGAAAACTATTGTGGTATAAGAAATGATGAAGGACATGGTTTGAGAAAATCCTGATAAGATTTTTATGAAATGCTTCTAAGTGAAGTGAGCAGAAAGAGGAGAACATTTTTCACAGTAACAGCAACATTGTAAAGATAATCAGTTTTGAAAGACAGTTATTGTTCAACATAATGTCCAACCTCAAATCTAAGAACTCATGATTATACATTCATGCATGCATACAAACATACATACATATGCACACACATACATATGCACATGCATATACATGGAGAGAGAGAGATGAAAGACTGAGTTTATTTTCTTGACTTTCTCTTTTTTCTCCTCTTCTCTTCTTGATATAGTTAATACAGAAATTTTTTTTTTCCTGCTTGACTTTTCTCTCTCCCTGTGTGTGTGTGTGTGTGCGTGCGTGTGTGTGCATGTTTGTGTGTATAATTTTTCCTGTCTTCATAATAGGTAAAGAAGGAAAAGAATTTGAAATTGAATAGAAAAAATAAAGGAACAATAAAAGCCAAACACTTGTGAATGCCAATGTGCCATAAGAAAGTGCAACATTCTTCTGTTGAGTTTTTCTTTCTGGGTTGGAAGGCTTGCCACATGGCTCTCTATCCCTCACAATATTTTTCTCTGAAAATATTTGTTCATTTGTGTCCAAGGTTTTGAGATCAGGAAATTCTGGGATTAGTCTTGTGAGGAGACATGCTATGGCATGAAGGCTTAGCATAGTTTGAGGGATGGGGAGAGGGTTAAACCCAGAGCAAAAACTGTAAATACTGGGGTTTAACAATGCTTCTCTCAGAGAGCATGGGCCACTGAAACATGTAATCAAGCCATTTGGATGTGGACCAAGAGCCCAAGAGAACAATGAAACTAAATGAAAACAGAGAATATAAAGATGTTTATTTGTACCTTACTGTTGGATAGAATCAGAAACATTTCAGAATGAGTTCTAAAATGATGCCTGCATTACCAAGAATAAATGAGATAATCAAATGCAGTCAATTCTCAATTAATCATACTAATAGAAAGAGAGATGGTGCATGGAGGACCCAAGAACAGATCATACAGAAATCAGTCTTATCGTTCCATAATGCAATTAAAGGGGTGATTTAGTCAGATCCACATGCTTAAATGACTTCTCAGAATTCATACTCCTCCTCTGGACCAAGTTTCAATCTCATCTACCCAGGCAGTTAGCTATTCAGTGGTCAACAAACATTTATTAATCACTCAATGTCAGCATTGTAGCAAATTCTGGGCATACAAAAACAGCCAGAGAGAATGACATTCCCTGGCTTCAAGTTGCTCATAATCTAATGGATGAGACAACATGTAAATGCCCATGTGTGAGTAAGATACACACAGAACAAATGACAAGTAATCTCAGAAGGAGGGCACTGGTTGAGGAAGGTTTCCTGTGGAAGAAAGAGTTTGAGCAGAGTCCTAAAGGAAGCTAATGAAGCCAGTAGGCAGAGGGAGGAGGGAAAGCATTCCCAAGAATGAGGTCAGCCTATGGAAAAAGATCATTTAGAAGGAAGAATGAAAAGGCCCTGGATAATAGAATACATTGAAGGGAGTCAAGTGTAGGAAGTCTGGAAAGGAAGCAAAGAAGGGAAGAGGGGAGGAAGGAAGGGAGGAAGGAAGGAAGGAAGGAAGGAAGGAAGGAAGGAAGGAAGGAAGGAAGGGAGTGAGTAAGGGAGGGAAGGAGAAAGGAAGTAAATGAATGATGTGAAATGATAAACCTTTCAGCCAGTGGAAAACCCCAGCCAATGACCAGAGATTTGGCTGCCTCACACCTACACTTAGGGGAAGGAACCACTGTTTCAAGTCACCAGTTGGGCTGCTCTTTAACTGGAGGCTCTGAGTATGGAGGCATGAGTAGAAATGGACACTGGAAAGTGGTGGCTGGACCTGATTTACCTGGAGCTCAAACCACAAATTTTGAGTCAGTATTAAACTAGATTAGGCAAAGCACAAAGGGGATCATGCTGTGTGTGTGGTGTGGGGTATGCATGCGTATTTGCACATTTGTGAGCACAAGCACACATATCTATGTATCTCTCTCCTTCTTCTGTATTATCCCAGGCCCATATTTGTGTTTCCTATTTCCTTCTTATTGGGAATCAAATGATGTATGTTTGGCATAATAACAATTGCAAATGTCCTTTGGAGGAAAAGTCATTTTATTTAGTAAATAGAATGCATGAATAATGAACAATACAAGAAAATAGTAAAATAATTAGGAAGTGGTTCAGAGGTGCTTATTTACAACTGAGGAAATTAAAAATGCAAATGCATGATTATCAAAGAGGTAGTTAACAGACAAATGAGGGCAAGGGGAAGAGAGCAAGTCTTCTAATTCATCATTGTTTGAAAGACACCTGTGAGGTCTAACTGGAAAAGGCAGGCTGAGAAATGCAGATGGTCACATTTTGTACTGTATCCATCA
Source organism: Gymnobelideus leadbeateri (assembly GCA_011680675.1). Taxonomy (NCBI): domain Eukaryota; kingdom Metazoa; phylum Chordata; class Mammalia; order Diprotodontia; family Petauridae; genus Gymnobelideus; species Gymnobelideus leadbeateri. The sequence goes on along the minus strand of WOXC01005208.1, from coordinate 350,891 downwards.
TTTTGTAAATTCGGTAATTGAAGGAAGGAATCATCCTCCGTGGAAAGAGGAGGCTTTTTGAGTTAAATACTTGAGTAAAAATTGGTCGATAGAGAACCAAAGCCTGCTCTCCTCCTGCCCCCCCACCCCCCGCCTGTGGGCTGAACAGTCATGCAATATTTATCTTCTGAAACCAAAGGCACCTGCAGTCCAGCCAACACGATCTATATTAGGACACTGACAATTAAATGCATTTCCGTTTCTGCTTTGGTAGGCGGCTTAATTTATTAGAATGAGGCTGTGCTGTGAATTCACTAGGTTCTAACATGCTGAAAAATAGTACAGTGTCTGTCCCTAAAACCAAAGCTAAGGGATTGCAAGGGTCACTTTCGAGTCAGGTCTGGGGCTCCATAGTGTTGTTCCAAAGATGAACAATGTTAACAAGACCAAGTGAAAACAACCTGGTTCACTCTTGGTACTATCTACAGATGTGTTGGTGTAGTAACAGTGTCAAATGGGTGGCTTAAAAACATTTAACCAGAGAAAAATACACATACTCACTGAAAATCAAATGAAACAAAACCCATATATTGCTTTAAAAAGGAATATACATATATGCATGTGTGTATTCTTATATGTGTGTGCATATGTTAGTATGGACATGCATATACGTGCAAATATATACCTACTCCCATGCATCTACATGTATAAATGGATTTTGTTTCATTTGATTTTCAGAGAGTATGTGTATTTTTCTCTGCTTCTGAGAGGAGGCAATGGGGAATGGGCTGCGTTCATGGAGAAGAATGGAGAGCAGTGTCTAAGAGTGCCTCAGGCCAGTGAGTCAATCAGGTGCTGCCTGCTCTCCCAAGTGCTTCTCTTTCCTCCTCAGAGACCTCTATGTCCTGATCTAGTTCCCATAATCTCCAGGGGACCCCAACAGCAGTCTTTGGCCTCCCTGGAGGGGATGGGTCCTTCAAGCATAGAGAATGCTCCAAGAGCAAGGACCTAAAGACCTATATGAACAGGTGTTTGTGACCATGGTCCAGAGAGCAAAATGACTCTAGGGGTCTGTGCCTGACACTTATGAAGGGCTTAATAGATGCTTATCAATGATGGTCAGTCATTGCATCATTTGTCTGGATATGGCCATCTCTTGTAAAAATTAGGAAGGATGGATTTCTTTGTGAATTGTGCCTGTATGCTGGGGTTTGCATTCCCCTTTAGACTGGGAGCTTCTGTTCCAATAGGCCAAGTCTCTTGCATTTCTCCCTATCCCTGGTGCTTCTTACCATGACTGGCACACAATAGGTACTTAATAAATGCTCATTGACTAATATCACTGTCAGAATCAAATTTCACATCTCCCCAATGAAACAAGGTAGACCAGGGCAGTGATTTGGTCTGCCATCAGATGTCACAATCTACACCCATAGGCCCACCCCCTTTCTTCAAGAAGAAGGAAATTCTTGATCAGCAGGCCTCTCAACATAAGACATAACAACAACAAGAACAACAGTTGCTGTTGGCATAGCCTTTTATGCGTCATTCCACTGCGTCATCCCCACAGCCCTACCAAAGAGGGAGTAGTAAAATCGTCTTTAAAAAATAAATAAGGAAGCGGAGGCTCAGAAGGCAGATCGCCCAGAGGACAGAGAGCTAGTCACTGTCAGGTGTGGTCTTCCTGTGTCCAAGCCCAGGGAGCTGCCTCCGACGCTAGGACGTGTGATGCGACTCATGAGGTCCCTGTTAGTGCGTTCCTTTAGGTGATCCCAGCCATTCTGTGTGTGTCTCCTGCTTCTGTCTTCTTCTCTTTGTGTTGGCTCAAACAGACCTTGCCGCGCCCCCTCCAAAGCTGTCCGTCCTTCTCACCCAGTAATAGCGCGGCCTGGCAGTCCTGCCACGTGCCATGCACACGGCCGCGCCGTGGCCGGGGGAGCCGGGCCGCAGCGCTGTCAGCCTCTGCATTGAGGAATGTGCGGGTGCCGCTCCTCTGAGCAGTGGTCAGATGGGCGGAGGTGTGAAACTTCTTTTCTGTCTCTAATGCTCTCAGGCGCAGGCTCAGCAGGGAGCTTGAAGGACTTCGAGATCAGTCATCTCATTCCCTGACTCCGGTGACGCTTAGAGCGGCCGCAAGCACCGCTGAGCACCAGAGCTGCACGGACACACGCACTTCCCTCATTTGTCCTCTCAATAGCCTTGTGACCTGGTTATCATCCTAATTTTACAGTTGAGAAAACTGAGGAAGTCAGAGGTTAAAGGACTTGCCCAGGCTCATAAAGCTAGAAAGCGTCGGAGCTGGATTGAAACTCAGGTCTTCCTGATTCCAGGCCCAAGGAGTACCTGCCTAAGTCTTCCACATTCCAGGTGTCCCAGTTAACTTTAGCCTCATGAGTGATGAGAGGGGATGGGAGCCCCTTCTCAATGCAGCGGGTCAGGGCCCAGCCCTGCTGTCCCAGAAACTCGGAGCTCTTGTCATCTCGCCCCTGGGAGGGGTCTCTACTTTTCATTTTTATTTTCTGCTTTTTATTTGGTTCTTTTTATGATCGCCTCGATTCTGTCTTCCAGCTCTGGACTATTTCCTTGCCTCCTGTCCTCTTCGCCATGGCCTTCTCACCCCGGCATTGGCTCTATGCCTACAATGAATGGTCTGCTCTGTCTGGCAAGCTCTGCCTCAGAACCTGCTTTTGGGGAAATGGCTGGGCTAGCCGTGCTCACTACGAATTCAGCTCAGCCCCCAGGTCTGGGCTTGCTGGATGATCACCTCCCTGGAGGCTAGACTCCATTGCCTCTCCCCACTGTGTGTTTAGGTCCTTTTGGGATTCCCATCTCCTGTTAGAATATAAGCTGACTGAGGACAAGGCCTTCACTTCATTCCGCTTGTGCTTGGATGCCCAGCTTTCATAGTACCTGCCATATAGCAATGCTTTATCTAATCAAACAAGCAAATCTAATTAATGCTCTGACTTTTATTTTTGCTTTTGGTATTTTAACTTCACTGTAATAAATTTTATTCCAAGCAGTAAGCTTCATTCTGTTATGAATATTTATGTTTAAGTAATGTTCTTATCCACAGCTTTGCCTCACTCAAATTCATTCTGCGGTCCCCCCACCCCCCTCCATTTTACACACAGACGGATCTCATCCACATTCATGGTTGGAGTTTTTGTTTTGTCCTTCACCACACTGCAATATTAGCCTCCCCCTTCTTGGAAAAGAAAAAAGTAAATCACTCCAAGCCCTGCAGTTATCATCTTCACCATCAACCTCCCTTTTCTCACCTCCCTTCTCTCATAGCCCACCGATTTTGAAATACCATTCTCTATCATTTAGCCCCAAACAGCCCAGACTTTCTTTATCATGTTTCTGCTAAGATGATCTTTCAGAATAAAAGCATGAGTAACAGAATATCAACATTCCCTTTCCCCATCTCCTTTTCATTAGAGGTGTCTCCTGTTGTGAACTAGCTCCAAGGAAGAGGAAGCTCTTCACCCATCCCGTCCTCCTCATTTTATCCCAAGCGTCTGACTTTCTTTCTGCATTCAGTGTTTGAGTGTCCAAGTCCAAAACTTGTTGCTGTTGTTCCACTTAGAGATTTTTTGAGATGGTGGGAACCCAAAGGTATAATAGAAGCAATTATCAGTTGTGGAATGGCTGAATGGGTTATAGTATTTAAATATAATGGAATAGTATTGTGCTATAAGAAATGATGAACAGGCCAATTTCAGGAAAAAAAAAACTGGAAAGACTTACAGGAACTGATGCAAAGTGAAGTGAGCAAAATCAGGGGAACATTGTACGCAGTAACAACATTGTGCAATAATTGAATAACTTAGCTCTTTGAAGCAATACAAGCATCCAGGACAATTCCAAAGGTCTTGTGATGGCAAATGGTTTTCACATTCAGAGAAAGAACTGATAAAGTCAGCAGGTAGAAGTATACTTGTTGTGTGTGTGTGTGTGTGTGTGTATTTGTGTTTCCTTTTAGTCTGTTTCTTCTATCATAACATGACCAATATAGAAATATTTTTACATAATTACACATTCTAACCTATATCAAATTGCTTACTGTTTTAGGGAGGAAGAAAATTTGGAAATCATTTTCTTAAGTGAATACTAAAAATTGTCTTTATATGTAATTGTAAAAAATAAAATACTCTTTAAAAAGAAACAATTGATGGTTATTTTGACTTTTCACGATGTTCAAATGAGTTTACTTCTCTATTTCTTTAATGCATCCCATTTAAAATTCGGAATCTCAGCCCAACTTGGTTTTTCTTCCTTGAAAGGCTTGGAAATCACCAATTCTGTTCAAATAAAAATTTTACACCCAACACTACATAAAGAATAATTTTGGGGTACTAGACATGTCCTTTTGATTTTATATGTAACCATTCCTTCTTCCCATTTCTTGTTAATTTCTAATTCTGCACAATAACGATTGGAGTTCCTTGGTTTATGATCTACTCTCTATCCTTTCATAATTATATGTCTGAGTGTGAACACCTGAGGTTTCTATTGAGCAGCAACCAACTGATTCTTTCTAGGTGCATTTTGCTCCCTGATGCCAATATGTTTGAGGAGCATTATTTATTTATTTATTTTAAAAGAAAGCAATAGTCAAGCATCTTGCTATCTTAATACCCTGTTTTCCATACTATTTTTAAAAACTAGCTCTCCCTATCTCTCCCAGGATGGGAATGTTATGGTCACTTACGGGTTTAGTCCTACAACTGATAGACACAGAAGACTTGACCTGCTCTGTTTACAACATGATTGGGTTCACTTCTTCTTATGTAACTGGGTTTCCTCTAACTCCTTTCACAATACTGGTATGTGGACACACAATTGGCTTAGCATCTTACAGCTCAGAACCCCCAAGCTCACGAAATAAGCCATGCTTGGGCTCCCCAGTTGCCAGGATGGCAGTTATGTGGCCCCCCCCCCCATGCCAAGTTCTCAACTGTATTTAATAGGAAATATCCTACCTGTTCTTCCAAATGTTTTGTCAGTTGATACTGATAACATGCTTGATGAGGGTCTGAGAAGATAGCAGGTGTGCTTTTGAAAATGACATAGTATAGTAGACCGTACCTTTATAGTTGCACAGCTGCAAGAATTGTAGAGAGAACACACACCTTCCCTGTGCCTGTTTGATGACAATTAAAACATCCAAACAAACATTTGATTGAACAGTACAAAAGACTTGCTGGCAACAGTGGGTTTTTCATTCATCTGTCAAACCTGACATGAAAACACTCGGCATTAATATGAAGTTCACCTAAAACAAAGAAAGGAGAGCTCATTATTGAAAAGAAAGCTGCCCAGAGCCATCCAAATGGAACAAGAATTTCCCTGGTGATCATGCTTCAAGAGGCTCCTTTTGGGGATGATTTTATCCCAATTGCACCAAATCACAAAATAGTTTGGAGCCTTCCAAATAGATACAGAATCAAGCAAAGATTTTGGTTTCACACTGTTAGTGGGGCAGGGGCAGGGAGGGAGGAGAATTATTATCCTGACTGCAACTGGATGAGTGTCACTGTGGCATGACCAAGGCACAGAGTGGGGTCCAAGCTGAGAACTGGAGACAAGGTTTACTTAGGTGGGAAGTCCTTTAAATGACTTCAAATTTCTCCCTGAAGGAAAACGTTTTTAACAATGACTATCTTCTTTGGGCAACACAATGTGATTGGGAGTGATGGGGTCTCTCTCCAATAAGAATGCTACAGTAAACGGCTCCAGAATCTTGAATATCTGGACTTGGATTTGAATGTAACCAATCTTAGTGGAGAAGAAGGGGAGCTTACTGAATGAGGTGGTAGAAGAAGGGCCTTCCAGGGGATATGGCCAGCCAAGGAGCCCAACTGCCCTGGTGTGACAAGTGCAGTGGGGGCTGAGAGTGAAGGTGGAAGGAGAGTGAGAAAGTCCCAGGAGAAAGGAGGGGGCTGATCTCAGGGAGAACAGGAAAAGGAAAACAGTGGGAGGGCAAATGGCTCAACATGAGAGCAAACCATGTTCTTAAGGTAAAAGAATAATAGTGGATTGGCTTAGTCAATACTTCTGATTTTTGTTCTTAATTCAAAGATTCTGAATTTCCTTGCAATCATGAAACCTGTATAATCACTAACATAGGACTTAATGCATCACATGTAAGGTCTTTGAAAATAAAACAAAAATAAAAATCAGTTAGGTTAGTATGTGAAGCAGAGATACAGGCAGACACTGTGGGTAACCCAGAAGCTTAATAAGTCCATTGGGTTAAAATTTCATTATTTCCTATGTAGACTGCAAGCACATCTATTCTTTTTTTTTTTTTTTTAAGAAATTGGGGTTAAGTAACTTGCTCAAGGTTACACGGCTAGTCATTATTTATGCGTGGTGCTCATTTTCTGAGGCCGGATTTGATCTCAGGTCATCCCAACTCCGAGGCCGGCGCTCTTACTCACTGCGCCACCTAGCCACCCCAAGCACGTCTATTCTTGCACCAGAAAGCCTGATGGCTGCCCTCAAGACCCAGGGCCTTGATACTGGTTTGCCAAATCTAGACCAAAGGAGGCTGACCCCAGCCCAGGCTCTTAGGCCAAGACAGCTGTAGACTCTGTGCTCTACATTTCCCATGTCCCTTGCTAGCTCCAAGGACCAGCCTAGTAGGTAAAAATTAATAGTGACAAACAGCTTGCATTTATGGAATACTTTATGGTTTCTGTTGTACTTCTGTATGGATATATGTAAACAAATGCATGTGCATATATACAGATTACAGATATGCATTCAAATGTGTATAGCCACACATACACATGCATATCTTCATATATGTGTTTGCATATGTAGGCACATGTACACATGCATGTGCGTGTGCATGTGCGTGTGCATGTGTGTGTGTGTGTGTGTGTGTGTGTGAAGTAAGAGAGAGGGAGAAGAGAGGAAAGAAGACAGTGATTTGGGTAATGTGGGCGAGGGTAGGTGGTAAATAAAAGCCAGAAAAAAGTAGTAAACCCTTTTAAATGAATGATATTTGCTAAGCACTAGTGGGGCGCTAGAGGGCGCCACAGTGGACAGAACACTGGACCAGGGATCAGCAAGATTCTTCTTCCTGAGTTCATATCCAGCCTCAAACACTTACTAGCTGTGTGACCCTGGGCAAGTCACTTAATTGTGTTTTCCTCAGTTTCCTCATATGTAAAATGAGCTGGAAAAGGAAAACTCAAACCAGTGCAGGATCTTTGCCAAGAAAACTCCCAACGGGGTCACAAAGAGTGGGACATGACTCAATAACAGCAACAAGGATTTCCAGGCAGAATCTCTAACATCAGAGAAACTGGGTGATTTGCTAATCTATGTGACCTTATGGGTCACATAGTAACTATCAGAGGCTGGATGTGCATCCGAGTTTTCCTGTCTGCAAATCTTGCACTCACCCATTAAACCACTTAGAGAACCTGTCACCCCTGAGCAATCCAGACATGGAGTCTGGTTACTCCCCCCTGAGTGGGGGGGAGGAATGAGCAGAGCTCATTCCCTTCCAGCTGCTCTGTGTCACCTGGCACAGGAGAGAGTGGGAGGAGGGCATTGCGGGGAGGAGGGGCTGGAAGAGCAGGATCATCTCTCTTTCTTCTTTGTGTCTAATCTCTGTCTCTCTGTCTGTCTCTGTCTCTATCTCTCTGTCTCTCTGTCTCTCTCTGTCTCTCTGTCTCTCTCTCTCTCTCTCTTTCTCTCTCTCTCTGTCTCTCTCTCTCTCTCTCTCTCTCTCTCTCTCTCTCTCTGTCTCTTTCTCTCTTCTTTTTATCTTTCTCTCTTTCCATTCTCAAAGCTAATATTAACTCCTGGAATGATCTTTCTATCACATTAATGCTGGCTATTGCTGCAGGTAGGGGTGTCCCAGCAAAGCCTAGGGCTCCTCCAGGCTTTGATGAGTCCAGGTAAACATTAGGTAGACTAACCCCTGACCTGGTAGAGAACCACATCTGTGACATCAAACACTGACTGTTCCAGGCTTTGGAATGAAGGGTAATTGGGATAATTATATACTCAGCTCTTTGTAAGCTTGTAAGGATCAGTCTCTAATCAAAGTGAAGTCCATCAAGGTGAGAAATCAAGAGATCTTTGTGAGAGCTGAGTTTTCCTCTTTGATCTGCAAACAGAAAATTTAAATGAGAACATTAAGAATCCCAATTTTCCAGTAAATTGCTTCTCTGATAACAGGTGTATGGGAGGACTTAAAAGAGGGAAAAAAGGAGGGCCAATGCTTTCTCCCTGAACATTTTCTTACACGTTCTGCTTTGCTCTTTTGGTCATAAATGCAACTGGGCTCCAAGCATATTCTTTCTAGGTATGCAAAGGTAATTTGGGGACACCAATCAACCTCGGGCATGAAAGCAGGACAAGTACTCATGTCTCTCAAGGGAGAGTTTTAGCCGGTGACTACAAAGTACTAGGGACTTAAACGCACATAACTTGACTTTATTACTGAGTTCTTCCTGCTACAGCTACTCTCCTTAATTCAGGATGGGCAGAAATGCATTCCCTTTGAATAATCCTAGCCCTTAACCCTTGGATTTTCCTAAGAGTAAAGTGGGTCTCCTAGAGTAGAGATCAGAGTTCTACTTTTCCTTTCATAGTTATTCCTTATTCAAAAGTCCATTTCCTTCTCATGCAACTGCAGGTTTTCTTAAGGTTCAGTCATTTTCATCTCCAGTACTCCTTTGGGAATCCTCCTTAGATTGGTGGCTGGGGACCTAGGTGTGAATGTAGCTGATGCCCTAGAGGCAGGTTCTCTGGCTTATTGACTCCATATGGCCCAATGAAGGCACTCATACCTCCAAGTATTTCTAGGGTGAAGAATCTCCATTTTCTGTCTGAAGGCTCTCTGCTTTTCCTTTCACCATACCTAGGTTTGAAGCCCTGCAGGTCTTTACCTTTTTCAGAGGTTTTGATAGGGCGCCCCTCATACATAATGAATTATTGTGGGTGGAAGAGTGTGTGGGTCCTTGGAGTTCAGTTCACATTAGATTAGCATCTAGAAAGTAATATGTTTGGAATCTAATTTATTTTGAAAATTCAATAAACATTTAGTAAGTGAGCATGAGGTGTTCTCTCAGACATGGTCTGACAGTATAAGCCTGGGCAAATCACATCTCTCAATAATCTAGGTTACTGTAAGATTTCACATTGCAGAGAAGGTGTCAGCCTTCACTGGTAGATGTTTCATCTACCAATGAAACCAAAACCAGTCCCAATCCCTAACCTTTAGTAATACTCATGATTTGCATCATATAGGGGTCTTTGCTTGACAGATCTTGACAAGGTCAAGCATGGTTGCTTGGTTGGTTATTGTCCTTTGATCTCAAAGAGGACTAAACCATCACTGTGTATGGGTCAAGCTACAGTGTGTTTGACTGACTGATGAGACAAGGTCAGTCTGATAGTTAATAAACATTATTAAGTCCTTACTATGACCCAGTCTGAAAGTCAGCTGTATATGTGAGACCAGTGATCAATAGAGAGTTTGGGCAGAATGGACTGATTTGAGAATTGTCAACCTGGAGATGACAATTGAATCCATGGGAGCTGTTGAGATTACCAAGTGAAGTAGTATAGAGGGAACAGTAAAGAGGACCCAGGACAGAGGTCTATGGAATGCCTCTGGTTAGACTGCATGGTCTGCATGGGACCCAGTCAAGTAGCCTGAGGTCCAATAAATGGGAAGAGAATTCGAAAAGAGTAGTGTTCCTGAAAAATGAGAAGAAAATAAGGAAACATTCATCTGAATAGGTTCAAGTTTACAAATGTGCTTTCCAGGTTGGAATCTGAGGTGATGGTGCATATTCTACAATGGGATATAACTTCTCAAGAACAAGGTCATTTGACATGCCTTACGTCTCTCTTCCAACTCATGTCATGGAAATGGATTTTAGGGCAAAAATATGAGTCACAGATCTGCTTGAACATTGGAAAAGGTGGGGTAAAGAAAAAGGATGGAATGGATGGTGGTTCCAGAGACTCTCTGGCCATGACTACTCCATTCTTAAATGCATTTTTCTATACAAGTAAGATGGATGAACAAAGAAGTAGGGGAAATTGGAATTCCATAGAGCATTGGGAACAAATAGACATTACTCTCAGCCACAAAATTGGAAGAACATAAGTTTCGATAGATTTTTTAAGTTGCATCCATCTACCATCTATCGAAGGTATATTTATGCTCATGTGTGCACTCACATCTGTTTACGACAAAGCAGATTTTTTTTGCTTTGTTCCACTATTTCATAAAGTGCAGGAGAATATTAGGATAAGTTAAATAAGGGAGAATCAGTGTAAGCTTATCTCCCATAACAATGAATTTGGTGGCCCTATAATAATAGATAGAATTTCCTTTGTCTTATTTTCCTTCATATTTCTTTTCTACTTCATAAAATCATGCTGCAACAGACTGAACAAAATCTTTATTTCATTCCACATTACCCTTTAATTCTCATAAGGCAACCATCATAAAACACCCAGAGTTTCTGTTAATAATAATGTGGATCAGGAAAAAAAGTCAGTGCAATGTTCTTTGTGCTTGGAAACCAGAGTGTGGTACAGAACTCATTTAGGTGTTTTTTTTCTTTTTCTTCTCCCTTTCTCTATCTTATTTAAACTGTGTTCCCTTTGCATCTCCAGGGAATTGATAATTTGGTTTTCTCCCACTCATTCCAATTACTACAGGATTGACATTACAAGTTGTGTTGGATTGAGCTAAGATCTCTATCAAAATGGAGCTGGACTCCTGCTGAGAAATCCCAAGGGGGAATTTTCATTTACTTAAAGGTATTTAAGTGACTGGAGAAAATGGGTACCTATGTTGTATCATGGCAACGAGGAGATGAAGCTGTCTTTTGTATCCCATGGAGCATCTCCCTTTCTTCTGAAAATCATGTCCAATCAGCTTGTGTTATGATTTCTGCAACGTGTAGCTAGGTTAGAAGAAACCCAAGGAGCAAACATCTTATTTTTTGGGGGAAGGTCCAGTCTGACTTGGAAGACTGGACTAAATTCACAGACTGATTATATGCTTCTCCACTAGGCTAGGGCTGGCAGGCATTTTCATTCTGCAAACCAAATGCAAACTTCAATGTCAATCACTTGGGGGGCCTGACAATTGTACTAACTACACAGTCCCCACCTCAATCCACCCCATACCCAAACCCTCTGCATCTGGTGCCTTAACAAACAGCTGATCATCATGGTGAAAAGGCAACAGATGATGAGATTTTAATGGGAAGATGGCAGAGAAAGAAAGCAATCACACTCAGCCTCTTAATGGTTAATTGCAGAAAAACTCGTTCATCAGTGAAAGATGGTCTGATCAGTTGCTGGAGTCCAAGCGCTGCTTTTCAAAAGCTTCCTTTTAAATCCCTCCCCACCTCCACCCCAGGACAGCCAAAATGATTTAGTCAAACATCTCTTTAGAAGATCAGGATGTGGCTGAGCAACTAAGCAGAATATCTCCAGAGCTCCCTGTAATCACTGCCAGAGAGAACAGCTTTCTGTCCCTGGAGCAGTCAAAATTCACTTCCTCAGAGGAGCACTTCACTACTGCACTGCTGTCTGGTCATTAAATTACAGACGTCTATTCCTACTCCTTTGCCTAAGCTTATAGAAAACAGATGTCGCTCTCTCTCTCTCTCTCTCTCTCTCTCTCTCTCTCTCTCTCTCTCTCTTTCTCTCTGTCTCTGTGTCTCTCTCTGTCTCTCTCTGTCTCTCTGTCTCTGTCTCTCTCTGTCTCTTTGTCTCTCTGTCTCTGTGTCTCTCTCTGTCTCTGTCTCTCTCTCTGTCTCTCTGTGTCTCTCTCTCCCCCCCATCCATCTCCCTTTCTCTCCCCCTTTTCTCTCTCCCTTTCCCTCGCCCTTTCCTTCTCCCTCTCCTGCCTTCCTCCCTCCTTTCCTCCTTCCCTCACTTACTTTGCTAGTGGCTCTTGTGGAAGTCTGAGCAATGATGAAGAACTGAAGAGGAAAAGTTCTGGAGAAGAATTACCAAATAGCCTCTATGGATTAAATCATTTTCAATTATTTCATTTAACTCCCTGACCCAATTCATGAAATGTGGTTTGGGGCATTTAAAGAAATATCCAGGCCATTCATTTGAATGGAAAGTGACAACAAAGCAAGATTTTGGAATCCCCTTGGATTTAGGGTTTAGTGCAGCTCATTTTTCCAATAACATGTGATCAAGTCAACCCAGAAAGAACTCGTTGAGTTTATATGAAATATTTTCATTTGTAGGAAGTATTTCCTGTTAATGTAACCTGTCCCAAAGTGCAATGAATTGCCTCAGGATGGAGTGTGTGTTAGATGTCCCAGCACTGATACAGTAAATGAAGGGAAGGGCAATGATGTTTTCAGGTATTTTAAGGGACTTTTTTCAGGAAAGGCTTGGACATAATAGCTTCTGAGGTCTCTTTTAGCAGAGCCAATTTCCTCATCTGTAACACGATTCTATTACTCCTTCTGGTTGTAAATCTATGATTCTGGATTTGGATTGTTTTTACAACATCGAGTTGAGATATCCTATGGGCAGTGGACATTTTGGGAAAAGAACTCAGGAGAAAGTGTAAGGGCTAGATACAGAGATGTAGGCATCATCTGCATGGTTGCTTGGTTGGTTATTGTCCTTTGATCTCAAAGAGGACTAAACCATCACTATGTATGGGTCAAGCTACAGTGTGTTTGACTGTAACTGATGAGACCAACATAAGCAGGTAACACTCTATTACAGGTCAGGCACAAATAGTCTGTGGGAACATTTTTAGTGGAGCTGTCTCTAAATGTGTTCCTCTCATGTTTATTTTGAGCTGCTGTAATTCTGCTTTACTCATAGAGCATGGGACCTTCTTTGATGTGAGCACGCCATGCTGTGCATTCCTTTGCCCAGGTCTCAAGCATCACATAATCGATTCCAAAATTCTTCAGAGAGTGTCCTTGTATTGTTTCTTCTGACCACCCTGTGAGTACCTCTCTTGAGGTATCAAGTACCTATCTTGAGGTATCTGTAAAATAGTCTTCTGGGCAGATATGTTTTGCATTCAAATTATGTGGCCAGCCTCTTGGAGTTGCTCCATCTGTGCTAGACTTTGAATGCTTAGTAGTTTAGCTGCAGAAAAGACCTGGGTCTGGTCTTGTCAAGTGATCTTCAGAATCTTCCAAAGAAAATTCAAGTAGAAGCAATTCAGTGTCCTGGCATAGCACTGGTAGACTGCCCACATTTCATGGACATACGACAATGAGATCAGCACAATGGCTCTGTGGGTCTTCAGTTTGGTAGGCAATCTGTTACCTCTTATCTCCCACACTTTTCTTGCGGATCCTCCAAAACACTGGGCTAGCTCTGGAAATGCATGCATCAACCTTATTATCAATGTGTACATCCCTGGAAAGTACTCTGCCAAGTAAATGAAAGCTACAGTATTCCAAAATTCTCCATTTGCTGTAATGGACAGTTCCACATATGTCTGGTGTGATTGTACCTGATGGAGCACCTGTATTATTTTGGTATTAGTTGTTAGGCCAAAATCAGCACTAGCAGAAGAGAGCTGATTCATACTTTGTTGCATCACAGCTTCAGAGGGTGTATTGAATGCACAATCATCTGAGAACAAAATCATGCTCCAATTCTCTGTCCACTTTAGTCTTGGCTTGTACCCTTTTAAAGTTAAATAATTTACTATCAGTGCAGTAGCTAACCTTGATGCCATGTTAATCCTCATTGAAGGCATCTGACAACATCGCTGAAAACACCCTGCTAAAAAGCATGGGAGCAAGTATGCAGCCTTGCTTCACTCCATTGGTGACTGGGAAAATATGAGAGTACCATTCATTATGTAGAACCCAGGTAAGCATGAAATTGATGTATAATAAAGATGAACTCCTCTGGGCAACCACATTTTGACATAATCTTCCAAAAGTCCTCATGACTGACAATATCAGATTCCTAGGTTGGATCATATCTGCCCAGAGGTGGTGGTTGAAGCTATGGGAGACAATGAGGTGACTAAAACACTCAAAAATCCCAGAATTTCAGTCAGAAAGAGCCTGCTGTCCATATTATCCAAACAATCCCTTTAAAAGATCCTGTGTCCTTTACAAAATAGCCATCAAAGGGTCATGGAGCCTTTGTCTGAAGACTTTCCATCCCCTGGCAGTAGCATCCCATTGTGTAGAGCCCTAAATATTTGGATCTACTTTTCTCTGCATTAAGACTTAATTTTTATCTTTTCACTTTAAATCCATTACTATTAGTTTTGCCCTTGGCTCCAAACAGAAGGAATGAATTGTGTCTTCCAGGTAAAAGACCTTCACATATTTTCAGTCAGTTGGTATTTTCCACTTGAATTTATTTCTAGCACCTCAACGGACTTCCCTGTGGTCCCCTTCTTGGACAGTCCCTGGAGGCAAGGTGCCAAATGAAGTTGTACCAAGGCAGGTCAGCTGCCTTTTAATGCACACCATGCCTCACAGTGCCAGCTTAAGGCAATGGAGGCCCCCAGAGTCAGAGGACATTAACTGCAGCGAGAATGGGCCACCAGTTCATTTCCATTGAAAGATTTTACTGATGGACTCAGGTACTTTAACATTTCTCCCTTTCACTGCTATTTGATGATGTTCGGATGTTGGCAGCTGTCAAACAGCCAAGTCCATTAAGCAGCTTCCAATCCAAGTGATCTGAAACAGCAAAGCTGGCATTGAATATTGAGCACAGTGAAAGTTGTTTTCATGAAGTCCTTAAGTGGATGGAGAAAGTAAAAAAAACAAAGCTTGGCATGGGGGGAGGGGAAATCCTATCTTCTGCTGTCCCAGTGATAGCATTGGGTAATAGGGCACATTCACTCAGTGGGGGTGAAGCACCCTCGCTGCAGCTCAGTCTGAGATAAGCAGCCACTGCATCAAGTGCCAAGATGAGGACAGTGGAGGTTCAGCAAGAGCACAGCCAACAATGCATATGTGTACACACACATACATACATACACACGCACACACACATACACACATACAGAAACTTCTGCACAGATGATTCCATTGGCCATTGGTACATAGAATGTGCCCAGAAAACACAAGATCCAGTAGACCTGAAAGTTGTTGTTGTGAGAGAACTCAGCAGGTATCACATCTGAATAGCAGCCCTGAGTGAAACAAGGCTGGCACAAATGAAGGCCAGCTTACCAAAGTTGAGACCAGATATGCATTTTTTTCTGGAGTGGCCACAGTGAAGGGGAGGGCAGTGAAGCTGGTGTAGGTTTTACAATCAGAAAACCAGAACTAATCTAGTCAACAATCTTACATGCCTACCAAAGACTAAACTACAGCTTCATGACCATGTGAAGGCCACTTGCTCCATCATCCTCTGTGCCTGTGCTCCCACCATGGTGAACCCCGATGAGGTCAAAGAAAAAGGTGATGAAGCCCTGGAGCCCCTTCTCATCAGCATGCTGAAAGAGGACAGGCTTGTAATCCTGGGTCACTGTAATATTAAAGTGGGCTCTGACTGCCAGACATGACAGGGAGTCCTAGGGAGGAATGGATTCAGAAACAGCAACAACAATGGTCACTTACTACTGGAGACTTGTAAATCATCACCAACACTGTCTTCCATTTACCTAAATATCATAAAACTTCGTGCATGCGTCCTTCCAGCAAACATTGGCATTTAGTAGACAAGGTGATTGTAAGGAGAAGAGACAGACAGGATGTGAGAGTGATGAAGTCCATGTGTGGCACAGAAATTCACTTTCAAATCCATGTTCAGTAGCAGGTCCGCCTCCCATCCCCTCCATGGGACTCTGCAATGCTAATGGAAGGTCCCATTTACTCTTTGATCCAAAACATTCTAAACAGTATCATCAATGGAGGCAAGTGCCAAGTCCCAAGACAGATCTATTCCATAAACATAAATCTCCCTCCTTTACACATAATGTATACAAATAGCCTGAGTGCTGCACTGGTGTCTATGAGGTGTAAGATGCTCTAAAAGAAGATCCCCAGTGCAATGGGAAGTTCATCTCTAGATCAGTGTTGTGTGACCTGAGAAGTCATAAGTGGGTCTCAATCTGGCCTAGTGTAGGGTATGAAGGAGGACATGCCCAGAGGAGGGCCAGCAAAGATGTCCTTGTGTAACTGGATCTCTGGTGGCAGGGGAACAGATGAGGGATGCCTAGTTAGGGATTTTTGGATATGTAGCAGTAAGTCTCTTCAGATGCTAAAGAAGAATGTCATCTATGTGACAGGGCAAATATAAGTTAGTCACTAACTTCTGTTCATTCCCTTTACCTAGATTTTGGTCAAAGACTTGATGAATTCCCTCATGTTATCCTTGCAGACAAGATGGAAAAATGGGGAAGGCATGATAGAATGATTAGTTGGATTAATTAACTGAGAGAATGACGAAACCCTTTGCTGTTCATTCATTTCAGTTGTGGTTAACTCTTTTTGACTCTGCTTGAATGTTTGCTATGTCCTTCTCCAGCTCATTTTACAGATGAGGAAATGAGGCAAATGGATAAGTGACTTGCCCAAGGTCACACAGTAAATGTCTGAGGCTGGATTTGAGCTCAGGTTTTCCTGACTCCAGGGTCCACCTATAGAGGACTCTTAAATGGTTCAATGTAAACTTGAAAGTAGGTCTCTAGTGAAATTCCCAGTGGATCGATGTTAGGCACTGCGCTATTCATTTTACTCAATGACTTTGATAAAACCATAAGTAGGATACTCATTAATTAGTGTCTGAAACCAAGCTGGATGAGGCTGGAATTGTACTGAATGATAAGGTCAGAATCTAGAAACATCTTAAGAAGCTTGTAACATAACAGACCCAAAATACTAAGACATTTGATGGGCACAAACCAACTTCAAGTAGTCAATTAATAACTACTGGTTAAATGCCCACTCTGCCATGTACTATGCAGAGGCTGGGGAGTGGCATGGCTAGGAATTTTCTCTGACAAGCCTGAGGATGGGAGTGCAATCCAGCATCAATATGAATCCACAGTCAACAGTACGACCTCAAATTGCCTTACTACTATAGGTCATCTCATGAACCTAACACTGCCCAGACAAGTCACCACAAGGGTACGTAAGGGTCTCCATGTACAAATCCTAGTTGGGGCACATGTGAAATTTTGCTTTCCTGTCCTGGGTAAAACAATTCAGGAAGGACGTGGACATGTAAGATAATATAAAGAAATGGATGACCAAGATGGTGAAAGATCAAGATAAAACCCTTGGAGGATTGCCTGAAGGATGGAGGGATGTCTGGCCTGGAGAAGGGGAGACTTAAGAAAATCATTGTAGACTTTTAGGAGCAGAGCCAAGAAGGCTGAGCAGAAACAACACTTCGAAGGTGCTCTGCCCCACACCACTTCCAAACAATGTAAAAGGGGACTCTGAACAACTTCTGGAGCCCCAGCACCCACAGAACAACACAGAGAAGCTAACCTCCTGTTGAAGACTGCCCAGCAGCCCTGCAGGGAGTGGCCAGCAAAGCGCTCTGAGAGCGGGCAGCCCAGCACACTGTGAACCAACAGCACAGCACTTTGGGAGCCAAGCCCAGGCAGGCCAGCATGAGTTGAGGTTTTTGCCCCAGGGCAGCCAGGAAAACAGCCAGCTGTAGGGACCACAGAACACCAGCAGCTGTGGCGATTCCAGAATTATCAGCACAGATATGCCTAGGACAAAGTGAGAGGTTAGTGCCCTATGGAATTTGTGATCAGTATTTGGGGTATATATCGGCTTCCTCCCCTGGGGGCAAAAAGCTGCTGAAGAAACTTGACACAGAGGCCATTTTGCAGCATCAGTGGCAGCTCCAGCTCCTAGCCTGCAAACTGTAGAGAGATCCAGAAATCAGTCTGGGGGTTAATCACTCTTGCTCTAACCTTCTTGCATCTGGATTGTGGTCTGGGGGGTGAGATCTGGGGTAGGTATCCAATTGGCCAGAGCGGGCGGAGGCTTTACAGAGGCCACCCAACCTGAGGAAGTTGTGAAGACACCATGCTTGGGATGGAAGCTCTCCTGTCTGATGGCAGAGTCCTACTGTGGCAACAAACTCAAAAATCAAGTAATTAAGTGGCAAAATGCCTAGGCAAAGGAAACAAAATAAACAGAAAAATGCAACTTTATACTCCTATCTTGGGGGCAAAGAGGATCAAAGCATGGAACAGGAGGAGGCCTGTGAGGTCAGAACTCCTGCACCAAAAGGCCCAAATGAAAATACAAGCTGGCTACAGGCCATAAAGGACCTTAAGAAGCACATAAGAGAAGTGAGGGAAAAATTGGGAAGAGAAATGAGAAAGTTGCAAGAAAAATATGAAATGACAGTCAACAGCCTGACTGAGGAAAATAACACCTTAAAAGATAGACTAACTCAAATGGCAAAAGAGGCTCAGAAAGGCAATGAGGAGAAGAATGCCTTAAAAAGCTGAATTTGTCAGATGGAAAAAGAATCTCAAAAGCTTACTGAGGAGATTCATTCCTTCAGAGTTAGACTGGAGCAAATGGAAACTAGTGACTTTATGAGAAATCAAGATGCTATTAAACAGATACAAACAAATGAAAGAATAGAGGGCAATGTGAAATATTTCATGGGACAAGCCACTGACCTGGAAAAGAGATCCAGGAGAGATCATCTAAAAATTATTGTACTCCCTGAAAGCCATGATCAAAGAAAGAACCTAGAAATCATCCTTCAAGAAATTCTCAAGGAAAATTGCCCTGATGTTTTAGACCCAGAGGGAGAAATAGAGGTTGAAAGAATTCACTGATCACCTCCTGAAAAAGATCCCAAAAAGAAAACTCCTAGGAATATTATAGCCATGTTCCAGAACTCCCAGATCAAGGAGAAAATACTACAAGCAGCCAGGAAGAAACAATTTCAATATTGTGGAAACAAAATCAGAATAGCACAGGACCTGGCAACTTCTACACTGAGGGATCGAAGGACATGGAATAGGATATTCCAGAGGGCAAAAGAGCTTTGACTTAAGCCAAGGGTTACTTACCCAGCAAAACTGAGTATCTTCTTTCAGGAGAAAATATGGTCATTCAGTGGAATAGAGGACTTTCAAGCATTTTTGTGGAAAAAAAAAAAACAGAGTTGAATAGAAAATTTGACATCCACACACAAGAAGCAAGAGATGCTTGAGAAGGTAATCAGGGAAAAGCAATCAAAAGGAACTTTTCAAAGTTGAGCTATTAACAGTCCTACGTGGCGAAACAATAACTGTGACTGATGAAACCTTCCTCATTATGAAAATAATTGAAGAAGGGTATATGGGCATATGAATACATATGTGAATGTGTGTATATATGTTTACAGGTATACATGGAGAGAGGGCACAGGTTGAATTTGATGGGAAGGGATGATACTTAAGGGGTGAAGTTAAGAGATGAGAGAGGAAAGTGACAAGAGGAGATGGGGAGAGATAGGGTAGGGAAAACTATCTTATGTAGAAGAAGCAAGGGGAAGTAGTTTCAGGGGAGGAGGAGAATAGGAAGGCAAAAAGGCAAAAGCATATTCTCATTGAATTTGGCTTAAGGAGAGAATCACATACATGCTAAATGGGATATTGCACCCTGCAGGAAAGTAGGGGGAAGGGGGACGAGAGGGAGGATGATGGATGGGAGGGCATTCTGAGGGGAGGGGAGGTTGGAAGTACCCACTTTTGGAGAGGGACAGGATCAAAATAGGGAATGGACCAGGTCGGGGGGTGGGATGGGCAGGAGGGAATTATAAGCAGCCTCGTACAATATATCTACTATGGTAATGTTTTGCATAGCTAGACATGTACAACACATACTGAATTGCTTATCTTCTCAGAGGGAGAGGATGACAAGGGAGGAAGGGAATGGATCTGAAAATTGAAGTTTTAAAATTAAACGTTTCAAATGTATATAAATACTATTATTAATACTATTTTGTATGTAATTGGGAGATAAGATGTTCAGGCATTGGAGCTCAGAGATTCACCTTGCCCTAATGGCAAAGTCGAAGGGGGAATGGGGGAAGATATGGGAGAGAGAAGATTGGATAAGGGGACATTCTGTGGGACTGCTATTCTTGGGTGGTGGGTTGGGAAAAATGGGGGAAAATTGTAACTCAAAATACGGTGGAAATGAACAATGTAAATGAGAAGTTAATAAATCATTTGTTTAAAAAAAAGAATAGCATTATATCTTTCTTCAAGGATTGCAATGGTAGCCATGTGGGCCAGTGGCCTCCTTCTTCTCCTGGACTCTGGGTAGCAGAACTAGAAATGGTTCCTCCAAGTTCCTTATAGACCGACTTGAGCTCCATGCAAGGGGAAGGGGCAAAATAAGCAAAACAAAAAAAACATCCAGCAGCCAAGAAGCTGGATGAGTAGAGCAACAATAACATTGGCAACAAGTGCAGGCATAACCACAGCAAAACCAATAAACACAGTTTGACAGAGAGAACCAGGAGCTTCCCCTCTCCCTCAAGTGTGTGTGAATGTTTACATGGACTTGTGTCAGTGTGTATATGTGTGTGGGGGGTGTGCTTCTATGGACACACATGCAGCTCTCCTTGGCCTTCAAAGCCCTTCTTTGCTTGTCCCCTCCTTGCTTTCCAATCTTCTATGCCTACTGTCCACCATGTGCTCTTCAATGCTGACACTGGCCTTCTTGCAGCTCCAGAGCAAGCCCCTCCATCTCTGACTCCAGGCAGTCCCTCCAGCCATCCCCCAGACCTGGGATGCTCCTGCTCCTTTGCTCAAACAATGGGCTTTCCTGGCTTCCTTCAAGTCCCACCAGAAATCCCAGCTTCTACAGGAAGCCTTCTCTCCCCTTCTGATTCTGGTGCCTTTCCTTGGTAATTGCTTCCTCCTTACTTTCCTATAACTTGCTTTATGTATACTTGTTTGCATGTCGTCTCCCCCATTGGATGGGGAGCCTCCTTGGGAGTAGGGATTGCCATGTTTCCCTTTTTGTGTACCTATGCTGAGCACGGTGCCTGGCTCATGGCTGGCACTTAATAAATATATATTGACTGAGTGAATATACACATGTGTACACCCCCACATACAGAAACATACATATAAACATACATATGCACACATACATAAACACATGCATAGCACAGCTGGATAGCTGAGTGATACTGCAGCTAGAGCACCAGGGAAGACCTGAATTCAAATCTGTCCCCAGGCCCTTCCTAGCTTGGTGACCCGGGGCAAATGTCTTAACCCTGTTCACCTCCATTTCCTTATCCATAAAATGAGCTGGAGCAGGAAATGACAAAGTATCCCAGGATCTCTGCTGAGAAAATCTCCAAAAGAACTAACAAAGAGTCAAACACAGCAGAAAAAAATTACTTAACAATAACAACATATAGGACAACTAGGAGGTACAGTGTATAGAGAGCTGGACCTGGTGTGTGGAAGATCTGAGTTCAAATTCAGCCTCAGACATTTACCAGCAATGTGATCTTGGGCAAGTCACCTCGCTGCACTGTGTCTCAGTTTCCCCATCTATAAAATTATGTTGAGTCCCTCCTTCCTGATGTTGTGCGGATCAAATGAGGTCATCATTGTAGAGTGTCCAGTGCTGGCTGTAATCCCTGTAGCAGTGGGAGCTGTTATGATTCCTCCACCACTCCCCTGTCCCCACACCCCTGCCTCCCTTCCTCCCCGCCCCTCTTCTCTCTCTCCATACACAGGCGTTTATGTATCTTTGTATGTATGTGTATATATGTATGTAAATATATGGAGATATATACATATACATATAATGTGTATATGTGTGTGTGAGTGTAAGTGAGTGTGTATGTGTGCATGTGTGTATGTGACTGTGTGTGAGTATATGTGAGTATGTGTGTGTGAGTGTGTGTGTGTATGAGTGTATTGTGAGTGTGCATGTGTGACTGTACATGGGTGTGTATGGGTGAGTGTGTGTGCATGTGTGTGAGTGTGTATGTGCCATTGTGTGTGTGTGAGAGTGTGTGTGAGTGCATTGTGAGCTTGTATGTATGAGTGTGTATGGGTCTGTATGGATAGGTGACTGTGTGTGTATGTGTGAGTGTGTGTGACTGTATGTGTGACTGTGTGTGTGAGTGTTAATCTGTGACTGTGTGAATGTGTGTATATGTGAGTGTGAGTGTGTATGTGTGAGAATGTGAGTGTGTATGTGTGATTGTGTGTGTATTATGAGTGTGAGTATATGTGTGAGTGTCTTGTGAGTGTGCATGTTGTGTGTGGGTGGGTGTGTATGTGAATGTCAGTGTGCGAGTGTGTGGGTGAGTGTTTGTCAGTGTGTATGAGTGTGTGTGTGTTTAATACTATATGGTAGAATCCATTTTTTTTCTGAGGATATTTGACTAGTTTACCTTCCAACTAACTATTGGTGAGATAAGTCTAGGCAACTAGACTAAGGTGTCATAGTAGAGAGAGGCCTGGACCTGGAGTCAGGAAGAAGTGAGTTGGAATCCTGCTTCAGGTGCTTATAAACCACGTGACACTGGAAAAGTCATTTAACTTTCCAGTCTCAGTTTTCTTATCTGTGATCTGGGAATGATCATAGCACCTACCTCCTAGTGTTGTTGTTAAGGTTGTGTGGTGTTATGTGTGATGCCTTAGACGCACTTCAGAAATGGTGGCTATCATGACTCTCTTTTTGCCAGTAGTATGACTCTTGGCATTTTCAAAGCATATGTAGTATAAATTTCTCCTTATCTTACCTTAAGTATCTGTTTGCTGACAATAATCAAGGTTCAGAAAATGAAGTGGTGTCTTCATAAGTTTCATTTATTTCATAAAGCCACATTTGTCCATATTTGGCACTAAAATAGATTTACAAAGTGGGGTGGTCCATCTTAAGAGCATGGGGCCTTCTAATGAGCAGCATTTCTTTCCACGAGAACCCGAATACCGCAGTTCTGGTCCACGCGGGTCTCTTGATTCCCTGGTGTTTATGGTACCATGTGGTTAGACTCCAACAAGCAGCATTGATCAGAGACAGTGAGTGTTTCCTTTCCAAATTTGCAGCCATCTTTGGGTGACCTTCACTAGGGAAAACAAAATCCATTTAATTTGCTGTCTTGGGGCCAGTGCTCCCCTATCCCTTTTCTGTCTCCCTTCTCTTGGTGACCTTATCTGCTCCCAGGGCTTTGATTATCTTTGTTATATTGATGGCTCTGAGACCTAGGACACTAGTCTTTGATTTGCCCTGGGTTTCAGACCCACATTACTAACAGCATGTTGGACATCCCCCCCCCCCCCCAGATGATGCCACACATTCAGCATTGGGAAAAAAAAAAGAGAAAAGAAAGAAAAAAAAAAACATCATTGGCCATTCTCTTTCTTGGGAACACATTCCCTACTCACTTCCTGTACCAGGAGTTCTTTCTTCCTTTAAAATGCAACTCAGTCACCACATTCTCCATCAAGCCTTTTGTAACTGCCCTGCCCTGCCCCCCAGCTGCTCTGTGTCACCCTCTCCAAATTCCTGACTGGAACTCACTTGCTTTCATTTTGCACTGGTTCTGTGTGCCCATCTTCTGTCTATCTCTTTATCCCTCCCACCCCCTCACCCCAATTAGGAAAGGAGCTCCCGTAGAGGTGGAATTGTTTCTCTTTCCATCATTCCTATCCTTAACTTCTTGCACTGTATCTTATCCATTAATGGGGTCAATGGATGTCTCCTTTGTAGTGATTGTAATTGTGACTGATTGGAGGTTTTCTGTGAGGAAGGCCATAAAGACTAAGCATTGCTTTCCCAACAACCATGTGCTAGGCAAGAGGCCTTTGAGTCCCTGCTTCCTGGACATTCATATCATGTCTTGGTTTGGACCATTACAAATACCCAGCTAACAGGTGTGAAGTACAATCAATCAAAGCCATTTCTTAAGCCCTTCCTCTGTGCCAGACAGCATGCTACATATTAGGGAAGCATGGCCAGTAACAAAACAATCTTTGCCCACAGGGAGCTTACACTTGGGGTGTGTGTGTGTGTGTGTGTGTGTGTGTGTGTGTGTGTGTGAGAGAGAGAGAGAGAGAGAGAGAGAGAGAGAGAGAGAGAGAGAGAGAGATTAAAATACATGACCAGGTAAGTGAAAGGAAAGAACAAGACCAGGTATTTTTCCAGTCAGAAAGTGTTTATTTCTGAAGGGATGGAGCAGGTCCATTGGTAGGAAGGAGATGCTTCGATCATGCCTTCCAAAAAGCCTTCCTAGAGGAGGGACTGCCTGGTGCCAGAATGCAGAACACCACATGTGGGGAGAAGCTAGCAAAAACAGTACCAAACAAATCAGAGAAAGCAAAGAGTGGAACATCCCCACCCCCACCCTATTGCAGACAGCTAGCAAAGGTTTCAGGTTATCTACATCCAACGCCTTGTCAAGGCAACCATTTCTCTTTTGGGCAGCATCACCCTTAGATGTAGTCACCCAAACACTTCCCATTCCAAGGAGTCCAAGACTCACAGAGACTTGATTTGCTTTCAGACAGTGCCCAGAGGCAACACCCTATTCTCCTGAGCCTGCTACCTTGTCTTCTGGTTCCTGCTTCCTGCAGTCACAGGGATTAGTCCAAGTCTAATACTTCTTCCAAATTATAACCCTTCCAGTACTGTGCCCTGCTTTTCTTTCCCAAGCTAAAAGCCCCCAATTCTATAACTACCCACATGATGATCTTCACATACCTCCTTGCCTTAGGAGCTCTTCACATGGATCTCTTCTATTTGGCCAACATCTTTCCTCGTATGTACTTCCCAGAACTGGGCAGAGAGGCCATGTGATCTCCTGATACA
Organism: Gymnobelideus leadbeateri; assembly: GCA_011680675.1. Classification (NCBI taxonomy): domain Eukaryota; kingdom Metazoa; phylum Chordata; class Mammalia; order Diprotodontia; family Petauridae; genus Gymnobelideus; species Gymnobelideus leadbeateri. Next base: position 326,127 of record WOXC01005208.1, on the reverse strand, counting down.
CTGGCACCATCAGTTCTAATACCCTACATATACTTCTATTCCTGGTTCATTTTTTACCTTGGGAATTCTTGGGCTGTTGCTGCATTTTTTGTTTCATTAGTGACTGACATTCACTCCTTACTAACAGGTTTTCTTGAGTTGAGATTGTTGAGTTGAGATGTGTCAAGAAGTTGCCCAGTTGAAATTTCACAACCATTATCTCTATGAGGGTCCAGAAGTTCTAACCCTATTTAAAATCTGGCTTTGTTCTTTCTTTTTAAAATTTTTTTTCTTGGATGGGTTTAAATGAATTGAGCAGGAAAATGACCAGCTGTTTAGATTACCACTCAAATCCTCTCATGAATTTTGAAAGGTAGGGATTTTCCAGGAACCAACATCAAATGAGGATCAAATGCCGTCTATTACAGAATAAGAATGTGTTGTTTAAAATCCCCTGAAATTACAGTCTTTGAAAACCATCTGGACCCACATGTTCTGCAGAAGAGGAGAAACACAAAGGAAGCACTGATTAATTTTAATGCATAATGAAAAGACATAATTAAATGCGGTTTTATTGAGTTAGTATTGTTTCTAGTTGAAACCTTTAAGACTTGTACCAATTTGGGGCTTCCGAGTTCTATGTGGCATTTCCCATTTTAGAAAATCTGGGTATTTTTGTAATAGCAGTGAGTCGTTGCATTTGCCCATTGATTTATGACTTGGAAGTGCTTTTGATTAATCCACTGCATTATTTTAATCATTCCCTTCATTAAAATAATTTTCCTATTATAATCTTAAGTTCTTTCACAAGGAAAAATAATGTGTAGAAGGAGAAGATGAGATTTATTTCCAGTATTGAGAGATGGGGCCAACTGTGCCCAGGCACTGAGACCTCCATTCTTTTACCTTTAAAGACACCTCAGGGAGTAAGGGGCAAATCTAGAGTCCTGAAGGGAACCGTTTTGCTAAGGATGAAGAAGATGATTTAAAAAATTAAAGTTGCAGTATTCCTTCTCAGTGCTAGCCAGACCGGAGCCTGACAGGGGTGAGGAATGATCATGTTTGGGGAAGAAACAAGGATGCCTTGTATGTGTACATTAGGGGGTAGATCACAAGTACCCCTGTTATAATACCTGAACATGAATGTGCCCTTCAAGTCATCCTATAGAACAAAGGAAAGTGAATAGTTATTAGTAAAATAGCCATCCATTTAAGGAACTGGCTTCTTTCTCTATTTCAAGTGGGTTGTGTTCTATCAGTGCAACTAGATCATCACCTCCTTTAGGAAAAGAATGTCTTCTTCCTTTGACCTCTATTCATGCTGTCTTCTCTTTTTCTCTGTCTCTGTCTCTGTCTCTGTCTCTGTCTCTCTCTCTCTGTCTCTCTCTCTCTGTCTCTCTCTGTCTCTCTCTGTCTCTCTCTCTCTGTCTTTCTCTGTCTCTTTCTCTGATTCTGTTTCTTTCTCTTTGCTATCTCTGTTTTTCTCTCTCTGTCCTTTTGCTTTTTCTCTTTCTGTCTCTCTGTTTCTGTCTCTCTGTCTCTCTGGCTCTGCCTCTCTCTGTCTCTGTCCTTTCTGTCTCTGTCTCTCTGGCTCTCCCTCCTTCCCTCCCTTCTCTTTTATTCTCCACATGCTTCTTGAATTGAGGTCCATGTATGGCAGCCCTCTGAAGTTATTATGATGGTTCATAAATGCATTAATGCCTTTTATTAACGTCAACACCCCTCTCATCCTCTAAAGTTGGTTCAGATTCTACCTACTCTGTGCAGCCATTGCTGATCCCAAGAGATGAATGGTCTCACCCTCCTCACTTTTCCTAGCAGCCTTTTCCTGGTCTCTCCTTTAAACCTTTGCTCACTATTTTATATTGTCCTTACTTGTATGAATACTCCTACCTCTAGAATATAAGCTCCTAGGGGAGAGGAAATGAAAAATGTGTCCTCTTCCTATCCCCAAAACTTAGCATGGGGCCTTGCCCAGAACAATTTCATACCATAAATTTTTCATAACTCTTTTTTGGAATTGAATTGAGTGAATTATTTTCATTTACCACACTCACCTGGGTTTCCTCATCTTGTGTTTTTTTTTTCTTCCCCCCCTTTTCCCTTAAACCCTTCAATGCTGACAAAGACTGCCTGCCCTGGGAACAAGACATTTTTGTAATTCAGGTAAAACCACAGAAGCCACAGGCCATGCCCTGGAGGAAACTAAATCTTTATCCTTTTGGAAACACAGGGAAAAAATCACATTAAAAGAGTGGTCTTATTTGGAGGGATGGTTTTTCTAACTTAAAAGAAGATAAGGTTTTCAGGTTGGATTTCTGACCGCTTCTGTTATTTCTTACTTTGGAAGTTTACTATTTTAAAGCTTTGTCAATAAGTTTCAAATGTCTCTTTAGTGGGTGCAGAAGGGAACATTGCATATTGTCAGACCCCAGAACTTAAAAACATCCAGCTGTTAGATAATCCAATCCTTAATGGACGAGTGGATGTGCCTTCTAGCATCCCATGACCTTTGTCCACCAAGTCCTCCTGCCCTCCCCTGAAAATCGCCAGTGACAGACAACTCAATACCTTCCAAAGCATCCCATTCTGCTTTTGAAGAGTTCTGACTGTTCCTCACATTGAGTTTCAATTCATTCTTTGAAGCATCTACCTTTTCTTTTGGCTCTGCCCTTTGGAGACAAATCAAACCAACCCCTACCCTCCCATGAATCTGACCTCGACTCACTTGAGAGTAACCAACATCTTCTCTGGCGTCTTCTCTCCTACACATCCCCAGATCCTTCAGCTGATCCACGAACAGCTTGATCTTAAGTCCTTTCTTTGTGGCAGGGAATGCCATTCTCCCCTAGATGTAGAGAATTATCTTATCATGTTCTGAGCAGTACGTGCTAGTATAAGGGTTCAGTTAGCCTCTAACCAACTGCCATGCCCGGCGACCAGAATTTCAAAGCCCATCCAGGGTATCCAAGCCCCTGGTGGCAGCTGTGATAAGGGCTGATGTCTGGAGATCACCTGAAAATATGCAAAGCCCTTGGTCTTTTCCAATCCTCACACCTATCCTGGGAGGTCACTAGTTCAGTTTTGTTCATACTAATTGTGCAGATGATCAAACAGCAGGTAAATAAGGGACAACTGTCCCCAGGCACTCAGGACTCCCAGTAGGTAAATAAGGAGCCCAAATTAAAAAAAAAAATTAGGAAGCACATCTAAGCCTTCCCCTGCTGCTCAATTAAGCTTTCCATTCACCAGACAGTGTTCTCTCCTCCAGGACCATCCTACTAGAAAACAAGAAGGCGAGTTTCTTTGAAGAACATTGATTTGAATCCCAAAGTAGGCAGCTGAGTCACTTTTGAGCCCATTAGTAAAGAAGGACAAGGTCTAGAACATAACAGTTTCCCTTTCGTTGTCTTTGCTTTGTTGGATGCTTTTGAATGCATTGGCATGGCCTCTGGTGAGTTGAGGGAATGCTCTAAGAAAGATCTATGGGCATTTATGCCCCAAAATGCTTCTGGAGACAGAATCTCCAGAGTGAGATGAGCTCTGGGAGCCACCAATGGATGACAGTGAGATTCCCTTCTCTCCATGTCTCAATTTTATCCCCAAGGAGGTTTGATGTCAAACTGAACTGGGGCAGACATCAGATGATGGTAGTTGAGACTTTCTGTTTTCTCAAGTAAAAATCTACTGCTTCACAGCCAACTGGCCCCTTTGAGTAACTGGTCCCTCCACCCCCAACTGGAAGCCTCCTCACAAATGCCCCAGACTCACAAGTATAACTAGGAGAACTCAGGGGTGAATCCCAACCTTGGTCAGCCTCCTGGGAGCTCTCCGGCACTCGTGCTTCCTGATATCTCAGACTCAGATTGAAAGTGGATTTCTAATTCTTATTCTACTCATTATTTACCAGGAACACTGAGGTCACAGCAAATAAAGTGGTATGAGTTAATGAGAGCAGCTTTAGTAAAAAGAGGAGGTATCTCTGAGTACATCAAGTACTTCCCATATATTAAGAAACCCCAGCTGGATCGATTTAATAATGTGAGGATTTACACAATTATTACAGAGCCTTCATTACTCACCGGGCAGCCTGTGGCTGCGGCAGCACAAAGGAACATCTCTGGCTGGCTCGAGGAATGCCTCCTGTCATTGGCCAACCCACTCCCTGGCCATCTGCTCCCTGCCTCAACATTTAACAGTCACCCAACTGCAACTTAGCAGCTTTGTGTACTTTGGGAAGCAGCTGCTTTAACAAGGACTCAGAGTTGGGGATCAAGAGATGGTTCTGCAGTGATTGGGAGAGGACCCAGTTTGCAGCAGGGCCCAGGGGGCCCTCCCCATTATTTCTAGCCTTTGGTAACAAGCCTGTTCGTTCTTCATCATTAGTTTGGAAAGATCCCAAAGCTAAGTGGAGCAGTAGGGAGGGTGGTCTTTGTTCTCCTCTTTGATTTCTGTGGGCATGTGTGTATATGTGTGTGTGTATGTATGTGGTGTGGGGTGTGTTTGTGTGTGGTTTGTGGTGTGTGTATATGTGGGGGGTATGTGTATCTGTTTGTGTGGTTTGTGTGTGTATGGTGCATTTGTGTGTGTGGTATGTGGTGTATGTGTATGTGTGGGGCATGTGTATCTGTGTGTGTGGTTTGTGTGCATGGTGTGTGTATGTATAATGGCCACACCAACAGCAGGCCTGGAACAACAAAGCAGACCCAGATTCCTTCTCTATCCACTACTCTCTGATGCTTCTTGGGAAAGCAGCTTTGCCCAATTCAATGGACATAATGGAAGGGGCTCAGGAGATCCGGATTCTAGAGCCAGTATTACCACCTTCTGTCAGCATGACCCTTCCTTTTCTGTGAAATGAGGTCTTTGGAGGGGAGCATCTGTGAGGTCCTTTCTGGGCACTATGCTTCCCCCACCAAACCAAACTGAAACCTTCCCTTTTCCTCTCTCCAGGGGTATCACTGAGGATAAACGCCCAAATTAAAGAGCTAAGCCATTTGCAATACTTCATCTTATGTAGACAGTCCCATCAAAAGCCAGGAATCCAGGCCTGTCACTGACTGCAGGAGAACCCGGTAGCCCAGCAAGGGGCCCTCTGCCTCTCAAATATCACCAGGGCCTCTATTTCCCCTTGCTTTTCTCTTCCATCATGGACAAATTGATGAAACTCAGGAATTAGGCAGTGACTTCTCTCACCTCTCTGTCCTTGGTCATTGAGAGGCCACTAAATCCCGTGCCTCTTTCTGTCATGCCCCAGAAGGCTAGGCACACAGAGGCATTAACATTCTGTCTCAGGGCCCAGAACTCAATCAGTTAAGCAGACAAAGCCCCGAGTTTATGTGCCTCAGAGAGACAATTCCTGGTGGTTTTTTAAACACTTCTTCTCCTGCACAGACATCAATCAAAGTGACAGGGTTCTTTAGATTAACTCCAGCTCCCCCAGCACAAATTAATTAATCTGTCCACTACTTCCTATCTCACTGTTTCAATCAGCCAACAAATAGAGCCAATAAAGATTCCAATTCTTTGCTGATTAGCCAATAACCTGGGCTGGTGACAGGACTCTGCAGACTCTCCCAGATGCTTGTTTATACCCAGGACTGGGATCAGTCCCCACAGACACCAGTAAGGACACTTGATTTCCCTCCCAATCACTCCCATCCAGGAAACAAAAGCTATTTTCAAAGACTGGCAATTTTTGTAAGACCTGAACAGGAAGGAAAGAGCAGCCCATTGGAGGATGCCCAGGGGGTGCTTCCCTGAACCTCACTTTGCCAGGGCTTCAGAAGCCACAGAATTTAACAAGAAGTCATTAATCCAGCTGGAAAGGTCCATTTCATAGGAGCTGATTTTCCTTAGTATCAAGTATTTGGGAAAGAACCAGGAGTGGGCCCATGGAGAGCCTGGTACCATTCATCAGAGATGTCTGTGCTGTTGTGAGAAGGCCTGGATCCCAAGGCACTGGGAGTTAAAGCAAGCTTCAGTGTTTGTCTTCCTCTGTCACACAGATGCTAATGAGCTTAGTGACCAGTTAGGAAGAAGCATTAGTCAAAACAGAAAGCAGCTGTGCTTTGCTTGGCCCCAGCCTGCTTTGTGGCCAGCTTCCTAGCAGAGCATAGGCCTCTTCCCATGGGTCAGCCTCTCAGGGCCCTCAGCACAGGGAGCCTTGGTCTGGAAGTCAGACGACGCCACATATTGTCTTTCTTTACTGTCTCTATCCTCATATAAACTAGTCTTAGAAAGGTGATTTTGGTCCTGCTCTTTCCCCTGGGCTTTCGGCTCTTTCCTGGAATGAGTACCTACAACTCTGACCAGAATCAGTTTGTCTATTGATAGAGGCTAGGGCCTCGTGCCAGCCCCTGTTCTATTTTAGAAGATTGTGAGGTGGGGGTGGGAGCAGAATCACTGTGCATCACCTGCTGCCTTCCGAACCACAGCAGAAGAATAAGGAGACATAGAAATCTGTCCTAAAAGGGTGTGTTAGTTTACAGCACACCTTCCTTACAATAGCTCTTTTAATGGTAGAGGACAAACTTTATTTGGGGCAGCTGGGTGGCACAATGGGTAGAGTGCTGAGGCCAGAGTTATGAAGACTCCTGTGCCCTCCTATACAGACTCCTGTAAATCTGGCCCTAGACATTTCCTACCTGTGCCACTCTGGGCCAGTCACTTAACCCTGTTTGCTTAAGTTTCCTCATCTATAAAATGAGCTGGAGGAGGAAATGGAAAACCCCCTGGTATTTCTGCCAAGAAAACCCCAAATGGGGTTATGAAGAGTCAGACATAACTGCTAAAATGACTGAACAACACAAGCATTATGGTCCCCATTATAAAGGGAGGGGGGGATTCCAAACTGCAGAAGGTAATGTGATTGGCCTCTATTCACTGTTACAGGTAGTATCAGTCAGGATTGAAACACGGGCCTAGAGAGTCAATGCCCTGTGCTCTGTTGTGACATGCTGTAAGAAGATCTTGTAGTTATTTGCATTTCTTCATATAAGTTCATTTCACTTCTCCTGATAGGCTGGTCCCTGGGGGGCAGGGACTAGGTGTTTGCCTGTCTTTGCATCCCCTATGGCTGGTGCAACACCTGGTACACAGTCAGTATTTAGTAAAAGTGTGCTGCTAGATGGACTAGAGTTGAAAGAAAACCAGAATCCCAAGGATGAGAGAAAGAGAGAGAGAAAGGTGGGGGGGAGAGAAGGAGAGGGAGAGTCACTATCAGAGTCTATTACAGACAGAAGCACACTAGAACCCATCCTTTATTGCTGATTCCTTTTAAATTCACATGATAAAAATGGTCATAGGACTAAAGGTCAGCATCTGAATAAAATTAAACACCAAACTTGAAATTTTGGAAACTTCAGAATATTATAGAAAAGTAAACAGAGATATCTCTCATCACAAACGTGTGATTATGTTTTAAATTAAATTTGCAAATAATTAAAAAAAATATTTAAATGACTTTCCCAAATACAAGCTAAGCACCCAAGTCTAAATTTGCAAAATTGGATTTCAAATTATTTTCACTTTCATGATTACGGTTCTGAAAGTCTGCAGCAGATTATTAAAATGCCTTCTTCATTTCAACAGTTTTCCAATAAAATTAATGTAATTAGATACATTAGAATTTTCTAGGCATTGAAAAGGGGATTGATGATGAAGCATAAAATATTTAATGTAACTCAGGGTAAGAAATTACTGGGAAATGATATTACAAGTTAAGCATAGTTGGTTTTAGTATGATTTATTTAAGTTCAATTTTTCATTCCTATTCTAATAACCATCATGGCTGTCAATCAACATTATATTTACACAGATGCAATGGGATGGAGGAGGAAGTATTTTTCTACTGCCTAAAAGCTGATTTTCAGAGTACAGATTTTTGTTGTTCTAGAAGGATTATTTTGTACCAAAATAGCTAAAATTGTATATGGATTGTTTGTGTGTGTGTGTGTGTGTGTGTGTTTTTCTGGAATCATTATGTTGGATATTTTTTCATAAAAAAGAAACTCCAAGAAATGAGGTAAAGAATTTGTGAGAAACTCAGCCTGTGTCTGGCTACTATGAATGGATCCAGGTTAGACCAGAAATAATGTTTTCAGGAAATGCAGGAGTGGGTGGGCAATCTTGTCTGCATCCTCCCAATCCTCCCTATGCCAGGTGCTCATGGGAATTTGGTGATGACAAGCCATGGTCCTGTGCAGATCAGGATCTTTTTTGGATTAAGCACCTCCAGGTAAACAACAGCACCATGTGAAAAGTGATTACCAGACAAACAAATGAAGAATTTACACCTGGAGTCCCCAAGAAGCTCTTGGCTTCTCCCCTGACAGGTGGACATCGCCCCTCCCAGAAACAGCCCAAAGATAACAAGTTACTTCCATCCCTCCATATACCAAGATTATCTTCCTTCCTATCAGAGCAGGCACTCTGTCTATGCTTCTGTGGGGAACTTGCTTCTCTCCCCAAGTCTTTGTTTTTGTTTTGTATTGTTTTTCCATGCGTTACAGATTTGGAAGCAGGGACAAAGTTACCAAAGTTTTCTGGTAATTCTTCAAATCTCATTTACACCTAGGTTTTAGGATGTCTGGGCTACTGGGACACAGATAGTCAGTCAGAAAACTCTTATTATGTGCTTTCTATGCGTCAGACACTGTGTTAAACACTGTGGATATAAAAAGAGCCAAAGCACTTGTCTGCAAGGAACTCAGGCTCTAAGGGAGGAGACACAAATTTCCAAATATGTACAGAGGAGTCAAGGTGGGATAAAGAGGAAACAGTGACCAGAGGGAAGCCTCTAGAAGGGGGGGAGGGTTGGGAAAGACTTCCTGGAGAAAGTGGGATTTTAGTTGGGACTCAAAGGAAGCAGGTAAGCCAGTGGGCAGAGAAGATATTGAGCATTCCAGACATGGGCGACAGTCAGAGAAAAGGCCCAGAGCTGAGACAGGCACTAGGTCATTGGTGGAAAAGTCAGGAGAACAGTGCTAATAGTTTGAAGGGATGGTGATGGACAGTGACATGCAAGAAGAGGAGAAAAGTAAGGGAGGGGTGGGTGATGAGAGTTTTGATTGCCAGATGGAGATTTTCTATTCTATCATGGGGACAATAGAGAGCCACTGCAGTTTCTTGAGTAGGGGAGTAACGTAGACCCACTTTTTTTTTTTACTTTGTGAAGAGACTTTATTTCAAAGAAGAGGTGAAACCACTTTAAAAAATAATGCTTGAACCATCCCATATATCCTACTGAACTTTCGAAAATTGGGGATGTAACAAATGTATGAAATGAAAGCCCCTTCCCCCTAATCCCAGGGTGAGAGGTGGTGGAGGCACAGTGGCTGCTGCCACTTGGCTGACTCCAGAGTTCTGGTCTACAAATTGTGGGGGACAAAGTGACCATTCAGAGGGTAATTTATTGAAGACAACAAATACTTAATTTGGGTAAGAGTGTGACAAGTGTTATCAAAAAGTCTTCTTTTTCCTTTTTTTTAAATTTTGTTCTATTAAGTTTGTTTATCTACTTTTAGTGTACAACATTCAGTTCCACTATCCTTTGAGTTATAAATTTTCTCCCCTTCCCTCTATTCCTCCCTCCAAGGCAACAAGCAATACAGTATGGGCTCTACCAACACCTTTGCATTAAGCATTAGTCAGGTTGTAAAAAAGAATTCTAACCAATGTAGTGAACAACCAGAAAGAATGAACCAAACAAAACTAAACACAAAAGATAGACCAAATAGTTTGCTTCCATCCGCATTCAAACACCATAGCTCTTTGGATGTGGATAACCTTTTCATCATGAGTCTTTTAGAATTTAGACCCTCTTTAAGAAAATCACTGTGGGGGGGGGAGGGGAGAAGCCAAGATGGCAGAGTAGAAGCAGGACCCTGATTAAGCTCCTGAACCAATCATCTCCAATACCTGTAAAATATGACTCTAAACAAATTTTAGAGCAACAGAACCCACAAAGAGACAGAGAGAAACAAATATTACACTGATGGCAGCCTGGAAGGCTAATAGAAAGGGTCTATCACACAGGGCTGGGGGTAAGTGCAGTCCCATGTGAACTGCTCCAGCACAGACCCATGATATCCCCCACCAATGGCCCAGACTGGACAGAACAGACTTCAGGAGAGTAAATCACCAACAGCTGTGGTAGTTTCTAGAGTTTTCCACCCAAAAACACCAAATAGAAAGTAAAAAGTTAGTAGGAAACTCTATTGGAACCATGTGATGGAAGAGTGCAGTCCTGCCCCTTCCCCCTAATCCAGGCACAGTGGCTGCTGCCACTTGGCTGCCTCCAGAGTTCTAGTCTACAGATTGTGGGGGACAAAGCAACCATTCAGAGGGTAATCCCTCTTTCTGTGACCTGCTTGGATCTGAGTTGCAGTCTTGGGTGGTGGTCCTGGAGTGAGGTATACCAGTGTGTAAGAGTTTGTGATGGCTATAGATAGGGCACCCTCCTCATAGCTCTGACAACAGCTCTGTCAACTGTGAAAAGCCCAGCAATTTGGGACACAACTCTCTAAACTCTGGAAGCAGATGTCTACTTTGACAAAGAACTCAAAAGTCAAGTCATTGGCTGACAAGATGAGCAAACAGAGGAAACACAATCAGACCACAGAATCCTTTTTTGGGGACAAAAAGGATCAAAACGTGGATCCAGAAGAAGACAACAAAGTAAAAAGTTTCCAAGAAAAATAGGAAGTGATTACAGGCCATGGAGGAGCTTAAGAAGGATTTTGAAAATCAAGAAATACAAGTAGAGGAAAAATTGGGAAGAGAAATGACAATGATACAAGAAAATCATGAAAAATGAGTCAACAGCCTGACTGAAGGAAATAACACCTTAAAATAGACTAATTCAAATGGCAAAAGAGGCTCAAAAAGCCAATGAGGAGAAGAATGCCTTCAAAAGCCAAATTGCCCAGATGGAAAAGGAATTTCAAAAACCCATTGAAGAGACAAATGGAAGCTAATGACTTTATGAGAACTCAAGATACTATAAAACAGATGCAAACAAATGAAAAAAATAGAAAGCAATGTGAAATATCTCATTGGAAAATCTCCACTGACCTGGAAAATAGATCCAGGTGAGATAATTTAAAACAGATTGGACTACTGGAAAGCCATGATCAAAAAAATAACTTAGACATCATCCTTCAAGAAATGCTCAAGGAAAATTGCCCTGATATACTAGAACCAGAGGGCAAAATAGAAATGTATAGAACAATAATTATAACTGATGAAACTTTTCTCAGAATGAAAATAGTTGAAGGGAATAGAGGTGTCCCTGGAGGGGGGAATATCCAGTGGGATTGGTATTTTGGGGTAGTGGGTAGGGGAAAATGGGGAGAAAAATTGTAACTCAAAATCTTGCAGAAATGAATGATGTAAACTTGAAGTTCAAAAAGCATTTGATTAAAAAAAGAAAGAAACCCCCCAAATGTTCCCCCAGAGTGTCCTGCTCGACTAAAATGACTGACCAGTAACAGAGGCTTTTGTTCAATCTTTGATCATAGACAAAAACAGAGAGAATGATGGAGATCCAGTGTGAAAGCCTTCTCCACTTATCTGGTCCTCCTGCTGATGATATCTCCCTGGTAGAGCAGTCTAATGATCTGGGTCAGGATGAAGGACTTGGATCAACATGTGTTACTGCCCCATATCCATTATGTTTATACCCACTCATAACCACAGACTTCCAGAATGGAAGGGGGTGATGAAGAGGAGAGGCCATGGCTTCTAAAACATGGACCAGTGCAACCCAACAGAAGTGACAGATGGTGTACAACAGGAATGGAGCACTTGAGAGGAATGGGACATTTAGAAGGGCAGTTATCAGTCCTGGAGCACATCTTTGAATGGAGCCAAAACCCAGGTACAATGAGATCATCTTCCAGCCCTGTTTCGTTATTGTTTGAGTCCCCTGTGTTCAACATAAATCTCAAGCACACAGTGAGCCCTTAATAAATGCAACATTTATTTAGCTGTTAGATTAAACCAAACAAAGCAAAAAATATTATGGAACCCTAGAAATTTCTCACCCTGATTTAATGTTGTTTAATATTTAAGCATCAAGACCTTAAATAGCTGGCTTCACAGAACCTTGGATGTGAGAGTGAGAAGGGAGTTTAGTTATCATCTAGTTCAAGTGATCACTAAAAAGGAAGGGCCAGGATGGTGATTAAAGATCCTGCAGCCTTGGTTTATAGACAGACAGTGAGGAGGCCAGAATGGATGGAAGAGAGATCTAGGAATAGCATTGAAAGTGGGCACATGGCATGGGAATGTGCCAATACTATTACCACTGCTGCTACTGTTACTGCCACCCCCTCCACCACTATAATAGATACTGCTCGTACTGCCACTACTACCACCATCACCACCACTAGTACTGCTACTGCTGCTGCTGCTGCTACCACTAACCCTCATCCTAAACTAGGGTGTCCATGGCTCTTCAGACGTTGCCATTCATGTCAACTTCAAAGGCACAACCATGAGAACTCTGGCTGCTGGGGCTGGGAGGGGCAGATGGATCTGTTTGGCAATCACTTCCATACTGTTGACTAAGATCTCTGTCTAATGCAGAGAATTCAGGAGCATGTTCAGAAAATAAGGTCTTGCATCATCACCTGTCTTAGCCTGACTGGCTACACATATTACTGGAATTAATTCTTGGAATAATTTACACTTGTACAATGTTTTAGGTTAATGAAGTGCTTTAAAAGGATTCTTAGCTTCAATGGGTTAAGTAGAAATGCAACAGCAAAGAAAATGGGAGGGCAGAAAATGCCTGAGCCTGAGCACAAAGACAGCTTAAAATAGGGAAGAAGCTATTCCCATTACATCTTGCTTTAAAGTGGTATTTCTTTTCTTAAATATTTCAATAATTTTGATGACTGATTTTTAAACTAAATAATTATGATTCTTTTTCAAAGAAAAAATGGTCCTTGTGAGTAGTGTCTGGATCCACACAGCAGAGTGCAGCCCCAGTGGACAGCTCCATGCTGGTCTGAATTGGAAGCTTGCACGTTTAAGCCCAGTGGTGATAGGAAAGCATGATGGACGGTTTTTTATGGATTCATTTCCTTTAGCTTCACTGTTCACCAGCTCAAGGGTTTTTCAGCTCAGCTGTGCCTCATCCCTGGCCATGCACTGCATCTGTCCCCCTGCCCTGAATTTAGGTGAGTGTTAGAGAACTAAGACGACCCTCTTAAACAGCTTTACAATGCACCAGCGCTTCTCAAAAGTTCTTGGTAATTAATACTAATGATTATAGTGATAATAATGAATTGATTCTTTTGCAGAAAACATTGGTTTCAATTCATTTGAATGACAACAAGCTGGGGAAGTGACTGGAGTAAATATCCTGGTGCAACAGTTGCTTGCTACATCCCAGACTTCTGATAGAATCATTGGACGATCACTTTGAACAAACCCAGACCAGAATGGCCCTGGAATGCAGATCCACAGGGAATTTGCTTTGACGTAGATCTTCAGGCTGTAGAGGAAGAAAGCTAAAGTGTTTATCCCTTTACTGGTGGCCGGTGGCCAGAATCACCTGGACAGTTGGGGAGATGCACTTGTCTTGGTAGAGAGGTAATAACCACTCATTGGGAGATCGTCATTAGGAGTTTGCTTAGGTTAAATCAGCTGTTTTCTTTTTTAGATGGAGGCATTACAATAACAACCCACAGTAATTAATGTCTGCTCAACAGGCCTATATAATAACATGGTAGAGTGGATAAAATACTAGAAGACCTAGGCTCAAATTAGACCTCTTCCTTTGTTATTGTTTGGAGGTAATCAGTGTTAAATGACTTACCCAGGGTCACACAGCTAGTAAGTTTCTGAGGTCAAATTGGAATTCGGGTCCTCCTGACTCCAGTGTTCTATCCACTGCACCACCTATCTGCCTCTAGACTGCTTTTTCTCTGCCCCTCCCCACACACACACGGCTAAGAAAGGGAAGATCTTTCCTTTTGTTAATTTAATTTATATTTTTTTATTTTATGAAATAAAACAAATATTTCCACAACATAGTAGGATTAAAAAAAAAAAGATGGTTGAACATGAAACTGCAAATCTATTATGGTCAACTTACTATTCCTTTTAAATATATAATAAAGTTATCATGTAACTTTTTTTCCACTTTTTTCTTCCCTCCCCACTCCACCCTAGTGATGGCTACCATTAGACACAATGTGTATATGTATATGCAAATCTGTATGTATGCATGCATGCATATATATGTGTGTGTGTGTGTGTGTGTGTGTGTGTGTGTGTGTGTGTGTGTGTACAATTATTCTACACATACTTCTATTCATCAGTTCCTTCTCTGGGTGCAGATAGCATCTTTCTTCATAGGATCTTTGTAGTGAATTTGGGTGTCAAAATGACTTAGGTGCTCAAAGCCGTCCTTCAAGCAAGATTGCTGTTTCTGTATACAATCTTCTCGTGGTTCTGTTCATTTTGTTCTTCAGTATTTCACACAAGTCTTTACATGTTTTTCTAACCTCACCAAGCTCACCATTTCTTATAGCACAGTTGTATCTCATCAAATTTGTTCAGTCATTCCCCAAAAAATAACAACATCCATTTGGAAGAACAAAAAGTCAAGAATGTTAAAGGAAGGAGCAGCTAGGTGGTGCAGTGAGTAGAGAGTCGGCCCTGGAGTCAGAAGGACCTGAGTTTGGATCCGGCCTCACACACTTAACATACACACACACAAGAAAAAAAAAAAACTAGCCATGTTACCTTGGGCAAGTTACTTAACCCCAACTGCCCTCCAAAAAGCAAAAAAAAAAAAAATGTTAAAGGAAGCAATGATCAATAGAAAAAAAGGAGGTTTAGCAGCCTCAGATCTCAAGCTCTAGTATAAGGCAGATTTATCAAAAATATCTGCTGCTGGCTAAGCAACAGAAAGGTGGATCTGTAGAAAGGAGTAGACATACAAGCTACAGCAGCAAAGGAACCCAGTAACCTTGTATTGGACAGATGCACCTCTTATTCTTAATAGCCGTATTTCCCAGGGCAAAGGCAGTCATCTGAAAATAATGCCACTGATTGGAATCTGAATCACATTGGCATCCTCTTCTTTTGTTGATGAGGAAACTGAAGTGAGACTTGTTATAAGTGACTTCTCCAAGGGCACACTGACTGTGAGCAGTAGAGTCCAGATTCGAACCCAGCCTCTCAGACCCCACAGCTGGGGCCCTTCCCATTGGAGCTCTGGTAACACCCCCCCCCTGGACTCCGTGGCCTTTCTAATGATGCCATGCACCTCTCTATCCTTCACACGGCTTGGTCCTTATATGGAGGATAACATCTTTCTGGTCTCGGGGCTCCCTGTCCTAGCCTGGGTCCTCTGCTCTCTTCTCTAGAGCAATACTCCTTTCCTGGATTGCTATCTTGACAAAAACTTTCCATCTAGGCCCCTTCCAACTGAAAAACCTCACGCTCCCATGATCTTGCGAAATTACACAATTAGCTGCAAATCAATCCCCAGTGTATCTTGGAGCCTAAGCAGCCCATTAGAGAGAGGACTGGGTCTGATATCAGAGAAACTTGAATTCAAATTCTGTGTCAGACACCTAACTATCAATGCCATCCTAGGCAAGTCACTTAACTTCTGTGGACCTCAGTTTCCTCATTTGCAGAATGAGATAAAAATGGCACTTACCTCTCAAGGTTGGGATGATCAAGTGAGATAATAATTGTAAAGCACTCTCGGCACAGTATTTGGCAGAGTTAGCACCAGGTAAAATTGACTGTTGTCTTTATCACCATTTTATGTTCTCCTGACATGACCACAGGGGTTCTAGATCTGAGCACTCCAATCAAGACAGGTGTTTCTGCTTAACATGGGGAACTCTCTCAGACTCTGTGTGTGCAGGGCAATCTCAACATTCCATCCCTGGGCACAATGGAAGGTACTCACCTGGGGTGTGTGTTTGTGTGTGTGTGTGTGTGTGTGTGTGTATGTGTGAGAGAGGGAGAGGGGGGGGGGTGTGAGGGAGAGGGGGGTGTAGGGGGAGGAGTGTGTGTGTGTGTGTGTTTGTCTGTGATAATCTTCCACATGTTTTATTTTCATTTAATTCCTTTGAAGTACGAACCTGGATTTTGTAATTAAATGACATTATTGATTAGAGTTGAGCTACATTTTCTGTAGTGAGTCAAGTCTTAAACACATCAATAATTTGTTATTTCTCACTTATTGTATGACTGATTATGCTGGGTTGTTGCTGTTAGGTTTTCCCCCTCACAAACCCACAAGGTTGGCATTTCAGAGAGCAAGTAACTTGGGAAACCCAATGCTTTTCTGTTGAAAAGGTTTATTTGTTTATGTAACAATGGGATAGAGCAACTTCATGATCAATAAATGACCTGAATAATTTAGTGGCAAAATCAATATATCATAAGCTATTCTAGATACACTCAAGAGTTTTTCATCTCAAATGAGCCCCATGTGTATGCTTGAAACAAGTGGTGGGAAAGAATCTGGGGCACTTTCTTTTAATGTCCTTCTACCAAGGAATGCTGAACATTCCTTTAACTGGGAACACACTCTCCTCCACTACACACTTCCAGAAAGTAACATGGAACTTTATGTACAACATTAAGTGGGGGATAATGAACTTTGATATTGCTGCTGGAGATTGTCACTGATAGAAAACATCTTCCTTCCTTGATTCCAGGGGCTCCAGTGCCTGAGAATTTCTGAGAATATATTGTCTCTAATTCCCTGTGCCTGATACTCTGGCTCTTTGGCTGAGTGGAGAGTCAAATACGCATTTATGGTGTTCCTCCATCAAGACCTTGGGGGAAAATTGGCATGCAGTCATGTTCTATAAGCTTGGAAATTGTCCCAGACTGAAGGAATGTTTCTTGTGTTCATATTAAAAACCAGTTAAATGTATTGTGCTAGTCATGCCATAAGTTTATTTCTAAAAATGTGGGGTCTAGAAGAAGGAAAAAATGCTCTATCATAATAATCTAGTAGGCTGATGGCTAGTTTTTTTATTTTTATTTGTTTTTCAGGGGGTGGATACCCATGCTAATCTTTCCTTCCTATTTCCCTTTCTCTCTCCTACTTTCCTTCTTCAAATATATCTGTGTTTAAGAGGGGAGAACAATTTTCTATTATATAAGAATTTTGAATTAATTGATATTTGTAAAATATTTAGCCCATGGTATACAAAGTGCTTGAGAAATGAATTATTTAATTGCTTGATTACATTGATAAAAAATGAAGTGCTCATTCAGTACAACTCCTGAAGTTAATCAAGATAAAAACAAAAACCAAACATATTGTTATTATGTAGCTTTTTATGACTATGAAGCATTTAAATATAGTATTTGATTCACATGATGAATCTAAAAGGTGTTTGTTGAAATTGGATTTGTTGAATGAATAATGCAGTGGAAATATCTTTATTTTAGAACCAAGAAAGTAAGGAGCAAAAAAAGGAAATGACTCACACAAGGTCACACAATTGGTAAATATTAGAATCAAACACCAGATTTATAAGATCTTTGGATTTAGAGCTATATCAAATTAGAGCAAACACCATCCTGTGATTTAGAGATGAAAGGAAACTTTGATTGTATACAGGCTAATCCTTTCATTTTATGGATCAGACTCTGAGATCTGTTCCAGGCCACATGAGTATTTAATGAAAGCCCAAGGATTAGAGAAGCCAATATGAATTCCAAGTCCAGGTGGCTTTGCTCCTGCCACATTAAGTCATATAAAGTCATTAGATGATCTCTCCAAACTAGGAAATAAACCAGCTGTGTCATTCAAACATTTTTTAATTTTTTTAAATTAATTTCTTAGTTTAGTTTCAGTTAATAAGATCCAATTCCATAATTCCTTGATTTTCAATTTTCCTTTGCATCCCTCCCCCCTCCCCCCAGAACAGCATATAGTCCAGTATAGGATCTGCAAATACATTCATATTAGACATTATTCCAATTACAAAGGCGTATTGTACTAGGTGAGATGAAAGATGGTAAAGAAGAAATAAAACCAAACAATGAAAAGAACAAGATCATTTAGTTTGCTTCCATCAGGATTCAGGCTCAGTTCTTTCTAGTTATATCTCTGGATGGTGCATTTCTCTCTTTCTTGAGTCTTTCAGGATTGACTCATATCACTGCATTGCTGAAAAGAGTCCAGTCTGTCATAGTTGGTCATCACAGATATGGTATGTCTGTGATTGTATACAAGTTTCTTCTGATTCTACTCTTGTCGCTCAGCATCAGGTTGTATAAGTCTCTCCAGGTAATTATGAAATCCGTCACCTCTTCATTTCTTATAGCACAATAATATTCCATTACATTCATATACCACAACTTGTTTAGCCATTCCCCAACTGATGGGCACCCCTTTAGTTTCCAATTCTTTGCAACCACAAAAAGGGCTGCTATAAATATTTTTGTACATATGGGTCTTCCTCCCACATCTATGATCTCTTTGGGATATAGCCCTAGAAGTGGTATTGTTTGGTCAAAGGGTATGAAATTATTTATAATCCTTTGGGCATAATTCCAGATTGCTCTCCAGAATGGTTGGATAAGTTCACAACTCCACCAGCAATGTATTAGTGTTCCAATTTGTCCACATCCTCTCCAGCATTTGTCACTTTCTTGTTTTGTCATCTTAGCCAATCTGACTGGAAAGATGTGGTATCTCAGAGTTGTTTTATTTGCATTTCTCTAATCAATAGTGATTTAGAGCATTTCTTCATATGCTTATAGATATCTTTAATTTATTTCTCTGAAAACTGCCTGTTCATATCCTTTGACCATTTATCAATTGGGGAATGACTTGTATTCATATAGATTTGGCTCAATTCTCTATAAATTTTAGAAATGAGTCCTTTATCAGAGACACAAGTTGTAAAAATTCTTTCCCAATTTCCTACCTCCCTCTTGATCTTGGTTACATTGGCTTTGT
Organism: Gymnobelideus leadbeateri; assembly: GCA_011680675.1. Lineage (NCBI taxonomy): Eukaryota > Metazoa > Chordata > Mammalia > Diprotodontia > Petauridae > Gymnobelideus > Gymnobelideus leadbeateri. The sequence goes on along the minus strand of WOXC01005208.1, from coordinate 307,184 downwards.
TTGTACAGAAGCTTTTCAATTCAATGTAATCAAAATTATGCATTTTGCATTTTATAATCCTCTCTAATTCTTGTTTGGTCCTAAAGTCTTCCCCTCTCCACAAATCTGTCAGGTAAATTATTCCTTGCTTTCCCAAATTGCTTATGGTATCATCCTTTACACCTAGATCATGCACCCATTTAGACTTGATTTTGGTATATGGTGTTAGATAATGGTCTATGCCCAGTTTCTGCCATATTGTATTCCAGTTTTCTCAGCAGTTTTTGTCAAATAGTGCATTCTTATCCCAAAAACTGGGGTCATTCAAACATTTTAAAAGTTGTGATAACTTAAGAAATTTATTGTTAATATCATGGTGAAGTTTTTGTAGTTTTTCCTAAGCTTGGGAAGAGTGATGGGAGGGTGGTATCAAACAAAGAGGATTAAGCATGTTCTAGAGTCTTCTACCTAAATGTTGTATGCTGAAAGGTTGGAATGACCTGGACACTGACTTCTTCACAATTAATCCATCAGAGAGAAAGTCATGGAAGTCTCTCCCACCTTGGAAAGGATTCAAACATATTCCTAGAGAAATTCTCAGCTTGCTAAGTGAAGATCAAGCTAGTTAAGTGTGGAATAGTGTGTCGGGGTCATTCCGGAGCTGATGGACTATGGGGTTCTGGCAATTCATGATATAGGATAACCTCAAATGGTCCTCAGGGCTGTGTGACTCCTTTCGAATTTCAGTGTTGGTGACAGAGTGGTAGGGAATGAGACTAAGGGTTTTAAGACTCACCTCATTTTAGATGATCTATAAAAAATAACTTACCTATAATTATTGGAAATTTGAATATTAAATACCCAACACATTTGAGTCACATTGATTTTGTTATTCTTGATAGAAATAGCAGATGATCACAGAAATTGCAACGAAATGCCTGGTTGACTTAGAGGTTCTCCTTGAAGAAATATAGTGTCTGAGGAGGTAGTTTTTGGGACCCCAGGGCAGCACCAAGTAGAATTCCATGAATCCTGGTGTTCTATACCATTGCTATCCTTGTGATGATTGTGCATTTAATGACCACCATGGATACAATTCCAGCTGGTATTCCAATAACACAAAGTGGGTGAAGTGGTAAAGAAGTCCTTCTTGATATAATCCTCCAAAGAAACCTCACATTTTCCTTTATAAATGATGGCTTTGATGTAATGACTTAGAAATAGGAAAGTGAAAAAAAAGGTCATAAAAACATGGCTGATGTTTGAGCCACAAAAAGAGTCAAGAACATAAACCATATATACATCTTGAAGACTTTCAAAAGACTCAGAAGTCACTGTAGAAGATGAGAATCCCACATCTCGCCAAGAGATCAAATATCCATCATGGAGAAGAAACAGCTGAATCCTGATGGGAGGGGGGTGGTCAGCTCAGAGGCAGGGGTAGAGTAAGATCAGTATAGAACTAGAAAGTCAAAATCAAGCTCCAAAGTCACTGAACACAAGTGGCCAATCTCAGTACCCTGCCTCAGTTACAATTCTCCTTAACCTCTCTAGTATTTAATGCTATTCATCTGGTTTTTCTTCTAGATACTTTTTCCTCACTAAGCATTTGTGATGCTAATTTCTCCTGCTTCTCCTCACTTTCTAACTGCTCCTTTCAAGTCATCCTTGATGGTTCTCAATCTATGATCTGCCCATGTTAAAAGTACATGGGTGCTCCTCAATTCTCTATCTTGGGCCCCTTTGCTCTTCACTGTATACAAATGCACCTGGTGGTCTCAGTACCTTCCACAGGTTTAATTATCATTTTGGTATGAATAATACCGAGATCTATATGTACAGACTTTTTTTTTTTTTTTGCTGAGTGATGACAATATATAGCTCACTGCCTCTTAAAAACATTTCTAAGTGGATGGTATCTCAGACTCCAAATATTTACAATAGAGCTGATTTTCTTTCCCCACCCCAAACTCTCCCTTCTTCTGAAGATTAGAATTGAGAGCCCTATTATTCTCCTAGGCACCTGGACTTGAAATGATTTCTTGATGTAAGAGGAAGCTGAGTTATGTAGTGAATAGAACTTTGGGCCTGGGGCTGGGAACACCTGAGACCAACATAGCTGTGTGACACTGAGCAATGTCTCCAATATAAATGGGGATAATAATACCATCTACCTGTGATGAAGATCAGATGAAATAATATTTTTAAGTGCTCACATAGTACCTGGTACATAATAGGATCTTCCTCTCCTTGTCAGTCTTATTCATCCCACATATTCAGTGCACTGACAATGCTTATCATTCCTACTGTCAAAACCTCTCTCCCATCTGTCTCCTTTTCTTTCTCACCATCATCACTTTAGTTTAGGCTCTTAGCTTCTCTCCACTGTCCCAGCAGTCTTCTCTGACTCAAGCATCTGCTATTCTAAGCACCCTCCATTCAGCTACCACAGGCAATCTTTCTAAAGACTATCTCTGCCCGTGTTATAAAATATAAAGCCCCCAAACTCAGCAGAATTTGGTCCTTCCGTTCCACTCCAGGTTTCTTTCATTTGCCTCCTCTCCTTGGAGGATGTCCCAGCTACCTGGGCTTACTTGCATCTTTTTCAGTCTGACCTTCTATCCACTCTCTCCATGTCTTCACACTTCCTAACTCTCCCCCCTCCCCACTCAAGCCTTGATACTCTGCTGAACAAACCTCTTGGTTTCCCTGGAAGGCCCAGCTTGGATTCTGCCTTCCCTTGGGGGCTATTCCCAGGCTTGGAGCTAGCTACTAATGTGTTCTTCTCTGGTTACTTTCATGAGCTTGATTTAGATCATGATTTGAATATTCTCTCTCTCTCTCTCTCTCTCTCTCTCTCTCTCTCTCTCTCTCTCTCTCTCTCTCTCTCTCATTAGAATGCATTCTTCTTGAAGGCAGTCCATTTTCTCCTTTTGTTATTGTCCTCAGGCTCAATGCCCTTTCTGGCTTGTAGAATCAGCTATTTCACTGTTGAATGACTAACCGGAAATTACCACTTCCATTTAATCTATTAAAATTTATGATCCATGCTGGAAGAAAAGTGGAGAAATTAAAAAAAAAAAAAACAGGTATACAGATACTTAGGGCAGCTAGGTGGTGTAGTAGGTAGAGTGTCAGGTCTGGAGTCAGGAAGACTCATCTTCCCATATCTAGCCTCAGACACTTGCTGTGTGACCCTGGGCAAGTCACTTTCCCCTGTTTGCTTCAGTTTCATCATCAGTAAAAGTAGATAGAGAAGGAAATGGCAAACCATTATAGTATCTTTGCTAGAAAAACCCTAAATGGGGTCACAGATATGACTGAACAGCCCCAATAATACAGATATTAGATCCTCATTGTCCTGGGAATCTGCTACCCTCCCTCATTTCATCTACACAGAACAAGATGCCTTCCACAGGATAAATTCACTGCCTCTAAACACAGCACCAAGTAGAGCATACAAAGTGTGGGAGGACTCCCTCGTAGGGAACAAAGTACTCTGGACACTTCAGTTTGTGAATTGTTGTGACTTTGTTCTTACTGCTTTCCAAGCTCTACACCATGAGTTCCTTCCAAGGATATGGAACGAACAATCTACATAGGAAAGATTGAATGCATGAATACGGCCTCTTGTCCATACAAAAGCAAAAGGAGGAGCACAGAACTTCATCGTGAGTCATGGGGAGTGTTTGGGGAAAGTGCTGTATGGAATGCAATAGAGATTTGGCAATGAAAAGCAGTTTGCTGAGCAGCCCAGAGAAAACTCAGCAACTGTCCTAATCCCTACGGCCATCTCAACTGCTGGTGCTCATGGCCTGGAAAGTGGAGACCAGTATTTGAAAATTATGCTTCCTTTCATCTTTCACAGGATTATAGATTTAAAGCTGGAGAGGGGCCTCAGCTTCCAATGCTAGCCCCATAGTTGCACATATGGAAAAATGAGGTCTAGATGGGTTAAGTGGCTTCAGTTACATTCAGTAAACCTTTATTAAGGTTATTAATTATTATTATTACTATGTGCTAGGCATTGTGCTCAACACTCACTTGTCCAAAGTCTGCCCAAAGGGTGGAAAGCCCAGAGCTGAAATCTCTTCCATTGGACCATGAGATCCTGTCTGGTAATCACTATTTTCCTTAAGTCAATAAACACTTATTAATTTCCTACTTTATGCCAGCTGAGTGCTGGAGATGTAAGGAAAGGTAAACAAAAAAAGATAGCTCCTGTGCAGAAGATCAAAATCTAATGAGTGAAGACAAAACATAAAAAAAAAAAACTAAAAAGTGGAGGGAATGAGTTCCTGTGTCTTGGTGCAGAATGATCAGACAGCAACTCTGAGGGTCTGCAATGCCCCCTGCCTCCCTCCTCCACTCAGGAGAATATGGCCCTATGTGTAGAGGTAGACTGTGTCTCTTTGCTGGGATAGTTGCCTTCTTTTACAGCCTCAGCTCTTAGCACAGTACTAGGGACACACTAGGTAGCTATTGCCTTGTTGACATAGAGTACATCCCTAAGCCAGAACTTAAAACCTTTTCAACTTGGTAGGACCCAGGAGAGCTTATGATCCATGAAGCTGGCCTCTTGCACAGCACTGTGGAAAGAAGGATGTGTCTAGATTCAGAGGGCCTGGGTTCCAATTCTTCCTCTTCCCTTTATCATTTATGTGACATTGGTAACATCACTTTACTTCTCTTGGCTGCATGTACCTCTTCTGTACAATGGAAGGTTGGCTTAGTTGACCTCTGCTGACCTCTAATTACAGTCTTTCAGACATTCCAAGCAGGATTTTCATCGGGCATCTTCGTCTCTTATTTTTTAAAGGATTACAGTAGTCAAGCCAGTTAAAAAATTCACAATCAATAGGAGTTAAGGAGACATCCTTATGCTCAATGTGGTACCATTGGGCATGGTGCAGGGGCTGTACTCTACCCATTCAACAAGGCTGTCATCTGAAAGAACCAGTCAGCCCCTCCAGAGAAAGGGTGGCTCCCACCCAAACAGAAGTTCTTCACTCCATTCACTCTGAATGATATTCAGAGAAAGGTAAGGGCCAGCTTTAGTTTACCTTGCCCTGGGAGAACCAAAGAGGGAGGATTTTGTCCAGACTGAAGGACTGTGATTTGGAAAAGGAACTGAGAGGTTCAAGTGTATTTAGAGGAGGGCAGCCAGGATAGTGGCAAAATGTAGAGAGATAAATAAATAGAATTAGAGATTATACATATATATATATATATACACACACATATATATACCTACATATATGCACATATACATATACACATATATGAGAGAGACAGAGCAACAGACAGAGAAAGAGAAAGAGACAGACAGAGAGAGACAGAGACAGAGACACAGAGAGAGAGATTTACCTAGGATGTAATAATACCTTATAGGGATCTTCAAATATCTGAAACACTATCCTGTGGAGGATGGATTAGCTGTGCTGTGCTTGGCTCCAGAGAACAAGACTAAAGGGGGAAGGAATGGGGAGGTAGAGGAACAAGGAAGACTGTTCCAACAATTAAAGTAGGCCGAAGGTGGCATGGACTGCCCACAGGAAAATGAGCTCCCTGTTACTGGGGCAAATGCGAGAAACAGACTCCTGGGAGGCTGCAGAAGGAATTCTGCTCTGCTCCAGTTGGGTCAGATGCCTCTGATGTCCCTTCCAACTCTGAGAATTGAGAATTCTATTAGTCAACCAAAAGCCTGTATTGCCAATTGTGAGGGTACAATCATTGCCAAAATCATGTCCCTTCTGAACTAATATTTACCTATTTTCAAAGTAATATGACAAATTCTAAACATAATTGGAAGACATTGTCTGTAGTTCCTGGTACATGACAAGCACTTATTAATGATTGTTGACTAACTAAAGTAACTATACATATACATATATATATATATATATATATATATATGTATACGTATAGTTACTTTATATATACATATATATGTATACACATAGTTACTTTATATATATATATATATATATATATATATATATAAACACATATTAGAGAAGTAAATGGCAAGCCAGGCCAGTATTTTTGCCAAGAAAACCCCAGATGGGGTCATTCAGAGTCAGATCAAACTGAAAAACAACTGAATTCCAACAACATATATGCTTGACTCTGTCAATAATGTTGCCTTTCCATCTTCTATTACAGACTGTCCTGGAATGCTGACTAAATGAATATCATGCACTAGGACTAAGCTTGCATAGTCCAACACACTATTCTAAGGTACAACCAGTGCCAATGGAGACAAATTGGAGGGCTTTGTGCTCATGATTCCACACCTGACCCCTCCGCAGTCCTGCCCTGTGGTTGTAGATGGGGATTCATCAGGTACACTCCTTGTCTCTGCTTTGACTTTCCACCTCACCCCTGTGTAGTTCGAACAAACAATTGGGATCTATGGAGGGAAAATGGTCCTCAAGCCACCAGAGGTCATTTCTGAATCCCTGAAAAATAAAAGAAAAAGGCAGATTCATTTTAATAAGTTGGAAATCAAAGAGAACATTTTAAAAGCTATGTAGTTTTATTTTTTCTTTTGTAGTATTCTAACTTAAATAAGCAGGAAAATGAGCTGATGATTTGCCAGCATTATTGGCTGTGACTTGCTGCTCAGATGATGTTATAAAATATTCTGCTAAATGTTGTAGCAATTGTCCTCTTTTTACCTCTCTAGGGGAAAAATCAGAATGGATTATTCACAAGATTTAAATCCCTTTGAGACATGGACCTTCCACTAAGGCTATAAATCCAGTCCCCCTCCAAGGTTAGATGCTATATTGGCCTTGATTTAAAACCTAAGATTCTGTGGAAAATGGCAATGATATCCAGCTCTGACAAATTGAATTGGTCTCAAGGTATTGGACGATGACTAATAAATCTGCAACTTGATCCAGAAACTTTTCCACCCAAGTAAGCAACTCTTTCTTCTCAAGACATTTGTGATACAATTACATGTTAATATTATGGGCATCAACAGTCTGGTTGATTTGCATTTGATTTCCCCACAGATCATAAGGGCAAATAGTTGACATCCAAGGGAGTGAATGCCTATTGGAGGGCAGTCCTCAGCAAACTGTGAGGAATCTTTGCTTTGCATCAAACAATTTCTGGATCGCAAAAAGGGCAATAGAAATCACTCTTCAGATTCTTTGGGGACTTGCAAGGTGGCCTTAAAGTTCACTGTTGGGTGCCCAGGAGTATTTCCTACTGGTAGGATATAATGTCTCATCTTTGACTTGAAATTCTTCCTTCAACTGTGGCTATCTCATTCCAACACTGTCCACCCAAGGGCAGATATAATATTATGTGATATTGGTTTTGGGTAGGCATTTTCCAACACAGTTCAATAGTTATGTGGTGTTGGAAGGTTTGCAGAGCACTTTCCTCTTACCACCTCTCAATGCAAGAGGTATCATTATTTTCAAGAGGCACCTTAGCATGGTGGGCAGTTTGGAACTTTATATGAAAAAGACTTTGGGGGCGGCTAGGTGGCGCAGTGAGTAGAGCGTTGGCCCTGGAGTCAGAAGGACCTGAATTCAGATCCAGCCTCAGACAAAAAAAAAAAAAAAGACCAGATAAAACACCACTTCTGACATTTGTTAGCTGTGTGTACAGGGACAAGTCACAACCTATCTGAACTTTGGTTTCCTCATTTGTTATGTGGATATAAAAGCTGCACTGCCTATTTCAAAGGATTCTCCTAAAGATAACACATACACATGCACACACACACACACACACACACACACACTCCCACACATAGTGGAGGGGAACAAAAAGTGCTTTGTAAACTTATAAGTACTACACAAATGTCACATAATTATTTCCTTTGCATAGGTGAATGAAACCGTGGCCCCAAGAGATTAAACTACCTGCTCATAGTCAGCTAGGTATGAAATGTTGGAAGTAAGATTTGAAGCCAGACAGCCTGACACCAAATCTAACACTCTGTGACCCATACCACTTTGGTTTTAATAGACAACCTTGGAGAAATACTTTGACCTCAAACAATGACTCATCTTCTGGACAGCCTTTTTATGGTATGTTTCCTGATCTTAGCTGTGCTGGTTCTTAGACCATGGATACACAGTCTGTTACTGGGCCCAAACCCAAGGTGATTCATCCTTGACAGAACCTGCTGGCCACTCCACTGTACTCAGCATCACCTTCAAATCATCACGTGGTAGCAGAGAATGAACTCACTGAGACAGAGCTGTCCATAAACTCTGATACTGAAGCACTAAAGACAGGACACCTGATTAGTTCCCAATGAAATCTTTGAAAGAATAAAGGGAAAGCTGAAGTACAACATTAATCTTTAATTAGGAATTTCTCTGAACTCTTCACTGACAATGTCATCTAGGTGATTGTCAAAACATGAACCCCACCCGATTTGGCTTAAAAATGACTGGGAGAGCAGCATGGGTCTGAGATGGGATTGTCATGGGGGAGAGCAGTAGTGTGGAATTGGCCAAAGAAAAGAATGAAATCTTTCAAGGAAGACTTACTTTTGGGGTGGATGGGCAAAAATTTGTGAGATAAATTAATGGCATGAAAGAGGAAGTCAAGTTATCAAAGAAATGTCAAGGTAACATAGCTAGAGACTACTGTTGGCCTTAAATATCTGTTTGGAGAAGTAAACTGAATTGGAACAACCTTACAAAACCCCCTGGTAAGTGCTTACAGAATGTTGGGATACTTAAGGGAGGGCTGGAGCACACTGGAAAGAGTCTCTACAGAATGTTTAGGAGATTATAGAGTCTTTAAGGATAATCAAGCATGTCTGGTCTTCAGTATGCTCTATATAGGGATGCCTGCATGGAAGAAATCACCAAGCCACTGATGCATTGATGTATGGTTTAATCTGAAGTTACCAATCATTCTTAGCCGCTCCTGGGTGGGTTGCAAAACAACAAAACAAAACAAGATACTTAAAGGGGTGGGGAGATGGATTTCGAACATCTCCTCATATATATGCTGTCTTCCTAGTTAGAGCCGAAGGTCCTCAAGGACAGCAGTGGTGGAGACCTTGGTATAGCTAGCACTTAACCCTGTGCCTGGGATGTTGGAGGCCTTTGAGAACTTCTTGTTGTTTAGTAGATTGGACAATCGATTTTCTGCATAATACATATCAAAGGTTCTTTGAAGAGTAGAGGCGAGAAGAGCATATGTCCATTGGCACAGGAAGAAAAGGAGAATAGATGTGAAAATTGTCTTTATATTTTGAGATATAAGATTTTTTTTTGAGAAACTGTCTATAAAATCATTTCCTAAGTTTCTGCTTTCCTTCAGATCTTGGCTACATCTGTTTATTTGCACCAGAACTTTTTTTAAATTTAATGTAATAATGCTTAGGGCCAGAAATATGAGTATTTCTGACAGATCTAGGTAGCCTTGGTCAAAGGACTCACCCAAGAAATTCTAGGGGTGATATAATCCTAAATGTGGCCATTACTGAAACCAAGGTCTTTAGCATTGAGAGAGCTGGCTCTCAAATGGTAAGATGGCTCAAATTCCCATCCCTCCAATCCAGCCTCTGGCATGCACTGTGCTCTGACACCAATGCTTTTCCTTACACTCTCCCATTTACCTGTCATATCCAGTAGTCTCCTGATCTTTGCATTTGGATACACTAGCAAGACTTCAGAGGGTAAACAGGAGCAGGAAAGGGCATGAGCTTACTATGGGATGATAGCCTTAAAGAACCAGGGGTATTGGTGAGGAGAAAAGTAGGTTGACAGGGAAATTAACTATTAATATTGTTAATACCAAAATTAATATTCCCTTCATTATCAAAAGGCCATCCTGAGAGTAAGAAAAACCCTCCCCCTAAACAATCCTAGGAATGTTGTTTCCTGCCTGCTCCAGAAGTAGCTACTCTCAACTAGTTTGGATTGCCACCCCTCCCCCAATCTATCCTGTGAACACTACTAGCTTAGGCTGGCCCCAGCTACCAAATGTCCTCACCTCTTTCATGAAGTTTCATGGAGAGTTAGATCATAAAGGGTAAAACAACCAGAATGAAGTAGGTTTTCTTGCTTGTTTTGCTGAGTGGCTGGTATCTCATGACCAGACCTCACTCCTCATATGACTTCCCCCTTTTCCTCCTGAAAGTACAAAAACTTTTCTGTAGGTTTTCTTAGTGGACATCCAAGCACTCAGATATATGGGCACCCCAGATTCTCCACCTCTTATCTTGATGAAAGCCACCTTTTCCCTCCTCTTATGTGTTTGATTTATTTCACTACTAACAAAGCCTGAAAGTTCACAAAGTAAAACCAACAGAGGGAGAGTTGACTGGCTTTTTGTTTTCTAAGTAACAACACATGAAATGAGTTCAATATAGCTGTCTCAATGGGGTGACTTTGAGAAACAGGAGGTAGGGGTGGACAGACTCAATAGGAGGAGATATGGCACCAAAGCACAATGACTTGTCCATATAAATACTGGCTGAGAGAAACTAGGTGGCTATTAACCATCTAGGTCCACAGAAGCTTATGTTCACTTTAGATGCACAGAAATAATTATTATAGATGTTATTCTTTAAAAAAACAAAACAAGTTTGTTCCCAAACTTTCTCCTTATTGCAGCAGATTCAAACTCTTAGTCAAGTGATGCTGTGGAAAATGAATGAGCACAATTAAACAGCTCTGAGGTACCACTTCACACCCATTAGATTAGCTAATGTGACAAAAATGGAACATAATAAATGTTGTAGAAGATATAGGAAAACTGGGACACTAAGCATTGTTGGTGGAGTTGTGAACTGATCCAACCATTCTGGAGAACAATTTTGAACTGTGCCTAGAGAATTATAAACCTGTGTATCCCTTTTGATTCCAGAATGCCACTGCTAGGTCTGTATCCCAAAGAGATAAAACAAATTGGAAAAGATCCCATTTGTCCAAAAATATTTATAGCAGCAATTTTATGATGACAAAAAAATTTGAAACTGAAGAGATGCCCATCATTAGGGATTAGAATATTATTGTGATATAAGAAATGAAAATAAGGATGATTTTAGAAAAAAAATTGGAAATACTTACAGGAATTGATACAAATTGAGGTGAGCAGAGCCAGGGGAATATTTACACAGTAACAACAAAATTGTTTGAAGATCAACTGTGAATGACTTAGCTGTTATCAGAAAGACAATGATTATAATGCCAAAGAACTCAGGATGAAAACTGCTATCTGTCTCCAGAGAAAGAACTGATGGCATCTAAATACAGACCAAAGAATACCATTTTTTTCTTTTTCTTTTTTTGTTTGAATTTTCTTGCCCAAAGTGACTAACAGAGAAATGTTTTACATGATTGCACACGTATAACCTCTATCAGATTATTTAGGAACACAGGAAGGGGAGAGAAAAGGATGGATAGAATTTGGAACTTAAAACTTTAAAAAATGAATGTTAAAAATTAATTTTTACATATAATAGAGGAAAAAATAAAATATTATTTGAAACAAAAAGGGATAGAAGTCATATTAGAAAATTGAACTCTAAAGAATGGGCCATTTCTGAAAGGAGTGCCTTGCTCCTTTACTACAAGGATTGACTTGGACATGAGCCAACATACAGATGTGGGTAGGGGGTGTTTGTGTCTAGTGGGTAAGTGGGTTAAAACCAGGAAGGAAGCTTTAGCACAAGATATTTATTAACATTTGGAAGAAAAAAGGAAAGACATTTCTGGGGAAGGTTGTCTTCCTTGCTTACTTCCCAGCTAGAGGATAATTTTGCAGAGATTAGATGCAACCTTGATTTCTCTTTCTGATGAGTCCTTTGAGAAAGTGAACAGCCTCTAGGGTGCCTGACTTGCCAGATCAATCCCCCTTTGTGGTAGAAAGATCATCAGGATCCAGCTTCATCTGAACCTGCAAAGATGAGACATGCCACCTGCTTTCTAAGTCACTCTGAAACACATCTCTAGAAACAAACCAAAATGAATACCTTTCAGTCATAACCACATTTCCATCGAGCCCCAAATGCCACTACCCCCCACTCATTTATAATTGTTAGGCAAAAGATAATAAAACATTTGGCCCCTGACAGAGCATTTCAGCTATTAAACTTCCAACTTAGCAGGCTGCCAGCTGTGGAAATGTGTTTCTTGGCTTCTATTTTTTAGTTACTTAGAACAATTTGCTTAATTACCGAACCATAAACAGACAAAACTAATTAAGAGAGCGGGATGTGAGGCTAGTGATGCAAACTCACATTAGTCCTGACCACCACCTGTGGCAAGACTCTCTTGGCTCTCCTTTGCAAAGCCATTTTGGATCTCTCCATGGCCTTTCGAAGCAATAGTGAGGCAGGATGAGACAGCAAGAAGCCCAACTTGAGATGGAGGGGATCTGGCTTCAGCTTCCACAATTACCAACTCCCTGCTAGGTTGTATTAAGCAAGATGTGGAACATGACTTGATTGCCTGCCTGGGAATTGATGAGGAGGGATTAAATGTTGCATATAATCTACATTGAACATTTTAAGTTAAAAAGATCTAATTAATAGTTGAGCAGAATACAGCATACTCAGGCTACTGACCACTTAGAGAAAGGTCAAAATAATAGCAGCATTAAAGCAGGCAGAGAGTTTCAGAGACATTCTACTCACCAGGTCTCGGACCACAGTTTCACAACTCCATGGATGTTCAGATTCAGGTTGGCTGGTAAAAGTTTGATATCAGTATTGTCGGAGGGTTTCAATAGAAAACCCAAAGGATCTGGGCTTGGTCTGTCATGTGGAACTTGTTTGTCAGTGACTTGAACAAGGACAAAGATAATACACTCATCCAATCTGCAGATGATGCAAATTTGGAATAGATATATATCATACTATATGAGCAAGATAGGGTCCAAAATATATAACATTGAGCTGAATAGAAGATGGAGAAATTCAATAGGGATTAATGTAAAACTGTATTTTACTATGAAAACAAAAAGCAAAAACATTTACAAATAAAAAAATGTAAGGAGCATGATTAAGACAAAAGGTGGTTTTGAAAAAGGCCTGAGGGTTTTAGTAGACTGCAAATTCAATAGAAGTTAGCAATGTGGCAATTCCTTGAACTATTCAGTGAAGGAAGCCAAAGGTAGAGTCAGTTCCAGTGTTTGTTGTAATAATGACCAGGAAGGTGAAATCTCCCCTTATGATCAGGTAATTATGTATATGTATATGTATATATGTATGTATGTATATCACCTAGCTCAATAACAGGCACAAAATAAGCTCTTAGGGCATACACTACCTATATGATCATATATTGGTTTTCAATTTTGAGTAGATATTAAAAAAAAAAAAACTTGGTTTTCATTCACTCACTCATTCACCCATTCGTTTATCTCCCTTTTGTTATTGTTTACTTCAACAATCATCACAGTCAAAGAAACCCTCATTTCCCTACAGAAATAATTTCAGGCTCATTGTATTCCCTCTCTTTAAAAAAAATTTAACTAAGACTATGTTTGATAAAAGAACTTGTATCAATATAGTGAACTTGAGAAAAGGTGTCTTGTTAAAGGTTTGGAAGATATCCTTATTTAAATAACAAATTAAAATGAATCATGAGAGAAATTAAATTCTATTATTACTACTACTACTACTACTACTACTACTACTACTACTACTACTACTACTACTGTTACTACTGTTATTGCTAATACTATTGTCACTACTGCTGCTCTCCCTCCTATTACAATTCCTATTATCACTAATGTTACTACTTTTGGTAGTAGTAGTAGTAGTAGTCATCTAGCATAGTAATAGTTCCATTTTGAAGACCCAGGTTATATAAATACTTCCTTACTGATCATTGGACCCAGCATGCTCTAAATGCTACAAAAATAACATGTGGTCAGTTTCCCAATGGGAAAAAATCTCATCCTTTCCCAGAAGGATTCTTCCTAAACATTGACTGCCAGGTAAAACGTTTGGCATCAAATGTCCTACAAAATAACCAGCAGTTTCAGGAAGCCCAAATGTTCAGATTGCAATGTTCCAGAAAATGTAAGGTCTCCCCTATTTCAGTTGTGTTGATATGCTTTTGTTTTTCTACCTTCAGTTTCTACTTTCAGGGCAGTGACCATCTTTGGACTCTTATTAGAAATACAGTGTTTAACACATTTAAATAAATGTTTAAAATGTTTATTGATTAAATGATTGAAGGGAGAGAACAATGATAGATGAGACTTGCATTTGGGGTCATGATTAACGAAGATAAATTTTTGAGTGACTATATGTACATATGTGTGTGGTTTTATTTTTCTTTTTTCCCTCCAGTGGGAAGAGGATTAAAAAAATAATAGAAAAAATAAAATACCATTTACAAAAGAAACAACTGTGTCATGAAACCATACTAAATGCAGGAACACAGGGGTGGCTAGGTGGCACAGAGAGTAGAGCCTCGGCCCTGGAGTCAGAAGGACCTGAGTTCAGATCTGGCCTCAGACACTTAATGCACACACAAACCAAAACCTAGCCATGTGACCTTGGGCAAGTTACTTAACCCCAATTGCCCCGCGAAAAAGCAAAAACAAACAAAAAAAAATAAATGCAGGAACACACTTAGTTTTACACAAGTGAAAGCAGACTGCAAGTCCCCTAAACTCCCCTAGGGAGTCTCTAAACAAGACAAATCTTAGCCTCCCTCCAGAGCCCAGAAGCACCTTCCAAAAGGCTGTTCAGGACACCTTGATGACAGAGCTCACATTAATGAACGATTTCAGGATGTTTAGTCACTAAATGAACCCACCCTGTGATATTGCGAATCAAAGTTGAGAAGAAAATGTTTTCCTCAGATGAGCATAATCATAATTCACTGTCCCCTAGAACCTGATGGTTTGCAAAGCATCTTAACAAACAGTATCTTGTTTAATGGGCAGCTGTGTGGTCAGTGGATAGACCACTGTGCTGAGACTCAAGAAGACATCTTCCTGAGTTCTAATCTGACCTCAGACACTTGCCAGCTGTGCAGCCCTGGGAAAGTCACTGAATTCACCAGTTTTCTCATCTCTAAAACGATCTTGAGAAGAAAATGGTGAACCACTCCAGTATCTTCAGCAAGAAAACCCCAAATGGCATCATGGAGAGTCAGATATGACTGAAAAGACTCAATGATAACAACATTCCATTTAATGAATGGAAGGGTGAAGAAGGGCAGATGCTATTATTGCCCTATTTTCAAGATGACAAAATGGGAGCCAGAGAAGGAGTATGACTTGCCTAAGGTCACACAGCTAGTATGGTGGCAATCCTGTTTTGCCTGCTCTCACTTCAAGAGCCAGGAATAGTTAAGAAGTGACTATGTGCACAGTACATTACCAGGAGGATCCTAACTAAATTGAACTCGACATAATTTTTTTTCTGATTTGTGCTATTTTCTCCTTGTTTTATGTATTTTTTTTAATGTGAGATTTGAAGTGGCAGGCTCCTCAGCAATGTGTGATAGTGATAGCTCACTCCTTAGACCACCATGTTCTTGAGAGCAGAAGCTGTCTTTGTTAATTTTCCGTATCCCCAGGCCTTAGTACTACATCTGGCACATGATGTTTGATGACTGACTAGCCAAAGTGGATTGGGCATGGAATCAGGAGAGTGGGGTGAAGTGCTGGTTCTGTTGTTTTCTTAGTGTTTCCTCTACTCAAAATGGTGATTAAAAGACCTTTCTCCCTGGCCTGGGTGAGGACCGTAGCATGGAAGGTTCTTGACTTCAACAAAAGTGCTCTAGGAAGGAGGACTGTGAGGTCAGAAATCCAGCAACAAAAGCCCCAAATAAAAATATGAGTGGGTCACAGGCCATAGAGGACCTTAAGAAGGATTTTAAAAACCAAATAATAAAAGTGGAGGAAAAATTTGGAAGAGAAATGAGAAGGATGCAGAAAAAGTATGAAATGAGAGTCAACAGCCTGTCTGAAGAAAATAACACCTTAAAAAATAGACTAATTCAAATGGCAAAGGAGGCTGAAAACGGCAATGAGGAGAATAATGCCTTACAATTCCTAATTTATCTCAAAAGCTCACTGAGGAGATTCACTCCTTCAGAGTTAGACTGGAGCAAATGGAAGCTAGTGACTTTATGAGAAATCAAGGTGCTGTTAAACAGTTCCAAACCAATGAAAGAATAGAAGGCAATGTGAAATATCTCATGGGAAAAATCACTGACCTGGAAAATAGATCCAAGAGAGATAATTTAAAAATTATGGGACTACCTGACAGCCATGATCAAAGAAAGAACCTAGAAATTATCCTTCAAGAAATTCTCAAGGAAAATTGCCCTGATGTTTTAGACTCAGAGGGTGAAATAGAAGTTGAAAGAATCCACCAATCACCTCCTGAAAAAGATCCCAAAAAGAAAACTCCTAGGAATATTATAGCCAGGTTCCAGAACTCCCATATCAAGGAGAAAATACTACAAGGAGCCAGGAAGAAACAATTTTAATATTGTGGAAACACAATCAGAATAGCACAGGACCTGGCAACATCTACCCTGAGGGATCGAAGGGCAGGGAATATGATATTCCACAGGGCAAAGAAACTGGGATTAAAACCGAGAATCACATACCCAGCAAAACTGAGTATTTTGTTTCAGGAGAAAATATGGTCATTCAGTGGAATAGAGGACTTTCAAGCATTCTTGAGGAAAAAAAAACAGACTTGAATAGAAAATTTGACATTCGGACACAAGAAACAAGAGAAGCTTGAGAAGGTAATCAGGAAAAAGAAATAAAAAGGAACTTATCAAATTTGAACTATTTACTTTCCTACAGGGAAAAATGATAACTGTGACTGATGAAACCTTTCTCAGCATGAAAATAATTGAAGAAGCGTATATGGGCATATGAATACATATATGAATGTATGTATATATGTTTCAGGTATACATGGGATAGAGGGAACAGGTTGAATTTGGTGGGAAAGGATGATACTTAAGGGATGAAGTTAAGAGGTGAGGGAGGAATGTGGCAAGAGGAGATGGGGAGAGAAAGGGTGGGGTAAATTATCTTATGTAGAAGAGTCAAGGGGAAGTGGTTGCAGCAGAGGGGAAGAACAGGAAGGCAAAAAGTCAAAACCATATTCTCATTGAATTTGGCTCAGGCAGAGAATGACATACATACTAAATGGGATATCTCACACTGCAGGAGTATAGGGGGATGGGGGATGAGAGGGGGGATAATGGCGGGGAGGACATCCTGGGGGGAGGGGAGATTGGAAGTACCCACTTTTGAAGAGGGACAAGATCAAAGTAGGGAATGGACCAGGTGGGGGGTGGGATGGGGGGGAGGGAAATATACTCAGTCTTTTACAATATATCTGCTATGGCAATGTTTTGCAATGTTTTGCATAGCTATACAAGTACAATACATACTGAATTGCTTATCTTCACAGAGGGAGTGGGTGACAAGGGAGGAAGGGAATGGATCTGAAATTCGCAGTTTTAAAATTAAATGTTTCATATATATAGTATTATTAGTACTATTTTGCATGTAATTTGGAGATAAGATGTGCATGCATTGGGGCACAGAGTTTCACCTTGCCCTAATGGTAAAGTTGAATGGGGTATGGGAGAAGATATGGGAGACAGATGATTGGATGAGGGGATATATTGTGGGACTGCTATTCTGGGTTGGTGGGTAGGGGAAAAATGGGGAAAATTGTAACTCAAAATCTGGTGGAAATGAATGATGTAAACCAGAAGTTAATAAAGCATTTGTTTAGTTAAAAAATAAGAATGCCCTATGTGTGGAAGACTTTGCCCCATGAGTGGGAAGACTTTGACTATTGTACTTTGAGATGATTGTTCTTTGTTCTAAATACTGTGAGCACTTTGGTGAAAACTATTTGGCTATTTTAATGATATGCTTTTGTGAATATAAGTTGTAATATTGCTATTGATGTACCTTGATTTTCTGTGAATGTTTTGCTTTGATTTGTTATGGAATAAATAGAGTGTGTACTATACTGTGTAATCAGAACCTTAAAAGCTGTTCACTGTAGCAGTTTTTCTGGAAAGCTTCTGTGCATGACATTACAGTGGCAAAGGTATTTGTTAATCTTGTCTTCACCTTTGGTTAAATGTGATGTCCAGATTAAATTTCAAAGACTAATCACTATATTCATTTGCTTGCTATTAATGAAGCTACACCCGTTGAGTCCAGCACCCACCACAGTCATCAGCTCCAACACTCATACTGGTTTGTTTACTCCTATACTCCAGACCAAGGACACATCAGTATATAAGTAATTCATTTAATTAAACAGCATAAGAAATAATGTGAGAGAAAAAAAAAACTCTCTCCCTCCTTTTCCCCCCTGCCCATGCATGCATAGGTTTGCCCTGTGAAGGGGTTATTACTACCAGTTGGGAAACATTTAACAAAATTGGGTCATCAATGTATATGTATGTAAAGGGCATACTAGGCACTCTCATGGCTAGTACACAAGTGTAGGAGTTACATAAGTGATGGGGACATTTGCCAGGAACTCTGCCATATGGCAAATTAAACTCAAGAGATACAAATGATTTTGTGATTTTCTTTGCCAGTGTCATCTCCTGATACCGTAAGTGAAACTTTGGGCCAGGACATTCACCTTGGAAGAATCAGATGAAAGGCAGCCCTTGCACGCAGGTCTAATAGCAGTTCTGTTGTCATAAGCTTAGGGCTATGGTGGGTTCAAAATCCATCATCCCAGACAACTATCTGACTTAGTGTTTGACCTTCCTTTTTACTCCACTTTAACTCTTAGGGAGCATCACCTGTGGCCTCAAACTTCATGTTGGGGTGGGAGGTGTCTTACTGTAATGGACAATTAATGCAAATACAAGACTGCATAGCCAGTTAATATTTTGGGGGGTGATTTTCAGAACAACAGTCCAACCACAGACATTGTTCCTCCTGCTGCTATACTAGGATCCATATAGATGCTATGGTGACAACACCTACTTCACCACCCAAATCCTCTCTAAGTGATTCACTTGAAAATGAAGAGAAACCAAAGCTAACTCAGAATCAAGAAGGGGAGGTCAATTCCTTCTCCCCTGCTGGTCCACAGCCATTTTGTAAAGTGAATTTCTGTCATCATTGACGATAACAACAACAAAAATTGTTGGGTTTTAGTGCTCAGCCCTCAAGGAAGAAGCAAAACAAGTAAACAATGTCCACCTTTCAAAGAATTCCAATTTTAATGGGGGAAACGATAAACAAATGACTAGGGATATACAAAGTATGTCCATATTATAAGGAAGGAAACATCAGAGAGGAAGCCATTAGCATCATCAGCAAGAGGGCACCAGGAAAAGCCTCAGTAATGCAGAAATCCAGGTAAACTGAGGCAAATATTAGGAGAAAGAGCATGAGAAGGTGAGCCCAGCATCTCTTTTGTCCTCTGATATTAGCAGGGCTGTGCTCTATGAGTGAACTTCTTGGGTAACAAGGAAAATAAGAGCACAGAAAAAAATGAAATATATATTAGAGATGGACAATTCATCATCCTTGCCTGGTTTTCAGTCCTCATGCCCAGATGAGCCCACAGGAAAACCTACTGGAAATTATGAACATTCCTGGAAGAAGACATTCTGTTTCACCTGTGTGCATTCTTTTCTATTAGAGAAAAATCACACCACAATTATCTGCCATCTGTGACCTCAGATGCACATTATTTTTTTCCTTGCCAAATTCTGAGCTGTTTAGAACATCAAAATATTGTTTAAAAAGAGAAGATTCAAAATGAGTGAGTGAAGACAGCATTCTAGCTGAGCTCCCCAACATTCCCTTCTAAGTAACTTTCAAACAATGCATTAAATCAAATTCTAGAGAGGGATAACAAACAAAAGGTAGTAATGAGGTATTTTCCAGTCCAGGAAGGCAAGACCTGTGGCACTGGGTTGTAGTCTGACTGTGAGAACAACACAGATGATTTTTTTAAAAGAGTAAAAATAATTTTAAAAATCAAGTAAGAGTGTTAGAAGGAAAACTAGGACAAGAAAGTAATCCAAGTAAATTATGAAAACAGAATTATCAGCCTATTAAGAGGCTCAAAAACACTAAAAAAAACCTCCTTAAAAACTATAGAACTTCTACCAAATATTTATAGATAAATGTTTTATTACGTATTTTAATATTTATATTGTACAAGCATTTTCCATTTTTATTCCTATTGACATAGGTCATAAAAAGATCAAAGGCCACATTGGCAGGATGATAGAAATACCAGCAACCATATAAGAAAACAGTGTTTCATTGGTCTAAGGAGGATTATTGCAATCTGAAAAATGAACTAGAATTAGAAGTGTTGATATGGCTATTTCACACCTCCTTTACTGTAGCAAGTTTGGTTTATTCTTAGTTAAATATGACCATTTGGTATCATTTTAAAACATAATTAAGAACAGTGATAATCTGTGCTCTAGTGGCATAAAAGACTCCTCAATGCCTCCTTCTGGAAGCTACAGGAAAGAAAGCATAGACTGTGTACTTTTATATTAACAACTACTATATCTTCAGCCTAGGGAATGCCTATTTTTATATATGTGTCTGTGTCTATGTCGTGATGTCAAAGCAAAACCAGAACATGAGCTGTGATACCAGTGAAAAAATGGAAAAGAAAATCAAAGTCACAAATTGTGGCATTAAATATGTGTGCAAACATTCCCAATCTTCCTAATTTACCAGTGGAATCTGAAATCCTGTGCTGCTTTTGGCTGTAAAGGATCTAGTCACATATTGGAGACATTTTTTATTCAACATTTTCCAGAGAAAAGGTAAGTCAGAGTCATTTGGGGCATGATAGAATATGAACCTTAAAGATACACAATTGGACAATTTTGTCTTTTTGTGTTTAACTGAGAGTTTGGCAACTTTATGAGAGCTCTATAACCTGGATAATTAGATAGAAAGAGAGCAATTACTAAGCACCTATTATGTGATGTGCCAAGTTTTGTGCAAAGTACTAAGGATGTAAGTACAAGAAAGTAAAAAGGGTCTTTGCCATCAAAGAGTGTTGTGTTCTCATGGGGGAGTGGTGGTGATATAGATTAGGGATCAGGAAAGTGGCTGAAAGGATTGCTGTGCTTGTGGTGGCATGGCTGAGACCTAGTGGCTAGAAAGGGAGATAGAGGTCTGACTTCAAGCAAGATAAATAATTCATGTATCAAAAACCAGGGTGATTCCTTTAGGGAAGAGGTAGGATGACGACTGGAGCTGAGGAAGAGTGACTTGGAGGTAGGCAGTGTCTCTTGATTAGTTAAATATCTTCATTAATGCATAATTCCATGTTCTGTGTGATTTTATAGTTGTCAGATACAGAGAATGTAATCAAATGCCTTTTATAGATTAACAGCATTCATCAAAGATGCCCTCATGGGCATGGATTTTTCTTATAAATAGTTTTATATTCTGTTTTTGGTCGTTCCAACTGGTTTTGACACCTTTGTTGCTTTCTTGCCCTTTCCACTTCCATAGGAAGGACATCTAGATCCGTGATATTAGGATACAAATGTGGGGGTGGCCGTGGCCCCATTGTCCTAGAAGGTGAAAATGTTTTTTAGAAAAATATTTACAGCTTTTTTGTTTGTGGATCAGGCACATTTTCACAACCAGTATTACACAGTAGACCAACTCTTTAGAATTCCAAAGTGACTCAGTGAAAGATGTAGAGAATACAAATACCACTCTGTTAACTACTTAAACATTGTGTGTGTGTGTGTGTGTGTGTGTGTGTGTGTGTGTATGGCATATCAACAATGCAATATTCACAGTGCCTGTGGCAGCTATAAATATGCTGATATGGTTATTAAACAAAAAGTATACCAGGCTCTCTACATGGGGAACAAAGCTAGAACATTTATTCCAATACCAGAAAACTGAGTCCCAAAACCAGAAAGTCAAAGCCATCACAGTTGTTACGAAGTTGGCGAACGTAGTTAATGCAGTAAGCACCCATATTTTCAAGTCTTCAAAACAAAACAGGATATCTTAGGCAAAGATCCTACTCTCCTCACTCACGGCAACCACTCAGTGTCCAGGAAGCATGCTCCCAGTATCTCCAGCCCCCCACAGTTCCGGTCCCTGGCACTCCTTAGCAGGAGTCCTTAGCAGAAATTCTGGCTGGCTCAAAAAAGGGGTTCACACCTTCACCTACCCAGGGCTGCTACCGCTGCTGCCACTGCTGCCAGTCACCACATGCACTGTAGCTTGGCTTCTACTTCCTCTTGCCCCACCTCTTCCTGCTACATCAGCAAGTCCAACTGCACACGGAAGATCTTTAAATCCCACAACCCTTACAGATGGGTATGAGCTAAAGATCGGAATATTGAATGTGGACTTTGATTTCTATGAGTACCACAATTATTCAAGGATGAACCACATATACACAGCTTCTGACATCCACATGTGGGTATAAGTGATATGCATATATATGTACATATATATACATATACATGCATATGTATAAAACACACACATATATGTGTGTATATATATAAAATATATACATATATATGTATATACATATATATTATATATATAATATATATGTATATACATATATATACATATATATATATATATATATATATATATATATATATATATATATATATATATATATATATATATATATATATCTTAGGAGGTCATGAGTTTTCTTTGGAGTAAGAACCTGATCTCTGAGTGTCTAAATATCACCTAGGAGAGATAGTTTCATTGTTGCAGTCATGGGAAAAAGGAAACCAGAAAGTCAAGTAGTGAACCCAAATTTGGGGAGAGAGAAGAAAAGCTGCTAAGGAACCCATGTCTCAGGATTGGCATTTTAGCTTCTCTCACCCTGAGAGATCCCGCCATCTTCCTTTTAGCTAGAGAAGGGAGAAGAGTACAAACGTCAGACCCATGAAGAGAAGTACGTTGATCACTTGTCCCAATTCCTTTCAGAAATTGTGAGGCAGTGAGTAAGAGCACCGGCCTCAGAGTTGGGATGACCCGAGATCGAATCCGGCTTCAGAAAATGAGCACCCACACACAAATAATGACTGGCCGTGTAACCTTGAGCAAGTTACTTAACCCCAATTGCTTTATAAAAAAAAAAAAAAAAGAAAAGAAATTGTGAGGCAGAGGAAGCCACTAGGAAAGTTTCTCTAAAGAAAAAAAGAAAGTTTCAATATGAGTTGCATAATAACTTTTGGAACGTATCATTGGGTTCTTTTTTTCAAATAAAATTTAACTTAGCAATTCTAAGTTATATAATATGAGATAATTAACTTGGTAATTAAATTAATAATGAATTACATATTTTTGCCACTAGGTTGTGGTCATAGTGATTGGATATTTCCAAATTCTAGTTATGCCCAGATAAAGATGACAATAGGAGTGTCATCTATTGGTAGATTTCTTCAGTTTCAGTCACATGATTCCTAGAACTCAGAAAGGGTCATTAATAAGGATGTTGTCATCTGCTTTCCAACTATATATTCTACTAGCTTCTACTTCAATCCCTCATATAATAGTTAGAACTTCCATAACCCTAAATTGTCAAGACTCCCCTAGACTCCATATTTTTCTTTTTCTGTTCAGGGATCTAATGTGCTCCTGTAGATGATTCCTATAAATATGTTAGTGTGTGTGTGTGTGTGTGTGTGTGTGTGTGTGTGTGTGTGTGTATTTTGGGGGGAGGTGTATATACCTAGCCCTATTTTCTCTCCTGGGTTCTGGACCTAAATCATTAATTGTTTATTGGACATCACAAACTGAATGTTCCAGAAAAATCTCAACGTCAACCTTTTACCTGTCCAAAATGTAAGGTTTTCTCCCACCCCACCCCAACCTACTTCTAAATTTTTCCTTTTATGTTTAAGGTACTATAATCACTTCTGGTTTCCAAGTTCTTCACCTTGACATCATCTTAGCTAACTTCCTCCCTTTCTTTTACTTTTACACCTCCCATGTTCAATCAGTCACCAAATCCTGCATATTTCTTGCATCCGACTTTTCATCTCTCCCAACATAACTGTGTAACACCTTAACTCAGACCCTCATCCCCTCTAGACAAGATTATTGCAATGTCCCCCTAATTGTTCTTTCTGTCTCAAGTCTCTTACTAATCCAATGAATTCTACACAGAACTGCCAAAAGAATTGTCCGTAAGCATTAATGTAAACATGTTATAGTCCTACTCAACAAACCCTCCTAGGTAAAATATAAATGCTTCTATCAAGCTTGTAAAGTTCCTCATCATATGAACCCAGCTTAACTTACTCAGCAAATTATCCCCTTCCTGTATTCTCAGATATGCTGCTCATTTTCTTACAATTGACAGCCCAGCTTAAATAGATGTTCTTTTGCATTGGCTATTTCCTATGACTGAGACACCCTCCCCCCTCAAGTGTACCTCATGGACTTCCTGCCTCCCTTTTAAAGACCCCCATAAGCATGATTTTCTCTAGAAAACTATGTGTGAACTGCCATTTCCTTGTTAGTGTTCTATCATATAAACTACCTTGTATGTAGTCATTTTTATTTGTCAATGGGCATTCATCAACTGTTTACTATATGTCTGGTAATGTGATAGTTATTGAGGAAACAAAAGAAAAAAATGATTTTTTAAATTCGTGTTTCTCCTGCTTCTATGTATTATGTGGCAGTTAGGGTTAGGATGTGGCTAGTGGATGGAAGCCTAGACTTGGAGTCATGAAGACAACCTCATGCTCTCAATCCACATAGGCCTCTGGGTCAAGTTTGCCTTCCATATCCATAAAACAAGGATGTATGAGCATCCTTCTCCTCTCTTGAACTTGTTGTGAGAATCAAAGGAGAAAACATATGGAAAATGCTTCATAAGCCACATCACACCATGAAAAGTCTAGTGCTGGGGGTTGTTATTGTTGTTAGTGCTGTTGATATATACTAAGTGCCAACTTTTCTGCCTTCTTAGAAGGCCACTTCTTTGAGGAAAAGGACTGCTTCATTTGACTATTTCTCTTGCCATCAACCAGTCTAGTTCTTGGCACTAAAAGCCTATTGACTGATTCATTAACTTGTGGGTGTGTTGATGGATATCTGCGTTCTTTGGTCTGTGAGTACTTTGCCTCCATTGGCAAGAGTAACCTGTCTTCATCCTTTCATCCTGTGCAATTCTGGTGCAATTTGTTTCTTAAATCCTCACAGGAAGCCCTCCCTCCCGATGCACTGTAGGTCTCCCTCTAGGCCCATAAAATATGTCTTTACTCATTATCAATTTTAATATTTAAAAGGCTATACCGGGGGTGGAGCCAAGATGGCGGAGTAGAAACAGAGTGCCCAAGCCACTCTTACCCCAGATCACCTCCAAACTATGTAAAAGGGGACTCTGAAAAACTTTTGGAGCCCCAGCACCCACAGAACTACATAGAGAAGCTAACCTCCTGCTGAGGACAGCCCAGCAGCCCTACAGGAAGGACCAGCACAGTGGTCTGGAAGCCAGCAGCACACAGCATGCAGTGCTCGGGGAGCTGAACACAAGGCTGGCTGAGTTGCAGTTTTAGCCCCAGGGCAGCAGGGCCAGTGGCCAGCTGGAGGGACCCCAGAACACCAGCAACTGTGGCGACTGCAGAATTATCAACATAGACATGCCTAGGACAAAGTGAGAGGTTAGTGCCCTATGGACTTTGGGACCAGTATTTGGGGAATGCGTCCGCTTCCTCCCCTGGGGGCTAGAAGCCGCTGAGGAGACATGCCATTTTGTAGTTTTCAGAGGCAGCTCCAGCTCCTGGCCTGCGAACTCTAGGGAGATCCAGCGATCAGTCGTGGGGGATAATCGCTCTTGCTTTAACCTCCCTGGATCTGGACTGTGACCTGGGGTGGAGGTCATGGGTGGGTTTCCAGCTTGCCAGAAACGGAAGTTGCCCCACCCCACATGTTCGGGAAGAAAATTCCGGTCTGGCTGGTGGCAGAGCCATAGTATGGCAACAAGCCCAAAAGTCAAGTAATTAAGTGGCAACATGCCAAGGCAAAGGAAACAAACTAAACAGAAAAATGCAACCTTAGACTCCTACTTTGGGGGCAAAAAGGATCGAAGCACAGAGCGAGAGGAGGACTGTGAGGTCAGAAGTCCTGCTCCAAAAGCCCCAGGGGAAAACATGAGCAGGTTGCAGGCCATAGAGGACCTTAAGAAGGACTTTAAAAATCAAATAAGAGAAGGGGAGGAAAAATTGGGAAGAGAAATGAGAAGGATGCAGGAAAAGTATGAAATGAGGGTCAACAGCCTGACTGAGGAAAACAACACCTTAAAAAATAGACTAACTCAAATGGCAAAGGAAGCCCAAAAGGGAAATGAGGAGAAGAATGCCTTAAAAAGTCGAATTTGCCAGATGGAAAAAGAATCTCAAAAGTTCACTGAGGAGATTCATTCCTTCAGAGTTAGACTGGAGCAAATGGAAGCTAATTACTTTATGAGAAATCAAGATGCTGTTAAGCAGATCCAAACAAATGAAAGATTAGAAGGCAATGTGAAATATCTCATGGGAAAAACTACTGACCTGGAAAATAGATCCAGGAGATACAATTTAAAAATTATTGGACTACCTGAAAGCCATGATCAAAGAAAGAACCTAGAAATCACCCTTCAAGAAATTCTCAAGGAAAACTGCCCTGATGTTTTAGATCCAGAGGGCAAAATAGAGGTTGAAAGAATCCACAGATCACCTCCTGAAAAATATCCCAAAAGGAAAACTCCCAGGAATATTATAGCCAGGTTCCAGAATCCCCAGATCAAGGAGAAAATACTACAAGCAGCCAGGAAAAAACAATTTCAATATTGTGGAAGCACAATCAGAATAGCACAGGACTTGGCAGATTCTACACTGAGGGATCGAAGAGCATGGAATATGATATTCCAGAGGGCAAAAGATCTGGGAATGAACCCAAGGGTCACCTATCCAGCAAAACTGAGTATTTTGTTTCAGGGGAAAATATGGTCATTCAGTGGAATAGAGGACTTTCAAGCATTCTTGAGGAAAAAACCAGAGGTGAATAGAAAATTTGACATCCAGACACAAGAAGAAAGAGATGCCTGAGAAGGTAATCAGAGAAAAGAAATCAAAAGGAACTTATCAAAGTTGAACTATTTACATTCCTATATGGAAAAAAATAACTGTGACTGATGATATCTTTCTCAGTATGAAAATAATGGAAGAAGAGTGTATGGTCATATGAATACATATGTGAATTTGTGTATATATATTTACAGTTATACATTGATAGAGAGCACAGTTTGAATTTGTTGGGAAGGGATGATACTTAAGGGGTGAAATTATGAGGTGAGAGAAGAAAGTGGCAAGAGGAGACGGGGAGAGACTGGGTAGAGTAAACTATCTCATGTAGAAGAAGCAAGGGGAAGTGGTTGCAAGGAAGGGGAAGAATAGGAAGACAAAAAGGCAAAACCACATTCTCATTGAATTTGGTTCAGGGAGAAAATGACATACATACTAAATGGGATATCTCAACCTGCAGCAGAATAGGGGGAAGGGGGATGAGAGGAGGGATAATGGATGGGAGGGCATCCTTGGGTGGAGGGGAGGTTGGAAGTACCCACTATAGAAGAGGGGCAGTGTCAAGTAGGGAATGGACCAGGTGGGGGGTGGGATGAGTGGGAGGGAGTTATAAGCAGCCTTGTACAATATATCTACTATGATAATGTTTTGCATAGCTAGACATGTACAACATATACTGAATTACTTATCTCCCAAGAAGGAATGGGTGACAAGGGAGGAAGGAGATGGATCTGAAATTCGAGGTCGTAACATTAAATGTTTCAAATATATATAAATACTATTATTAATACTCTTTTGCTTGTAATTGGGAGATAAGATGTGCAGGCATTGGGACACAAAGATTCACCTTCCTCTAATGGAAAAGTCAAAGGGGGTATGGGAGAAGATAGGGGAGAGAGCAGATTGGAGGAAGCGATATCTTGTGGGACTGCTATTCTGGGAGGGTGGGTAGGGGGAAAAGAACGGGGAAAAATAATTGTTACTCAAAATCTGGCAGAAATGAATGATGTAAAACAGAAGTTAATAAAGCATTTGTTTAATTAATTAAAAAGAAACAGACAAAAAAAATAAAAGGCTATACCACTGGTGAGCCAGTGATTCATTTTAAGTCTGGTTTGGGACCCAGTTTTACCCCATCTTCTTGATTTTATAGAAAACACGCTGTTTATTTTGTTATCTGATGGATGGATAATGATGGGCTTTTTTTAATATGGAAATTGAAAAGCTGATTGGAAAGTGAATATGAGTCTGGTAAAGGTTAGTATAATTTTCCCCAATTGAAAACAACTTTTTAGCTTTCCCTCATAAATCAAAAACAGCGGTTTTAGCTACTTAAAATTTATCTTATGTTCTAGTAGTATTCAATGAAAACTTGTGCTTAGAATGGATTTGGTAATAATTTATTTTCCAAACTGAAAAGCTACTCAATGACAAATTTTTCATATTGGATCTTAGAGGAACTCTTTCCTGTTTCTGAAGAGTGTGCTTAATGTAAAAATCGGATCCATTTTTGATTGAATCTGTTTTATGGTCAGCTTATCTGTACTTCTGTTTTATTAACAAATTTTATTCATCTTCAAATATTACATCTATATTATAACTAACAAATCCATAACACAGGAGTTATCAGATCAAATCTTATTACGTGTATTGGAAAATACAATCTGAGGATCTGATTTTTCCTTGGCATACATATAACAGATAGGCAGGCATCCTGCCTTAGTATCAATATTATCTTTGAAATATGACCCAATAGGGCACTGTTGTCAAGAGCTTCCTTGGGGCAATAAATTCTTGGCCAGTAGAACAATCCATATCCTCCCTTATTTTTTAAAATGCTAAAATGCCATTGCTTTAATTGATCTCACTTTTTGGCTAAAATTATAAATGTTCTCAACCATTTGCAGTACATGAATATTTGATCAGAATGCAAATAAGCTCAGTGAGGCTACTGTATTGATTTCCTTCACTGTAGTCACCACCTGCAGGTATCTCATATTAGTTTAGTGGAAATAACAGACTGGAGGTCCAGAGACAGACCTCTGAATTTGGATTCTGCCACACATTAGCTATTGGATCTTGGTCAAGTCACATAATTGATGTGGAAGTCAACTTTCTTATCTGTAGGAAAGGAGAGGGCTTAGAGGAAATGGAGTCTTCAAAAGGAGGTGAAGAGCAAGCCCAGGCACAATTGAGTATGGTCCAAAGTCCTAGGATCCATCTTTGGGAGCCATAAGAAAAAAAAAAAAGCAAGGAAAGGAATGAAAGGGCCAGAGCCATGAGATTCACTAAACACGCTGGAGTCGAGTGGGAGTCCCTGAAAGCCTACAATGAGAAGATTGGAAAACTGGCTGTGAAAACAAGAATCTGCCTTGCATCAGAAGTATCTGAGGAGCTGGGCTTCCAGTCCACTTCATTCCAGGAAGGATGGACAATGATGACACCAAAGAATAAAAAAAAGAAAAGACTAGTGAGTAAGTATAAAAGAAGCAGGTTTTTGTGACTGTTTTAAAGCTCAAGTAAAGAATAATCTAGAACCTTATTACAAGGTTTATAATTCTTTTTTTTTTAAGCAATTGGGGTTAAGTAACTTGCTCAAGGTTACACGGCTAGTCATTATTTATGTGTGGGTGCTCATTTTCTGAGGCCGGATTTGATCTCGGGTCATCCCAACTCTGAGGCCAGCGCTCTTACTCACTGCGCCACCTAGCCGCCCATTTAGGGCAATTGGGGTTAAGTAACTTGCCCAAGGTTACACGGCTAGGTTTGTTGTTTTGTGTGTATGTGTGTGTGTGTGTGTGTGTGTGTGTGTGTGTGTGTGTGTGGATTAAGTGTCTGAGGCCGGCTCCGAACTCAGGTCCTTCTGACTCCAGGGCCGGCGCTCTATTCACTGCGCCACCTAGCCGCCCCAAGGTTTATAATTCTTATGGTTAGTTTTTCTGTTTATATTAGTTAATGAGAGAGACAGAGACACAGAGAGAGAGACAGAGAGAGAGAGGAGGGTAATAGAAGAAAAAGAGAATAAAAAAAGATGAAAATGATAAATATAGGAGGGAAGAAGGAAGGAAAGAAGGAAGGAAGGAGAAAAAAAAAACAAATGTATTTTTTATTTCTTAAAGAGTGGGATAGAAAAAAAGTATCCTAACATACCTTTGACCACAATTCATTCAATTCATTTCAATCCAACAAATGTTTATGAAGCAACTACAGAGTGCTAGGCCCTGGTCAAGGGGCTACTTATACCAAAATATCAAATTAAAAGAATTCATATCTGTAAAGACATTGTACTCTACTGCACTTGGGCTCCAACCCCAGGAGACAGTGGACCAAGGAATTACAGTAGATGTGTTTCCCTGGGACTTGAGGGAGAAAAATTTGACTCCTGGGAGGCAACTGGGGGTGATAAATGTTCTCTGGAGATTGACACTAGTATGGATCCCCAATTACTGCCAAACAGTGTCTAAGTGGGACTCTGTACCCAGGATAGAGAGCACCAATATGCAAAATTGGGGATCATTTGAGCATTTCCTTTACCCCTATTAGTGGAATTGCTGGATTTTTTCACAAAAGATGAGGGGAAATTGTTGAAGGTTACTGACGAGCCTCAAACCTGTCAGAGACTTATGAAAATCAATGTCTACCCAGGGTATGTGAAGACTTTCCTAGGCAGAAAGGGCAGATGAGGACAATTTGTTCCAAGGGTCATGGAAGCAGCTGAAGTGGATGCTGGGGAGCACTTAGCACTTAGTTAGATATCAAAGATACCAAGGCCATCCAGTGCATCCTGGGTCATTGCCAGTCATCTTTTAAATTTTTTATCCAATTTTAAACTTAAATATAAAAGGAGAAAAAATAGCACTTCCATATACACAGCAGAACATAGAGGATTCATTATAAAACCATGAATTTCCATTTCAGGCTGCTTACCAAAAAAAAAATAAATAAATAAATAAAGTCTATGAAACAAATCCTAGATATTTTCAAAGCTACCCTGCTACCCTGCTTTTCTGTGCTTCCTTCTGTTTTCTGTTGATCTCTGTTGGACATTTATTATTTTTTATCCCTCTTCACCCTGCCCTAGAGAATATTACAATTGATGTGTGTGTGTGTGTGTGTGTATAAGCACACATATCTGTAAAGCCAGACTATACATACTTCTAATTATAAGTACTTTCTCTGGAGGTCGATAGCATCTTCATTCATAGATACAAATCTTTCCATATTTTTGTTTTTGTTTTTTTTTCCTAAAATCAACCAATACATAATTTCTTATAGTGCAGTATTATTCCATCACGACCATATACCATAACTTGTTTTGCCATTCTCCAATTGAAGGGCATATATCATTTTAAGCACTCTGATTGGTGATTGTCAATCATCTGACTTTGTCCTGCCACTGGACCTGGATGACTCACTAAGCGAGGGCAGTGACTTTGTACAACTCCACCTCATTTCAATTCAGCTCATACACAAGTCAAACATCACATTGTGATGTCACTGATCTTCTAAAAGGAAAGATGAACCACAACAATATGAATACCATGACTTCATGAGCTGATGAATTCTGGAACTTCTGCTGACCTCTAGGTTAAAAGAAAGAACATAGTGAAGAAAACTAAGTGCTCATGGTCTTGCTTGGTACCTGGATGTCTTTGGTCATAGGTACTAGACTACATGGTAACCATGTGGAAGACCATGGTCATGTGAGTTTCTGGAGATCTCTTCTGTTATGAGGTGCCCCATTGCATTCTGCTCTGGGCTTTGCCCTCCCAGCTACCCTGAATGTTTTCTTGCTGATCCCAATGAGAGTTAAATTTCATACTTTCTCTCTTGCCCGGATTCCTGTGTACACTGTAGATTCAGATTTTCCTCTTAGTCTTCTCTAGAAGGTGGACTCAAAGTAAAAAAAAAAAGTAATGTGATTATTAATTTCATGTTTTATGAATTTGGTTGAATAGTTTCAAATAGGTTGAATAGTAGGCAATACAGACCCCTGGGGGGTATTGAAGGGATGGGGAGAGGAGGTATTAGACTTGAGTGATGCGAGTTAAAAAAAAAAACATTAAAAGGTTAAAGAAAGTAGATAGAGGGACACTATTTTGGTTTTTTTGTTTGTTTTGGGGGTTTTTTTTGGAAAAGGGTGCATTAGGTCAAATAAGTTTGGGAATCTCCGGAGAATAATATATGGCTCTTATCCTTCAAATTTGAGTTGACACACCTGAGCCTAGGGCAGGAGGTGGCTACCATGCATATGTCACATATACAACCTCACTTTACCAAAGTTTCCTCTAGCTGTGATTCTGATTGAATTACAAGGACAGTGTTGCTGGTTCCTAGCACAACACAAAAAGCAGCTTCAATGTGAAAATGTAAAGTTGATATCTGAAACAAAAGAGTCTAATTGCGATTATTGAAGAAAGAGTTAAGATTTCAAGAGAACATAAGAAAAACCAATGAAAACTTGGAAATAGCATGGCTGAATTGGTCTTCAGTTTTAAAGGTTAAATGAAACATGGTGCATGGTTGTTCTCATTCCCAATTAGTTCTTGCAAGTGAACAGATTGATCTGGAAGATTAGATGAGACTCTGGGGCTGAGAGGTGGAAGACAATATTTATTTTTATTTAATTTGAGTTCAATCTCAACATGTCCTGATTAACGACTAATAGGTATGAGTGTTTTCCTCAAAAACAAGTATGATGCCAGTCAGTTTGTGAGGAGCCATAACTCTTCCTCTGATATAATCAAGATCCTTTGAGATCAGGTTTTGAAAATGGAAGCAATGGCCCATAACCTTTGAATGCAAAGGTAAGTTTAGAATTAATTCTAAGTGTTTTGCATAAATGAGATAGATGGAAGGATCTCTCCTGAAAAGCAGAGATACAGTGTCCTCATTTATTGCATTCTGAGTCAGACACTACACACTCTCTAATAGCATTGTCAATGAATTTGCAATGACTCCAAAGATCACACATCAGTGAAGCATCACATCGTATGTACCCATCAGATGACCATTTTGCTGGGCAAATGCCATCTATATTTCAGAAGACATCCATGTTCTAATCAAAAATGAATTAGCAGACATGGAAACTTCAAGCACCATTTGTCACCCGGAACTCACATTCATTAATATGCCTCCTCTCTGCATCTTGGAGAAAAGCTAAGTCAATTCCAAAATTATCATAACATTCACAACTAAACAGTAATGCATTTAAAGTGAATATATTGGAAATTGAATGCCAACTGAAAATAAATGATGGTACCTTTTAAAATGAAATTACAAAAGGCTTTTTCTTTGTCCTTTCCCCGTTGTCATCTTCCGTTAGTCGAGCTGTCACATTTCTACCATTTATGTCCTCGAACAAAAATGGCTTAGAATAGAAAATGAAGCCAAATACACGCTGGATTCTCCTTAAGTGAAGAGCTGATAAACGCACTTGTGATGAGAGGAAGGGAGGGGTGGGGGAGCAAAACACTTGCGATACATGTATCTGCTGCCTTTTTCCATACAGACATCTTCAAGAAATATATTGCATCTATCTTTTGATTATTCCTGGCTTCCAGATGGTTCCCTTGAAATTCACTTCAGTTCCATTAAAAAGGATAAAGGAACCTGATCTAGCAAAGAGTTACTGAAGACTTTGGGCATCACTGAGCATTGTGATTGTTTGTTTGCTTGATTATTAGTGGTGGCATTTTGTTTTGTTTTGTTTAATTTTGTTTTGTTTATTTTTCTTCCTTCTTCTTTTTTCCAATGAATCAAGAAGAAACATAATTTTTCTGGGAATCAATTTATATACTTTAAAAATGTATTCCTAATAAGCTGGTTGGAAATCTAAAGCAGAAAGATTGTAAATAGCTTGTAGGTCTGGAAGCAAATATATATATATATATATATATATATATATATATATATATATATATATATATGTATATATACATATACATATGTATATACATATACATATGTATATACATACATATATATGTATATATACATATATACATATGTATATACATACATATATATGTATATATACCTATGTATATACATATGTATATACATATATGTATATATATATACATATATATATATATATATATTTGAGAGTAGAGCACCGGCCCTGGAGTCAGAAGGACCTGAGTTTGGATCCGGCCTCAGACATTTAATGCACACACGAACAAAAACCTAGCCGTGTGACCTTGGGCAAGTTACTTAACCCCAATTGCCCTCCAAAAAGGCAAAAAAAAAAGAAATAGACTCTGAAATCAAAGAGCTTATATTCTCTTTGTGGGGGAAAACAAAAACCCAAATGTACACAGATGAGCAAATGCAAAATATATGCACAGTAAATTCCAAAAAAAAAAAAAAATATATGGTGGAGAAGCAGTAATAAGTGAGAGTTTGGGAAGGGACTAGAGTGAGAGGTGCCACAAACTAAGCCTTGAAGGATGCTTGAATTGCTATGAAGCAGAGGTGAGAGTCTTCTTGGTATAATAGATAGCCTGGGCAAAGGCTAATTTTCATTTAGAATATGTATGTTCATACTGGGTTGGACCCCAGTCCATTTCCTCGTTATGTAACAAGTTCCTTGGGTCTGTAAGAAAGATTTCCAAGAAAATTTCCAAAAGAATCTCCAAGATTTAAGACTATAAATCAGAACTCTAGCCTCCTTTCTCAGTCATTTCCCCTTCCACACCAATTTCATCCTTAAGTGACCTTCGAGACTTTCTTGAGCTGACATTTGCCCTCTGAGGAGGATCTTGAGTACCAAAGTCAAAGACTGAAAAATAAGGCCATTCCTAAAAGATGCTGAGTGCAAAGCAAGGATATAAAGACTTAAGAAAACTAGAATGGAGGTAAAGTATCCCAACACCCAAAAGAAGTTCAAAGCCTTTTAATATATTTTGCTATCAACTTTGGAAACCCCTTTCCATTTCAGGGTCATCCTGAATATAAGGCTATAACAGCACCAACAAATGTCATCTTGCCATTACCATAATGGTGATAGGGTGTCACTTTCTCAACCTAGCTTCCACAAGGTAAGAGATACTCCATGAATGCGTCTCTGGATTGAGAGGACAATTTTCATTGTCCTTGGTGTAGGTCTCTCTTACTCAATCTTTGATTTTCAATGAATCTAGTACTTTTCTGGTAATTTATGGGGTAGGGATCCTTAAACTCATAATACTCAAGTCATTCACTGGAAAATCTTGGAATGTATATGCAATGTTGCCTTGCATTTGGAGGTCAAAGGGAGACTTTAGGTCCCAGAAGGAGGTTGTCTGACTAGGAGTATATGAACTGATTTTGCTGGAAGAAGTAGGTGGTGTTCCTTGGGTCTGATGAATTCCTTGCCCTCAGTGTTATTTAATTAGCTCCGTTCCAGTTGGGCATGAGGTAGTAGCAATCTGAATCATCTTTCTGTCCTAGGTACCTCTTCTTCCTATAAATGAAGTAATAAGGAGTATAAGCTCCACTTCCTACTCCAACTTCTCTATGAACAAAGATGACCAGAAAGTCATTGGTTTGGGAGCCTGGGGACCAGAGTTTAAATCTTGCTTTTGGTTCTACTACCAGTGTGACCTGGGTCAAGTTACTTACCTTCCCTCAACCCCATATTCATCATCCATCAATAAGGTGATTAGACTAAATGGCCTTGGAGGACCCTTAGAGGTCTAGATCCCAAAACCCAATAATTCTTCTTAGTACATTTCAGGAAGTTATCCTTCTATTGAGGAAAGAATATTTTCAAAAGGTCTTCCTTGCTCTTTCCCCTTGCACCCTCTCTCCTATGAATTGGAACATATACATGGTTTTAGGTCTACCTTGATTTTGATGGGCTTAGGAAAGGTATTACTTATGTCTCATTGATTTAGGGATTTTTAAGGATTAATAAGTATAATATTTACACTCTAATAGATTTGAATGTTCTTTATAGTGTTAATGGTTTTGGTCATTGCCCATAATATTCATAGTTGAACTTGACACATGACATATATATGTCTGTTATTTGAAACCCCTGGGAATATGTTTCCTTGATAAGTCTCCATTAACCTTCCATTTCTTAAGAAAAACCCTGTGGTTTGTGGCTTGATATTTCCTAATGCTCATTGCTTTGCAGAGATGGTCTGTAGCTTTCCTTTATTGTGTATTATCTTGGGGAAATCACTCAACTTCTCAGGGCATTCATTTCTTTTTTCAGTAATTTTTAAAATTAGTTTGTTTACCTTTAGTTTACAAGATTCAGTTCCACAATCCCTTGAGTTTCAAGTTTTCTCCCTCTCCCTCTACTACCCCCCCCAACCATGGCTGAATGAAATCAAATATATGATCTGCAAATACCTTCATATTAAACATTAGTCAGGTTATAAAGAAGGATTAAAACTGATGGAGTGAACGATAGGAAAGAGGAAACAAACAAAAAAAAAACAAGAAAAAGAAAGAGAGCAGGTAGTTTGCTTCAATCTTCCTTCAAACTCTTTAGCTCTTTCTCTGGATGCAGGCATCTCTTTCCATCCTGAGTCTTTTAGAGTTGTCTTATAATCTTGCATTGCTGAGAAGAGCCCAGTCTATCAAAGTTGGTCATCACACACATGTTGTGTCCGTAATTGTGTGCAAATTTCTCCTGGTTCTGCTTTTCTCACTCAGCATCAGTTTATATGAGTCTCTCCAGGTTATTATGAAATATGTCTACCCCTCATTTCTTATAGCACAGTGGTGTTCCATTCCATTCATATACCACAACTTATTCAGCCATTCCCCAATTGAAGGACATGCCCTTGATTTCCAATTCTTTGCCACCACAAAAAGAGCTGCTAGAAATATTTTTGTACATGCAGGACCTCTTTCCACTTCTCTGATCTCTAAGGGCATTCATTTCTTATCTGTAAAGTGGGCCTATCACATTAGAGATTCTCATTCCATTCCTGCAAGAAATTGGTGATCCAGTACATCTGTGTGTTAGGTCATTTTGCTTCCCTGCCTGCCCCTAGACTTAGAGCACAGGAAGGCTGGAAGAGGGTGGTACAGGGTGCCAAGGAACTGCTCCAAATTCCTTCTTCTACTAAAAAGAGGGACCACCATAGAGTATGCTCTAAAATTGTGTATCGCAAAAATGTATCTACCTCTACTATGAATACTACAATTAATAATATGAAGAAAGAAACCACACACTTTATAAAATTGCCACCTCAGATGCATGGCTGTATGTGTGTGTGTACCTTTGTGCATGTGTGTTTGGGAGGAGTGGATATGGGAGTTTGGAGAACCAAACTTACTGGGAAGAGAGGAGTCAGGCTTACATATCATATTGTACCTTTTTCATGTACCAATGATTCACTTACTGGATTTTTCCTCAGTCTGTCACATCATGCTTGCCTCTCTTCCATGTTTCCACTGGCTATTCCCTCTACATGTTACATACTTGATTTCACCTTCCCTCAGAATAAAGGCCTAGTGCTGCCTTCCACATAAGGCCTTCTCTGTTCCTTCCAGGTAAAAGCATTCTCCTCAAATTTCCCTTTTGCCTTTGGTGTGGCTCTTATTTTTGCCCCCTTCTCCCATCCCTTGGATCACTATTATTTCTGCATACGTACGTCCTCTGCCATCCCAAAAGAGAGTAAGATTTTAGGGATAGAAACATTGTTTTGTTCTCTCTTTGTTATCTCCTATACCTTGTAAGCCTAGTGTACTGTGGGTGCTAAATCAGCATTTGTCATATTGAATTAATTTCAGTTGTCCACAGAATTAATTCTAAAATTTGGGGTGTGTGTGTGTGTGTGTGTGTGTGTGCGCACGCGTGTGTGCATGTGTGTGTGCATGCGTGTGTGTGTGTTTGTATGTTGCATGGAATTCTGTTCTAAGGCTATGATATGACCTCCATATACCTCCATATAATGAATTCAGATCACCAAATGCGGTTATACTTGTCACCTAAAATTGATTTGAAGCCTCATGGGATGTGAACGTGGGGAGCTAGATCACTAGTCTGCTGTTACTAAAAGGATTATTAGAAAGGCTAAGGGAGGAAGACCATCCTCTCAAAATTATAGCTGTCTGACAACAGAAAGGTGTATACCACCATTTCCAACTCTCCATGGACCCAGCTAGTAAATAACCACTCTCACCCCTTAGCACATGGCTTTCAGCAGAAAAATGATTAATGTTTAGGGCAGGCCTGGGGTCAGTCTTCACTTTGGCAGGAAAAAAGTCCAAACACAACAAATGGTAATCTGTGAATCATCCACCTACTTCAAGGGTATTAGAAATCCAGGCTGTCCCACAGAGAGACCATCAGATCACCAGCAGAGAGTACACAACTCATTGACTTTCTGATTAAGATTTGATGACTGTGCTTTGAGCTTATTGAGGAAGGAGCAGAAAAGGAATTTGTCCAGCCTTAGCTGTGAACCATGCCCTTCTTTCTGTATCTCATCATCAATGCAAAAGATCAGAAGGCATTAGACTCTGAGGAAATCCAGAATATAGAGACAATCTCCCCCTATGTCCTCACCAGACAAAGGGAGAAAATGACACCTGAAGAGACTCTGATATCCTGGTGGCATGCAGCCACTTATTCCTCCCTAAACATTTTATGGAGGACATCTGAGAGGTCTCTCCATCTCCCAATTGTCCAAGGAAAAGTCAAGCCTCAGAGAATGCATAAAGTCAGCCTCCTAATGACAGGACTGCTCTCAGGCCTGGGGCACAGAGCAGCATCCCACCACCTTTCACCATTATCATGGAATCTTTGTGCTCTATTCCCTAACAAGCCTGTCTTAACAGACAAATTAAGGGTTGGAATCTGCTTCTGCTTTGTAGTCAATTGATGCTAGCATTTCTATCCTATTCATACGAGAACATTTACTACAAAATGTAGGGAATTGAATGGGTAAGATTGATCACCTCTACAAGTATGGCCTTGCCCTGGGTTGTCTTACTGACATCGAGGTTGCAGTTGACTAATATATACATACACACATATGTGTGTACACATACATTAAATGCTATTTACTCACACCCCTTATTTTATAGTGGTGAAATTGATCCCTTGAACCTAGCTACATTAATATCTATTAAATTTAATTTTTTGTCGAATTCAATCCAATGTTTACATTTATTAAAACTTTATAGGTAATAAACGTGCAACTCCTCTGTTTCCTATTCCTCCCACCAATGTAAAATGCATGCCACCTATGCCTTTGCAAATGCTTTTGATAAGACTGATTTAGTTAGATCTTCTAGGGATTTTTATATTTGAATCTAACAGGAGATGTCCGAATGACTTGATATGGGTGGAATTAGAGGCAGTGATAGTGGTTTAAAATCAAAATAACTTAAACATTACTCAATAACTCCAGGAAATAGTTAATGATGATGTAATCCATATTGGTGAGAATGGAAATGGAATGTGGAATATGAAGTAAATTAGTCAGGTAGAGCCATGAGTCCTTGGTAACTGCCTGACTGTAATGTGGGGGAAAGAAGGAGAAAGGACAAATTATGGGAAGGCTTTTATTCAAAGTTACTAGGAGTTCAGAAGGGAAACAGAGTGATGGAGGTGATGAGCCAAGTTCTAGACACGTTGAGTTGGAAGCACTGGTAGAACATACAGGTGGAGATGACAAGCATGTCTTCAGAAATTGGGTTCTAGAGCTGAAGAATGAAGGTAAGAGATAAAGATTCAGAAGTCATTTTTGAAGAGAATTAAAGGCATGGAATTGGACAAGATGACAGCATATTATAAAGCAAGGATTATATTATAATTATATTGTATTATATTATATATATATATAATTATATCATATATATAATTATATATTATATATATATATAATTATATTATAAAGCAAAGGATATATATATATATATAATATATAATTATATTATAAAGCAAAGGATTCTTAATCTGAGATCCTTGATTAAAAAAACTCTGACGACTAAATTTCAATGTAATTAGGTCCCTTTCAAAGGCTATATATTTTAATTTATGCATGTAAAAATCTCAGTCTGAAAAGGGAACAATAGACTTTGGTGTGACAGTGGAACAAGTATAGACAAACTCTAAGGAGGTAAAGGAGAAATGGCAGCCAAAGAACCCCCAAAGAGGCAGAGCCCCTCAAATCATCCCATCAAAATGGAGACCTCCCTCCTCCATATCTGCTTATGTGAAGAGAACCTTTCTTATTGGCATTTCTTCATCGTTATTCCATTTCAAAAATTTCTAGTTCTCCTTCCTAAAAATAATTGGCATCAATATTTTTCAACTTTTTTTTAAATTTTAGACACACACTCATGCAACAAAAACCAAAATGATCCTGGTTATAGATGCCTACAGTCTCAACAGAAAATGGATGGTAGTAATACAAGGTGGAAATGTGGATCATTCATTCAGTTTATTTTAGGAATAAATTTGAATGTTATAGAACTCATTTTCTATTTATAAATGTATGTGTTTGTGGGGGGAAAGCAATTTTATGTGTGACTAAATTAACTTCTGGATGTATATTAGGCACATTTGTATTAATTATTTTCTATGCCACAAGCAAAAATTTAATACCGTGTTAATGATGGTTTGGAAAATGTCCCAATATCCAAAACAAGTACAAAGCCTTTTAATATATTTCACTATCACCTTTGGGAATCCCTATTCATTCCAGGGTTATCCTGAAAACAAAGAGTTAACAAAACTATCACCTTGCACATCAAGTATCTCTCCTTAAGTTGTCTGCTTATGAATTACTGTGAATGCATTGACAGCACATGAATAAAAAATCCACAGGGAAACTTCCCAGATTTCAAGGTTAAGAAAAGAGTCATGACAAAAGGGATTTTGTTTAAAGAGAACATTCTCTTATTATTAGCTCTCCTGTCCTGCCAGTCCATTAAAGCCAGTCACAGAGATCATGATTTCTTCATTGAAGGTCCTTATGATGGCTACATGAGCATCTCCACAGCCTGTACAAGCTCCAGGCTCAGCAATTGACTGTCCAGGAGACTTGGAAAGAGAGAGACCAAAACAATACAGTGAAGAAAACCAGAGAACCCTAAATGACAAGCAGCTTATCTGGCAATACTCCTCAAAACAAATAGTGGGAAGCTGTGGCTAATGAAAAAGGCCAGGTAATCTTGGAGACGTCACTGAGCTGTTGAAGAAACTCATTAAAGGAGATAATAAGAGGAACAGATTTATATCATTGGATACTTCCTTCCAAACGTGTTCAGTGGCATTCACATAGGTCAGTCTCTTTGCTTAAATATCACTGAACATAGTTCTTGAAATAACATCTCTCTACACATACATATGGAGAGAAAAATATACACACAGAGAGAGAAACATATATTTATGTATATTTTTCCTCTCTGTTTCTGTGTCTCTTTGTCTCTATCTGCCTCTCTCCTCCCTCTGTCTGTTGATCAATCTCTGTCTCTGCCTCTCTGTCTGTCTCTTTCTCTCCCTCTCTCACCTCTGCTGGTCAATGTCTAAATATGACTCAGCCATTATATCCAAGCATTGTGGCCCTACATCAGTCCCTAAGAATCAAGGGTCCCTTTCCTCTGCCCATAGGGCAAGGCCTATGCAAGTCACCCTGTTCCAGACTCTGGTTGATCCCGGTAGGAAAGATGCTGAATGTCTTATCTGCTTTTATGATGGATCTCAGAACCCTGGGGCTCTTGATTTCTGTATTTTAGTGATTTGCTATGGGCCAGACTCTTTCCCAACTTAATGACCTAGCTTTTTCTATATTCTTCTTACAGAAGTTAACTGAGAAAAGTGTTGTTGTGATTGTTGTTGCTTTCTTGATGATGATAATGCCAAAAGAATCCATTGACTAGATGTGTCCCATTGTTGTTAGTAACTTTTGACTGTTAGGTATCTAAGTCATATTTTTGAGATGGGTCATTGTATGTGTGTGTTTGCTGCAATTAGTGACTTTATTATTTATGATGAAGCATTTTACACTTCAGAGTGCATGGCATGTTGGAGAGTAATGGGCTTCGAACTTTCCCAGAATGCTAATTCATCATTCCTTAATTGCCTGCTTGGAGTAAAGTCAAACAAATTCCCTTCCCACTTGACCAAAATAGCATTCCTTTTGGCCTTGAACACCTGAATCTGCCCACTTTTTAGCTTGAAGCTTCTGACAATCTAAGGAATGCTGTTTCATAAAAAGTGCTGGGAAGATGATATATGCTCAAATGCTGATTATTGATAGCTTGACCTCTCTGTTGTCTGGGCAATGAGTAGGATTTTATGTAGTATCACCTCCTCAAAAGCATACTGTGTTATAAATGAAAAGCCTTTCTCTGCCCTCATATATCCTTGCTTCGGAATCCAAATTAGAATAGATCGGGTACTGAAATTGTTGCAAGGTAGGGGAAATTAGACCTTAAGGTTTGGAGACAGGATTCTGATTGAGCTTAGATCCCCAGGATGCCCATTGTGTCTATTAGTGTCTGTGGGGGAGAGACAGCATTAGGGCCCCCTGTTTATATGGAGAATTGGAAACCCCAAACAACTAAGTTGTTCATGGTTATGCGGTGCCAGAAAAGGGAATCTGCCCATCCACATGTCATTTGCTTTGACTTTTTGCACTGCTTTCAGATGAGAAACTGAATCGAATCTACTCATAGTGTAGCAGACTCTGACTTTCACTTATAGCTCATGGCTATTCTTTACTTTCCCAGAGAGAGGGAGGCCATCCCATTCTCTTTCCCAACTTTGTTCCTCTAGTCCTCAGAACTTTGATGCTTCAATGGCCTCCCTTTCTTCTTTCCTCCCATCAAATAAGCAGAGATCTCTTAAGCCTTCCCTAAGCTCATCCCTTCCACTCTATCTTTGTCCAAGTCATGATTTCTCTGCCAGAATCTTGAGCTTCTACCTGCCTTTTGCTTACTTTCTATCATAGCTCAGATACTTATAGCCATGTGACTCTGGGTAAGTCACTCAGACTGCCTATTGGAGACTTTTCCCACTCTAACTCTCTAAGCTGCAATCCCATGATCTGCTCTACATCACACTCAGCTCTTCCAGCCCTTGAATGGCCTTCCCTTGTCCTGCTTCATCTTTGGTTGCTGTGCAAGGTCTCTTCTCCCCAGATCTTCTAAAAACATTGTCTCCAGCTGTTAGCACCACGTCCTCATGCAGGTTCTGTTTCACCTGCCATGATCAGGATTGTGCCCCTTTAATTCTATATCAATAACCTCATATTCACCAAAGCTAATGTTGTGGTGGTTGTTTTTCGAGCCTTTCTCTTCCATGATTTCTTTATAGCTGTGGCTCTTAACACTAATGGCTTTTTCCTCCAGCTGAGTCACTCTCTCCTTTTGCAGCAGCAGGGATGACTTGTATGTCTAGTTCTCCTTCTGTCAATGACCTCCCTTTCTGTGTCCTGCACTGGCTGTTTAGTCTTTCTCAGAACCTTCATTGTTGCTGTTCCTCAAAGGTTTCTTTGTCTTTCTCTAGACACTTTCCGTTTGCCATCTCTTCACCCTACAGCCATTCTCCACCCACTCAATGCACAGTATTCTGGAATCTCTGGCCTGATCTCTAGTCCAGACATTCACATGGCTTTAGGACACTGCTGCCAGAAAATCCCATGACTGCCTTAAACTGAAGGCTCAAGGCAAAGTTATTGCTTCTCCCTCTACTCATCTGACTGACTTCACTGTTTTCTGAGTGTGGCATCACTATGCACCCTGTTTCCTATGTTTGAAATCTTCAGGTTATTTCTTACTCTCTGCTTTCCCTGAATTCTCCTTTGCAATTAAGGTCCTCACAGATGCTTTGACTGCCTTCCCACATTGGTTCCAAGCTTTCTGGTTTTTCGTCCTTCTGATCTTTCTTCTCAGATGCACCTTCTTTCTTATCGGAAATCTTCCAGTCTATATCCCTGAAAAAATCCTACTTTCAGCTCATTGTCATGTGCAAAGGAATCTGTTACATTGCTTCAGATGGTGTAGTCAGTTCAAAGACCTTTTGGCCTTCCTCATCTTCCATTTAAGAAACTAAAGTATAAATTAGACCCATTGGAAAGGGATATGCATGGTAATGGGAAGATTGGAAATTGGAACTGAACGGAGATGGAAAAGAGAGATAGAGAGAAGAGACATATGTGAGAAAGGAATTCTGTAGGGTTGGCTCCAATCTTACACAGTTATGGCAGCAAACATTCTAAAAAACATGACTTAGAATCTTGTCTTATCTGAATCTTGTCTTATCTGAGAAACTCACAAGCCATGTTATAGACTTGGGTATTGGTTTCTGTGAGGCCTTAGGAGACAAGCTAATGAATATGTACATATACATACATGGATACATGTGAGTATCTGTGTGCACATGCAAGTATGTATATGTGTATGTGTGTGCATGTATATACACGTACATATGCAAATGACAGTCAAATAACATTAATTAAGCATCTACTGGTGCCAGACACTATCTAAATGTTAGAGATACAAAGAAAGGCAAAAGGCAGTCTCTATTTCAATGAACTCACAGTTTAATGGAGAACACCATGAAAACAACTATGGAGAAGCAAGCTATATACAGGGTAAAGAGAAGGCCCTAGAATTAAGAGGGCTAACGAAAGCCTTCATCTAGAAGGCAATATTTTAGCTGGGACTTGAAGGAAGTCTTGGAAACTAGGAGGGAGAGCTGAGGGCATTCCAGGAATGGAGACCAGTGAGGGCACATTCTCAGAGTTGGAAGACAGCTTGTTTTGTTTGAGGAACAACAAGGAATTCAGTACATAAGGATCTAAGAAGGTGGAAGACTAGAATGGTTAGGGGAGCAAGTGAGGAAGTGCTTCATTTCATGAG
The DNA here is from genome assembly GCA_011680675.1 of Gymnobelideus leadbeateri. NCBI lineage: Eukaryota > Metazoa > Chordata > Mammalia > Diprotodontia > Petauridae > Gymnobelideus > Gymnobelideus leadbeateri. The sequence goes on along the minus strand of WOXC01005208.1, from coordinate 262,353 downwards.
TCTTTGACAAAAAGTACATTTGGAGGATCCTTCAGAATTATATTTTAAAGATTAAAACTATGTGTAACAGACACAACTATGGAGTGCACCATTGGCACAGGTTGGCACATGAGGGACATGTAGCTTTTCTGGTCACTGCTGATATCAAGTAATGGGTTCTCTGCTATTATTGTATTCTCTAATGGTCATTTTTCCTCGTAATATGTTTGGTGCTCATCTCTTCAGTTCCAGACATCCCATACTCACTTCATTCTGTTAGGGCATAGTGAGTTAAGCTTTTCTTGTTAAGATGTGATTGTCTATTCTTTAGTGATGGCCACTCTCCCCAGTGAACATAATCCAGTAATCCAATAATACCTTTTCTTTCTTTTTTGATCCCTATATCTGGGTGAATACCAATGCCTTCTGTTCATATAACCCTCCAAACTAGGATGACATACTCTTAACACTCCAAAGACAGTTTCTAACTCATTTGTGAAGGAATTTGAGCAAATATAAATGATAACCCAAGCTGGAAAGACCAATGTTCTCTGTTATAATGGTTATGGGATTTGAAGATCTTAAATGCCTGTTGAACTTGCTGACATAGCAGGAAGGGGTGGGGCAAGAGGAAGCTGGAGCCAAGCTACAGTAGGTGTGGTGACTAGAAGTGTGGTGGCAGCAAAACCAGTGGTAGTGACAGCAGCACAGCAGCACAAACTCCTTTTATTGAGCCAGCCAGAATTACTGCTAAGGACTCCTCCTGAGTACTGCCAGGGATGGGAACTATGGGGGGCCAGAGCTGCTGGGAGCAAGCTGTGTGGAAGCTGAGCAGTTGTTGTGAATGAGGAGAGGAGGACCTTTGCCTGAGGTAGCCTTTTCTGTTTTGAAGGCTTGAGAATGTGGGTGCTTACTACATTAACTACATGTGCCAGCTCTATAGGTACTGTGATAGCTTTGAATTTCTGGTTTTGGTGCAATTTTTGGCCAGAAAACTCCATTTCTCTATGTATATTTCACTATTAGAAACTATAATTGGGAGCTTAAAATTTTTAACATGACCCACCACTTGGAGAGACATGAGAGAGTCATGAGGGAAGGTCATGTCAATTCATATAAAAAATTCAAAGGAATATAGCCGTCTAGGACACCATTATATGGTTGAGATTCTTCCCATGCAGAACACTCATTAGTTGTCTATAGAAGAACAGAATGGGACACCATATAAAAATGGAATCCCATACAGTAGAGTCAAGAAACCTAGACCCCATCACTTATCCCATACCTCAAGTCCACTTAGACATCTTGCAAGAGGATAGTCAAAGATTTAGAATCATTCTAGCTCAACAACCTCACATTTTATATAAGGAACATGAAGCTCAGTGAGGGTAAGAGATGTTTAATAAGTCTCCCAGGGGGTTAAGTGCAGACTAAGGACTTAAATCCAGGTCTAATTACGTAGCTAAAATAAACACGACGTGATTGAAGAATGTAAAAATTGGATTTGGGCATATTATGAACTTTTAAAAATTGCTACATTGGGGGGAGGAGCCAAGATGGCTGAAAGGAAGCAGAAACCTCAATGAGCTCCTCGGTCACTAAGTCTCAAAGGGAGGGTGAATCTCAGTGGATTCTGGAGTGATGGAGCCCACTGGAAGACGGAGCGTGGCAGAGTCCAGCCCAGGAGGTTGCCCAGTGTGTCTGGACAGGTCGAGCATAGAGCATGTGGGGTCTGCACAGCTCAGACCTAAGAGCAGGCAAGCAGACTACACCAGAGAGAGCAAAAGCCCCAGCCTGCAGACTTACCAAGGATGAATCACAGTCATCTCCTGGATGGGAAGGATCATTGGCGCCAGGTAGGAGAGTTGGGCCCCCAGTGGAGAGAGCAGCTTCTCTGGTTGCACTCAGCCCCCAGCCTGGAAGTTTAGAAACTGCCTGCCTGTATAATACAGGGGCTAGAATGGCAAAGTAAATTCTAGCTGCTCTGATCCTCCCATCCCTCCTTCATGAAGCAGAAAACCCAAAGATAAGTCTCCCACCCAGATTGAAATCCCAAGTTAATGGAAATAGCCCCAGGCTTGAGAGTCTCCAAGAAGGGGTGTAACTGAGACAGCCAGGAGTCTGAAGAGAAGAGAGGGTAGGGTCCCAACAAGCCCCACCTCACCTCACCAACAAAAGCCTACTTATATCCCAGGGGTATAGAGGCAGAAATCTGAAGGGGTCACACACACCCACACCTACACATCTACATTCCTCACTGACATCCCTGACATAGCCATAAACTAGCCACCCAGAGGTATTCAAAGTCAAGGATCAGGCCCTAAACTCATAGCCTGAGAAACTAAGAAACAGGAAGTCACAGTGGGAAAGAAAGAAGCTGAGAAGGAGAAGGGGAAGGCAAGAAATTCTATTAGAGCATACTATGCAGGGCAAGAACAACAAAATACACGGGACAATATAGACTCTCCACCCACACCTGAGACCACAGAAGGAAACATGATCTGGTCTCAAGCCCAAATAGCTTTCCTGGAGGAGCTTAAGAAAAATTTTAAAGACCAAATCAGGGAGGCAGTGACCAACTTGGAAAAAAAGTCTCAGTGAAGTAATTGGAGAAAATACCTCCCTAAAAAAGGAACTTCAAAAACTAGCTGAAGACCATAATTCGCTAAAAAATAGAAACAATCAAACTAAAACTCAGAACTCTATGATGAAGCAAGAGTCAATCAAACAAAACAGGATGATTGAAAAATTGAAAAAAAATGTAAAATATCTCACTGGAAAAATAACTGACCTAGAGAATAGATCCAGGAGAGACAACCTAAGAATTATTGGTCTATCAGAAAGCCATGATGAAAAAAGCAGCCTAGACAACATCCTCCAAGAGATTATCAAAGAAAACTGTCCTGAGGTCCTGGAATCAGAAGATAAAATAGCTATCGATAGAATTCACCGGACTCCTCCTGAGAGAGATCCCAAACTGAAAACTCTGAGAAATATAGTAGCCAAATTCCAGAATTAAAGATTAAAGAAAAAATTCTACAAGCAGCCAGAAAGAAACAACTCAAACACAGAGGAACTACAGTTAGGATCACACAGGACCTAGCAGCTTCTACATTAAAAGAGCAGAGGGACGGGGGTTTGATATTTCGTAGGGCAAGAGAGCTAGGACTACAACCAAGGATTAACTACCCAGCAAAACTGAGCATAATCTTTCAGGCAAGGTGATGGTCGTTTAATGAAATAAGAGACTTCCAGACTTTCCTGATGAAAAAGCCAGAGCTCAATGGAAAATTTGATCTCCAATTACAAGACTCAAGAAAGACATAAAAAGGGGCAGCTAGGTGGCGCAGTGAGTAGAGCATCTGCCCTGGAGTCAGAAGGACCTGAGTTCATTTCTGGCCTCAGACACTTAACACACACAGACACAAAAACCTAGCTGTGTGACCTTGGGCAAGTTACTTAACCCAAATGGCCCTCCAAAAAAAAAAAAAAAAGCAAAAAAAAAAGAAAGAAAGAAAGACATAAAAAGGTAAACAATAGAAACACAGACTCACACATGCATAAGTGCACACACCCACACCCACAAACACACACTCATTACTTGGGATGGAACAAGAGCAAAATGTTCACATCCCTATATGTGGAGCTAACTGTCAATATTCAAAATAGTTATGATTATCATGACCTTCAAAAGGGTTATACTTAGATAGAGGGTGTGGGTATGAATGCACTAACCTGAAGTCTAAAAAAAAAAAAAAGCTATTAAGGGGATCAAAGGGACTGTAATGGGAAAAAGGAAAGGATGAGATAGGAAAAGGTAAAATATGCCATCTGAAGAGGCATTAAAACACACTATAGAAGAGGGGAAAGAAAGAGGGAGAGGAACATCATTTTAAACACTATTCTCACTGGTTCTGGTTCAAAGAGGGATCAACTTAATCAGTGAAGTTTAAGATTCTAATGTGAATAGACACATAAATTCATTAAATAGAAGAAAAGGAGGGAGGGAGAGGAGCACTGTTTGAAATTTACTCTCATTGGTCTGGAATCAAACGGGGAGTAATTTACTCTGATAAGTATAAAAACTTATTGTGTCCTTTAGACAGTGGAAGGGTAAGGGGGGGGGGGTGAAAAAGAGGAGACCAAAGGGAGGATTAGAAGGGAGGGAAACAGTAGTAAGGGGAGAGGGTAGGTTAAGAAGGGGGATCACTGGGTGGGAACACTGAGGGAGGGGGTGGTCAAAAGGGAAAACTTCAAGGAGGGGAAGGGAGAAGGAAGAAACAAAAATATAAACGGGGGAGGGAATAGGATGGAGGAAGAGACAGATAGTCATCATTACTGTGAATGTGAATGGGATGAACTCTCCCATAAAACAGAGGCAGATAGCAGAATGCATTAAAAACCATAATCCTACAATATGCTCTCTACAAGAAACTCATTTGAAACAAAGGGATACACATAGGGTAAAGGTAAAAGGTTGGAGTAAAATTTATTATGCCTCAGCTAAAGTAAAAAAAGCAGGGGTAGCAGTACTTATCTCAGATAAAGCAAAAGCAAAAATAGATCTAATTAAAAGAGATAAGGAAGGAAACTATATCCTACTAAAAGGCACCATCGAGAATGAAGCAATATCACTACTTAATATATATGCACCAAGTGGTATAGCATCCAAATTCCTAGAGGAGAAGTTAAAGGAATTAGAGGAAGAAATAGATAGCAAAACTATACTAGTGGGGGACCTTAGTCACCCCCTCTCTTAACACGATAAATCTAACCTCAAAATAAACAAGAAAGAAGTTAAGGAGGTGAATAGAATCTTAGAGAGACTAGATATGATGGATCTCTGGAGAAAACTGAATGGGGATTAAAAAGGAATTTACTTTCTTTTCAGCAGTGCATGGTACATACTCAAAATAGACCATGTACTAGGGCATAAAAACCTCACAATCCAGTGTAGAAAGGAAGAAATATTAAATGCATCATTCTCAGATCATGATGCAATAAAAATTATATGCAATAAAGGGCCATGGAAAGATAGACTAAAAACTAATTGGAAATTAACCAATTTAATCCTAAAAAATTGGTGGGTCAAACAAGAAATTATAGAAACAATCAACAATTTCATTCAAGAGAATGATAATGATGAGACAACATACCAAAATTTGTGGGATGCCCTAAAGGCAGTTCTCAGGGGAAGTTTTGTATCCCTGAGTGCATATTTAATTAAAGCAGAGAGAAGAGAGGCCAATGAATTGGACATGCAATTGAAAAAACTAGAAAAAGAACAAATTGAAAATCCCCAATATAGTACTAAATTAGAAATATTGAAAACCAAAGGTGAGATTAATAAAATTGAAATTAAGAAAACTATTGAATTAATAAATAAAACTAGAGGTGGCTAGGTGGCGCAGTGAATAGAGCGCCGGCCCTGGAGTCAGAAGGACCTGAGTTCGAAGCTGGCCTCTGACAATTAATCCACACAAACAAAAACCTAGCCGTGTAACCTTGGGCAAGTTACTTAACCCCAATTGCCCTAAAGGGGTGGCTAGGTGGCGCAGTGAGTAAGAGCACTAGCCTCGGAGTTTGGATGACCCGAGATCAGATCCAGCCTCAGAAAATGAGCACCCACGCATAAATATTGACTAGCCATGTAACCTTGAGCAAGTTATTTAACCCCAATTATTTTTTAAAAATAAATAAATAAATAAAACTAAGAGCTGGTTTTAAGAAAAAATCAACAAAATTGATAGACCCTTAGGCAATATGATAAAAAAAAGAAAGAAGAAAACCAAATTATGAGTATAAAAAATAAAAAGGGTGAACCTATCTCCAATGAAGAGGAAATAAAAAAAATAATGAGGAATTATTTTTCCCAATTGTATGCACATAAATATGACAATCTTAGTGAAATGGATGAATATTTACAAAATCAAAAGTTGCCCAGATTGACTGAAGAAGAAGTGAATTACCTAAATAACCTCATCTCAGAAAAAGAAATCAAACAAGCCATCAATGAACTCCCTAGGAAAAAATCTCCAGGACCAGATGGGTTTACTAGTGAATTCTATCAAACATTTAAAGAACAATCTTTCTATGACACAAATATGATACTGATTCTTAAATCAGGAAGATATAAAACAGAGAAAGAAAATTATAGACCAATTTCCCTCATGAATTCAGATGCAAAACTTCTAAATAAAATATTAGCCAAAAGACTCTCACAACTTATCACAAAAATAATACACTCTGATTAGGTAGGATTCATTCCAGGAATGCAAGTATGGTTCAATATTAGGAAAACCATCAGTATAATTGAGCATATCAACAATAAAACTAGCAGAAACCACATGATCATCTCAATAGATGCAGAAAAGGCTTTTGACAAAGTACAACATCCATTCTTATTAAAAACACTAGAAAGTATAGGAATAAATGGAGCCTTCCTTAAAATAGTTGCTAGCATCTATTTAAATCCATCAGCAAGTATTATATGCAATGGGGATAAACTAGAAGCCTTTCAAATAAGATCAGGAGTGAAACAAGGGTGTGCACTATCACCCCTCTTATTCAATCTGGTACTAGAAATTTTAGCAGTAGCAATTAGAGAAGAAAAAGAAATCAAAGGAATCAAATTAGGCAAAGAAGTGACCAAGCTATCACTCTTTGCAGATGATATGATGATATACTTAGAGAATCCTAGAGAATCAAGTACAAAACAACTTGAGACAATAAATAAATTTGGCAAAGTTGCAGGATATGAAATAAACCCACATAAACCCTCAGCATTCCTGTACATCTCTAATGAAACTCAACAGCAAGAGATAGAAAGAGAAATCCCATTTAAAGTCACTGTAGACATTATAAAATACTTGGGAATCTATTTGCCAAAACAAACCCAGAATCTATATGATCACAACTACAAAACACTTCTCACACAAATAAAATCAGATCTAAATAGTTGGGAAAATATCAATTGCTCGTGGCTGGGTCGAGCCAATATAATAAAAATGACAATTTTACCCAAACTGAACTATATATTTAGTGCCATACCAATCAGTTTACCAAGAAACTACTTTCTAGAGTTAGACAAAATAATAATAAAATTTATTTGGAAAAACAAATGGTCTAGAATATCAAGGATATTTAATGAAAAGAAATGCTAGGGAAGGTGGACTAGCTATGCCAGATCTTAATCTGTATTATACAGCAGCAGTCATCAAAACTGCTTGGTACTGGCAGAGGTGTAGGGTAGTGCATCAATGAAATAGATTAGGTGCAGGAGACCCAGCAGTTTATGAATATAGTAATCTATTGTTCGATAAACCCAAAGATCCCAGTTTTGTGGATAAGAATGCACTATTTGACAAAAACTTCTGGGAAAGCTGGAATACAGTATGGCAGAAACTGGGCATAGATCATTATCTAACACCATATACCAAAATCAAGTCTAAATGGGTGCATGATCTAGGTGTAAAGAATGATACCATAAGCAATTTGGGAAAGCAAGGAATAATTTACCTGACAGATTTGTGGAGAGGGGAAGACTTTAGGACCAAACAAGAATTAGAGAGCATTATAAAATGCAAAATGGATAATTTTGATTACATTAAATTGAAAAGTTTCTGTACAAACAAAGCCAATGTAACCAAGATCAAGAGGGAGGTAGGAAATTGGGAAAGAATTTTTACAACTTGTGTCTCTGATAAAGGACTCATTTCTAAAATTTATAGAGAATTGAGCCAAATCTATATGAATACAAGTCATTCCCCAATTGATAAATGGTCAAAGGATATGAACAGGCAGTTTTCAGAGAAAGAAATTAACGATATCTATAAACATATGAAGAAATGCTCTAAATCACTATTGATTAGAGAAATGCAAATCAAAACAACTCTGAGATACCACATCTCTCCAGTCAGATTGGCTAAGATGAAAAAACAAGGAACTGACAAATGCTGGAGAGGATATGGACAAATTGGAACATTAATACATAGCTGGTAGAGTTGTGAACTTATGCAACCATTCTGCAGAGCAATCTGGAATTATGCCCAAAGGATTATAAATAATTTCATACCCTTTGACCCAACAATACCACTTCTAGGGCTATTTCCCAAAGAGATCATAGAAGTGGGAGGAAGACCCATATATACAAAAATATTTATAGCAGCCCTTTTTGTGGTTGCAAAGAATTGGAAACTAAAGGGGTGCCCATCAATTGAGAAATGGCTAAACAAGTTGTGGTATATGAATGTAATGGAATATTATTGTGCTATAAGAAAGGAGGAGGTGACAGATTTCATAATTACCTGGAGAGACTTATACAAACTGATGCTGAGCGAGAAGAGTAGAATAAGAAGAAATTTGTATACAATCACAGACATATCATATCTGTGATGACCAACTATGACAGACTGGACTCTTTTCAGCAATGCAGTGATATAAGTCAATCCTGAAAGACTCAAGAAAGAGAGAAATGTGCCATCCAGAGATATAACTAGAAAGAACTGAGCCTGAACCCTGATGGAAGCAAACTAAATGATCTTTTTCTTTTCATTGTTTGGTTTTATTCCTTCTTTACCATCTTTCATCCCACCTAGTACAATATGCCTTTTTAATTGGAATAATGTCTAATATGAATGTATTTGCAGATCCTCTACTTGACTATATGCTGTCGTGGGGGGAGGGGGAAGTGAAGTAAAGGAAATTTGAAAATCAAGGAACTATGGAATTGAATCTTGTTAACTGAAACTAAACTAATAAATTATATTTAAAAATTGCTACATTTATTCAATTGACAGGGGGCAACAGACACATGCATACACACACATACACACACTCAGAATTAAATATGTGGTAAGTACTCACTTAGGAAGGTATGCACAAATGTTTACTGAGGCAGCAGAACATGGGCTCACAGAACCAGAAGCCAGGCTGCTAGTCAATATGGCTGAAAACAACTTCCTATAACAGTTAAGTATGTAGAACACACAGATGTGGTAGGTAAAACAATGACAGAGGTTTCTGGGCCATCAACCTAGGACGGGTGCTGATAAATTTTGAACCTCTTCATCACTCCTTCTTTTCCTAAGAAACTCCTTAGTGAGTAAGCTCTTTGTGCTACGAGATTGAATCTGCCTTGTCCTCCCATCTTGTGAATCCCCTCTGGCCCTTTAGTTAAACCCTCACACTGAGGGCAGTACTCCAGGACTAGGATTTAAGGAGGGGGCTTCCTAGAGGATTTCTCCCCAATTCTCAAGAACCACACTGCCTTAGGAATTCTCCATTGTGGCCCCCAAGAACCTCCTTCTGCTCCCTGCTTCTCAGCTTCCTCTTGCAGTTCCCCTCATTAAACTGTAAGCTCTATGTTATAATTACCATGTAGGACATGGTCATGTGTGCATTTGTATTCTCAGCACTTAGCATAGGGCCTGGCACCTGGTAAGCACATGGAAGGGGCTTAATGTTCACTGAATCGAGCCATCTCACATTTTGAAGAAGTGACAGATTCCCCAGGCCATTCACGGCTTGATTCAATGTGTTAATGAAAGTCTCCTTTTGGTGATGTGACATAGTCCATAGACAGCAGCTGCCACTGTGAGGAGAGCCTCTAAGAGAATTCTGGGCCCAGAGAGCTGTGTTCATTAAGACATCACATGACCTTTCTCCTTTCGAGGATATCCAAGAAAATGTTTATTTTCATTTTTGGATATCTGACTCCATTAAATTATATCAAATGCCAGCCCTGTACTTGGGAGAAGCAAACATCGATGTCACCTACTGTCTATGTGCCTATTGGGAGTGATTGTGGTTATTAAAAAATGGGGTGTGTGTAATTGTGTATGTATGTGTGTGTGCCTGTGTGTGTGTGTGAATTATTATGCATGAATATGGTGTGAAGTAATAACCATTATGCAAATATTTCACATGATATTATATCATTAGTGTTGCAATTTCAAGTTATTACAATATTCTGACTTGGAAAAATGCAGTGAGTGGTGGTTTTTCCCTCTTCTTTCCCCTACCTTTGGTAGGGTATGGTCGCCTTCCCCTTCCTTTCCAATCTGAGTAGTTGAAGAGAATAAGTTGTGCCCATTAAAAATAATGCCTAGAGATCTGCTCAGGTGGCAGAGTTGGGAGGTCATGAGCAGCCAAGTCCTCTGGATAGTGACACAAAAACGCATCTCCAGTCACCTTCAGATAAAGGGGAAAGCAGAAGTCAGAGAAGAGAACACAGCAGCCCATCGTTCCAACACATTATCTCAAGCACATGATCAGGTGAGGAGCAATAAAAAGGCAGAGGCCCAAGACTGTTGAGCCTGACCTGAGAAATAGATTAGAGGGGTGGGGATCTGGGCCTCAGTGCATGGGGTCTGACCCCAGGGATAGATCAGAGGGTTGGACATCTGGGCCTCTGTGCCAGATGTGCAACCAGGACATGTGAGCAGAGTGTCCACCCTGAGCCATCTAATGTGAAGAAGTGAATGAACATCTGCTTGCCAATCCCAAAATGTGTGGTGGGAATCTCCAGCCATGTGAAGCCTTCAATTTCCTCAGGGACTGATAGCAAAGAAGCCTGGAGTCTCTTGGGGTTACTGCAGGGTTTTCTTCTTCCCTCATATCTTTATTCATAAAATAACATTGTCTATATTTGATCATTTTCAGCAACTCTAAGTGCATTAATGTTTTTTTTTTCATCAAGAATAATTGAAAGTCCTCTATTCCACTGAATGAACATATTTTCCCCTGAAACATGATACTAGTTTTGCTGAGTAGGTGATTCTTGGTTTTAATCACAGTTCCTTTGACCTCCAGAATATCATATTCTAAGTCCTTCTATCCCCTCAGTGTAAAAGCTGCCAGATCCTATATTATCTTCATTGTGTTTCTACAATATTCAAATTTTTCTTCCTGGCTGATTGTAATATTTTCTCCTTGATCTTGGAATTTCAGAACCTGGATATAATATTCCTAGGAGTTTTCTTTTTGGGATCTTTGTTCAGGAGGTGATTGGTGGATTCTTTCAACCTCTATTTTGCCCTCTGGTTCTAAAACATCAGGGCAGCTTTCATTGAGAATTTCTTGGAGGATGATTTCTAGGTTCTTTCTTTGATCATGACTTTCAGGTAGTCTAATAACTTTTAAATTATCTCTACTGGATTTATTTTCCAGGTCAGTGGTTTGTCCAATGAGATATTTCACATTGCCTTATATTCTTTTATTTGTTTGGATCTGTTTAACAGCATTTTGATTTCCCATATAGTCACTAGTTTCCATTTGCTCCCATCTAATTCCAAAGGAATGATTCTCCTGAGTGAGCTTTTAAGATTCTCTTTCCATCTGGCAAATTCGGCTTTTTAAGGCATTCTTCTCCTCATTGGCTTTTTGAGCCTCTTTTGCCATTTGCTTTAGTCTATTTTTTAAGGTGTTATTTTCCTCAGTGAGACTATTGACTCTCATTTCAAACTTTTCCTGCATTCTTCTCATTTCTCTTCCCAATTTTTCCTCCACTTCTTATTTGCTTCTTAAACTCTTCTATGGCCTGTAACCAGATCATATTTTTCTTTGAAGTTTTTAGTGCAGGAATTATGACTTCACTGTCTTCCTCCTATTCTATGCTTTGATCTTCTTTTGTTGCCAAAGTAGGAGTGTAAATTTGGGGTGCTCTATTTATTTTGCTTCCTTTGCCTGCCCATGTTGCCACTCAATCACTTGACCCCTGGGCTTTTTGCCACAGTAGGACTCTGCCACCAGACAGGGGGCTTCGTCCCAAATGCTGGGGTTTTCTTGGCTGCCGAAGGTATTATTTGGGTGTCTTCTCTGTAGCATCCACACACTCTGTAAAGCTGGTCACAAACCCCAGGAATTCCACCCTAGACAGCAACCCAGATGCAAACATGTTAAAGCAAGATTGATTGCCCCTCAGACTGGTCAATTGGTCCCCCTACACTCTGCAGGCCAGAAGCTGAAGCTGTCACATAGGGGTGGCTGCAGGGCTGAGGCACCTCAGTGGCTTCTCACCCCAGGGGCAAATGCCAACCACACTCCCAGCTACTGGATCCCAAAGTCAGCACTGCACTGACCTCTCACTTTGTCCTATGAGTTGATAATTCTGGAAACCACCACAGCTGCTGGTTATCTGGAATCCCTCCAGTTGGTGGTTGGTCAGGCCTGCCCAGGGGCTAAAACCTCTGCAGGGCTGGGTTTGGTTCCCAGAGCACTGAGCTGGCCTATTCCCACCAGCCTGACAGGCTGCCTTCAGCAGGAGGTTAGATTGTCTGTGTCTTTCTGTTCATTTTCTAGCTCCACATTTGGTTCAGAGTCGTCTATTACATGAATTAGGGGAGGTAGAAGCTGTAGCCCCAAGGAAATCCTGTTTCTAGTCTGCCATCTTGATTCCACCCCTCTAATGTGTAGACTCTTAAAGAGTCTCAGTATCTGTGATTCTTGTACTGGACAAGTGGGCCAGAATAATCTGACATAGACTGAGTCTGCATTTGATCATTCTCAGGTGCTCTCACCTGTTTTTGTTTTTGTTTTTTTTATTCTTAAAATTTATTTAGTTTTAGTTTTCAACATTCATTTCCACAAGATTTTGAGTTACAATTTTTCTCTCCCTGTCTTTCCCATAGACCCCCTCCCCAAAATAGCAAGCCTACTGAATACCCCTTCTCCCAATTTGTTCTCTCTTATATCCTCCCCTTTCATACCCCTAAGTTTCTAGTAGGGCAATATGGGTTTCTATACCCCAGTACCTGTATATCTTATTTCCAAGTTGCATGTAAAAACAAACAAATACATTTTTAAACATTTGTTTTTAAAACTTTGAGCTCCAGATTTGTTCTTCCCTCCTCACCTACTCCCACTGGGAAGCTAAGGAATTCAATATAGATTGTACATATGTAGTTACCCACATCATTCCATAGTAGTTATATTGTGAAAAACTAACTATATTTCCCTCCATCCTATCCACTTAATCAATGTTCTCTTTTGACCCTATCCCTTTTCAAATATGTTTGCTTCTATCTACCCTCTCCCCTAATCTGCCCTCCCTTCAATCTTCCCCTCTTATCCCCTACCTCCCTATTTTCCTGTGGGGTAAGATACTCTATTGAGTGTATATATTATTCCCTCCTTAGGCCAAATTGAATGAGAATAATGTTGTCCCATTCCATTTCACCTTCCTGCTATTGCCCTCCATTATAATAGTTTTCTCTTGCCTCTTTTATATGGGATAATTTACCCTATTCTATCGCTCCCTTTGTTCTTCTCCCAATAAATTCCTCTCTCACCTCTTAATTTTATTTTTAGATATCATTCCTTCATATTGAACTCATCCTGTGACCTTTATGTATACATAATCATACAAATGCTCACAATCACATATATATAAATATATATATATATATTTGTAAACATACATCCTCCTATACATACAAATGTGTGTATATGTGTGTATATATAGATAGATAGATAGAGATAGAGATAGAGATATAAACAGATATAAACATATATATTCCCTTCAACTATTTTCATACTGAGAAAAGTCTTGAGTTATAATTATTGTTTTTCCATGTAGCTATGTAAATTGTTCAACTTTAATAAGTTCCTTATGATTTCTATTTCCTGTTTACCTTCTCATGCTTCTCTTGCTTCTTGTATTTGAAAGTCAAATTCATCAAGAATGCTTGAACATTAGGGGCGGCTATGTGGTGCAGTGAGTAGAGGGTCGGCCCTGGAGTCAGAAGGACCTGAGTTCGGATCTAACCTCACACACAAGTTCGGATTAACACACACACAAATAAAATCTAGCCGTGTGACCTTGGGCAAGTTACTTAATCCCAATTGCCCTCCAAAAAAAATAAAGAATGCTTGAACGTCCTCTTGTTCTTTGAATGACCATATTTTCCCCTATAGCATTATACTCAGTTTTGCTGGCTAGGTGATTCTTGGTTTTAATCCTAGCTCCTTTGACCTCCAGAATATCATATTCCAAGCCCTTTGATCCCTTAACGTTTGATCCCTTAACGTAGAAGCTGCTAAGTCTTGTGTTATCCTGACTGTGTTTCCACAGTACTCAAATTCTTTCTTCCTGATTGCTTGTAGTTTTTTGTCCTTGACCTGGGACATTGTAATGACCTGTAATATTCCTAGGGGTTTTCTTTTGGGGATCTTTTCCAAAAGGAGATCCTGAATTCTTTCAATTTTTATTTTACCCTCTGAGTTCTAGAATATCAGGACAATGGTGTCTAGATTCTTTTTTTATGGCTTTCAGGTAGACCAATAATTTTTAAATTATCTCTCCTGGATCTATTTTCCAGGTCAGTGGTTTTTCCAATGAGATATTTCACATTGCCTTCTATTTTTTCATCTGTTTGTATCTGTTTTATAGTATCTTAATTTCTCATAAAATCATTAGCTTCCAATTGCTCCAGTCTAACTTTGAAGGAGTTATTCTCTTCAGTTACTTTTTGAGATTCTTTTTTCGATCTAGCAAATTCAGCTTTTTACAGCATTCTTCTCCTCATGGGTTTTTTGGACTGCTTTTCACATTTGAGTCAGTCGATTTTTTAAGGTGTTATTTTTTTCAGTGTATTTTTAGTTCTCCTTTAGCAGGCCGTTGAATCATATTTCATGATTGTCTTGCATCATTCTCATTTTTCTTCCCAATTTTTCCTTCCACTTCTCTTATTTGATTTTCTAAATCCTTCTTGAGCTTCCCTATGGCCTGTAACCAATTCATATTTTTCTTGGAGGCTTTTGATGCATGGGTTCTGACTGCAATGTCTTCCTCCCACTCCATGCCTCTACAGTCCTCACATTCTCTGGATCACTGATCACACAACCCAGGACCACCACCCAAGATTGTGATCCAGATCCAAGCAGGTCAAAGCAAGAGCACTTAGGATCTGAATGGTTGCTTGGTCCTTCTACAATCTGAACACCAGGAGCTCTGTAAACAGTCAAGTGGAAGCCACTGCAGCAACCATGCTTCCTCAGCTTCTCATCCCAGGGGTAGCAGCTGGACCACACTCTTCTATCCTCCCCTTGACCAATCAAATTCCACACTGACCTTTTACTTTGTCTTTTTCACATTTATGTATTGAGAAGTCTGGAAATCACTAGAGCTGCTGGAGATTTCCTCTCCTGATGTCTGCTCTAGACAACACTAGGCAGGGCTGCGATGAGGCTAAATCCAGGCCTTGGGGGAACTGCCTTTGGCTCCCATCTGCCTGTGATGAACCCTTTCTACTAGCCTTCTGGGCTTCCTCCTTTGGGAGATTTGTTTCTCTCTGTCAATCTGTGGGTTCTGTAGCTCTAAAGTTTGTTTAGAGTCATTTTTTACATGTATTGGAGGAGGTGGAAGCTGGAGCTATGTGGAAATCCTGTTTCCACTCTGCCATCTTTTCTGTTCCCACTTTACCATCTTGGTTCCACCCCCTTGAGGGAACTTTAGTCTGGGAAGTAAGTTACCCAGGGTGCAGCAGAGAAGAAGCCTCCCAGCAAGTTCACTACCAAGGCAATTAAAAAAGGAAAGTATTTTGACTTTTTTCCCCCTCAGCTATTATCAAGGTGAAATGAGAGAAAATTAGCTGTAAACTGGGAAACTCCAAGCACAGTGAGCATTTGGTTGGGAGCTGCCTTTCCAAATGACCCCTTGGTGCCCAAGGAGAGCCAGCCTGCAAGGCAGAGCCCATGGTGGCTGAGTTGGCAGGGAGGGAGTCTGACTGGAGTAGCCTCTGACTTTTCAATATGAACAATCTCAGGAGCTACCATGACCCCTAGGCTTGCAGCATTGCCTAATGGAAGCAGTTCTGTGGGGGCTCCTCAGCCAGCTTCTCCATTATTTTCTAGGGTCATGGCAATATCCAGCATACAGCTTCCAGTAGTCTATAATATTCCTGATTTAAGGAGAATTCCTCTCTGTTTCGTGTAGGCTCTAGCAGCACTTTCACACAACTCATGGACTATAACAATTCAAAACCCAATATTCCGTATTTTTAATGGCATGTGTTAAATGGGAAGGTTTTTTGGATTGCTCTATAAGCAGTCATGGCTAAAAGGGCCAGTGGGGCAGAAAGTGGGAAGAGCACTGATCTGTGAGGCAGGAGGCTTAACTAAGGACCTTTGTGCAGTTGGATACTTTGGCTCCTAATGGGAATACCACCAGCCTTACTGCAGGGAGCTTGGAGGTTAAAGCCTTTGTCTGAAACATACTAGCAGTGCAACCTCGGACATGCCATTTAATTTCTTCAATTTGAAATTTCTTCTTCTGAAACAAGGGTTTCTAATGCAGCCTGGTTCCCTAGGGTAATGTGAGGGAAGCTGCATGCATTTGAGCTGGTACTAATGGCCTTCTCTTGGCTTCCTTGGGAAGGGAACAAATAGAGACTTTTTACTTCTGGAGCCAACTTCCTTGGCTTGAATGGGGAGCGGGGATTCAAATTTTTCTGAGAAATTGTTTTTGAGCCCAGTCCTCCTTCATCACCTTAACATAGCTGGATATATGCCAAATACAAGAAAAACAATAATGTCTAAGTGAAGGGAAAAAATGAAGGTTGCTATGAGGAGATTCAGCCCCTTCTCCCTAAAAAACAAAAGTCTGAAGAGTAAGGAAATGGGTGAACAAACTAAGAAAATGAATAATACAATGCACAAAAATGAGGGTAAAAATCAAGAGGAATCTCCCAAAAAAGATAATAATTCTTCCCAATGACTCCTGGAGCTATAGAATGAACGGTAGGTGCATGCTGAGGAACCCCGTCAGAGGAAGCCCCAGAGAAGAATGTATGCAGAGCAATGCCCACAAAGGGAAAAGCATGAAGACCTTTAAAGGGGCCAGAAAATCATGATGTAGAGTGCAGTGGTAGCTGGAGCACTGGCGTAGAGGGCCAAATGAACAGCATTCAAACCTTGCCTTAGAACTCTTCCAGAGGAAGGGATTTCCTTCTCCAGTACATTTGATAGATGAAGAACTGAGACAAAGAGGGTTAAGTTAACTTAATAGGGTAAAGTTGTCCAGAGTCACAGAGCTAGTAAATGTCTGAGGCCAGTTTTGAACTCAAAAACTTGAGTCTTCCTGAATTCTGGCCTGGCACTGTGTCTTTTGGGCCTTCTACCTACTCTCCTACTGTTTTTCTTCTCTCCTCTCTGCCAACAAAGCAAAACAATCTTTGGACCATCAAGCATAGAACACAAATGGCAACTAGGGAGGTAATAACCCACACTGCATCAGTCCTTCCTTGATGTCTCATCATTCCTTAGACATGGTGTGAATGAGTGTGAATTGTAGGACATTCTCAGATTCAACTCTTATATAGTCTTCAGGTAGATTCTCACAGATGGACTTGTTCTGCTTTTTAAGGGCCAGCCTCATTAAAGATGGGGAGGCTCATCACTAGCAAGACAGCCTCTAAGCAGGGGTTCTGCATCTCCTTTGTGTCATGGACTACTTTGCAGATTTGGTGAAGCCTAAAGATCCTTTTCAAAATCATGTATTTTTTTTAATAATTAAATGACATGTTAAATTTCAAATAGAAGCTAGTAAAAATAGATATAAAATTTTCTTTAGAGAGTACAATGTAAGTTGGAATACATCACCTAGAGCCATCATTCTGTAACCCTCCTTTAAGAAAGCTTTTGAGTCTTCAGTGAATTTAGACCTTTCCTCTTCATATAGAATTTTAGCATTGCAAATATACTTAGACATTATCTCATTCAGTCCTCAGAACAATACTGTGAGAGGATGCTGTTATTCCCACAAATTTACATATGGAGAAGCTGAGACTGAGTAAGGATAAATGACTTGCCTATGGTCACATACCTAGGCAGACACCAAAGTAAATGTCTATGTTCATGTAGTCACAGATCCATGGAATGCTGAAATATACAAGACAACTAGGGAGGCACTCTAAGAAGGAGAAGGAGGAGGGGAAAGGAAGGGAAGGGAATGGAAAGGCAAGAGAGGGAAAAGAAGGGGAGGGGAAGAGGAAAGAAGGAAGAGAATGGAAGAGGGAAGAGAAGGGAGAGGGTAGGGAAGAACAAAAGGAAGGAATATGAAGGGTGGGAGGAAGGAACTGCTTTGCTCAGCTGGAACCAGCCAGTGGAGCAGTCCAAGCTATTCATTTGTTCCTGAAGACGAAGGGCTGTGAAAAGTTACCAGCCTCACTTTCTCCACTGGAACTATCTGGGTCCACTGGCAAGCTATAAATCAGGAAAACTGGAGATGCCCCCACTACAGGATTAAAGAAGATGGAAGAGCATGACAATTTTCAACAAAAGGAAGAGAAAATAGGCTGAGGGATGTAAGCACAGAGGCAGATGACAAATGGATAAGCAAGTGTGCTGTGTGCTAGACAAGGAAGAGACAGAGATGTGAGGAAGAGAGAAGAATTCTCTCTCCCTTTAGAAAGAGAGAAAGACGTTTGGACCCTTCCTTTCCTGTACTTCAGTGCCCTCATAGCCTCCTGGTCTACTTTTCACTGGGGTCTTGGTCATTATATCTGGGGACCCATCCTCTACTCTGTGCTACTCCTATCCCATTTCTTCCTCACTCTAACTTTGATGAATTTTCTACACTATTCCCTGACTACAACCAGTATTTTTTTTTCTCAAGGTCAACTTGAGGCTTTCTGTAAACTTTACCCTTACTGCTAAAAAATGAAGCAGGACAGATCAGTGACTTCCTGTGATTTAGAATCCTTTGAATAGCAAATCTTTTGGAAACAGAGTAATACTCATTGGCCATTATCAAAAACCCTTCCACTTGGATCCAGTACCCCATACTCAAAGAGTTTCTTCCAATATTATTTCCTTTGACCCAGACTGTCTTTATGGGCCTCAGTCAACAGTTTGGGCTCTGCAGCATATTTAAAAGGACAAAGAATGGGAGGTGGGTGGGTGGGCAAGCAGCTCGGTCAACCAGTTGGCAGGAGCATGTGGCACTAAACTGACCCACTGTTTCTTCCATGTGTAGAATTGAAGGATGGGAACTAAGAACATTTGTAGGGAAGTTACCTTGATTTTCTGTCCTTAAGAACCTGTGAACTCAAGGGCTAGGTACAAAATGAATGGACAACAGCCTAGCTAATTTGTTCATTCCAGCTGTCCCCATGATAGATGCGGATCAGTGTACGGTCAATTTGACCACAGAGATGAGGATCAATCATGAAGACAGCTGAAATAAATGGTTGGCCTACCCCCAAGATGGTGAGTCTGCCTTCTGCAGACCTGGCCAGAGTGTGGGTGCCTTAGAAAAAGTGACCAAACTAATTTTCCACTTAAATGATAGACCTTGATGAAATTGGAATAAATTGGGCTTCTTCTGAATATTCACATTTCATTCTTTCCACACTTTCACTCTCTATTTTCTTCCCAAACCTAAAATTGTTTTTTCTACAGGAAGTCTTGACATCTTCCAGACCCATTGACGGGCACTCCACTTATTTTCTCTTCCGAGGAAACTTATTTTTGCATTAAAAGGCCCAGGGCAAGATTTGCATACCCAGATATTGATTATTATTCCTCACTGGAGACCTAGGCACCCTTGACAATCTAGGTTTGAAGAATACCCCTTCATTGAGATGGTTCTGAATATGAGATCAGCAACAGTATGTGATACAACAACATGGGCTGTTCATCCTTAACTAGGAGTAGCAAGGTATGACAAGTGATTCCTTCAAATAGCCCAGTGACAGAGCACATCCAGCTGAAAATCAATATATGATTTTAAATTTTTTTTAACATTCAAAGATGATGGTGGTGCTGCTGACAATGCCATCTGTATATTTTGGCAAGCACAAGGTACCTGGCCAGTAGTCTTTCCTACCTGAATGGAATGTAGGGAAAACAACCCAAGCTCCCAAACCAGGTGTCACCCCTCTAGGCTCTGTTGACTTTTTAAATAATTCTACATATATTGATGGCCATCTGTTGACTTCCTACCCACTAAGTTATCACGTCATTTATTGTTTCACTCAGATTATGGTAAAAACACTTCTGGATTTTGAATGAAAAAGCCTGGTATAAAGTCCCATCTCTAGCACTCAGAATCTGCATGATGAACACCTCTCTGTACTTTGCTAACCTCAGCTTCCTTATATAAAAAATATGCAAAATATTCCACTCAATAAGTACTTAGTAAATACCTGCCATGTGAAAGCACAGTGGTACTGGATAGGTCAGTGAACTTGAGGTTCAGGTCCTGTATCAGACACTTCTTAAGTAAGCTTTTAAGGTAAAACTATTGGTACATGACAGTTTGGGTATGATGAGATGAATAGTCAGTGATGAATGTCAAAGAAGTAAAATCCTAATCCAACTAAAGCTGTCAAATAGCCAAATGGGCTGCCTTGAAAGGTGGGCAGTTTCCCTCTTGTAGGTACTCAAACACAGCCTTGAAGAGATACTTGAATAGTCTCCAGTGCAATTTATTTTCTTATGTAGGATGGAGTAAGCTGTCACCAAGGTCCACCCAACTCTCAGAAAAATTCTACTAATATAATAATATTATATGTATATATACTATGTGTATATATTATATTGTAATAGTAATGGAATTTAAAGATCCTCCTTTATAGGCTTGGTTTTCGGGTTGAGTGTTGAAACCGAGAGCTTGTGAATGTCACTTGTGGGATAGACTTGTTGATGTGAAAAGAGAGGGCCTGAACTGGGAGGAAATAGTGCCCTGGATTTAAAGAGAAGGTGCAATCAGAGAGAAGCCCTGGGCAGAAAGAGGCAGAAGAACTTTTGGAAGCAGCATTGTGGTGGCAGAGAAAGAAAAAGGTTTGCTGAGGGCCAGGTTGAGCTGCCCAGGACTTTTGAGAGCTACAACCTGGAGCTGCCAAAGACTGAGGAGACATGGCTGTGATGCTGGTATTTTGTCATTCTGTTTTGATGTTGTTTTGTCAGATATGTCCACTGGTGAAGGACAGTGCTATTGTTGCAGAGGTCCTGGAAGCTTGCTGTTGCTTCAGAAGCCCTAAAGAAGGATTTTTTTTTGTTGTTGAATGTTTACAGAAATCCTGGAAGAGGGTCTTGCTGATATTTTTAGGGTTCCTGAGACTGTTCTGCAGATAGAGAGTGAATTGATGAGGACACTGGCAAAGTAGATTAATGCTTTGTTAAGCTTTGTTTCCCAAGGAACAGAGATTGCTGAGAACTTGCCTTGGGTCAAGATGAAGTAAAGACCTCTCTTTGGGTAATAAATCCTATGATGATATCTTAATTTTGCTGTAACTCATGGTTAGATGGCCTTTGTGCTCTCCACTGCCCCTTTTGAGAAGGTGCTTGGCATTAACTAATGATAATTGTAACTCAGTTGTGATCCAGGGGTGGGAAACTTGATGTTTTTGTGCTCTGTGATTGACCATATGAATATTCTTTGTTTATGTATTGGAAACTAATCTCCATTTGAGAAGAGAGACTTTGTGAATGAATAAATGAGTGTACTGCCCAGGGGTGGAGTAGTACTTGAAAATTATTGAATTACTCTTGGTGAATGCTGTATTTTGATTTTCTCTGTTCTGTGAATGTTTTGCCTTAATTTTTCACTGAATAAAATGGAGAGTTACTATGCTGATATTCTGAACCTTGGAAGTTGCCTTTGCTTGGCATTATATGTATACATGTATATGTATATATACATGTATACATACACACATATTTATAATAAAAATGCCAATTTTACCTCAATTAATTTATGTATTCAATGCCACCCCAATTAAATTACAAAAATTATTTTCCTGAATTAGGAGGAAAAACAAAAATAATAACAACATTCATTAGAAGAATAAGTCAAAAATATCAAAGGAGGTAATGAAAAAAAATATAAAGGTAGGAGGTTTAGTAGTCCCAGATCTTAAGCTATATATTAAGGCAATATACTAGCTAAGAAATAGAAAAGTAGACATACAATTTGTATCAGCAAATAAATACAGTAATCTTGTATTTGACAATTGTAAAGACCTATGATTTTGGGATAAGGATTCATTATTTGGTTTAAACTTTGGGGAAAAATGGAAAGCAGTATGGTGGGAACTGTTCATGGACCAGTATCTCACAGCATTTACCAAAATCAGATAGAAATGGATATATGACCTCAACAGAGAGATTTTACAAGAAAATTAGAAGAAAATAGGTCATGTGACCTCTCAGACTTATGGAAAGGTGAACAATTTATGAATAAACAAGAGACATAAGCAGAGGAGGTGTAAAATGGATAATTTTGATTACATTAAAATAAAAAAAAAGATTTATATGAATAAAACAAATATAGCCAAGATAAAAAATGAAAGCAGAAAATTGGGGTGGGGGAATTTATAGCCAGATTCTTAGATAAACATCTCATATCTCAAATATATAAAGAATTTTGTCAAATCTTTAAGAATATGAGTTATTCCCAATTGATACATGGGTAAAGGATATGAACAGGCAACTTTTAGAAAAAGAAATCAAAGCAATGTAAAGTCATATAAAAAGGTTGTAAATCATTAATGAGTAGAGAAATGTAAATTAAAACAACCTTTAGATATCATTTGACATTTATCAAATGGCTAAAATGATTAAAAGGTAAAATAACAAATGTTGGGGGGACATGGAAAAGTAAGTATACTAATTCATTGCTGGAGGATCTGTGAGCTGATCCAACCATTTTGGAGAGCAATCTGGAATTATGCCAAAAGAGTTATTATATAGCAGATATCCTTTGACCCAGCAAAAACACTACTAGGTCTATTTCCAAAGATGATTAGGAAAAAAAACAAAAAAAATAAAACAAAACAAAATAAACAAAAAAAGGAAAAGAGCCTATATGTTCTTAAATGTTTTTAGCAGCTCTCTTTGTGGTGGCAAAGAAATGGAAATTGTGTGGATGGCCATCAATGGGGAAATTGCTGGACAATTTGTGGTATATGATTGTGATGCTTTAAGAAATGATTAGCTCAATGATCTTAGATAAACATGGAAAGACTTGCACAAAATAATGAAGAGTGAAAGGAGCAGAACCAAGAGAAGGTTGTATAGAGTAACAGCAATATTGTTTTAAGAATAACTTTGAACAAATTAGTCATTTTGACTATTATAAATATCCCAATTAATTCCAAAAGTCATATGATGAAATACACTATCTACATTCAGAGAAAGACGCATAACTCGGAGTTATGTATAGAATGGTTTTACACATATTTAAGTGTGTGTGTAATATGCATACACACACATTTGTGTCTAATGGTGTTCATCTCTTGGAGGGTGTTGGACCCAGCTCTACTCTGCCCTTCCCTCTTTGATTTGTCACTTTGCCCTTCCTGAATGTCAGACACAAATCCACTCACCATTTCTTGTTGTAAAACAGGCAGCCCAAACTTTCCTTAATTGATTTGTAAAACAGAGAACTCCACCTTGCTTAATCTGTAAACAGGCAGAACCCCCACCCCTTGCTTACCCTTGATTAATCTGTGGGTGGGAGTCCCAGCCTAGGGTTTCTTGCCAGGGGGAAATTCAAATGTATACTGACCAACCATTGGAGTTTCAGCTTACATCACTGAAATTTCAGCTTATGTAACCTGGCTATGGAACCTCTATAAAACCTGTACACTGTCTGTGCCAAAGTGCTGTCTGATTTGGGTGACCATGTACCCCGACAGTCCCGCGGTGTTCTGTGGTAATAAAATCCACTCTTTAAATTTAATCTTGGGGATCTTCTGTCTCGCTTTTATTAAGGTACAACATTTGGAGGCCCCAGTGAGATTTGGGGTGTTCCATGCCACCCCAAAGATCCCCAAATAAGAAGAGCTCTCAGCCTCTGGAGGTAGGCATCTGCTCACCCCGAGCCCTAGCGGGGCTAGCCCCTGATGACATTCCAGGGCCCCAGGTCTAGAGGAGGGAAGATTGCGCCTGACTCTGACTTGCTCCTCATTAGGCTTTCCATGGATCCAGGACCTCCAGTTTGGGGGGGTAAGTTAAATGTTGTTCGTGGTATGTTTGGTTAAATATACTGGTAATTGTCTGGTTAAATCATACCTCCGTGGTATGTCTGGTTAAATATGCTGGTAAATGTCTGGAGGGAAAGAGAGCCTGACGAGGCTTATAGGGCACCTCTTCCCTGGGCAAGGCTCGAGACATAGACCCTCTTGCCCGTATCTGGTCTGGTTATATGTTTGTTTGTCTGTCCTATGCTCACTTGAGCCCATTTTCTTCCTGTTCAGCATCTGCGGGCAGCAATCAAGTGGATAAGGATTGTAATGTGTTTGAGTGTTCGTAAAGTTTTGTCCTGAGCTCAGTTGTTTAAAGTCTCATTTTAAAGTTTCTATACCTGCAAAGTAGGTATTTGAGTGGCTATCAGAAGAGCAGCTTCAAGGGAGCTTTTCTGATTTCCACTGAGAAGATGATATCTTGGTTTCCAGAAGAACCCTCTTCTGCTTCAGCCATTCTTCCCCTCAGGAAATCCATTAACCCAGCCTAATTGGCCTTATTGAGCCTGGCTTGGCCAGCCACATGGCTCATGGCCTTGGCTGGCGAGGAGGGACAAGCCAGCCTGGTTCCAGGTTCAGACTAAGGGCTGGTCTGACTGACCTCCACCCTCAGCTTCTGCTGGCTCAGGCAAGAGAAAGTGAAGGCCCTGCAGAGCTCTCCTCATGAGCATTGTGGCAGGTAGGGAGGCGGGCCCCTCTTTGTCAAATTTAAAAATCTCTCCTGCCTGACCAATTAAAGCCAATTAAGTGTGGAGCTTTGAGATTGGCAAAGCTCTTTCAAAAGGTCCACCAAAATTCTCCCTGCTGTTCAATATTTTGAAATTTTAATTTGGAAAATTTACAATTTACAAGTCCTGGTCAAATTAACTAAAAATTAAATCTTTTGGAAATTGGAAATAGGATAGTGAGATTGCTTAAAAACAAACAAACAAACAAGCTTTTTGCTATATCAGCTTGACTTGTTCCTTAAATTTGTAAAAGGAAAATTAATAGCATTTTTGAAATACTTGTAATCAGAATTGTATGACTGGCATATGTTGGTATCTGCTAACTCTGAATCCATGCCAGAATTGATAAGGTCAATTGATGTCAATTGATAAGTCATTTAATGTCATTTGATACTCATTGTTAATTTGTTACCATCTTTCTGAGACTGTATTGTCTATCTGAAGGTCTATTTAGCTAAGTGAACTTAAGAAACATTTTTGAAGTAGGAATACTATTACAGCTAATCAAAAAATCCTGGGTCCCTGGATTCTGTACCTGCTGTAGGGCCCTTTGCCCCCAGGCCACTGCTGCTGAGGCCCTCCTTGTTAAACAAGTTGATAAGCCTTTTTGGGTCAGCCCCTTTCCATCTCCACCCCTCATTCAGTGGAGACCCACTGGCTTTTTCTCCCCAACTGTCTCTGATTGTCTTCAGGTTATTGATCAGGCCCAGGCATTGAGATCTGATCTGACACACCCCTAAGAATGTAACATCTACATTTGTGAGGTTTTTTGTCAGCTTAGTTGAAAATTTAATGTTATTTCTCATCTAGAATTAGATCATGTGCAGAAAGTTATGCAAACTGCTTAAGATCCTCTTAAGTTTTCAACTTTCTTCATCAAGGTTTAATGAGATTGTAAAAACAGAAGAGATCTGGCTGTTTCAATCTGAATTTGTAGTCCTTTCATGCTCTAAGCAAAAGTTAACATTTGTAACTTAATGTATGTTAAGGATGCAATTTCTGAATTATCTCTTTCTTCCTGAGTGAATCTGTATTCACTGTATACAGTATACTGTATATATAATCTGTGTACTCAGCTTCCTATGAAACATAGACATATCTACCCAAATGATTTTGGGTTCCAGCTGTTTAAGGGGGGGAATGATCAGTTGGTTGGAATCCCAGAGTACTTGGGTGCCTGATATTTATTTTAATCAGAAATACTTTAGTTGAGAGAAAAGTAAGATAACATTTTTAACACCAGGTTAATTCAAACTGTTTGGTGTTTTTTTGGTCAATTAAACAAATGCTTTATTAACTTCTGTTTTACATCATTCATTTCCGCCAGGTTTTGAGTTACAATCATTTTCCCCCCATTATTCCCCTACCCAACCTCCCAGAATAGTAGTCCCACAAGATATCACTTCCTCCAATCTGCTCTCTCCCATACCTTCTCCCATACCCCCATCGACTTTTCCATTAGAAGAAGGTGAATCTTTGTGTCCCAATGCCTGCACATCTTATCTCCCTATTACAAGCAAAAGAGTATTAATAATAGTATTTATATATATTTGAAACATTTAATGTTACGACCTCGAATTTCAGATCCATTTCCTTCCTCCCTTGTCACCCATTCCTTCTTGGGAAATAAGTAATTCAGTATATGTTGTACATGTCTAGCTATGCAAGACATTATCATAGTAGATATATTGTACAAGGCTACTTATAATTCCCTCCCACTCATCTCACCCCCCACCTGGTCCATTCCCTACATGATCCTGTCCCTCTTCTATAGTGGGTACTTCCAACATGCCCTCACCCCAAGGATGCCCTCCCATTCATCATCCCTGCTCTCATCCCCCTTCCACCTATCCTGCTGCAGGTTGAGATATCCCATTTCGTATGTATGTCATTTTCTCCCTGAACCAAATTCAATGTGAATGTGGTTTTGCCTTTTTAGCCTTCCTTATTCTCCCCCTCCTTTGCAACCACTTCCCCTTGCTTCTTCTACATGGGATAGTTTACCCTACCCTGTCTCTCCCCATCTCCTCTTGCCACTTTCCTCTCTCACCTCATAATTTCATCCCTTGAGTATTCTCCCTTCCCAACAAATTCAACCTATGCCCTCTATCCATATATAACTGTAACCATATACACACACATTCACATATGTATTCATATGACCACACCCCCTTCTTCCATTATTTTCATAGTGAGAAAGATATCATCAGTCACAGATATTGCTTTTCCATATAGGAATGTAAATAGTTCAACTTTGATAAGTTCCTTTTGATTTCTTTTCCCTGATTACCTTCTCAGGCATCTCTTGCTTCTTGTGTCTGGATGTCAAATTTTCTATTCAACTCTGGTTTTTTCCTCAAGAATGCTTGAAAGTCCTCTATTCCACTGAATGACCATATTTTCCCCTGAAACAAAATACTCAGTTTTGCTGGGTAGGTGACCCTTGGGTTCATTCCCAGTTCTTTTGCCCTCTGGAATATCATATTCCATGCCCTTCGATCCCTCAGTGTAGAAGCTGCCAGGTCCTGGGCTATTCTGATTGTGTTTCCACAATATTGAAATTGTTTCTTCCTGGCTGCTTGTAGTATTTTCTCCTTGATCTGGGGATTCTGGAACCTGGCTATAATATTCCTGGGAGTTTTCTTTTTGGGATCTTTTTCAGGAGGTGATCGTGGATTCTTTCAACCTCTATTTTGCCCTCTGGATCTAAAACATCAGGGCAGTTTTCCTTGAGAATTTCTTGAAGGGTGATTTCTAGGTTCTTTCTTTGATCATGGCTTTCAGGTAGTCCAATAATTTTTAAATTGTCTCTCCTGGATCTATTTTCCAGGTCAGTGGTTTTTCCCATGAGATATTTCACATTGCCTTCTAATCTTTCATTTGTTTGGATCTGCTTAACAGCATCTTGATTTCTCATAAAGTCATTAGCTTCCATTTGCTCCAGTCTAACTCTGAAGGAATGAATCTCCTCAGTGAACTTTTGAGATTCTTTTTCCATCTGGCAAATTCGACTTTTTAAGGCATTCTTCTCCTCATTGCCCTTTTGGGCCTCCTTTGCCATTTGAGCTAGTCTATTTTTTAAGGTGTTGTTTTCCTCAGTCAGGCTGTTGACCCTCATTTCATACTTTGCCTGCATCCTTCTCATTTCTCTTTCTAATTTTTCCTCCACTTCTCTTATTTGATTTTTAAAGTCCTTCTTAAGGTCCTCTATGGCCTGCAACCCACTCATGTTTTCCCCTGGGGCTTTTGGAGCAGGACTTCTGACCTCACAGTCCTTTTCCTGCTCTATGCCCCCAAAATAGGAGTCTAGGGTTGCATTTTTCTGTTTCCTTTGCCTTGGCATGTTGCCACTTAATTGCTTGACTTTTGGGCTTGTTGCCACACTATGGCTTTAAGGCCAGATAGAGGAATTTTCGTCCCGAACGTGTGGGGGGCAACTTCCGTTTCTGGCAAGCTATAAACCCACCCACAACTGCCACCCTAGATCACAATCCAGATCCAGGGAGGTTAAAGCAAGAGCGATTACCCCCCAAGACTGATCGCTGGATCTCCCCACAATTTGTAGGCTGGGAGCCAGAGCTGCCTCTGAAAACTACAAAATGGCTTGTCTCCTCAGCGGCTTCTAGCCCCCAGGGGAGGGAGCTGAGGCATTCCCCAAATACAGGTCCCAAAGTCCATAGGACACTAACCTCTTACTTTGTCCTAGGTATGTCTATGTTGATAATTCTGTAGTCGCCACGGCTGCTGGTGTTCTGGGGTTCCTCCAGCTGGCTGCTGGCCCTGACACCCTGGGGCTAAAACCTCGGCTCACTCGGACCTGGGCTCGGCTCGGCTAGGCTCGGCTCCTGCACTCTGCGCACTGCCGGCTCCCAGACCACTGCACTGGTCCTTCCTGCAGGGCTGCTGGGCTGTCCTCAGCGGGAGGTTAGCTTCTCTGTGTCGTTCTGTGGGTGCTGGGGCTCCAGAAGTTGTTCACAGTCCTTTTTTACATAGTTTGTGGGGAATCTGGGGGCAGAGAGGCTTGGAAGAGCTGTTTCTACTCTGCCATCTTGGCTCCCAAACTGTTTTAAAGTCTATTTGTGAAAATCTGAACAAAGCAGATAAGAAGGTTTGGCTTCCTCCTGAGAATAGGGTCAGGTCTTTGGACTGTCTCTCAGCTTTGACTTCCTTGAGCAGCCGGCATCTGTAGCAGCAAGCACCCCAACATCCCCAGGGTGACTGCCAACACAGGTTCTTAGATCTGCTTTTGTAAAGGAAACCAACTTAAAATCAGTTAACAAGCTCACTTTAATCAAACAAACGTATATTACCTAGTTCAGGGGAAAAAGGTCAGCACCCCAAACTTCAGAGTTACAGAACTTACAGATCAAACAGACAGGCTTCCAAACTGTCCACCCATTATGTCAATACCAAATCACAGTTACCAGAGAGGGAAGCATCAACATCTGGGTTTTCAAAGCCGGGGGGCTCTCAACAATGGCTTCCCAGAGTCTCATCTGGTCAAATCACACAACAGTTCTCAAAGTGAGCCCCAAAGCAAAGCCTCTCCTCAGGGTTTACATATCCTTCTCCTGGCTCAGAGATTGTAACAACTTCCTAGACCCACTGCCCAATCACAAAGTATCAAGGTGTGGGCTTTCCTGAAAAACAAGCCTCCCACCACAGGCTCCAGGTGCACTTAAGCTACGGGCAGGGAAGATCTTTAAATTTACATTTCCATTACAGCATCTGAAATTTTCTCAGAGCTCAGAACTCAAGGCTGAGAAAGTCCAGACCATTCCCTAACATATTTGGAAGATCACCACCCATTCTTCCTCTAATCCGGGAAGACCTAAAAGCTGAAATCACTAACTCTTCCCTCATCAAGTTCCTTCAGGGTCTACAGGAGATTCAGAAAAAAACTGCTTCCCTTAGCTCTCCTGATCCTGATTCCAAGTTCAGCCTCAGCTTACCTGTTTCAACTTGGGTATTCTGTGCTGGTAAAAAGAAATTCTCGGTCTGGAGCCGAGGTGGAAAGGATCATGCGTCATGATCCCCAGTACACCTACTGCTGTCAAAGTGGACTCTATTCCCATGTGACTCCATTGCACCAGAGTGAAGCCTGCTGTCACCTCAGAATGGAAAACAGAAGTCCACAAGCACCCCCTAAAGCTAAGACTATCTGATCCTCTCCCTGATTCCCCTTTTACCTCCTTGCATGGTCTGCCACAATCCCCATGCCCCCAGACCAAGCTATACCTGGGTGTTAAGGACAGGAAATGGACAATCCTGGACTTTTCTAGAACTGGAGCACACAGCTACCCGTCAACTACCTGTTCCCCAGAACTGGACTATTTGGGGGCCCACCAGTCGATGCAGGTTACCTGCTCTGTTCAGATACAGGATGCCCATGCACCTGTGCTTGTGTCACAATTTACTACTTCTCCTCTCCTAGTCCTGGTGCCTCCCTGTGCTACAGGACAGGTGGTAGTGAGGGATCGGACCATCGGACAATCGCGTCTGCCCCCTAGCAACCCATGCCCAAATCTCACCATTCAAAATCCCTCTCACCCCGCCTGGGGAACCCCGGTTTCTCTAGTTCTGGGAATCATAGTCCCTGAAGGGGAGGAGGGAGCGCAGGTGGGAAAGACCTTAGTACTGACTATAATCAAGAAGCCACCTGTACCCCTGCCTGATTGCCACCCCATTGGTCCCATAGGAGAATTGGCTATCCCCACCCCAGTAGGGAGCCCCGATATCCAAATCACAATACCAGCTGCCACCACGTGGGCGCCTGTCAGGTAATACACTCCCCTCATTTTAAAAGTTTCAGGAATCTCATAATTATCAGGTCCCCTTAACTACCCTTCTGTCAGCTGTTCAAAAAACACTTAACAGCTCTAACCACATGTTGGGAAAAGATTTCTGGATTTGTGTTGAACCCCAGCCTCCTTACTATGTAGGGGGTGGCACTAAATGCCTCAGTCACCCCTATTTCCAACACAGAATTGTGACTGGGACCACCCAAGGCTCTCCCTTGGGATGTACAGGGAACAGGTTTCTGCCTCATATCATCCAGTACCCGTTTATCCAGCTCTCAGTATAGCTCAATTTGTGGAAAAACCCACATGATTAAGGCCTCTAGCTCAGACTACTTCCCTGCCCCTCTAGGAGCCTGGTGGGCATGCCACAATGGCCTTACCCAGTGTGTCTCTGTTACAGAATTCCTCAGACTGAGGACCCCCTGTGTATCCTAGTCGCCATAATTCCCTGAGTCACCCTGAACAAGGTGAACAAGGTTGGCATTACTTTTCCAGGAGGGCAACTGAGCCACCACCTAAGGCAGGCAGTACCACTCCTCATTCCCATCTCAGTGGGCTTGGGCCTTGTGGGTTCTGCAGCAACTGGGATGGCAGCCTTGATTAAGGGGGAGACTATCAGGCCTTAAGTACACAGGTAAATATTGACCTCTCCCACATAGAGCAGTCCTTCTCAGCCCTGAAAAGACAGGTGGACTTTGTGGCAGAGGTGGTTCTTCAGAACCCAGAGGCCTTGACCTTCTTAAACAGGGTGGCCTGTGTGTAGTCCTTGGTGAGGCTTGTTGCTTCTGTGCAACAACTCTGGAGTGGTGAGGGAGAGTCTGAAATTGGTAAGCCAGAATATTGCTAATGGACAGAGAGAGCAGGAAAATTCTGAGAATGGGTATCAGTCCCTGTTCCCCTGGAACATCCCCCTAACTCACTAAATTGATATCAGCCTTGGTATTAGTATTGGTATTAGCCTCTCCTCCTGATCTTAGCCCTAATTGTAGGACCCTATCTCATTGTTTTCTACAATTCCTTAAATCCAGTGTTAACTCCATTAATGTTAATTATCAGGGACCCCCCCCCATCCTTTAGGAACAGAATTGGGTAATCCAGATGTGACCCCTAGATGTGAACCCAGCTATGTCAAAGGTTTGACATACAAGAAAGAGTAGGGAATGTTGGACCCAGCTCCACTCTACCCTTCCCCCATTGATTTGTCACTTTGCCCTTCCTGAACTTCAAACACAAATCCACTCACCCCTTCCTTGTAAAACAGGCAGCCCAACCTTTCCTTAATTGATTTGTAAAACGGAGAACTCCACCTTGCTTAATCTGTAAACAGGCAGAACCCCCACCCCTTGCTTACCCTTGATTAATCTGTGGGTGGGAGTCCCAGCCTAGGGTTTGGCTCCAGCGGGGAAATTCAAATGTATACTGACCAATCATTGGAGTTTCAGCTTACATCACTGTAATTTCAGCTTATGTAACCTGGCTATGGAACCTCTATAAAACCTGCACACTGTCTGTGCCAAAGTGCTGTCTTATTTGGGTGACTATGTACCCCAACAGTCTCGTGGTGTCCCGTGGTAATAAAATCCACTCTTTAAATTTAATCTTGGGGGTCTTCTGTCTCGCTTTTATTAAGGTACAAAAGAGGGGTAGGAGAAAAAAAGAAAAAAAAGAAATTTACATGATAATTTTATTATATATTCAAAAGGAATAGCAATTTGTAGATAATAGATTTACAGTTTCATGTTTTTTTTTTCTATGTTATGGAAATACTTGTTTTATTTCTTAAAGTCTAGAACCAAATAAATAAAATTTAAAAAGGATTCTGAGAGTCCAACTCTAGCATGATAACAGTAGTAGTAATAGCTAACATTTATATAGTGGTTACTATATGCCCAACGCTATGCTAAGCACTTTACAATGAGTATTTCATTTGATCTTCACAATGACCTTGAGAGGTAGTTGCTGTTATTGTCAACATATGGTGGATGAGGAAACTGAGGCAGAGGTTGTGTGACTCTCCCAAGGTCACACAGCCAATAAGCGTCTGAGGCCATGTTTGAACTCAAGTTTTCCTGACTCCAGGACTGGGGCTTCACCCCTCTACCACTGAGCTGCCTCAGGCTCCAAGTTCCTTGGTCCATTTCATGCAGATAATATTGAATAAAAGTACGTCTCTTTGGCACCCTGTTCTCCAGCTGTTGCTGAGGTGAGCTACTGGAGATAATCATTAAATCTGGTGACAATGACTTGCCTCCTAGGCATTTTGGCATATGCTAGCAGAACTAAGGACCCTCAGCAGTTACCAAAACTTAGGCAAAACAGAGGTAACCATTTGTTTTTTCCCCTAGACTTTCGATTCATACCAGGAAAATTTCCTCACCTTCTCTGTGCCTCTGAATCTGCTAGAGGAAAGCTAATGTCTGGTGAATTTCTGTGCTCCTACAGCTGCCTTGCAGTTCCAGGAACAAGCCATGAAATATATCGAATAATAGATGATTCAGAGCCTCTCTGGACAGTCTGGATGACACCATTCACCTGTTTCTCACAGCATCTCTTCCTCTTCGAGCTGAGGGGAGCCTTAGACATCATCTGCTCCAACAAGAATCTTTGACCTTAATGACCCCCTTGAGGAAGGTCAGGGGGCATGGATTTGAAGAGCTTTAGGCAGTCCAGAGCCTCAGGCTTACTGAAATGCTAACTAGCTGGATGCATCATAAACCTTTGGGCTAGTCAAGATGAGTCTTTCAATGATAACAATATTGTGCTTGATATTTACAGCTTAGAAAAAGAACTTTATAATCACCATCACATTTAATGCTAAAAACAATCATCCCAGATAGGTGGGATTGCAATCCCCATTTTATAGAAAAAACTAGGCTTAGAAAGATGAAATGATTGACCCAGGGTCACATTCCTAGTAACTATCTGTAATGGTAATGTGATTTGAATTTGAAGATCCCTTTGTGCTGGAAAAGGTAGCAGGTACTCAGCACTTAGTAACTGACCCCTGTTGGGGAAACTGAAGGTATGAACTCCTTGTCTCCTGTTGTGGAAATAACAGGAAGGGGTTGGCTAAAACAGGAGCCTAATGATAAGGAAAAGCCCCAGAGAGGCACAGTCAGAATTTCTTGAGAGCAGCATCTGTTGGCAGAGAAGCTACAGAAGAGAGAATGGAGAACTGAGCCAGAATTTCCTGAGAACTTGTGCTGGTGGAGCTTCTTCTGAACAGGAGCCCTGAGCCTTGAGCCCACAACCCACAGCCTGCAGCCTGCAGCCCTAAGCCAGGAGCCAGGGGCCAGGAGCCCAGGTGACTGAGGAAGCATGACTAGGATGCTGAGACTTCGTTTGTGTCTTAGTTGAGCCTTGATTTCCTTGGAGCAGAAATGGTGAAGGATCTGACATGGACCAGACCCTGTGAACTTCAGTGTGGTGCAGGGCCTACCCAGAGAGCTAGTCAAGGAACTGGGAGCTGTCTGCCATTGAACTCAGGTGACAGTCTGGGGAATCCAGGTAGAATCTGGGACCATGGAAGGGGATCCAGGGAATCTGAGAACAGGCCCCAAGTCAAGATGAACAGACCTCTTCTTGGGTACTGAGCAATTATAAAATTGTAGTTTACTAGTGATCTAGGGGTGGAGGGGTTTGTATATGATACTTAGTATTTCATTGCTGAATAAGTGACTGATTGAGTTAAGACTGCACCATGAGTGGAAGATTTTGACTACTATACTTTGAGATGACTGTTTTCGTCCTAAATATTATGATCACTTTGGTGAAAACTATGTGGCCATTTTAATGATAAGCTGTTTGTGAATATATGTTATAACATTGTGAATGCTGTACCTTGATTTTCTGTGAATGTTTTGCTTTGACTTGTTATGGAATAAATAGAGTGTTCACTATACTGTGTAATAAGAATCTTAAAAGCTGTTCACCATAACATTCTTCTGCAAAGCTTCTGTGCATGGTATTACACTTTCTCAAAAAGTTCCTTGAGGGGGGATGACAACTTGCCTCTGAATCCTTGGCACCCAGCATGGTGCCTAATGAAGAGTGAAGGCTTGATATATATATATGCATATTCATTGATGTATTTGGATCTGGCTCCTGTTTCCAATCATTACACACAGCACTGTACCTGTATTGACCGACAAGTGCATTTGTTTTTGATCAAGGATAAGAAGGAATGTTAAAAAAAAAAAAAAAGGTCTGGGCCAAATATTCCAATACTTGGAGAAAGTGCTTAGCCTTGCCTTATTCACCAGGAAGAAGAAAAAATGCATGCACGAGTCAGCTGCTGATTTCAGTTGGTTAGGGAATTCATTGGCTACCAGAGAAGTTACATTAGCATGCTCTCCCATTCCTCCTAATGTATCCAGATGTAAGAAATCTAATTTTTGTTTTAAATATAGTAAACATTCTAGTCTAAGGATGGAGTGTTTGCCAAATACCAACCTCAGCTCTTTTAATATTTTGCTTTCAGTATGAAAAAAGTCTGAAACTACATAAAACTAACTACTTTGCTCTCAAGTATTGTATTTAATTTGCTGAATTCTATCAAATTTTGAAGTAGCAAGTCCCAGTCAGGCCAAGTGCCCAGAGAATAAGAGGAAGCCTGAGGGACTCTCTTATGGGACAACAAATGAAGAAAATGCTCCCTCTGTTGCTATTTTCATTCTTGTAGGCTTAGCAAAAGCCTGAGGAAAAGTGTCCAGGTTTCTAATTCAGATAGAGGCCCCATTTAGAATAGATATTAGTATCATAGAAAAATAATGAAGTTCAATCAGTGGTTTATGTCGTCCCCACCAATAATGAACTCTGGGTATGGAGTATTTGCTATTTCAATGCCAAATGTCTCTGGAGGAAAAAATATGTAAATCTTGTTTAGTTATTTCTTCTAAGGGTACAATAATTGTAGCCCTCAATAATGTTAGTCTTGTTTTACTCTGCTCTGGATTTTGTGGCCTTATCGTGTCTCTTTACAGATATGTATGTATGTAAGCATATTCATAATTATATATGCAGACAGATAAGGATGGCCTTAATGCCTTTTACCTTCTCTATTGCTTGTTTGTCCAGAGTTGGACATGTTGTCTTACGTGTTAGACTGGGAGCTCCTTCAAGGCAGTCACTGTCTTTTGCCTTTCTTTGGATCACCAATAAATGGTGTATAGCATAGAATAGGAGCTTAACAAATATTTGTGAATTAAATGAGAAGAGAGAAAGAGAGAGACAGAGACAGAGACAGAGACAAAGACAGAGAGAGAGAGACAGAATGAGACAGAGAGAGACAGAGACAGAGAGATAAACACAGACAGAGAGAGCATGATTTCATTAATATAGAGAATTCCTCTTGAGGGAATCTCTCATTATAGCAGTTTAGTGTCTGCTGCACGATGTCAGGGGGCAGCAAGGTACCACAGTCTTTCTCAGTTTCTTTGTTTGTAAATGGGGATGTTCAGGGTGCTTGTGAGAATCAGATGGGATAATATTTATAAAAGTTTATACGTGCAAATATATATATATATATATATACATATATATATATGTATATATATATATATACATACATACATACATACAAATACATGTACACACAATTTTTATTATAAAATTTTATTTTTAATTTGTGGAATAAAACAAGCATTTCCATAACATAGTACAATAAAAGAGATAATTGTACATCACATTAAGATGGGGGGGTGGCGTATGACCTGACTGGGGCCCATGTGGTGACAGCTGGTATTGGGATTTGGATGTCAGGGTTCCCTATTGGGACAGTGATAGTTAAGCACTGGGATGATGATGGGGGAGCGGTACAGGAGGCTTCTTGGCACTTGCCCTCCCTCCTCATCCTCAGGGACTATGATTCCCAGGACCCAAAAAACAGGGATTTCCCAGGCTGGGTCAGAGGGGTTTTGAATGGTGAGATTGAGCATAGGTTGCCAGAGGTCAGACCTGATTGTATGCTTTCAGAACAATAGGTCCAATCCCTCACTACCACCTGCCCGGTAGCACAGGGAGGCACCAGGACTAGGAGAGGGGAGGTGGTAAGCTGTGACACAAGCACAGGTGCACGGGCATCCTGTATTTTAACAGAGCAGGCTGGTGGGGCCCCAAATAGTCCAGTTCTGGGGAACAGGGAGTTGAGGGGGAGCTGTGTGCTCCAGGTTCTGGAAAGTCCAGGATTATCCATTTCCTGTAGTTAACACCCAGGTATAGCTTGGTCTGGGGGCATGGGGATTATGGGGGACCTTGCAAGGAGGTAAAAGGAAGATCAGGGACAGGATCAGATAAGTCTTAGCTTTATGGGGTCCTCGTGGATTTCTGCTTTTCATTCTGTGGTGACAGCAGGCTTCACTCTGGTGTAATGGAGTCATATGGGAATAGAGTCCACTTTGACAGCAGTAGGTGTAGTGGGGATGATGACATGTGGTCCCTTCCACCTTGGCTCCAGCCCAAGAACTTCTTTTTACCAGCACAGAATCCGCAGGTTGAAATAGGTGAGCTGAGGCTGAACTTGGGATCTGGATCAAGAGGAAGGGAGGAGTATTTCTGAGTCACCTGCAGACCCTGTAGGAACTTGTTGAGGGAAGAGTTAGTGATTTCAGTTTTTAGGTATTCCTGGATTAGAGGAAGAATGGGTGGTGGCTTCCAAATATGTTAGGAGATCGTCTGGACTTTCTCAGCCTTGAGTTCTGAGCTCTGAGAAAATTTCAGATGTCGGCTGCTCAAGGAAGTCAAAGCTGAGAGAGAGTCCAAAGACCTGACCCTATTCTCAGGGGGAAGCCAAATCTTCTTATCTGCTTTGTTCAGCTTTTCATAAATAGAATTTTAAGATAGTTTGAATTAACCTGGTGTTAAAAATGTTATCTTTCTTTTCTCTCAACTAAAGTATCTCTGATTAAACTAAATATCAGGCACCTAAATACCCCATCATTCCAAGCACCTGATCATCCCCCCCTTAAACAGCTGGGAACCAAAATCATTTGGGTAGCTCTGTCTGTGTTTCATTCAGGTCTTTTAACCAGTGCATTGCATGTTAGAGACATTCTGAAATATTTCATATTTTCTCCATTTTTTTTCCTTCTTTTGATTTTTTTTTTATTGTTTCTTGATGGCTCATGAAGTCATAAGTTTTTCTTTGCCCGATTCTAGTTTTAAGGGATTATTTTCTTTATTTAGATTTCCCCCCAATTTGTGCAAGTCTTCTTTTTAAGAGTTCTTTTCTTCAGTCATTTTCCCTCTTTTAATAAATTAATTAATTTATTTTTATTTTTCAACATTCAATTCCATAAGTTCTAAATTTTCTCTCCCTTCCTCTCCTCCCCAAGATGACATGCAATCTGATATAGGCTATACATATACATTCTTATTAAACATACTTTCACATTAGTCATGTTGTATAGAGAAATTGGTACATATAGTAGTAACCATTAGAGAGAAAAAAGCCAAACAAACAAAAAGAGAGCAAATGTCTGCATTCAGACTTCATATTTCTTTGTCCAGATATGGATGGCATTTTTCATTATGAGTCTTTTTGGAGTTGTTATAAGCCTTTCATTGCATTCAGCGTATTTTTGTTATGTCTTTTTCCATCTGCCCAATTCTATTGTGTAAAGTCTTATTTTCTCCATTATTTTTATGCTTCTTTTATTAAGTTTTATTTTTTTTCATAATTTTTTTGCATCATTTTCATTTCTTTTTCTAATTTTCCAACAACCATGCTTAACACTTTCTTTAACTTTCCCAGGAATTCTTAGTGTAGTTGGGTCCACTTTGTACTTTTCTTCAGGGGACAAGGCTTTGCCTGCAGTGGTTTTTAAATTGTTCTTCTGATTTTATGCCTTCATATTCTTTACCAGTGTAGTAACTGTTTTATGTTCAGATTTTGTTTTTATTGTTGTTTCATTATCTCCAGCCTATGTTTAACCTTGAACTTTATGTTAAAGTTGTACTGTGCTCACCTGAGGTGGGGAGGCACTTTACAAAGCTTCAGCCTTTTTTTGCATTGCTATTTTCAGAGTTAGTTCTAGGCATTTGCAAGTTTTGGTGCTTCCAAGGTTGTGTGACCTCTTCTTACTGTTTTCTTGGTCTGCACTCTGGTCTTTACCCAAGAAGAGCCCCCGGTGCCCTGTAACTATATGAGCCAGTATTCTCTTTGCTTTGGAACTGTGACCATGAACCGTGTTCCATTCTGAATGATCACCAGTGCTCCTCTTTGCTCTGGAACTGCTATTCAGAACTGTGCATGGCCAGGGGTTGCTAATTAGTGTTAGCTGTACCTTGTGCTAGCACATTGTTCCCTGTCACTTCTTTCTGACCACTTGTCTAATCCCCTTAGCATTTCTGAACTAAAAGCTCCTGAATCTAGTGGTGTTGTTTGTTGTTACCTGTTTCTGCTGCTGCTGCTACTGCTACTACTAATATTACCATCAACTGTGTGGGCTCTGGGCAGTTCTTCACCAACTTTTCCTGACAACCTCTTAACTTTTTTTAGACCCAAAAAAGACTCACCTTTACCTTTTGTTAACTCTGCCACCCAAAGATTTAATTTGAAGCATCATTTCAAAAATTTTTAGAAGGGAATATTTGGAGAGTTCAGCTTGGTAGCTGCTCTCAATCTGCCATGTTGGCTACCTAAAAATCTTTTACCTCCTATTGACTTGTTGAGATATAGTGCAGATGTTATTAAATTTATCTCCATGTTGCCAATGGGGAAACAGAGTAAGGAATTTGCCAGAAGTTGCACAGCTAGTGTGTAAGTGAATATGTATATGTAAGTATATGGCTGCATGTGCAGATGTGTCTGGATTGAGGATCAGGGACTACTGCTCTTAGTTTTGTCTTTCTGCTTCAATGTCTTGCACTCAATTGGTCCTTGATAAATTCTTGCTTAACTGGAGCCCCTGATTTCCTTAAGGTCAGAAATCACTACTCTGTCTTCTAAAACTATAGCTGAACTTCTTTTTTTCATTAGAGACTCATAATTTATGTCACAGAGGCAGGAGGCATCTCTTCTTTGGCAAAGTCAAGTGTAAAACAGAGTAAATAATCATTCATTGTAATAAACAATGATTATTTGAATTATCATGACATTTTTCCACTTTTTACTTTTCATTTTATAGTAGGAATAATCTTAATGGAACTATTGTTGAGTTATCCATCTACTTGGGTATTTCAGTGGATCAGTGATCTGATTTTGGAGGTGACCCCACCCCCCAAACACACACAGCAGGACATATTAGAGTAGATTAATGCCATCTTATCCTTGTGGCTCTCATTCATATCTTGCCACACTTCCTCCATTAGATTTCTATGTAACATTCTAGGGACCTTGGGCTAGGACTCAGCATTATCTAGCTGCCAATGGAGCATTTCAAATGTTCCATTTCCCCTCACCTTCTAGATATGATGGCCTGCTATCCTTTGCTCATCATGCATCTTTCTGATAATGTCTTTGATACCACTAAAAAAAAAAAACTTCTTGTTGCAGAATTCCTTGGTGGAAATATTCTGTGTGTTAATATGATCACCATTGTCTCTCAGGTGATCCATATTTTGTGTCCTTGTGTGTTGGGCTATTCTGTGATTCACCTTTATACATCCACAGGGGATTGTTAGTGTTAAAGTTTATTGGTGTGTGTGTTTGTGTGTGTGTGTGTGTGTATGTGTGTATGGTGTGTGTATGTGTGTACCTATAAACTTCCTGTGAGAAAACACATCACTGTGGATGATACAATATGTATATAACATATATACACATATATGTATATATGTTATATACATACACACATATGAGAGAGAGGGAGAGAGAGAGAGACAGAGAGACAGAGAGAGACAGAGAGACAGAGATGTAGGTCTAGTGCAGACCCACTGACCAAATCAGTATGTTCTGGCAAAGAATATTGTTGACTAAAGCCACTTCTTCCTTTCACGTATTCTCATTCCCTTGATACACAAGTAAAACATTCTTAACATCGGTTTTGCAGAGTTGAGATCATAGACAGATGAGTTACTAGTTATTTATATCTTTTTTTTTTTTTTGCTTTTTGGAGGGCAATTGCGGTTAAGTAACTTGCCCAAGGTCACAAGGCTAGGGTTTTTGTTTGTGTGTGTTAAGTGTCTGAGGCCGGATCTGAACTCAGGTCCTTCTGACTCCAGGGCCAGGCTCTACTCACTGCGCCACCTAGCCGCCCCCTATTTATATCTTCTTGCTAGCCTTTTTGGAAAGCAACCACATCAATTTTTTTTCCCAAAATTTCAGTATGACAGATTCACACAATCCTTTTGTTAGAAGAGACCAAGGCAGAAATCCAGTTGAACCTGTATTTGAAAACCTATCCCCACTATAATATCTGGAAAAATTAGTGTTTATCCCATTTGAGGTTGAAGACCTCCAAGGAAGAAAATAAAAACACTAGCATCTGAGGCAGTTCCTTTCACTTTTAAAGTTCTATTCGTTATGCCCCCACCCCCCCAGGCCTTACATAATTTTTCTCTTTGTTCTTCCATCTGGGGACAAGTGGACAAGTCAGTTGTTGCTTCCACATTGCAGTCTTTTAAACACTTGATCAATCCACATGTGTCATTGACTCAAAGCTCTTCCATTCTGGCTGTCTTCCTCCATATATCCTTAAGCTTATTGATACACTTTCTAAACAGTGACCTCAAAATCTGCAAAAAATGTTCCCCAGAGGTAGTCTGATAAGAGCCAACATTCTAGGGCCTTATTGCTCCCTTTGTCAGGGAAGCTCTTTACTCTTTCGTAATATAGCTTGAGCATTAATCCCTTCATTTTCTCCAAATTGTGACACCTCCATTCTTGGTTGGGTCTATCTGCTCTTCCCAACTTTGGCTTCTGAAGTATTATGCACTCCGTCTCACAGCACATTGGGTCTGTCAAGGTGGAATCTACATGTGATGATATCTCCTTTTATTGAGGGACAGACTAGCTTGTAGCAACTACTGGGCTCTATCTTTTCATTTTTCATCCTTTTCTAAGAACAAAACAAAACAAAACTGTTCTGTGTTTATCACTTGATGTTCTGGCTTAATTAGTTTTCTGCTAAACTAACTGTAAGTAACAGAAGGAAGTGAGAAGAGGGAGGCAGAGAGAAATCATGGATTTAGTTTCTACCAATTGGGAAAACCAACGGGAAGGTGGGAAAAGAAGCCCCATTGCCTTCTAAGATTGGATGCCCATTCAAGCAAAGCATGAAGCCCTCCAATATTCAGGGGTGAGAGTGTGACCTCTGAGGGTCTTATGTAGTTTTATGGCTTACATTCCTGTAATTCTGCCAGGGGACCCCAGGCACATGAGTCCACCATCCAGAATTGTCATTCCTTCCATTTTGCATCTGAAATGGAGTGGTGCATAAACAATAACTGAATTGGAAGTCAGAAAAAACATTTTAATGAAACTTTCCTTCTAATGTTAATTTCTCACCAGGTCTTCCATGTTTCACTCTTTGGGCTGAGCCCCACCCCCTTTGCTGGTGGGTTATCTTCCACCAGTAGAATGGAAAGACCTTGAGGGCAGAGACTGCCCCCTTTCGGTTTCTCTTTGTGTCACTGGTCCTTAGGACAATGCCTGGAAGGTAAGAACATTTAGAAATATGTGTTGACTGACTGAATGAATGAGTAATGATGAGGACCTCAGAAAATTACTTGCTGAGCGGCCCTAGGCAAGTTATTCATCCTCTCTCAGTCTCCATTTACCCATCTGATAAATGGAAAGAATTAAACATAAGGCAATATCCCAATTTGAAAAGGTTAAAGGACATAATATATGCAGAGGGCAGACCTTAAAAAGCCACATTGTGTAATGGAGGTGGTGTTGCCTTTAACTGTGGTATGAAGAAGGTGTATCTTTCTCTCCTACCCTTACTTAGTATTTGTTCTACAAGGGTTGGCTTTTTTTTATAAAAAAAGTTTTGTTTGACTTCTGCCTGTCTGTAGGTATCAACATCTTTCTCTGCTCCAAAACCTCTCAAATAAGGCCTCCCATCTCTTTGGTGGGCATTTCTGGCTTCTCCACTCTGATCTCAATCTAGATATGAAGCTACTAATAAACCACCATGACTCATAAAATTAAGTTCCTTTGCATTAATTTTCAGCACTTTAGGCTTTAGAAGGTTTCACATTATTAAAATTCATGTCAGTCTACAGCAACTTTGACATTTATAGCTAATGGATAAGTCAGACAAATGGTGCGTTTTCTCCTCATACCACTAAAATAATAATGATAAAATATATTTACGGTCATGTATGCACAGCAGAGGTAACATTATAAAGAAGTTCCTTTTCTCTTATTCCTCATTCTCTAGGAACACATTTGATTTGATTTGATTTGATTTATTCTTATGTTTAGTTGAACACAATAAATTGATCTAAATTTACATACACACATATGCACCTACACATACATACACACATACATAGATATGTTGTATTGCTTTAGTTGTTGTTGATGCCATTTGGCATTTTCTTGGCAAAGATACTGACTGCAATGGTTTGACATTTCCTTCTTCAGCTCATCTTATAGTAAAGAAACTGAGGCAAATGGATTTAATTGGCTTGTTCGCACAGCTTGTAAATGACCCAGTTCAGATTTGAACACAGGTCTTCCTGACTCTAGGCCCAGTTCTTTATCTACTGCCCTCAATTGTCCATAAAAATTTATCAAGTTTTTAATAAATGCAGGGTGTTAGGAATGAAAATAAAGTTTAAGTCTTTATAATGAAGGTGCTACCAATGCCCTGAGAGAAAAAGCAGTCTATACCTAAGGGAGGAGACCCAGAGCTTATGGAAAGTCAGGCAAAGAGCTAGAAGGCAGTGAAGATGGCAGTGGTGATAGTGATGGGGGAAGGAGGTGGAAAGCCTTCATGTAGGATATATTCCCTGAGCTCTTTCTGAAGAGAAACATAGATTTTAAGAAGGGGATGATGGAATGAATTCCAGACATGGGGAACATTTGCTGCAAAGTCTCTGAGATTTTATTTATCTAACTGTTTTCT
This sequence comes from Gymnobelideus leadbeateri, assembly GCA_011680675.1. NCBI lineage: Eukaryota > Metazoa > Chordata > Mammalia > Diprotodontia > Petauridae > Gymnobelideus > Gymnobelideus leadbeateri. The sequence goes on along the minus strand of WOXC01005208.1, from coordinate 218,863 downwards.
TTCTCTTCCAATATTTAACAGTTAATATTTTCTCAAGGGCTTTTGATGTAGCCAGGGCCTCACATCAGGGTATAAGATACAACCTTAATAGAAAAAAAAAAACACACTTGAAGTTAAATTTATTGGAGGGTATTTGGGGTGCAGTTGGTTTATCCTTGCTCTCTAGTGAGTAGAGACAGTACCAATGGGGGCTCTCAGAGCACTTGTACTTGGAGCATGTACTTCAAGACATGCAGAAGTGCTCTGAGGACTAGTAGCTGCTCAGCTTCTTCATCCTTCTTGCCCCATCCTGACCCACCAGGTTAAGATGACATTCTAAGTGTGAAGTCCAAAACAGAATAGGGATTGGACTATTTCCTCATATGCTATAAACAGGCTTCCTTCTTCTTAGCAATCAGTTACTGACGACATTTTCTGCCCCACGATCAGTACTCTTGGATGGCAGCATCAAAGGGCTAATGGACCTGTGAAAGATCCTGGCCCTGGAGCTCTGGAAGGACAGCCTGAGTGGGACATAGATAAATGTAGGTAGTATTCCATTTGTGGGATCAGAGCACTGCAAAACCATTGGATGTGAGTGGGGATGAAATGAGCAGAAAGCCCCCAGGTCAGAGAAAGGGAAGTGTGGATGGATCAAATCCATGCCCCTCCTTCCATTTTTTTTTCTTACTAAAATTGTAGAGTTAATAAACCATATGTGTATAGAGACCCATTGGCACAATCCTCCATGGGCAATTCCATCTGCTTTTATAAATTTGGCAACTGTGAGTAACAAGTCTCTAACAAGAGTATCAGACAGCATCCCTCCTGCACTCAGGTTAGTCTAGCTTAACAGACACCAAAGAAAGATTCCGATAATAAGAATCCTCATGTGACTATGAGTAGTGATGGCTCCCTGGGATCTCTGGGCACTGAGCTGGGCTCCTGGGGTGATATACTGAAGGGAAAATCAGTGACCAGGGAGCTGTGGGAGCAGAAGAGTGACTGGTGCTGGTGACTGCCCTAAGACCAGCCGATGTGTTCTGAGAAGTTTGTCCTAGAACTGGAAACAATACTAAAAAGAGGTAAAAAGGTAGTTGCCTGTGCACTTGACCCAAGGCTAATCACTGAAACTTCTAAAAGTGTCTAGGCAATCCAACTCCAAGTAGTGGGTGAGGTTGTGCTGAAATTATTCTTTGCTACATGCCTGGCAAAATTGCCTTATCAGATCTCTTCCCCATGAATCTTCAAGCTTTTGCTGCATAGACCTTAGGTTCTCTGTTGAAAAAACGAGGAGACAAGCTACACTGCAGACTTTCCATTAATACCAAGTTACTATCAATAATGGATCACCTGATGAAAGCTGGGAAGAACAACTTCAATTTTCCACCAAAACTTGAATCAAATATAGTGAGGATAAAACCCAAGAACCCATCAGCAAACTATAGTTTCCAGAAGTGGGATGGTCTACTGAGGATAATGTTTGTGAAGAAAAAATAGGACTCTGCAGCTTTTAAGTCAAGTGTAGTGCAACACTTGGAAGAAAATTAATTATTGCATCCACTGAACATCCACAATATTGTAATACAGGAAGATTTCAACAATACAGAAAAAAAAGATTATCTATCTATCTATCTAATCTACCTATCAAGAAACCCCTGATGGATACAGGTTTCCTTGACAAAGGAGCAGTTCCACAGACATTGATGATCTCATGAGATTACTACATGGATTTCCCACAGAAGGCAGCCGTTTTTTCTTAGGCAGACTAAAAAGAGGATACTCCAGACTTAGCAAGAAGCTGTAATTGTATTTTCTTGGACTACCAATATGTGAAGAAGGTAGACCTCTATGCTTCACAACAATGAAAACCACCAAACACCTTGAAGTTTTTGTAACTAAAAATCCGTCCTCTCACCAGGCAGTATCTTTTGTTGTTGTTGTTCTGTACTTTTCTAAGTGTTCAGACTCTGGGTAACTTTGGGCATAGGGTGGCCCCATCATTGACCCTTCAGAGCAAATACAACTCTCTCCAAAAGTGAACAACCACAACACATGCACAAACATAAGCCATGAATTTTCTTGAATCTCCTCATTTCTTCCTGTCCATCTCCTAAAACTAGTATCTTATTTATTGTGGTGATGGGCTACAGGCTCTGAAAAACCCCACCCTGAACTCTCCTTGAATTTCCCCACTTGATTTAGGGTTCACCTGAGGCTATAATTATCTCCTCTGGCCTTTCATTATCTCTGTGCCCAATTCTCTGTTACCCTTAACCATAGCCTAGGCCTTCATTGTCTGTTATCTCTGGAGTGCCTCTGGCTACTTCCCGTTCTTTATCCTACCTAACCTCCATTCTCTTGGTTCCTGGCCTCTGACCTCTAGTCACCTCTGTCTACTGACACTTACATCAAGATTCTTCCTGGACCCCTCTTCCAGTCACCCCACACTACTTAGCCAAACTTAGATCACTCCCACAGTCTTTCTGTATATAAGATGCATCTTGTTTCATGAAAGTTCTCATATTGAATCTGGCCCTCATGCATTATCAACACAAATGCTCAGATTCCTTAAGAGTCTAGCCAATATGGCAGATCTTTAGAAGGACTCCCACCTTCTATATGTGTTCTATTAACCTTTTCTTTGGCTTAAAGTAAGATTGGGTAGAATTCATTTGGGCAGGACCTGTGTGCCACTATTTCAGGATATCAGCTCCCCTAAATCTCAACATTGGTACTTACTGCTATTACTATAGGTCTTTTTCTTTTAAATGGAAAACAGGCTTTATTATTGTTCTCTTTCCTCACACAATTTTTCTCCCATGTATCTAACATTCATCACGCACATTCCCTTCTCATGAACTTTTCTTTGGCATTTATTCATCCACATCCTTCTGTCTCTCCTTTCCTTCTTGAGCTCAGTTTCCTTTTCCATTGCAGTGGGAGAGTGGGATATTGGGAGAAATACAGAACCTGGGATTCTCAGCTTGTCCTTTGATACTCTATAGCTGTGTGATTTCAGGCAAGGCCTTTCACCTCTGGACCTGAAATTTTTTCATTGTTCAAATGAGGAAATTAAGGCTAGATGATTTCTAAGATTTTTTCAAGATATTTTCATATTCATTGGTGACTACCCAGAAGTCTCAGTGGTAGGATTATCAATCACCTCATAAAAAATTATACCCTCCAATGTTACATTTTTTCTGTGTTTTATATACTTACAAATAGCCTGAAAAATAAAACTCTCCTAATTAAAAAAATAAAATAAATTAAAACAGAAGACAGGAAATTATGTAATTATTTGTTATTATTATTATTATTGTTTTATCTTTTTATTGGGGGTGGTTATCTCTCAGCAAACAAAATGCATTTAGAATTATACACGCATACATATATTTGTGTCTATCACCTCATATATATATATATACATACATATATATATATTCATATACATATGCATATATATGTGTGTGTGTGTGTGTGTGTGGTGTGAATGTATCTATGAGTTCTATACCCATGTAGGAATGTATTGCTATATTGCACTATATTACTTCATATTTCAATAAGTGTTATCTTTATTCTGTTGTATTATATTGATGGCATTTTTTACAATATAAGATGCCATCCTATCCTATCCCAACCTAACACTAGTGAGGCAGGACAGTACATGGGATTGAGAGCTGGTTTGGGAGCCAATAGCACCTGGCTCTAATCCCATCTCTACAAATCACTGGTCATGCTGTCCTGGAAAAGTCACTTGGCCTCTCAAGATTTTAGGCAGTTCTCCAGCACTTTGAAAGAAAAAGCCATTTTGCTTTGCTAGACTGAGTTTCCTCATACAGGATTTTCTTCTGCCAGTCAAATTAAAGACACAAGTCAGTCCTTCTCCGCTCATGGCACCTCATTGCTGAATTTCCAATGTTAATGTAATGCCACGATGCATTCACCACCATGTTCCCCCACACACTTTTTAAATAGTAGTTATTTTTTCCACAATTACATATGAAGAAGTATTCATTTTTACAAGACTTTCGTTTCTGAATTTTTATCCCTCCTCCCTCCCTTCACCTCTTCTGAAAATGGTAGGCAAATTCAAATAGTTTATAGAAGTGCTACAGTGTAAAAGATTTCCATATTTGTCACAGTTGTGGAAGAAGAAACAGATCAAAAAGAAAAAAAATAAACATGAGAAAGAATAAAGTAAGTGAAAAAATTTTGCTTTGATTTGCATTCAAAGTCCATCAGATTATCTGGATAACATTTTTCTTGAGTTCTTTGTACTTGTCTTGGATTATTGTGCTGAGAACAGCTGAGTCATTCATAGCTGATCATCACACAATGTTGTTGATACTGTATACAATGTTTTTCTTGTTCTGCTCATTTTATATTAACATCAGTACACATTTTCCAGGATTTTACTAAATCTTACTGTTTATCATTTTTATTACAAAATAGTATTCCATTATATTCATATAAAACAGTTTGTTCAGCCATTGCCCAATTCATGGTCATCTCCTTGTTTTCCAATATTTTGCCACTACAAATATGGCTACTTTGAATATTTTAGCACATGTATGTCCTTTTCCCTTTTTAATGATTTCTTTGGGATACAATCCCAGCACTGTTACTGTTGGATCAGAGGATATGCAGTTTGGTTGCCCTTTGGGTAAAGTTCCAAATTACTCACCAGAATGGTTGAATCAGGTCACAACTCCACCAGCAGTGCATTAGTGTACCAATTCACCATGCATTTTAACAAATATTTATGCCCATGTTCTTGTGGTTACCACCTGCTGCCTCTCCTTGATTGCTTTGGAAAATATGGGATAACACCCACAGCTCTTCCCTTAGGTTATTTCCCAGGAGAGTAGCTGTAATGCCAAGCAAAGGCAGCTTCCAAGGTTGAAAATACTAGCATAGTAACTCTCCATTTTATTCAGTGACAAATTAAGGCAAAACATTAACAGAACAGAGAAAATCAATATACATCATTCACCAAGAGTGATTCAATAATTTCCAAGTACTACTCCACTCCTGGGTAGTACATTCATTCAGTCAATCAATCACAAAACACAAAAAAGTCAAGTTTCCCACCCCTTGATCACAACTGAATTACAATTATCATCAGTTAATGCCAAGCACCTTATCAAAAGGCCATCTACACATGAGCTACAGCAAGATTAAGATATCATCACAGCATTTAGTACTCAAAGAGAGGTCTTTTCTTCATCTTGACCCAAGGCAAGTTCTCAGCAATCTCTGTTCCTTAGGAGACAAAGCTTAACAAAGCCACAATCTACATTGCCATTGTCCTCATCAATTCACTCTATGTGGGTTATGGAGACCCTAACTGCCCCAAATTGACTACTCTGAGACTCTCAAAGTGAAAGCAGGACATTTTATTGAATCTCAGGGAGAAGCAGGTGGTCCCATCACTGGGAAGTCCAGAGAGAGGAGGCCATCTTACACAAGCCAAAGCTGGGTTATATAGCTGAAAACCACCCAAAAATTGCAACCCACCCCTTCTTCATGTAATCTTTTAAATTGATTGGTTATTCTGTTACCATTCCCTTATTTGGCAGATGGGGTAACAAGGGGGATTTTCAGAGTTGTGTTTTCCCCAAGATTGCCTGACTACTGAGGCCTAAAGGCTTCTTAGTACTTTAGCAAACAGAGATCAAATACTTGAGAAACCACATTTCATTCTATACAACTCTCTGCCTGCAGAACAGTCTCATGACCCCTGAAAATAACAGCAAGATATCTTCCAGGATTTCTGTAAACATACAACAAGAAAATCCTTCTTCAGGGCTTCTGCACCAACAGCAAGTTTCTAGGACATCTGCAACAACAGAACTGTCCTTCACCAGTGGAAGAGTGGCAAAACAACATCAAAACAGAAAGACAAAATACTGGCATCACAGCCATGTCTCCTCAGTCCTTGGCAGCTCCAGGTCTCAGCTTGCTCGAACTGGCCCTCAGCAGTCCTATCTCTCTCTCTGTCTCTGTCTCTGTCTCTGTCTTTCTATCTCTGTCTCTGTCTGTCTCTCTGTCTCTCCATCTCTCTGTCTCTCTCTGCCTCTATGATGTTGCTTCCAAAAGGTATTCTGCCTCTCTCTGCTCAGGCCTTCTCCTTGCTTGGACCTTCTCTTTAAGTTCAAGGCACCAGCTCCTCCCCGTTCAGGCCCTCTCTTTCCACTTCAACAAGTCCATCCCACAAGTGGGATTCACAAGCTCTGGGTTTCAATACTCAACCCAAAAACCAAGCCAATACAGGGGGATCCTTAAATTCCATTACTATTACAGCAGCAAAGTTCTTTTAACACCACTTTCTTAAGAAGACTAAACTTCATACCTGAAGGGGAAGAAGACTGAACAAGTTTGGTTCTTACGCCAATCAGTGAAAGGGGTGATTCTGAAAGTGATCTGGGCGTTTTCATACTTTTGAAGAAAAGTGGACTAACAGGAAGAACAGTTGTGAACCAATTGAGAAAGTGTTCTATTTTTTTTTAATTAAAGGCTTCATCTCTCTGGACTTGGTATCCATCAAACAGATTAGTAAATATATTCAGAAAAATTGTAAAAGACTAAAGTGCTACAATTGGAATGCCATTAAATGGGCAACATCTAGCAGGTTGTTTTACTAAAGAGGCAAATTGCATTTAGGGGTGTGTTGTCATCTGCATTTAAATAAAGGAAAAGATTCAAGGAAATGTCTGTACATTTGCATAGATTGCCTTCTTAGATTAGGTCTAAAATTCTATTTCACAAATACTATACTGAAACAACTTCAAAGCCTATTTTCCCTGTTACCAAGTGTCTTTTTCCCTGACCTCCCAAATTCTGGTGGAAGGCCAATTCTAATTACAGAGAACTCTGCTTTCTGAATTTTATTGAGAGTTTTGTTTTTACTTTCCTTCAAACTCCAAATCTTCATATAATTAAGAGAGGTTGCCACAGGTCATAAAAGACAGTTTGAACTTTCACACTACATTTCAACTAAGCTCCTAATTCCAGTAAATGAAATGATCCCACAGTGCCCAAGGGAGCTTCATTTTGCATGGGAACAGATCTCCAGTGCTAATGAATCTCTTTTCTGTTGGTTATTTTAAGGACTTTCATTGCCAGGGATTCCTACATAATGAGGACCTTTGACATGCATTACAAATCCTTATATGACTTCTCCTGTCTCACTTCAAGGATTAACTCATAGATTTATGTAACCAAGGAATATAACATGCATCACCGGACAACAAATCTTGGTCTTGCTTGGTTTCTAACTCAAGGGTACAGTAATTCTGAATTACTACTTAATCTTTTTCTTTTTGACATTAATGTACATGCATATGTATAAACTTATATGTATATTTATATTTATACATATATTTGTATACATTTTCACTACCTATATTTCCAGATATAGTCCTTACCTGTACAGGGTCATCCCTTATAATAAAGGGGAAAAAATACTGTAGCCAGATTCCACCCTGAGAAGGTAGAGATTCTTATCTCTTCTCTATGTCCTGACAAGTTCATTACCATAAGAAACATTCAGTTTAACTTATGGCATTCATATTGTTATAAATATTGTAGGCATTATTGTCCTGGTTCTGCTTTCAGGCCATTAAAGTCTCCTGTGCTTTTTTTTTTTTTTTTGGGTATTCCTTATATCCACATTTTTAGTCAAATTATAGCTTATTTAGCTATTTCTCAATTGATGGACAATCATCTCTTATTTCCAGTTCTTTACTCTCATGAAAAATACTACTATCACTTTCTGGATGTTTATGAAACCTTTGCATTTTTAACTTTTGACTTGAAATCCAGCAGGTGACTTCTAACAGTGGACTTTGTTGGTCAGAGGTTATGGATATTTTAGACATTTTCTTTGAATAATTCCTAATTGCTTTCCAGAATGATTGGCTCAATTCTCAGCTTAATAGTGATGATGATGGAGATGGTGATGATGATGGTGGTGATTATGATATTGATGATGGTGATGATGATGATGATGTTAATAATGCATCAGTGTGCTCATTTTTCCATAATCTTTCCATTACTGTCTATTCCTAACTTTTGTCATCTTTTACAGATTTCTGAATGTAATGTCTCAGACTTATTTTGATTTGTCTCTTCCTTAGTGATTTAGCACATTCTCTCATATACTTGTTAATAATTCACAATTCTTATTTTGAAAATGATTTGTCCATAAACACTTAAATGTTACATAATTGATTTAGGACTTTTTTATATATTCGTGTTAGTTGACTACATTTTATCTTACCTAATTGTGTTAGTTGACATATATATGTATTAGCTGGCATCTTACATATCAGCCTTTTTAAAGAAATATTTTATGCATTTTTGTCCAGATGAATGCTTCTTTGTAGCTTTTTGCTTAATTTTGCTCTTCTTCAGACAAGAATTTTTACATTTCATCTGATATTTTATATTTTCTTACTATCTCTTTTCCATTCTTGCTTAAGAATTCACCGGCTTCTTTTACAATATATCTACTATGGTAATGTTTTGCATAGCTATACATGTACAATATATACTGAATTGCTTATCTTCCCAGAGGGAGTGGGTGACAAGGGAGGAAGGGAATGGATCTGAAATTCGAGGTTTTAAAATTAAATGTTTCAAATATATATAAATACTATTATTAATATTATTTTGCATGTAATTGGGAGATAAGATGTGCAGGCATTGGGGCACAGAGATTCACCTTGCCCTAATGGTAAAGTCGAAGGGGGTATGAGAGAAGATATGGGAGAGAGCAGGTTGTATGAGGGGATATCTTGTGGGACTGCTATTCTGGGGTGGTGGGTAGGGGAAAAATGGGGAAAAAATTGTAACTCAAAATCTGGCAGAAATGAATGATGTAAACCAGAAGTTAATAAAGCATTTGTTAAAAAAAAAAAAAAAAAAAAGAATTCACCTGCTAACATTAGGTGTGGTACTATACCGTATATCTTCCCCACTCTCTCTTTTTCTCTTTCTCATTTTATAATGAACTATAATATTCTGGGGACACAAAAAAGTAGAAACATCACAGGACCGGGGGGGGGGCACTCACCTCCCAGGGCACATCTTACAAGCCCAACTTAAATGCCCAAATGCCGGGCACCACCCTGAACACTGCTGGGAGCATCCACTCTCCCACAAGCATGGCAGCTTACACCCAGTACCGGCAGCTGATCAGTGCCTATGGACAACACCTCTAGGCTACACCCAGGGTACAGGGAGCAGCCAGGTTCCCCAAAGCAAACATGCAGAGCTCCTAGCCATCATGGTGGAGCTAGGCAGAGATCAGACCCACATATGGAGGGAGTAAAAGCACCATGGAAAGGCTGAAGGGAGGCATCATTCATGCTCGAGGATCAGGCCAGGAATGCTTGGCAGAGACCTAAGGAAATGCAAAATCCTACCCTCCCATTTCACTTCCAAAGATTTCCATTTCTTTTTTTTTTTTAAATTATTTTGCAGTCTATTTTTTTTGTCTTTATTAATTTGTTTGTTTACTTTTACTTTTCTAGATTCATTTCCATAATCCCTTGAGCTGCACATTTTCTTCCCCTCACTCTCCTCCCCCCTCCATGGTATGCAATCAAGTATAGCATCTGCAAATACTTTCACATTAGACATTATTCAGGTTGTAAAGGAGTGTAACCAATGAAGTGAACATTGGCAAAGAAGAAACAAAAGCAAGCAAGAAAAAGAGAGTAAGTAGTTTGCTTCAGTCTGAATTCAAACTCTGTTCTTTCTAGTTCTTTCTCTGAATATAAACATCTCCTTCCATCATGAGTATTTTGGAGTTGTCTTATGACCTTGAATTACTGAGAAGCATCCAGTCTTTCAAAGTTAGTTATCGCACATATGTTGTATCTGTAACTGTACACATTTCTCCTGGTTCTCCTCTTCTTACTTCACTTCAGGTTGTATAAGTCTCTCCAGGTAAATATAAAGTCTGTCTGCTCCTCATTTCTTATATAACAATAGTATTCCATTACACTTATGTAACACAACTTGTTTAGCCATTTCCTAATTGATGGGCATCCACTTAATTTCCAATTCTTTGCCACCACAAGAAAAATACAATAAATATTTTTGTACATATGGGTCTTCCTCCCACTTCTATGATTGGATTTTTGGATACAACCCTAGAAGTATGATTATTGGCTCAAAGGGTATACAATTTTTTATAGCACTTTGGGCATAGTTCCAGATTGCTCTCCAGAATGGTTGGATCAGTTCACAACTCCACCAATAATGCATGTGTTCCAGTTTTTCCATAGCTTTTCCATAATTTGTCATTTTCCTGTTTCATCATCTTAGCCAATCTCAGTAGTGATTTAGAGCATTTTTCATATGATTATAGATATCTTTAATTTCTACCTCAGAAAAATTGGCTGTCCATATCCTTTGACCATTTATCAATTGGGGAATGACTTGTATTCTTATAGATTTTATTCAGTTCTCTGTATATTTTAGAAATGAGTCCTTTATCAGAGACACTAGCTGTAAAAACTCTTACCCAATTTTCTACTTCCCTCTTAACCTTGGTTATATCAGGTTTGTTTGTACAGAAACTTTTCAATTTAATGTAATCAATATTATCCATTTTGCATTTTATAGTGCTCTCTAACACTTGTTTAATCATAAAGTTTTCCCTTCTCCACAAATCTGAGAGGTAAACTATTCCTTGCTTTCCCAAATTGCTTACAGAATCAGCTGTTATACCTAGATCATGCAAACATTTAGACTTGACTTTTGTATACAGTATTAGATAGTGGTCTATGCCCAGTTTCTGCCATGCTATTTTCCCAGCAGTTTTTGTCAAATACTGAGTTCTTATCCCCAAAACTTGGTTCTTTGGGTTTATCAAACAGTAGATTACTATAGTCATTGACTGCTGAGTCTTGTGTACACAATCTATTCCACTGATCAATTACTTTATTCTTTAGCAAGTAGCAAGTAGTTTTGATGACTGCTGCTTTATAATACAGATTAAAATCTTGAATGGCTAGGCCACCTTGCCTAAATTTTCTTTTAATTAATTCCCTTGATGTTCAGGACCTTTTATTATTCCGAATGAGTTCTGTTAGTATTTTTTTTTTCTAGCTCTATAAAGAAATTTTTTGGTAGTTTGGTATGGCACTAAATATGTAATTTAACTTAGATAAAATTGTCATTTTTATTATATTAGCTCAACTCAGATGAGAGCAATTGATGTTTTTCCAATTACTTAGATCTGAGTTTTTTTGTATGAAAAGTGTTTTGTAGTTGTGTTCATATAGGTTCATATATTTGTTTTGGCAGGTAGATTCCCAAATATTCTATAATGTCTACAATAATTTTAAAGGTGATTTCTCTTCTCTTCTCTTCTCTGATATCTCTGAGTAAGAGGGGTGATAGTGGACACCCTATTTTCACCCCTGATCTTATTGGAAATTCTTCTAGCTTATCCCCATTACATATAACACTTGCTGATGGCTACAAATATATGCTACCTATTATTTTAAGGAAGGCTCCATTTATTCCCATAATTTCTAGTGTTTTTAATAGGAATGGATGTTGTATTTTGTCAAAAGCCTTTTCTGCATCTATTAAGATAATCACGTGGTTTCTCTTAGGTTTATTGTTGATATGATCAATTGTACTGATTATTTTCCTAATATTGAACTATCCTTGCATTCCTGGAATAAATCCTACCTGATCAAAGTGTATTATTCTTGTGAAAAGTTGCTGTAGTCTTATTGTTAATATTTTTTAAAAATTTTTGCATTTATATTCCTGAGGAAAATTAGTCTATAATTTTCTTTCTCCATTTTTCTCTTCCTGATTTAGGTATCAGTACCATATTTGTGTCATAAAAAGAATTTGGTAGGACTCCTTCTTCACCAATTTTCCCAAATAGTTTGTAGAGAATTGGAATAAATTGTTCTTTAAAAGTTTGACATAATTTGCTACTTAATCCATCTGGACCTGGAGATTTTTTTTGAGGGAGCTTGCTTATGGCTTGTTCAATTTCTTTTTCTGAGAAGGGGCTATTTAAGAAATTTACTTCCTCTTCATTTAACATGGGGAACTTATGTTTTTGTAAATAGTTAATATTGTCAAATTTATGTGTATACAATTGGGCAAAATAATGCATAATTTTTATTTTTATTTTCTCTTCATTGGAGGTAGATTCACCCTTTCCATTTTGGATACTCGTAGTTTGATTTTCTTCTTTCTTTTTTTTTTGTCATATTGATTAAGGGTCTATCAATTTTATTTTTTATAAACCAGTTCTTACATGTCTTTATTAATTCAATTGTTTTCTTAATTTCAATTTTATTAATCTTTCCTTTGGTTTTCATTATTTCTTTTTTTTTTTTAACAAATGCTTTATTAACTTCTGTTTTACATCATTCATTTCCGCCAGATTTTGAGTTACAATCATTTTCCCCCCGTTATTCCCATACCCAACCTCCCAGAATAGCAGTCCCACAAGATATCGCTTCCTCCAATCTGCTCTCTCCCATACCTTCTCCCATACCCCTTCGACTTTTCCATTAGAGGAAGGTGAATCTTTGTGTCCCAATGCCTGCACATCTTATCTCCCAATTATAAGCAAAAGAGTATTAATAATAGTATTTATATATATTTGAAACATTTAATCTTAAGACCTCGAATTTCAGATCCATTTCCTTCCTCCCTTGTCACCCATTCCCTCTGGGGAGATAAGTGATCCAGTATATGTTGTACATGTCTAGTATGCAAAACATTATCATAGTAGATATATTGTACAAGGCTGCTTATAATTCCCTCCCACTCATCCCACCCCCCCACCTGGTCCATTCTCTACATGATCCTGTCCCTCTTCTATAGTGGGTACTTCCAACCTCCCCTCCCCCCAAGGATGCCCTCCCATCCATCATCCCTCCTCTCATCCCCTTCTCCCTATTCTGCTGCAGGTTGAGATATCCCATTTAGTATGTATGTCATTCTCTCCCTGAACCAAATTCAATGAGAATGTGGTTTTGCCTTTTTTGCCTTCCTATTCTCCCCTCCCTTGCAACCACTTCCCCTTGCTTCTTCTACATGAGATAGTTTACCCTACCCTGTCTCTCCCCATCTCCTCTTGCCACTTTCCTCTCTCACCTCATAATTTCATCCCTTGAGTATTCTCCCTACCCAACAAATTCAACCTATGCCCTCTATCCATATACACACACATTCAAATATGTATTCGTATGACCACACACCCTTCTTCCATTATTTTCATAGTGTGAAAGATATCATCAGTCACAGTTCTTGTTTTTCCATATAGGAATGTAAATAGTTCAACTTTGATAAGTTCCTTTTGATTTCTTTTCCCTGATTACCTTCTCAGGCATCTCTTGCTTCTTGTGTCTGGATGTCAAATTTTCTATTCAATTCTGGTTTTTTCCTCAAGAATGCTTGAAAGTCCTCTATTCCACTGAATGACCATATTTTCCCCTGAAACAAAATACTCAGTTTTGCTGGGTAGGTGACCCTTGGATTCATTCTCAGTTCTTTTGCCCTCTGGAATATCATATTCCATGCCCTTGATCCCTCAGTGTAGAAGCTGCCAGGTCCTGGGCTATTCTGATTGTGTTTCCACAATATTGAAATTGTTTCTTCCTGGCTGCTTGTAGTATTTTCTCCTTGATCTGGGGATTCTGGAACCTGGCTATAATATTCCTGGGAGTTTTCTTTTTGAGATCTTTTTCAGGAGGTGATCGGTGGATTCTTTCAACCTCTATTTTGCCCTCTGGATCTAAAACATCAGGGCAGTTTTCCTTGAGAATTTCTTGAAGGGTGATTTCTAGGTTCTTTCTTTGATCATGGCTTTCAGGTAGTCCAATAATTTTTACATTGTCTCTCCTGGATCTATTCTCCAGGTCAGTTGTTTTTCCCATGAGATATTTCACATTGCCTTCTAATCTTTCGTTTGTTTGGATCTGCTTAACAGCATCTTGATTTCTCATAAAGTCATTAGCTTCCATTTGCTCCAGTCTAACTCTGAAGGAATGAATCTCCTCAGTGAACTTTTGAGATTCTCTTTCCATCTGGCAAATTCGACTTTTTAAGGCATTCTTCTCCTCATTGCCCTTTTGGGCCTCCTTTGCCATTTCAGTCAGTCTATTTTTTAAGGTGTTGTTTTCCTCAGTCAGGCTGTTGACCCTCATTTCATACTTTTCCTGCATCCTTCTCATTTTTCTTTCCAATTTTTCCTCCACTTCTCTTATTTGATTTTTAAAGTCCTTCTTAAGGTCCTCTATGGCCTGCAACCCGCTCATGTTTTCCCCTGGGGCTTTTGGAGCAGGACTTCTGACCTCACAGTCCTTTTCATTACTTCTAATTTAGTATTTTATTGGGGATTTTCAATTTGTTCTTTTTGTTTGTTTTAATCTTTTTCAATTGCATGCCCAATTCATTGACCTCCATTTTCTCTATTTTATTCCTGTATGCATCCAAGGATATAAAACTTCCCTAAAGAACTGCTTTTGCTGCATCCCACAAGTTTTTGTTTTTTTTTTTTTTTATGTTGCCTCATTATTGTCATTCTCTTGAATGAAGTTACTGATTGTTTCTATAACTTCTTGTTGGTCCCCACCCATTTTTTAGGATTGTATTATTTAGGTTTTAATTGGTTTTTAGTCTATATTTCCATGGACCTTTCTTGCATACGATTTTTATTGCATCATGATCTGAGAATGATGCATTTAATATTTTTGCCTTTCTGCACTGAATTGTGAGGTTTTTATGTCCTAGTACATGGTCAATTTTTGTGTACATGCCATGCACTGCTGAGAAGAAGGTTTATTTTTTTTAATCCCATTCAGATTTCTCCAGAGATCCATCATGTTTGGCCTCTCTAATATTTTATTTGCTTTCTTAACTCTGTCTTTTTATGTGTAATCCTGAATGAAGTTCCACAATATTTGAATCATTTCTTTTTGCCTGCTTGCTGTATTTTCTCCTTGAAGTTGTAATTCTGAAATTTGGCTACAGTATTTCTTGGGGTTTTCAAATTGGGATCTCTTTCAGGAGAAGTCTGGTGAATTCTTTTGATAAGACTCTGAATCTAGGACCTCAGCACAGTATTCTTTGACAATGTCTTGGAGGATGCTGTCCAGGCTGCTTTTTTCCTCATGGCTTTTTAGTAGACCAATATTTCTTAAGTTTTCTCTCCTGCATCTTTTCTCCTGGCCAGTTGCTTTTCCAGTGAGCTATTTCACACTTTCTTCTCATTTTTCAATCTTTATGCTTTGTTTGAGTGACTCTTGATGTATCATAAAGTCCTTAACTTCAATTTGACTGATTATAATTTTCAGTGAATTATCTTCCTTGTTTTGTTTTTGAAGCTCCTTTTCCATATGTTCAGTTTCCATTTTTAGGGAGGTATTTTCTCCAGTTAGATTTTGAAACTCCGGTCCCAGTTCAACAATTTTATTTTTTAAGGATTTGCTTTCTTCAGTGAGAATTTTTTTTTCCAATTTTGTCACTGTAGATTTAAATGTATCTTTTACCTCTCTAATTTGGGTTTTAAAATCTTTCTTGAGCCCCTCCAAGAATGCTTTATGAGTTTAAGACCAGTTCATATTTACTTCTTTATTCTCAGGTGAGAATATAGAATCCATGTTTTCCTCTGAATTTGGTTGTTCTACCTCACTATAATAGGATTGTATCATTCTTGAATTCACAGATTCCTTCTGCCCCATTGTTATGGCCTATGTCCTGAATTTTTAGAGTGGATATCTGCTTCTGGGGTAGAGAAGTCCTGCACCTCTCAGGCTGAAAGGAGGGGGTTTGGTTCTTAACTTTTTTGTGCTGTAGCCTCTTGGTGTCTAGACTGAGGCCAAGGCCAGGACTCTCAGTGTTTCCCCTGGGTTACCCTGAGGTCACAGAGTAATGTGCGGGGGAGGGGTGGTCTGGCCACCTCAGGTTTACACCTCTATGCCTTTGGGCTACAGCTCAGGCAGCCTCAGCAGCTGGTGGCTGGCAGTGCTGGTGTCTGCAGATTCCACAGATGGTGCTAAGGCACACCTGGGCTTGTGTTGTTAGGGCTTGCTTGCTCCACCCCCCTGGGCTTCAGATGCTCCTGCTGGTCAGCTGAGGGGGGACTTTTTGGGACACCTCCAGCCCTTCACTTCAGACTCAGTACTGCTTCAGTTAAGCCCTTTTTCAAAGTCTGTGAAGCCTGAAGCTTTTTTCCACTAATTCAGGATTTTATATTTGGTAGGACATTTATCTCTGGGTTTTCTGGGTTAGGGAGGGGAAATAAGAACAGCTAGGGTTTACTCTTCCATCTTGGCTCCTCGAAGATCAGGTAGGTGATTTATAAACATCCAGACTATGGGCTGGTAGGCCCAGGAGAAGCTGCTATTGAAGCTATGGGCCCTTAGCTTTCTCTTACCCAGCTCTGATTCATTCTTCATCCTGTAGTGAGATGGCTATGAATTGCCCTTGGGGTTGGTGAGTTTGCTGGTTGGGGCTCCTTCTCACTCTGCTATAGTCTGCTTTCAGGTCCACACAGGTGGAACCCCAACATGCTCCACACTCTTCCTTCCCAGACCAAGTGGGCACTTTCCTAGGCTAGGTATCTGCCACACTATGTCTCCCAATGGGTTCTGTCACTCTAAAATCCATTCAGATTCAGTTTTTAATGTTTAGTGATGGAATTCATGGAGGAGCTTAGAAAAGTTACTGCTTCCTTTCTGCCATCAAATCAGCTTTTCATTTCTTTGAGAAGAAGAAAGAATAACATTTATTCTTCTGGCAACTTTCAGAACATTCATATGTATCCCTTATTTTGAATGGTCTAAAAGTTTGGGTTCTTCCCCCTTTTCTTTGTCCAGTCCCCACCACAATTTTTAAGAATAGAAGCAAAAGGGGCGGCTAGGTGGCACAGTGAATAGAGCGCCGGCCCTGGAATCAGAAGGCCCTGAGTTCAGAGCCGGCCTCTGACACTTAATCTATATGAACAAAAAAAAAAAAAACCTAGCCGTGTAACCTTGGGCAAGTTACTTAACCCCAATTGCCCTAAAGGGGCGGCTAGGTGGCGCAGTGAGTAAGAGCGTCGGCCTCGGAGTTTGGATGACCCGAGATCAGATCCGGCCTCAGAAAATGAGCACCCACGCATAAATCAAATGACTAGCCATGTAACCTTGAGCAAGTTACTTAACCCCAATTGCTTTAAAAAAAAAAAAAAGAATAGAAGCAAAGGCCATTTTTCACTTAAGATTGGCATTATAAGTAGTTGGGAACAATGTAGGTCCCTTTTTAAAAAACCGAGTACAAAAATTGCATGTAAAAAGTTCTGCTTATGTTGCTGCCGACTATAGTTTACTGCCCTGTTAATCTACTCCAGTCTTTTTCTTCCTTCCAGTACACTTAAAACCACCCAAACTGTCATTGTTTTTTACCTTTTCCAAAATCTCCCGTAAGTCTTAAGGATTTTTTTCATGTGTTAATGCTGACTGGAATTTGGGTATTTCCCAGTTAGTGCCACATAGTAGAGACCCTGCTTTAAAAATAAATGAATGAATAAATAAATAACATGGGTTTTTGTTTTGTTTTGTTTTGTTTTTGGTGTGAGAATATTTGCCTGATTGTACATGCTTTGAAGTCAATTTAAAATGTATGAGTCATAAATACAGAGGAGTGATCAGCCTATTAAAAATTAAGAACCCAGAGAGTTACTTTTCAGACAAAGACTGTAGATTTCAAGTCTTGAGGTTGACATAGAATGATTTCTTAAAAATCTGGATAAATGGCTAAAACTGTCACATGCTTCTTTGTATTTATTACTTGATATAATAAAGCTTATTGTCATTAACAATTTGTATCAAAAATATTCTGAGGACTGATTCATTTGAAATTCCTCTCTCTCTCTCTCTCTCTCTCTCTCTCTCTCTCTCTCTCTCTCTCTCTCTCTCTCTACTTCAATAAGTATTCAAAGGCCATAAGTACTTTCTCTGGGGATGGATATTATTTTTAATCATATATCCTTCAGAGTTGTCTTGGATCATTATATTAATGAGAATAGATAAGTCATTCACAGCTGATCATAGGACAATATTGATGTTTCTTTGTACACAATACATTTCAGTCTACATCAGCCCATACAAGTGTAGCAGCAAGCACCCCAATATCCCCAGGGTGACTGCCAGCACAGGTTCTTAGATCTGCTTTTCAAAAGGAAAGCAACTCAAAATGGGTTAACAAGCTTACTTTAATCAAACAAACACACATTACCTAGTTCAGGGGAGAAAGGTCAGCACCCCAAACTTCAGAGTTACAGAATTTACAGATCAAACAGACAGGCTTCCAAACTGTCCAACCATTATATCAATACCAAATCACAGTTACCAGAGAGGGAAGCATCAACATCTGGGTTTTCAAAGCCAGGGGTCTCTCAACAATGGCTTCCCAGAGTCTCATCTGGTCAAATCACACAACACTTCTCAAAGTGAGCCCCAAAGCAAAGCCTATCCTCAGGGTTTATATATCCTTCTCCTGGCTCAGAGATTGTAACAACTTCCTAGACCCACTGCCCAATCACAAAGTAGCAAGGTGTGGGCTTTCCTGAAAAACAAGCCTCCCACCACAGGTTCCAGGTGCTCTTAAGCTAGGGGCAGGGAAGATCTTTAAATTTGCATTTCCATTACAACAAGTCTTTCCAGGTTTTTCTGAGAGCATCCTGCTCATCATTAGAAAGTCTTATTTCAATTATATTTAAATAAATAACTTCTATGTCCCATGCATTGTTATACTCATGGGAATACACAAAGAAAAAAAAAGTCCTTGTCAAAAAGGAGCTTATTTAATGGTAGAATAGGAAGGTTGCATTGTGGACACAGCTGCTTGAAGAAAAAAGGCAAATAGAAACTTGGGAGGAGGGGGAGGGAGGCTGAGGAGATAAGTAAGGGCTTTGTGTTGGAGGCAGCTGGTGAGCTGATCATTGAGGACAAGCTGGAGATTCCAAAGAGGTAGATATGAGGAGGGAGTGCATTCCAGGCAGGCCTGGCAGGAGTTTGTTCAGGAGCACTGATGTCTTCTGCTACCCTCCACGTTTTGTAGGCTAACAACCTTCTGAATAACTGAAAGCAAGATCAGTTGGGTAATAACATTAATGAAGCTCATATTTACATAGCACTTTAGAGTTTGAAGGGAGCTTCACAGACCTCTAATTGAATTATTCACCAAAACAGCCTTGTGAGGTTAAGAGCTATGGTTATCCCTTTGTCACATATGAGGACACTTCTGTAGACAGAAGTTGTGTGCTTTTCCCATCAGACACTTGGTCTGTCTCTAAGGCTGATTTTGAACTTTGAGCTTCATGAGCCCAGTTCCAGTACTTTACTATGTAATCTATCTGCCAAGCTGTTCTAAATTAGATAGACAATAACAAATTATATCTGACTTCATATCTTCAATTATCCCTTTGCTGAACTGGCATCATAGATTAGGACCCAAGGCTGCCTAAGAAATTTCCCTATAAGAACTAACATGATGACACAAGGGAAAATAATCAAAGAACAACATGGACCCTCACTGCCCAGGAATGCCTTCCTTTCCCTGTGTTCTCTTCACTAGCTCACTGAACCAATGCTTTGGAGTAATATATATTTTCTGCCATATTCACTCTGTATCAACACATACCATTCTCTTCCCATGGTAGACCACTCAGAAAGCATTCCTTCTCCTCCTATCAGATCCACCCCCCCCCACCCCCCAACACAGACACACCATTTGCCTTAGAAGCGAGTCAGGATCATTAACTGCAAGCTGAGTCAGGTGATTCCAGAGATAAGAATAGTTAGGAAGGCTCTCCTCTTTTTGGGCTAAGTACTAATGACTTCAGCCTCCCCCTAAAACTCTCAGCCTCCTGGAGACTTGGCTGCATGGACTCTGAGACACTGATTAGTAAGTAAGTGGCTATGCCCATTTACCTCTCCTCCCTGGACTTTGCTGGGGTCCTTTGTGAACACTTAGGACAAGCTCAGAACCTGAGGGAGGAAATCTTCCCTACAGGAAGCCAAACAAAACTTTTTGTCATTTCACTTTTCTTTTCTTTTTAAACCCTGATGCAGCCTGATGCTCTTGAAGACTCTGGACCTTTTTTTGGTCACCTTGTGCGCTCTAGATTTTCTTTCACTAGCTAGGTCCAATAGAATGTTCTGCATATAGTAGGCATTCACTATTCATTGATGAGCAGCTCAGAAAAGCATCTGAATATGACAGCCAGCTGTATTTCCTAATAAAGTCAAATATTGATGATTGGAGCCAAGAACATGAAGATTGTCAAGGGGGCAGAGAAGATGTCTGCTGAACAAGACACTGGATGTGATATAGAAATTATGATGTGATATAAGAAATATATGAGAAATGTGCCCCGCACTCCCCCACACAGAGACACACATTAACTCTCAATCTTTTTTCAGTGACTAGAACATTTCTTTGGCCATTTAAAAAATAAAAATATAATAATAAAAATAACAACATTGAACACAAAGACATAGACACACACAAGCACAAACCCACTCTTCTTTGGCTGCAAAGAATTCTCTCTCTTTATCTGATTAACTTTGTCAATTATTCTATCCAGGGAGATTCTTTATTTTTTCAGAAATGATGAATGGAAGGGGAATCAGAAATGTAAAACCCCAAACAAGGCTTGGCTTTGCTCTGAGCCCCAGTGGTGCATTACCTTAGAGGAGACAATTTAGCCTCCTACAAGAAATGTTTAAAATTAGGCCCTCCCACCTATTCCCCTGCTGGTTAGAAGCAAAGGAGGGGAATGGAATTTAATCACAAAACCCCAGGCCTCTGCTTCTTTCACACAAATGTCTGTGCCCAGCTACAAGCCCTAGGATGCCATCCTTTTCTTCTTTATTTTGTTCCACTTACTAAGTAGCAACAATTAGCCTAGACACAGTGAAATATGTGTCTGAACAGTGGGAACCATGATCTCAAAAGATTTCAGGTTTATTTAAGTCCAAAAAAGTGAGAGAAAAATGCTCACCTAAAGAAACCAAAGGTGGACAGTATACTCAGAAGTTGAGATCACCCAGGAAAAGATATGGAAAAAGCAAATCAAAACAAATCCTGCTGGAAATAGAATGTTTCTTCCACCTCAGGAAAATAGGTCTTCATTCTGGAGAGCAATCTGGAAATATGTTCAAAGGGCTATAAAAATGCATATCCTTGGACCCTGCAATACCACTTCTAAGGCTGTATTCCAAAGAGATCACACAAGTGGCAAAAGGACCCATAGGTACCAAAATATTTGTAGCAGGTCTTTTGTAGTGGCAAGGAATTGGAAATCAAGGAGATGCTCATCATTTGTGGAATGGCTAAACAAGTCATTGTATATGAATGTAATGGAATACTATTGAGTTATAAAAAATGAGGAACAGATGGACTTCATAATAATGTGGAGAGACTTACAGAAATTGATTCTGAGTGAGCGGAGCAGAACCAGGAGGATTTGCACACTTATCAGAGACACAATATATCTCTAATGCCTATCTTCATATATATATGTATATATATATATATATATATATATATATATATATATACATACATATATATTATTATATATATATATATATATATATATATATATTTGAAAGATTTAATGTTAATATCTCGATTTTTCAGATGCATTTCCTTCCTCCCTTGTCACCCATTCCCTCTGGGGAGATAAGTAATTCAGTATATGTTGTACATGTCTAGCTATGCAAAACATTATCATAGTAGATATATTGTGCAAGGCTGCTTACAATTCCCTCCCACTCATCCCACCCCCCACCTGGTCCATTCCCTATATGATCCTGTCCCTCTTCTATAGTGGGTACTTCCAACCTCCCCTCAACCCAAGGATACCCTCCCATCCATCACCCCTCCTCTCATCCCCCTTCCCCCTATTCTGCTGCAGGTTGAGATATCCCATTTAGTTTGTATGTCATTCTCTCCCTGAACCAAATTCAATGAGAATGCGGTTTTGCCTTTTTTACCTTCCTATTCTCCCCTTCCCTTGCAACCACTTCACCTTGCTTCTTCTACATGAGATAGTTTACCCTACCCTGTCTCTCCCCATCTCCTCTTGCCACTTTCCTCTCTCACCTCATAATTTCATCCCTTGAGTATTCTCCCTTCCCAACAAATTCAACCTATGCCCTTTATCCTTATATAACTGTAACCATATACACACACATTCACATATGTATTCATATAGCCACACACCCTTCTTCCACTATTTTCATAGTGAGAAAGATATCATCACTCACAGTTATTGTTTTTCCATATAGGAATGTAGATAGTTCAACTTTGATAAGTTCCTTTTGATTTCTTTTCCCTGATTACCTTCTCAGTCATCTCTTGCTTCTTGTGTCTGGATGTCAAATTTTCTATTCAATTCTGGTTTTTTCCTCAAGAATGCTTGAAAGTCCTCTATTCCACTGAATGACCATATTTTCCCCTGAAACAAAATACTCAGTTTTGCTGGGTAGGTGACCCTTGGGTTCATTCCCAGTTCTTTTGCCCTCTGGAATATCATATTTCATGCCCTTCGATCCCTCAGTGTAGAAGCTGCCAGGTCCTGGGCTATTCTGATCGTGTTTCCACAATATTGAAATTGTTTCTTCCTGGCTGCTTGTAGTATTGTCTCCTTGATCTGGGGATTCTGGAACCTGGCTGTAATATTCCTGGGAGTTCTCTTTTTGGGATCTTTTTCAGGAGGTGTTCTGTGGATGTTTTCAACCTCTATTTTGGCCTCTGGATCTAAAACATCAGGGCAGTTTTCCTTGAGAATTTCTTGAAGGGTGATTTCTAGGTTCTTTCTTGATCATGGCTTTCAGGTAGTCCAATAATTTTTACATTGTCTCTCCTGGATCTATTCTCCAGGTCAGTGGTTTTTCCCATGAGATATTTCACATTGCCTTCTAATCTTTCATTTGTTTCGATCTACTTAACAGCATCTTGATTTCTCATAAAGTCATTAGCTTCCATTTGCTCCAGTCTAACTCTGAAGGAATGAATCTCCTCAGTGAACTTCTGAGATTCTTTTTCCATCTGGCAAATTCGACTTTTTAAGGCATTCTTCTCCTCATTGCCCTTTTGGGCCTCCTTTGCCATTTGAGTCAGTCTATTTTTTAAGGTGTTGTTTTCCTCAGTCAGGCTGTTGACCCTCATTTCATCCTTTTCCTGCATCCTTCTCATTTCTCTTTCCAATTTTTCCTCCACTTCTCTTATTTGATTTTTAAAGTCCTTCTTAAGGTCCTCTATGGCCTGCAACCCGCTCATGTTTTCCCCTGGGGCTTTTGGAGCAGGACTTCTGACCTCACAGTCCTTTTCCCGCTCTATGCCCCCAAAATAGGAGTCTAGGGTTGCATTTTTCTGTTTCCTTTGCCTTGGCATGTTGCCACTTGATTACCTGACTTTTGGGCTTGTTGCCACACTATGGCTTTAAGGCCAGATAGAGGAATTTTCATCCCGAACATGTGGGGGCAACTTCTGTTTCTGGCAAGCTGTAAACCCACCCACAACTTCCACCCTAGATCACAATCCAGATCCAGGGAGGTTAAAGAAAGAGCGATTACCCCCCCAAGACTGATCGCTGGATCTCCCTACAGTTCATAGGCTGGGAGCTGGAGCTGCCTTTGAAAACTACAAAATGGCATGTCTCCTCAGCGGCTTCTAGCCCCCAGGGGAGGGAGCCGACGCATTCCCCAAATGCTCGTCCCAAAGTCCATAGGACACTAACCTCTTACTTTGTCCTAGGCATGTCTATGTTGATAGTCCTGGAGTTGCCATGGCTGCTGGTGTTCTGGGGTTTCTCCAGCCAGCTGCTGGCCCTGCCACCCTGGGGCTAAAACCTCAGCTCACGGGGACCTGGGCTCCGCTTGGCTCTGCTTCCTGCTCCCTGCATGTTGCGCGCTGCCGGCTCCCAGACCACTGCGCTGGTCCTTCCTGCAGGGCTGCTGGGCTGTCCTCAGCAGGAGGTTAGCTTCTCTGTGTAGTTCTGTCAGTGCTGGGGCTCCAGAAGTTGTTCAGAGTCCCCTTTTATATAGTTTGGAGGGAATCTGGGGGCAGAGTGGCTTGGACGAGCTGTTTCTACTGCGCCATCTTGGTTCTGCCCCCGCCTATCTTTGATAGATGGGGGTCCTGGCAGCAATGCAAGGCTGTGACAACTCCAAAAGACTCCTGATGGAAAAAGCTATCCACATGCAGAGAAAGAACTACAGAGTCTGAATGGAGACTGAAGGAAACTACTTGCTCTCTTTTTCATTTTGTCTCTTCTTCCTTGTTATTCATCCAGTTGGTTATGATTCTTCTTTACAATTTGACTAATATGTCATGTGAAGGCGTATGTAGAAACTGTATTGGATTGCATGCCACCGTGGTGGGGGGTGAGAGGAAATTTGTACTCCAAGCTTGTGGTACTGAATATTGTAAACTAATAGAAAATACTTGCTTTAATGTGCAAGTGAGTTTGCAGATGGGATGGAGGGTAGCACTTTTCTGGTGCTTGAAGACAGGGATAAAATGGTAACAGTGCCATGCCTTCTCACTAGAGGGATACTATCATTTTTGGCAGATAAAACCATCATAGATATAATCTAGCTACAAGCAGACCCAGAGGCTTACAGTATTGATTTTGTTGCATTGTAGAGTATACTGAGCAATTTGGACTTGTTAAATGAGCTATATAATTTGCCCCAAATTCAAAGGAGTCCCCAAAAAGGAAAGGAAAGGCCATTATTCTCTGTTGAGCCACCTCAACTGGAAACAACATATCTCATACCTTTCCAATTTCCTACCCCATCATGTTTATTTCATTGCATAGCCAGTCAGATGATACAACTAGTTCAAGGCAACCGTTTAAAATGAAAGAATATAGTAATGAAAGTAGTAAAAATAACTCTCCTATAATTATGAAACTCTTTCACACATGCACAGATGATCAATGGGAAAAATGGGTTTTTCTAGAGACCATGTTTAAAGAGGAATGCCTGTGAGTAAAACATATAGTCAGGGCTACACTCTCCACTACATGGATGTCACCGTAGTCGCACTGTGGAACATTCCAGGGGGTGGTCAATTATCCAATCTTCTCCTTCTTTGCTAGAAAAGGGCTGAGCTGAAACCGATCTCATGTATAGTGGGTTTGTATTGTGTGTGTGTGTGTGTGTGTGTGTGTAAGATATGACCTCTAGTTTAGTCACTATGTTTTCTTACCTACACTGCCTCTTCTCTTTGAAGATTTAATCAGCCACACACTGGCACAAAAATTAGCGCTCTCTCTCTCTCTCTCTCTCTCTCTCTCTCTCTCTCTTATTCTAGAGATAATGCATTCGTTCTCAGGTCAAAGGGCTCGATTTCTCTATTAGTTTAGGGAGTTTATACCATATGAAAAGTTGCTGATGTTGTCATAATGGCTCAGAGTTCCCAGGTAGAAATATTCCTAATGTTTATTAGAAGTTTTAATCTCAGAGGATTTGGGGAAAATGGCAAAGTAGGTCAGGAAATTCCAAGTTCTCCAAATTTCCTCTACAAACAAAGAAAAACAACACCTTGAGGCCAATGTAAAGCTGCAAAATTTTAAAAAAAAAGAGTTGGGGAAGAACTGTGCTCCTCCTAGGACAATAGGAGAAGATCTACAGAAAAAATCCCAAGACCAATGTTTGTCCAGTGAAACATAAACAGCTCGAGGCTAGCTCCAATCAACCTGCAAGAGATAAGCCCTGGGGGCAGCTGGGTTGGGGAGGTAGCACTTGTGGTATATGAATCTAATAGAATAATGTTAGGCTATAAGAATTGATGAATACATGGACTTCAGTAAATCTTGGAATTACTTATATGAACTAATGTTGAGTGAAGTGAGGAGAAACAGGAGAACATTGTGCACAGTATAGTGGGAAAGGACTGATTTTTAGACTTACCCCTTCTCAGCAATGCAAGTACCTAAAACTTTTCCAAAAGACACATGATGGAAAATGTCATCTATATCCAGAAAAAGAAATCTGGAGTCTGAAAGCAGAGTGAAGCAGACTATTTTCCCTTTTGTTTTGTTTTCTTTCTGTTTTTCTCCCAATTCATAATTCATCTATGCAACATAACTGATGTGAAAATGTGTTTAATAGGAACATATTTGTCTGTAATGGTAATGGGAACTTGAAGATCTTCCCTGTCCCTTGGATTTTCAATCTAACAGGTATTTAGCACGTTGTTCCGTGTTCATGATTGTGTCAAGTATTAAGACCCAGAACTAGTGGATTCCACAGTGGGATGGACTTGCTGATGTAACAGGAAGAGGTTGGAACAGGGAGGAGCTAATACCTTATATAAAGAAAAGCCCAGGGGGGTGGAGTCAAGAAGTTGGAATAGAAACAGCACTTCCATGGAACTCCAGACAACACCACTTCAAAATTATGTAAAAGGGGGCTATGAACAACCTCTGGAGCTCCAGACCCCACAAAATGACACAGAGAAGCTAACCTCCTTCTGAGTACAATCCTTTTTCCTGGCAGGGAGCAGCCAGCACAGAGCTCTGGGAGCTGAGCCCAGGCCCATATGAGTCTCGGTTTTAGCCCGAGTGCATCCAGATGAGCAGCCGGGTGGAGGGACACCAGAACAACAGCAGCTATGGTGTTTCCAGAATTATCAACACATAGATGCCTAGGACAAATTGAG
Organism: Gymnobelideus leadbeateri; assembly: GCA_011680675.1. Classification (NCBI taxonomy): domain Eukaryota; kingdom Metazoa; phylum Chordata; class Mammalia; order Diprotodontia; family Petauridae; genus Gymnobelideus; species Gymnobelideus leadbeateri. The sequence continues at coordinate 192,166 of WOXC01005208.1, read as the reverse complement.
AGGTCAGTGCCCCATGGACTTTGGGACTGTTTGGGAGAATCCATCAGCTTCTTCCCCTGGGGGCAAGAAGCTGCTGAGGAGCCGGCACAGCTTCTGCCACATTGCCATGTTGCAGTGTCAGCTCTTGGCCTGCAAACTATAGGGGGAAATCTGGCAATCACTCTGGGGGGTAAGCACACATGCTTACCCCTTCTTGGATCTAGATTGCAGTCTGGGGTGGAGGCTTGGGGTGTGTGACCAGCTTGCCAGAGTGTGTGGATGCTTCACAGAGGCCAGCCAACTAATACCTCCAGAAGTAGAGAAAACCCCAACTTTTGGGACAGAAGTTCCAGTGGCTGGTGGAAAAGACCTTCTGTGGCAACAAGCTGAAAAGTCAAGTAATTGAGTGACCACATGCCTAAGCAAAGGAAACAATATAAACAGAAGAATGCAATGTTAGACTGCTATTTTGGAGGCAAAGAAGATGAAAGCATAGAACAAGAGGAGGACTGTGAGGTCAGAAATCCTGCACCAAAAGCCCCAAATAAAAATATGAACTGGTTACAGGCCATAGAGCACATTAAGAAGCACATTAAACAAATGGAGGACAAATTGGAAGAGAAAGGAGAAAGAGGCAAGAAAAGTATGAAATGAGAGTCAACAGGCTGACTGAGGAAGATAGGACCTTAAAACATAGACTAAACTCAAATGACAAAAGAGGCTCAAAAAGGCAATGAGAAGAATGCCTTAAAAAGCCAAATTTGCCAGATGGAAAACGAATCTTAAAAGCTCACTGAGGAGAATCATTCCTGCAGAAATAGACTGGAGCAAGTGCAAGGTTTATGAGAAATCAAGATGCTATTAAGCAGATTCAAACAAATGAAAGAATAGAAGGCAATACAAAATATCTCGCGGGAAAAACCACTTACCTGGAAAATAGATCCAGGAGAGACAATATAAAAAGTATTGGACTACTTGAAAACCATGATCAAAGAAAGAATCTAGAAACTATCCTTCAAGAAATTCTCAAGGAATATTCCCTGATGTTTTAGACCCAGAGGGCAAAATAGAAGTTGAAAGAAGCCACCGATCACTTCCTGAAAAAGATCCCAAAAAGAAAACTCCTAGGAATATTGTAGCCAGGGTCCAGAATTCCCAGATCAAGGAGAGAATATTACAAGTAGCCAGGAAGAAACAATTTCAATATTGTGGAAACACAATCAGGATAACACAGGATCTGGCAGCTTTTACCCTGAGGGATCTAAGGTCATGGAATATGATATTCTGAAGGGCAAAGGATCTGGAATTAAAACCAAGAATCACCTACCCAGCAAAACTGAGTATCAGTTTCAAGGGAAAATTTGGTCATTCAGTGGAATAGAGGACTTTCAAGCATCCTTGAGGAAAAAAAAACAGAGTTGAATAGAAAATTTGACATTCAGATACAAGAATCAAGAGATGCTTGAGAAGGTAAACAGGGAAAAGAAATCACTATGAACTTATCAAATTTGAACTATTTACATTCCTAAAGGGAAAAACAATAACTGTAACTGATGAAACTTTTCTCAATATGAAAATAGTTGAAGAAGAGTATATGGGCATATGAATGCATACGTGAATGTGTGTATATATGTTTTCATGTAAACATAGATAGAAGGCACAGGTTGAATTTAATAGGATGATACTTAAAAGTTGAGGTTAAGAGGTGGGAGAGTTGGGTGCAACTAGGCGGTGCACTGAGTAGAGCCTCCGCCCTGCAGTCAAAAGGACCTGAGTTCAGATCCGGCCTCAGACAGTTAATGCACACACAAATAAAAACCTAGCCGTGTGGCCTTGGGCAAGTTATTTAACCCCAATTGCCCTCCTAAAAGCAAAAAAAAAAAAAAGAGGTGAGAGAGTAATGTGGTGAGGGGGAATGGGGAGATACAATGGCTGAACTGTTTTGTGTAGAGGAGTCAGGGGAAGGCGGTTGCAGGGGAGGGGAGGAACAAAAAGGCAAAAGGGAAAACCTTATTCCCATTGAATTTGGACCAGGAAGAGAATGACATGCATACTAAATAGGATTTCCCACCCTATAAGAGTGTGGGGGGAGAGTGATGGTGGAAGGTGGTGGAGGAGAGGTAGGCTGGGTAGGGAGGGAAGTTGGAAGCACCCACTTTTGAAAAGGGACAGGATCAAGGTGGGGAGAGTACCAAGTGGATGGTGGGATGGGAGGGAGGGAAATATAGTCTGCCTTTTACAATATATCTACTATGGTAATGCTTAGCATAGCTACACATAGCTATACTAACTATACTGAGTTGCTTATCTTCCTTTTTAAATCATTTTTAAAATATATAAATATTATGATTAATACTATTTTGCATATAATTGAGACATAAGATGTGCAGGCAATGACATGTGCAGATTCACATCTCCCTAATGGAAAATTTGAAGGAGGTATGAGAGAAGAGATGGGTGATAGCAGATTGGATGAAAGGATATCCTTTAAAACTGTTATTCTGGGGTCATGGGTAGGAGAAAAATGGGGGAAAATTGTAACTCAAAATCTGATGGAAATGAATGATGTAAACCAGAAGTTAATAAAGCATTTGGAAAAGAAAAGAAAAGCCCAAGCTAGAGAGCCAGAACTTCTGAGAACTTCTGGTAACAAGCAACATCGAGGTTTAGGACCTAAGAATTGAGAAGACAACTGAGAACTGAAATGAGAACTGAGAAGAACTGAGAAGGGGATTGAGAAGGACTGACAAATGAGAAGAGAAAAGATTTTAAGAGCAGAACTTGTGGTGGCAAATCTGCTTATTAAAGGTGCTGAGAACTTCTGTGGGCCAGCCAGAAGTGCTGGGAACAAGAACTGAGAAATCAGAAGAAAGGAGAAGTGGGATAAAGCATGACTGGGGTGCCATTACTTTGTCTATCTGTTTTGATGTTACTTTGTCTCAGACCTTATTTTTGGATTTATGTTGATTTCTCAGGCAGAAAGTGAATTGATCAGGATGCTAGCAATGTCAATGAATGTTATTGTGGCTTTGTTAAGCTTTGTCTTCTCAGAAACAGAAAGTGTGAAGGGCTTGAGGTGGACTAGACATAGTGACCTTCAATGTGAAACAGGAACTGCACAAGAAGGTAGACAAGGAACTTAGAGTTGTCTGCCTTTGAACCCACATGGAAGTTGGGAAGATTTGGGCAGGAGCTGGGACCATGGAAGAGAAACCATGGAAGCTGAGAGTCTGCCTCAAGTCAAGATGAAAAGATCTCTCCTTGGGTATTTAATGCAAACTGAGAAAATCATGACTTATGGCCTAGGGGTGGAGAACTCTGTCTTTTATATTTAGATGATTGAGTTAAGGACTTTTCCAATTAAGATGAAAGAACACTTTTTGATTGAAGAGATTAAGACAATGTATTAACAATGCAATATTCACAATGCCTATGGCAATTATAAATAGGCTGATGTGGTTATTAATCACAAAATATACCAGGATCACTATATGGGGGATAAAGCTAAAACATTTATTAAAATACCAAATAACTGAGTCCCAAAACCAGAAAGTCAAACCCATCAGAGTATTTATGAAATTGGCACATGTAGTTAACATAGTAAACAACCACATTCTCAAGCCTTCAAAACAGAACAGGCTACCTCAGGCAGAGGTCTCCCCACTCACAGCACCTGCTCAGTGTCCAGGAAGCATGCTCCCAACAGCTCTGGTCTCCCCGCAGTTCTTGTCCCTGTCAGTCCCCAACAAGATTCCTTAGCAGAAATTCTGGCTGGCTCAAAAAGGGGTTGGCACCTCCACCTCTACCTCACTGCTACCACTGCTACCACTGCTACCACTGCTACTCACTGCTACTCACTGCTACCTCACTGCTACCACTGCTGCTGCTGCTGCCAGTCACCACCAGAACTCTAGCTTTTCTTCTGCTTCTTCTTGCCCCACCCCTTCCTGCTATTTCAGCAAGGCCTATGGGGCATGGAAGATCTTTAAATCCCATAACACTTACATTTGACCCCAAGAGCTTTCATCCAGCTTAAGCTATCAGGCATCTACAGGTGGAGGGTACCAAGCCTGTCGAAACAAATCTAGCAAACAAGGTGAACAGACAAAAAGCCAAGAAAAAGCAAAGAGTAAATAACCAGACTATTGTAGCCTCATTCACGGTAGAATATAAGAGTTAAGGGTACAATTTTGTAATCATCTTCTCCAGAATAAACAATAGTTATAGTGTTATCCCTCCCATGTGCTATAATCTCTGCAGCCTTTGGAATATCATCTGGCTTCCGTTTCACTCATACTTTAGCTCCCAATTTTATTCTATCAGAACCAAATCCTTCAGTTCCTCTGACAGTCATTTTGGGAGGAGATTCAGTTTTTATAAGTGGTATTATTTTACAAGGAACGGTAATCACTTGGACTATCCTATCATATTTACGAATGTGTATGGGCCCTTCATCTAAATTATGGAATGTCATAGCAATTTCTCCTTGATACTTAGAATCTATCACTCCAGCCAATACATGTATTCCTTGGGCTGCTAATCCTGATTTGGGTAAAATCTGTCCAAAGTGATTTTTAGGGATTCTTATGCATATCCCAGTGGAGAATTTTCTTATTTCTTTTCTGTCTAACCAAAAGTCCTCTAAACAATGTAAATCATATCCCACCTAACCAGGTGTTCCTGGGTATGGTGTTGGCACATCTGGCCTCGAGGTCCAATACTCAATATTTAAGATCTTACGCATTTGTTGTTTTCTAATTTGCAGACTTGGGGTCATCATTCTGGCTAGATGTGTACTTCCTCCCAATGGCCTATTATTCAAATTACGTAAAGACATGAACAAATTATCCTTCCAATGTTGATACAAATTATTGGACCATAACTTCCTTAACTGTTCTTTCAGTAATCCATTCATTCTTTCCATTAACCCAGATGCTTCTGGATAATATGGAATATGATATATCCATTCTATATTTTTTAATATACAATATCTCTTCATTTCATTACCTTTGAAATGTGACCCATTGTCACTTTGAATCTGCATTGGGGTTCCATAATATAGACTTATGAGATCTACAGTTTTACAAGTGTTTTTCTCAGTTGCATTCTTATAAGGACAAGCCACTAGTATACCTGAATAGGTGTCAACACAAGTACATATAAATCTGCATCCTTTATCTTGTGGTAGTGGACCAACATAATCTATTTCCCAGATTTGGGCTGGGACTTTTCCTCTTGCTATCTGTCCAGTTACTACGCAAGGAACAGTTTGCTCCTTTTCCAATTGACATATATGATATTCTGCTGCTATCTGTTTTAACAGTGAATGAGAGACACTAATACCTCGATCCTGTGCCCACCGGTGTGTGGCCTGAACCCCCAAATGCCCCAGCCATTTGGTGGACCCGTTTTGCTAATACCAGATCATCAGTTGTTATCAAAGTAGGGACAATATGTTGAGTAGCAATCTTTGCCAGTCGATCAGCATAAGCATTATACTCACATTCTGGTGTGGTGAGGGCCTCATGAGCATCTACATGAAAAACTGACAGGTCAGTGTCCACAGACATGTTCCAGATATCTTCCCATAATTCTTTGCCCCAGACTAGTTTGCCATGAATCTCCCAATTTTGATTTTTCCACATGGGCATCCATGTAGCTAACCCATTAGCTACTGCCCATGAATCAGTGAATATATGACTGTCCTCCTTGTTCTATTTTGATGGCTTGATGTACTGCCATAAGTTCAGCATACTGACTACTTCCACCTATCCCAGTACTTTCCAAAGTCCTTCTAGTACATGGGTTATAGGCCACTGCTTTCCAATGTCTTTTTTGGCCCAAATATTTTGCTGTCTCATCAGTAAACCATGCATGTCTCTTTTGTTCTTCAGTTACTCCATCATATCCCTCATTCCATTTTACAGAGGATTGTACCCACTGTTGCTTTGGCTCAGGGTGTGTGTCATTCCTCTCAATTTCTACGTTTGCTACAGATTCATGTAGAGCAGAGACTCCACTTTTGCCTGTTTTCACTCTGTTTTGAATGTACCACTTCCATTTGATCATACTAGCCTCTTGGGCATGTCCAATTCTGTGAGAAGCTGGGGTACTCATTACCCAGGTCAGAATCGGGATTCCAGGTCTTAATATCACTTCACGGCCCAGAGTCAGTTGTTCAGTCTCCAACAAAGCCCAATATGCAGCTAACAACTGCTTTTCAAAAGGTGTATACTGGACTCCAGATGAAGGGAGTTTCTTACACCAAAATCCCAAGGGTACATTTCGGCTTTTTTGTTTTGCCATAAACTCCAGTTTTCATAATCATCTTATACAGTCACTTGTAATTCCACTGGATCATTTTGCATGGGCCACAAATCTACTGCCAATTGTATGGCAGCCTTGGCTTCTTCAAAAGCTTTACTCTGCTCAAGTTCCCAACTGAACTCATATATCTTTCGAGTGACTCTATACAAAGGTTTCAAAATCTGTCCGAAATGTGGAATGTGGTGCCTCCAGTACCCAAATATTCCTATGAACTTTTGGGTTTCCTTATTATTGATAGGGGTAGGAAAGTCCTGAATCTTTTGTTGGGCTTGTGGAAGAATCTCTCCTAGTCCCTTGTTCCATTGTATAGCCAAAAATTTTACATTTTGAGCTGGTCCTTGAACCTTTGCAGGGTTAATTTCCCACCCTTTACTTTTCATATGCTCAATTACAAGGGTCAAACATCTCTACACTTCTTTTGCATCTTTTCCCTGTATCATGATATCATCAATGTAGTGTGTAAGCTGTATACCAGGTAGCTTTAATTCATCCAACTGTTTGGCCACAATCCTGTGACAAATAGTGGGGCTATGTAGGTACCCTTGTGGTAAGCAGGTGAAAGTATATTGTCTACCCTGACAAGTGAAAGCCAACTGGTCCCATTGTTTAGGATCAAACAAACATATATTACCTAGTTCAGGGGGAAAAGGTCAGCACCCTGAACTTCAGAGTATATAGACAGATCAAACAGACAGGCTTCCAAACTGTCCCAACATTACATACATCAGTACCAAATAACAGTTACCAGAGAGGGAAGAATCAACATCTAGGTTTTCAAATCCGAGGGGCTCTCAACAGCTGCCCAGAGTCTCATCTGGTCAAATCACACAACACTTCTCAAAATGATCCCTGAAGCAAAGCCTCACATCAGGAATTATATAGCCTTCTCCTCTGTCAGAGAATGTAACCATCCTTTTGACCCATGGCTCAATCACACAGCATCAAGGTGTGGTCATTCCTGAAAACCAAGCCTCCCACCACAGGTTCCATGTGACCACATTCAGCCTATGAGGGGGCAGAGTATATTTTCAAATTAAAGAAGGTTCTCAGAGTCACTTAAGCCAATCAAAGGGCCTAGGGGCAGGGAAGATCTTCAAATCTGCATTTCCATTACAGACAATATGACCTAGGGGGTGGAGAACCTTGAGCTTTGTACTTTGTGTCAATTAAGGAGGCTTGCCTCCTTAAGGGTGATTGAATTAAGGACTTACTAAATGATTGAGTTTCTTACTAAATGAATGTTATCTTTTGCTTAGAAGCATGTGACCACTTTGGTGAAAACTACGTGGCCAATTTAGTGATAAATTGTTAAGTTATAACATTGTGAATGCTGTACTTTTATTTCTGTGATTATTTTGCCTTAATTTGTTACTCAATAAATAGAGTTCACTGTACTGTATAACCAGAACCTTGAAGCTGTTCACAGCAGCAGTCCTCTGGAAAGCTGCTCATGATTGGCTCTATGGTGTAGAGATCATATCAGATTACATGCCATCTTGGGGATGGAGGGGAAGAAAACATAAAATTTATGGAAGTGAATGTTAGAAACTAAAAATAAATTAATTAAAAAATAGGAAAAAAAGGAAATTGCCCTGAAGTATTAGAACAAGACAGGAAAGCAGAAATAGGAAAAAAAAATATTCCCTGATCACCACCTGAAAGAGATTCTCAGAGGAAAACATGGAGAAATATTGTAGGCAAATTCAGAAACCCCCAGGTAAAATAAAAAATGTTATGAGCCACAAGAAAAAAAATTCAAATATGGTAGAGCCACAATTAGAATTACACAGGACCTAATAGAAACAAAATTAAAGACTACAGGTTTTGGACCACAATATACTAAAAAGCAAAAGAACCAGGGGCATATTCAAAAACATTACACGCAGGAAATTTAAATATAATCATGAAGAAAAGAAAAAATTGGACATTCAATGAAGTTATACATTGACTTCAATGACATTCAACGACTTTCAAATTTAATTGCAAAAAGACCAGAATTTAATAGAAAAGTTGGTATACAAGATCCAAAAGGAATATAAGGTAAACATAAAAGACTAATTAAAATGGAATCAATAAGGCCAAAATGTTTACTTTGTATACGTGGTAATGTAAATTATGTGTAAGATTGTTATCATTAATTGTGTAGTTCAAAAGAAAGGGTGAGGGTAGAGCTGAGTATGTTATTTTAAAAACAAAATCAGAAAAAGGTAGAAAGACTAATTATCTCATACAAATGAGGTATGAGAGGAAAACCTGATACAGAAGAAATAGATGGGGGACGAAGGTTGATAGTTCTGGACCCTACTGTCATTGGGAATGAGTTAATACATGCATACATACATTAATACACACATACATATTACAGACAAATATGTAACACATATATTATATATATATATGCATGTGTGTATACATATGTTATATATATATATATATATATATATATATACACATATATGTGTGTGCATATATATAATTTCTTCTACATCCAGAAAGAAATAAGATGGTAAGGGGATAGGGAAGGGGAGAGGATAAGGGAGGTATAGGGACTAGGATAAGGGAGAGTATAGAAGTCTGTATAGATTAACAAGAATGGGATAAAGAGGAAAGATATATTTAGAAGGGTATAAAAATCTTTTAAATTCAGAAAGAAATAAGAGGGCAAGGGAATAAGGTGGAGGGAGAAAATAAAGAAGGGATTTTTTGAAGGGGTATGTTGAAGAATATGAGGGCAAGGTAGCAGGTAGAAGTAAGGTAGGAGTTAAGAATAGGAAAAGGGTGAGAAGGGTAATGAAGAAAATAGGAAGAAGGAAAATCAAAAAGTAATTATAGTTTAAAATGTGAATGGGATGAATTTCCCTATAAAATAGAAACTGATAGCCGATTAAAAACTGTTGCTTTCAGGAAATGATATAAAATGAAATATACACACAAACTCAAAATAAAGGGAAGTAGTAGAATTTGTTATGTAAAAATGCCAGGATACACAAGTACAAAAATATTTTATAGCTCTTTTTGTGGTGGTCAGGAGCTAGAAACTGAGGGGACGCCCATCAATTGGGGAATGGCTGAACAATTTGTGGTTATTGTAATGGATTACTACTGTGCTATAAGAAACGATGAGCAAGTGGACTTCAGAAACACCTGGAAAGATGTATATGCTCAGTGAAGTGAGCAGAACCAGTAGAAAATTGTAGACAGTAACAGGCACAGTGTGTAATGACTGACTTTGATAGACTTATCCCTTCTCAGCAATGGAAGGACCTTAAATGATTCCAGAGGTCTCATGATGGAAAATGCCATCCACATCCAGAGAAAAAACAATAGAGTCTGCATGCAGAGAGAAACACACTATTTTCTTTTTGTTGTTGTTGTTGTTGTTTTTTTCTTTCTCATGGTTCCTCTCATTCATTCTATTTCTTCTATACAACATAACTAATGTGAAAATATGTTTAACAGGAATGAATGTATAGAACCTATGTCAGATTGCATGCCATCTTGGGGAGGGGGTAAGGGAATTGGATAATATTTAAAACTCATGGAAGTGAATGTTGAAAACTAAAAATAAATAAACTTTTAAAAAAGCAGAGAGAGTAATCATGATCTTAAAGCTAAAATCAGATTTTATTAAAAGGGAAAAACAGGGGGGCAGAGCCAAGATGGCAGAGTAGGAACAGCATTTCCAATGTGCTCTGCCCCACACAAATTTCAAACAATGTGAATGGGGACTCTGAACAACTTCTGGAGCCCCAGCACCCACAGAACAACACAGAGAAGCTAACCTCCTGTTGAGGACAGCCCAGCAGCCCTGCAGGGAGCAGCCAGCGCAGAGCTCTGAGAGCAGGCAGCACAGCACACTGGGAACAGTGCAGCGCGCAGAGCAGAACCCAGGTCCGAGGTTTTAGCCCCAGGGCAGCCAGGCCTTCAGCTGGCTGGAGGGACCCCAGAACACCAGCAATTGTGGTGATTCCAGAATTATCAGCACAGATTTGCCTAGGACAAAGTGAGAGGTTAGTGCCCTATGGACTTTGGGACCAGTATTCTCAAGGAAAATTGCCCTGATGTTTTAGACACAGTGGGGGAAATAGAGGGTGAAAGAATCCACCGATTACCTCCTGAAAAAGATCCCTAAAAGAAAACACCTAGGAATATTATAGCCAGGCTCCAGAACTCCCAGATCAAGGAGAAAATACTACAAGCAGCCAGGAAGAAACAATTTCAATATTGTGGAAACACAATCAGAATACCCCAGGACCTGGCAGCTTCTACACTGAGGGATCGAAGGGCATGGAATATGATATCCCAGAGGGCAAAAGAACTGGGATTAAAGCCAAGGGTCACCTACCTAACAAAACTGAGTATCTTGTTTCAGGGGAAAATATGGTCATTCAGTGGAATAAAGGACTTTCAAGCATTCTTGATGAAAAAACCAGAGTTGAATAGAAAATTTGACATTCAGACACAAGAAGCAAGAGATGCTTGAGAAGGTAATCAAGGAAAAGAAATCAAAAGGAACTTATAAAAGTTGGACTATTTACATTCCTACATGGAAAAACAATAACTGTGATGAAACCTTTCTCATTATGAAAATAATTGAAGAAGGGTACATGGCATATGTTCACAGGTATACATGTATAGACGGCACAGGTTGAATTTGATGGGAAGGGACGATTATTTTTTTTTTTCTTTTGGAGGGCAATTGGGGTTGGGTGACTTGCCTGGGGTCACACGGCTGGGTTTTTGTTTGTGTGTTGGGTGTCTGGGGCCAGATCTGAGCTCAGGTCCTTCTGGCTCCTGGACTGGCGCTCTGCTTGCTGTGCCACCTAGCTGCCCCAAGGAAAGGATGATTCTTAAGGGGTGAAGTCAAGAGGTGAGAGAGGAAAGTGGCAAGAGGAGATGGAGAGAGACAGGGTAGGGTAAACTATCTCATGTAGAAGAGGCAAGGGGAAGTAGTTGCAGGGGATGGGAAGAACAGGAAGGCAAAAAGGCAAAAGCATATTCTCATTGAAGTTGGCTCAAGGAGAGAATTACATACATACTAAATGGAATATCTTACCCTCACTCACTCTCCTGAGTAGGGAAAAGGGGGATGAGAGGGGGAATGATGGAGGGGAGGGCATTCTGGGGGGAGGGGAGGTTGGAAGTACCCAGTATCAAAGAGGGACAGGATCAAAGTAGGGAATGGACCAGGTGGCGGGTGAGACGGGTGGGAGGGAAATATAAGCAGTCTTTTACAATATATCTACTATGGAATTATTTTGCATAGCTATACATGTACAACACATACTGAATTGCTTATCTTCTCAGAGGGAGTGGGTGACAAGGGAGGAAGGGAATGGATCTGAAAATCGAAGTTTTAAAATTAAAAGTTTCATAAGATGTCCAGGCAGTGGGGCTCAGAGATTCACCTTGCCCTAATGGCAAAGTCAAAGGGGGTATGGGAGAAGATATGAGAGAGAGCAGATTGGATAAGGGGATATCTAGTGGGACTACTATTCTGGGGTGGTGGGTAGGGAAAAATGGGGGGAAAATGTAACTCATAATCTGGTGGAAATGAATGATGTAAACCAGAAAGTAACAAAGCATTTGTTTAATAAAAAAAAAAAAAACAACTATAGAATAATAAAGATTCAAGGGACTTAGAGAAAAAAAAAAGAGGAGATGAGGACCTGGGTTAAAGTGGAGGCTGTGGGAGTGGAAATAAAAGGAGATAAACAAGAGAGGTTGTGAAGGTAGAAATAAGAAGCTAGAGTGGCAGAATGGATATTTAGGATAAATGAGAGTGGGGAGTCAAAGAGAATGCCAAGATTGTAGTCTTGGTGACTGGGAAGATGATGGTATCCTTAAGAATAGCAGGAAATAGGGGTGGCTAGGTGGTGCAGTGAGTAAAAGTGCCAGCCTCGGAGTTGGGATGACCCCAGATCGAATCCGGCCTCAGAAAATAAGCACCCACCCACAAATAATGACTAGCCGTGTAACCTTGAGCAAGTTACTTAACCCCAATTGCTTAAAAAAAAAAAAAAGAATAGCAGGAAATTTAATTGTTGGGATCTTTGGGTTTTACCAAACACTAGATTATTGTATTTGCTTCTATATATTGTATCCCTGGCCTGTTCTACTGATCAATTTCTCTATTTCTTACCCAGCACCAAATTGTTTTAAAGACAAATCAATTCAAATTATAGGTTTGTAATATAGTTTGCTATCTGGTGGTGCTAGGTACCCTTACTTCACATTTTAAAAATTGATTCCCTTGACATTTTTTAACTTTTATTCCTCCAAATGAATTTTGTTATTATTTTTTCTAACTCAATAAAGAGATTTTTTGGTGCTTTGATTGGTATGGCACTGAACAAGGTAGTATTGTCTTTTCGTTATATTGACTTGGACTGCTCATGAGCAATTAATATTTCTCCAGTGATTTAGATCTATTTATATTTGTATGAAGAGTGTTTTGCAATTGTATCCATTATAGTTTTTGTGTGTACCTTGGCAGGCAGAATTTCTCTTTCTTCCTGCTGGATTTTGTTGGTAATAAACAAAAATCTTAGTTAAAAAAAAAAAAGGAAAAATAAGGAAACTACATTGTGTCAGCTTCATTAATCGATAGTTTTAGATGATACAAAATAACTAGTAAAAAATGAAAAGGAAGGTATATGTGCCACAGCAGACACAGGAACTATATGAATATAAACATACAACACCTTTTATACAAACAAAGTTAAATCTAAATAATTGAAGTGATATTCATTGCATGGGTAGGTTAACCTAATATATAAAAATGACAATTTTACCTAAATAATCTATTTATGTAACGCCATCCTAATTAAATTACTAAAAACAATTATCTTACTGGTCAGAAAATACACTAACAGGGTTCATTTAGAAGAGCAGAGGGTCAGGAACTTTAAGGAAACTGGGGAGGGGGGGATGGAAATGAAGGAACTAGATTCAGTAGTATCAGATCTTAAACCATGTTATAAAGTGAGAGTATTGCTGAAGTGTAAAATAGATCATTTGGATTATTTTAAATTGAAATTTTCTGCATAAATAAAACCTATGTAGTCAAGAACAGAGGGGATGACAGAAAATTGGTGGAGGGGAGTCTTGTAAACAATCTCCCAGATTGGGTCAGAATATTGTTGTGGTGTAAGAAATGATAAGCTGATGGATATAGAAAAATATGGAAAGACTTGGCCTTATAAAGGGAGATTCTATCTGCTTTCTGAGAAACAGATGACAAGTGGAAATAAGCATAATCCAGTCTTATATATGTGTGTTTGATTACACATGTGTATATATGTGTTCCTTTTGAATTTCTGTATATATGTATGTATACACATTTATACACATGTATACACACATACACTTACATATGTAATATAAATGTATCCATTCTTAATTGTAGCTTCTGGGATGTGGGAGTTAAAGTAAAAAGTGCCCAGCAGAAGACAAAAGAAAAGGTACAAGGAAGCAAAGAAAAGATGGACAGCTTTGAAAATAACAGGTAAATTCCTTACGTAAGTTTTCTTGAAATGAATTTTATTTGCTTTATATTGCATCCTCTCTTATATTCTGTTGTTTACACTATAATTTTTTTTAATTTTTTTGTATATACACTTAAAATAAATAAAAAAGTTTAGTTCTCTACCCTAAGTTAAATTCTGTGAATTTCTGGCTAATCCCTGACTTCTATATTTTTCAGGTAAAAACAGGATGAAGAAAATGCTTAGGTAAACAAGGGAGAAAGACAAATCACAAGATCTGTTGCTTGACAGAGGAGGAAAGTTTTTAAAAATCCCCACAGTCCTTGAACAGGAGCTTTCTAACTAAAGCTTCAGTTTGAGGCTTCTGCTGCATGGTACCCAGAGCAGTCCAATGGGTCAAACTGGATCTCTTCCTTCTCAGTCACAGTTCAGACTTCTTTTCAGGTTCTCTTTCAGTTTGCTGCCTCTGTGCCATAGATCTTTTCAAGTTCATCTCATTAGTTCTCAGAAAGTGATGAGGATCTATTTCTCCAATGATGCAGCTACTAATATAAGGTAGTTTCCATTTCTAGTCTGCCCTTTTACAGACTTCGCTTCTTTAATTAATAACTAAGAGATGTAACTAGAGCACATCACCCAGCTCAGAGATCCTGAGAGACAACTCTGCTCTCCAGTCCTACTGAATTTAAAACTACAAACTTAAGGCCAGACAGTTCTTAAACCCCAATTACAATATGGTCCTATTTTAGTTCTCTCTGGTAGAACTCTCTGAGGCCAATTAGTTTCACACCTTCATCTGAAAAAAAAAAAAAAAAACGAGGCCCAAAAATGTAAAAGACTTTATCTATGCCTCAAGAACAGGAAGAGGAAGAAGCTCTTCCTCTTATTTCAGTCTGTACACTTTCCAATGTATCAGGACATGGACATAGAGCAGATACATGTCCACAGCATATATGTGAAAGGGCAAGTTTTATAGGATACGTGTGTCTAGGATAAAGTGTGGAGCTGGCGGGGGGGGGGGGGAATTAATCCTAGCATACTTCATTGACACAAGTTTATTGTGGCAAAACCATTATCCTTGCAATGATTGGTTGTTCATCTAACTGGGTGTCATGACATGTTTCTGTTGCCCTCCTCTCTCTCCTCTGGGCTACAGGTGAAGTGTTACCTACCCCCACCACCACCACGCTCCCAGAGAAGGGAGTGGTCTTGGCCATGTTATGCTTAGCTTATCTCCAACTCCATGGTTAGGGGTCCAATAGCTTCACATGTTACTACATAGTCTGCACCCTTACATATCAATCCAAAAGATGGGCAAAAAATTCTTAGCTTCGTTCGCTCTGTAAGTAGAGGGATCTATCAGTTCCCAGAGTTTTGAAACAGGTAAATCCTTTAGACTCAGCACATTTGTCTCCATTATGTATCTATGAAAATGTAATTCAAGTGACCTCCCTCTTCACATCAAGATCTTAGAATGCTTAATTTCAATTGAAAGAGGAACCAAATGCTACTGCTTACATAAGACCTTTTATGATCTCTCTTCTTCACTCAGATTACTAAGCTTTACTCCATTCTAAGAAATTTTAGGCATATATTTTAATTCTTTATTTAATATCCCATTTTCCCCAAATGCATATATAAACTTCAAATTTATTGTGTGTGTAGACCATTTGGCAGTCTGGAGAACCTGGTAGACCCCTTCTAAAAGATATGTATATTTTAAGTGCATAAAATGAAATATACAGGATTACAAAGAAAAAAAAAGTTATATTGAAACAGTTATCAAAATATTTTTAAAAGACAATTTCAAAGATCCAAGATTAAAAACATCTCCTATAGGCCAATATCCTTAATGAACAATGACACAGAAATATTAAATGAAATATTAGCAAATAGGGCATATATTTTTAAAAAATCAAAATGAGCATTCAAGAAAAAGATAAAGAAAAATGGTGCAAATAGAATGAGAGTTCCAAAGGACATATAGGAAAGGTGGTCAAATACATAATAGTTTGGGGTGTTAACACCCCACTGCTCTTTCACCCAGCAAAGAAGGATTACTTGGATACTGCACAGCAAAAACATTTGATATCCTCAGATGTCATTGCCTAATGTTGTTGTCCTCCCTTTCAATCAAACTCCTTTAATTGAAAAAAAAGTATCCACATAAACAACCCTTATTTCTTTTTTTTTTTTCCCAAATGCTTTATTAAGTTCTGGTTTACATCATTCATTTCCACCAGATTTTGAGTTAAAAATTTTCCACCAGTTTTCACTACCCCCACCACAGAATAGCAGTCCAACAAGATATCCCCTTATCAAATCTGATCTCTCCCATATCTTCTCCCATACCATTTTCAACTTTTTCAGTAGGGCAGGGTGAAACTCTGTGCCCCAATGCCTGTATATCTTATTTCCCAATTATATATAAAATAGTATTAATATTATTATTTATATATTTTTATACATTTGATTTTAGAACTTTGAATTCCAGATTCATTCCCTTCCTCCCTTGGCACCCACCTTTACTGGGAAGATAATATCAATTCAGTATATGTTTTGCATGTGTAGCTATGCAAAACACTACCATAGTAGATATATTGTAAGATACTGACTTTATTTCCCTCCCTCCTATCCCACCCACCACTTGGTCTATTCCATACTTTGATCCTGCCCCTTTTCACAAGTAGGTGCTTTCACCTTGCCTCCCCCCATTCGTTCCCGCTCACCATTACATCATCCCCCATCTCATCACCTCCCACACCCCCCACTGTCTTGTAGGGTGAGATATCCTATTTAGTATGTATGTCATTGTCTCCCTGATCCAAACTGAATGTGAATAAAATTTTGCCTTTTTGCCTTCCTGTTCTTCCCCTCCCTTGTAAACATTTTCCCTTGCCTCTTCTGTATGAGAGTTTATCCCATTCTATTTCTCCACATCTCCTCTCATTATATTCCTCTCTTCCCTAATAATTTCATCTTTTAAGTATCATCCATTCCTATTTAATTTCACCTGTGTCCTCTACTATGTATACCTGTAAACATATATACACACATTCACATATGTATTCATATGCCCATATACCCTTCTTCAACTAATTTCATACTGAAAAATGTTTCATCAGTTACCGTTATTGTTTTTCCATGTAGGAATGTATATAGTTCAACTTTAATAAGTTAATTATGGATTTCTTTTCCCTGTTTCCCTTCTCAAGCATCTCTTGCTTCTTGTATCTGAATGTCAAATTTTGTATTCATCTCTGGATTTTTCATCAAGAATGCTTGAAAGTTCTCTATTTCACTGAATGACCAAATTTGTCCCCTGAAACACGATACTCAGTTTTGCTGGGTAGGTGATTCTTGGTTTTAATCCAAGCTCCTTTACCTCTGGAATATCATATTCTAAGCCCTTGGATACCTCAGGGTAGAAGCTGCCAGATCCTGTGCTATCCTGATTGCATTTCCACAGTATTCAAATTGATTCTTTCTGGCTGCTTGTACTCTTTTCTCCTTGATCTAGGAATTCTGTAACCTGGCTAGATTATTCCTAGGAGTTTTTCTGGGGGGATCTTTTTCAGGAGGTGATCAGTGGATTCGTTCAACTTCTATTTTGCACTCTGGTTCTAAAACATCAGGGAAATTGTCCTTGAGAATTTCTGGCAGGAGGATTTCAAGGTTCTTTCTTTGATCATAGTTTTCAGGTAGTCCAATAATTTTTAAATTATCTCTCCTGGATCTATTTTCCAGGTCAGTGGTTTTTCCCATGAGATATTTCACATTGCCTTATATTCTTTCATTTGTTTGGATCTGCTTAATAGCATCTCGATTTCTCATAAAGTCACTACCTTCCACTTGCTCCAGTCTAAGTCTGAAGGAATGATTCTTCTCAGTGAGCTTTTAAGATTCTTTTTATATCTGGCAGATTAGGCTTTTTAAGGTATTCTTCTCCTCATTGCCATTTTGAGCCTCATTTGCCATTTGAGTTAGTCTATTTTTTAAGGTATTATTTTCCTCATTGAGGCTTGGACTCTTCTTGCATCTTTCTCATTTCTTCTGCCAATGTTTCCTCCATTTGTTTTAGGTGCTTCTTAAGGTCCTTTATGGCCTCTAACCAGCTAGTATTTTCATTTGGGGCTTTTGGTGCAGGAGTTCTGACCTCCCGGTCCTCCTCCTGTTCCATGCTTTGATCCTCTTTGCCCCCAAAATAGGAGTCTAATGTTGAATTTTTCTGTTCATTTTGTTTCCTTTGCATAGGCATGTTGCCACTTAATTACTTTACTTTTAGGCTTGTTGCCACCATCCAGGGGAGCTTCCATCCCAAATGCTGGGGTTTTCTCAGCTGCTGGAGGTATTAGTTGGGTGCCATCTCTGAAGCCTTCACATGCTCTGGCAAGCTGGTCACACACCCCAAGACCCCCAGCCCAGACTGCAATCCAGATCCAATAAGGTTAAAGCAAGAGCAATTACCACCAAGACTGATCACCTGGTCCCCCTACAGTCCACAGGCAGCAACTGAAGCTGACATGTGTGTCTGAGGCTGCACTGAAGCTTCTCTGAGGCTTCTTGCACCCAATGAAAGAGGCCACACACTCTCCCAACCAATGAGTCCCAATGTCCATACTGCACTAACCTCCAACTTTGTCCATGGCATCTAAGTGTTGGTAATTTTGGAAATACCAAAACTGCTAGTGTTCTGGAGTCCTTCCAGCTGGCTGCTGTTCCGGCCACCCTGAGGCTAAAATCTCAGACTCATACTCTTGTGGGCTCGGTTCCTAGAGCTCTGTGCAGGCTGCTCCCTGCCGAGCTTCCAGGCTATCCTCAGTGGAAGGTTAGTTTCTCTGTGTCATTTTGTGGGTTCTGGAGCTTCAGAAGTTGTTTAGAGTCCCCTTTTACATGAATTTGAGAATTGTTGGAGCAATAGCTGTGTGGAAGAACTGTTTCTACTCTGCTGTCTTTACTCCACCCCAATATATAAGCTATGTTAACATTCATTTCTTAAAACTTTGAATTCTGTAATTTGATTTTTAAAAACTGCATTCTGTATTTCCTCCCTTCCTTGCTCTTCTCCCCAAAACTGTTTTTTTTTTTTTTGCAAATCCCAAAAGATTTCTAATTTTGGAGGAAATTAAAAGTAATATACATAGACAAAGGGCATGGCTGTGAGTTGAATTTGATGGTATAATTATCTAAAATTAAAATTAAGGGTTTTGGAGTCTATATGGCAAAGTATAAACAGGATTTACACAAGGCTCCAGCTTCCACCTCCTCCAATTCATGTAAAAAATTACTCTAGAAAAATTTTGGAGCTACAGAATCCAGAAAATGACAGAGAGAAGCTAATCTCACACTGAGGATAGCCCAGCAGGCTGGCAGGAAGTGGCCAGCACAGTTGTCTGGGAGCCTAGCCTAGTTGCAAGCAATCCTGAGGTTTTAGGCTCAGGGAACACTGACCAGCCACCTGCTGGAGGGACTTCAGGTCACCAGCAGCTGTTGTGGTTTCCAGAAGTGTCAACTAATAGATGCTAGGGACAAAGTGAGAGGTCAGTACAGTGTGGACTTTGGCACCTGGGAATTTGGGAATGTGGTGCTACCTTTGCACCCGGGGTGAGAAGAAGCTAAGGTTTCATGGCCATGGAGCTGCCTACCATGTTGCTGCTTCAGAGCTACTGGTCTGCAGATAGAATGGGGAACAAGAAACCAGTCTGAGGGATAATCACTATTGTTTTAACTTGCTTGGATCTGGATTGCTATCTAGGGTGAAGGTCATGGGGAACATGAGTAGTGTGCCAGAGTGACTGGAGGTTTCAGAGAGGGCACTCAACTAATACCTCCAGCAGCTGTGAAAAACCCAACATTTGGGACAAAATTCCCATTTCTGTTAGCAGAGCTGTACTGTGCCAAAAGCCTCAAAAGTCAAGTAATTGAGTGGCAATATAAGTAAGAAAAGGAAGCAAAGCAAACCGATCGACCCAACTTTACATTCCTATTTTGTGTACAAAAAGGATCAAAACATGGAACAGAAGGAAGACAATAAAGTTAGAACTCCTGCACCAATATCTTCCAAGAAAAAGTATGATCTGGTTACAGGCCACAGAGGAACTTAAAAAGGATTTTGAAAACCAAATAGGACAAGTGGAGGAAAAACTTGGGAAGAGAAATGAGAACCATGCAAGACAATTGTGGAACGAGAGGCAGCAACCTGATTGAAGAAACTAACACCTTAAAAAATAGACTAATTCAAATGCAAAAAGGCCCAAAAAAGTCAATGAGTAAGAGAATGCCTTAAAAAGCTGAATTTGTGAGATGGAAAAAGAATCTCAAAAGCTCACTGAGGAGAATCATGACTTCAGAATGAGATTGGAACAAATGGAAGCTAGTGACTTTATGAGAAATCAAGATGCTATTAAGCAGACACCAAAAAATGAAAAAAAATAGAAGGCAATGTGAAATATCTCATGGGAAAAACTATTGACCTGGAAAATAGATCTAGGAGAGATAACGTAAAAATTATTGTACTACCTGAAAGCCATAATCAAAGAACCTAGAAGTCTTCCTTCAAAAATTTCTCAAGTAGTGGGTGCAGAGTCAAGATGGTAGAGGAAAAACAGCATTTCCAAGGTGCTCTCCCACCAGACCTCTTCCAAACCATGAAAATGGCACTCTGAACAACTTCTGGAGCCCCAGCACCCACATAACAACACAGAGAAATTAACCACCCTCTGAGGACAGCCCAGGAGCCCTGCAGGGAGGGCCAGAGCAGCACTCTGGGATCTGACAGCCCAGCCAAGCCCAGGTTTGTGCGAGCAGTGGTTTTAGCCCCAGGATGGCCTGGCCAGCAGCCGACTGGAGGGACCCCAGAACACCAGCAACCGTGGCGATTCCAGAATTATCAACAAAGACATGCCTAGGACAAAGTAAGAGGTTAGTGCCCTGTGGACTTTGGGACCAGTGTTTGGGGAACCCATCAGCTTTCTCCCCTAGGTGCTAGAAGCTGCTGAGGAGAAACTTGCCACTTTGCAGCTTCAGTGGCAGCATCAGCTCCTGGCCTGCGAAATGTAGGGAGATCCAGTGATCAGTCTTGGAGGTTAATCGCTCTTGCTTTAACCTGCTTGCCTCTGGATTGTGATCTGGGGTGGGGGCGGGGGTCTGGGATGGGCATCCAACTAGCCAGAAAGGAAGATGTAAAGACCCCAACAATCGGGATCAAAGCTCCCCTGTCTGGTGGCAGGGTCCTACTGTGGCAACACGCCCCAAAGTCAAGTAATTTAGTGGCAACTTGCCTAGGCAAAGAAAACAAAATAAACAGAAAAATTCAACATTAGACTCCTATTTTTGGCACAAAGCAGATCAAAGCAGGGAACAGAAGGAGGACTGTGAGGTCAGAAATCCTGCTCCAAAAGCCCCAAACGAAAATATGACTGCATTACAGGCCATAGAGGACCTTAAGAAGCAGATATGAGAATTGGAGGAAAAATTGGGAACAGAAATGAGAAGGATGCAGGAAAAGAATGAAATTAGAGTCAACTGCCTGACTGAGGAAAATAACAACCAAAAAAAATAGACTAACTCATATGGCAAAAGAGGCTCAGAAAGGCAATGAGGAGAAGAATGCCTTAAAAAACCAAATGTGATAGATGGAAAAAAAAGAATCTCAAAAGCTCACTGAGGAGATTCATTCCTTCAGAGTTAGACTGGAGCAAATGGAAGCTAATGACTTTATGAGAAATCAAGATGCTGTTAAGCAGATCCAAACAAATGAAAGATTAGAAGGCAATGTGAAATATCTCATGGGAAAAACCACTGACCTGGAAAATAGATCCAGGAGAGACAATTTAAAAATTATTGGACTACCTGAAAGCCATGATCAAAGAAAGAAACTAGAAATCACCCTTCAAGAAATTCTCAAGGAAAATTGCCCTGATGTTTTAGACCCAGAGGGAAAAATAGGGGTTGAAAGAATCCACAGATAACCTCCTGAAAAAGATCCCAAAAAGAAAACTCCCAGGAATATTATAGCCAGGTACCAGAATTCCCAGATCAATGAGAAAATGCTATAAGCAGACAAGAAGAAACAATTTCACTATTGTAGAAACACAATCAGAATAGCCCAGGACCTGGCAGCTTCTACACTGAGGGATTGAAGAGCATGGAATATCGTATTCCAGAGGGCAAAAGAGCTGGGATTGAAGCCAAGGGTCACCTACCCAGCAAAACTGAGTATTTTGTTTCAGGGGAAAATATGGTCCTTCAGTGTAATAGAGGAATTTCCAGCTTTCTTGAGGAAAAACTAGAGTTGAATAGAAAATTTGACATCCAGACACACGAAGCAAGAGATGCCTGAGAAGATAATCAGGGAAAAGAAATCAAAAGGAACTTATCAAAGGTGAAATATTTACATTTCTACATTGAAAAACAATAACTTTGACTGATGAAACCTTTCTCAGTATGAAAATAATGGAAGAATAGTATAAGGTCATATGAATACATATGTGAATGTGTGTATATATGTTTACACTTATACATGCATAGAGGGCACAGGTTGAATTTGGTAGGAAGGGATGATATTTAAGGGGTGAAGTTATGAGGTGAGAGAGGAGAGTTGAAAGAGGAGATGGGAAGAGGCAGGGTAATGTACACTATGTTATGTAGAATAGGCAAGGGGAAGTGGCTGCAGGGGAGGGGAAGACCAGTAAGGCAAAAAGGCAAAAAACATATTCTCATTGAATCTGGCTCAGAGAGAGAATGACATACATACTAAATGGGATATATCACCCTGCTGGAGAGTAGGGGGAAGGGGCATTGGGGGGGGTGATGGAGGGGAAGGCATTCTGGGTGGAGGGGAGATTGGAAGTACCCACTATCAAAGAGGGCCAGGATTAAATTAGGGAATGGACCAGGTAGGGGGTGGGATGAGTGGGAGGGAATTATAAGCAGCCTTCTACAAAATAACTAGTATGGTAATGTTTTGCATAGCTATCCATGTACAATACATACTGAATTGCATATCTTCCCAGAGGGAATGGATGACAAGGGAGGAAGGGAATGGATCTGAAATTTGAGGTTTTAAAATTAAATATCTCAAATATATATAAATACTATTATTAATACTATTTTGCTTGTAATTGGGAGATAAAATATTCAGGCATTGGGGCACAGTGACTCACCTTGCCCTAATGGTAAAGTCGAATGTGTTATAGGAGAAGATATGGGAGAGAGCAGATTGGATGAGGTGATATCTTTTGGTACTGTTATTCTGTGGTGGTGTGTAGGGGAAAAAATGGGAAAAAATGTAACTCAAAATCTCGCAGAAATGAATGTTGTAAACCATAAATTAATAAAGCATTTGTTAAAAAAAATTTCTTAAGCAAAATCACTCTGATGTTTTAGAACCACTGGGGTTGAAAGAATTCACTGATTACCTCCTAAAAAAGGTCCCAAAAAGAAAACTCCTAGAAATATTATAGCCAGGTTCCAGAGTTCCTAAAGCAAGGAGAAAATATTACAAGGAGCCAGGAAGCAAAAGTTCAACATTGTGGAAACTCAATCAGGATAACTCAGGATCTGGTATCCTCCACACTGAGGGATCAAAGAATTTGGAATATGATATTCTAGAGGTCAATGGAGCTGGGATTAAAACCAAGAATCACCTACCCAGCAAAACTACGAATCATGTTTTAGGGGGAAATATGGTCAGTCAGTGGAATAGAGGACTTTCAGGCATTCTTGATGAAAAAATCCTGAGCTGAATAGAAAATTTGACATTCAGATACAAGAAGCAAGAGAAGGTAAACTGGGAGAATAAATAATAAGGAACTTATGAAAGTCAAACTACTTTCATCCCTACATGGAAAAACAATAATTGTAACTTTTGAAATTTTTCTCAGTATGAGAATAGTTGAAGGGTATAGAAATGTGTGTGTATGAATATATATATATATATATATTTATATGTTTATCTAAGAAGGTATATAGACATATGGATACATATGTGAGTGTGTGTTTATATGTGTACAGGCATAAAGAGACAGAGGGCACAGGACCAATTTATTAGGAAGTGATGATACTTAAAAGGTAAGATTAACAGGTGAGAGAGGAATATAATGAGAAGAGATGAGATGGGGCGAGATAGAATGTGGTAAATTATCTCATATAGAAGAGGCAAAGGAATACTGTTACAATTGAGTGGTAGAACAGGAAGGCAAAACAGAATTAGTCAACCTTATTCTCATTCAATTTGGCTTAGGAAGGGAATGACATACACACTAAATAGGGTATCTTACCCTACAGGAGAGTAGAGGGCAAGGGGAAGAGAGGGGGGGTAATGGAAGGGAGGGCAATCTGGGGGAGAGGGAACTTGATAGCATTCACACTCAGTTGGGTAGAGAATCCACCTTACCCTACAGGAAAGCAGGACTGGGAGGGCATAAGAGAAGGGAGCACAAAAGGTGGATGATGAGTTAGGTGGGTGATAAAGTCAGAAGCAATTTTTTTTAGAATAGACAGAGTAAGAGGAGAACGAATAGGATTAAAAGGGGGGAATAGGATGGAAGGAATATACAGTTAGTCATCATAACACTGAAAGCAAATTTGCATCAAGTTTATCTCATAAAGATCTTATTTCTCAAACATATAGATAACTGAGTCAAATTTCTGGAAAGAAGAGCCATTTTCAATCATTTATTTTTCAATTCAAGCATATGAGAAGTCAGTTTTCAGATGAAGTAATCAAAGCTATCTATAACCATATGAAAAAGTGGCCTAACTCACTACTTATTAGAGAAATGCGAATTTTACCTATACCTACCAGATTGGCTAATATGACAGAAAAGGAAAATGATAAATATTGGAGAGGATGTGGGACTCACCTAAGATCTCTCAAATTCCCCTCCAAACAATGCAGAGTAAATTTGTGAGCACTTGGAATTTCAGCAAAGTCGATAGAAAGGAGGTAAATGCAGGCAAACGGTTACTTATTCATCAGTGTCGTAGAATCAATGTATCTAAGTCTTCAGGAGATTGAGTTTTAGGGTTTGGAGGCTAAAGTGAATTAGTATGGAGCACAAGAAGAGGAAAGCCTTCCTAGGGAGTCTTATCTCTGGAATCACCTGATTGAGAGAGCAGTTGATGACCCTGACTTGAGTCCTGAGGTAAATGGTGTGGTGGGGAAGTTGAGATCTGATAGAGAAGAGCAAGTGCTTTCTAAGTAGTCTACCATGGGGAGTGAATGGTATTCGTTGATATGGAGTGGATAGAGCAGAAAGTAGATCTTATTAGTTCAGTGTGCTAGTGAAGTGAGTATTCCTGGACAGTGAGTGGTCATGTTGTCCTTTGACTATTTTCTGTTGTAACATTATGCTATTGGGTAAAAGAACTCCTAATAATTTTGTTAATTTCAGCTTACAGATGGTACATTCACCCATTTTGTTTTTAATACTGGCAATTTGGTATTATTTATTCTTTAAAATAAAATTAACCAATGGTTTGGTTTTTTTTTTTCATAAAAAAGATTAGTTTTATTTTTTAGTTAATTTTTTTAGCACTTGATTACATTAAATTCTCCTTTGTTTTTCAGGATTTCAGTTCTGGTTTTTAATTTCCCCTAAATACTGCTTTGGCTGCATCCCACAAATTTCAGCATGTTGTCTCATCATTGTCATTATCCTTAATGAAATTATTGATTGCTTCTATAATTCATTCATTGGATTCTTAAGGATCAGATTATTTAACTTACAATGAGTTTTTGATCTATGATTTGAATGTCCTTTATTGAATTAACATTCAATTACTATTACATTTTGATCTAAAAAAGCTCCACTTAACATTTCTGCTTTTCTGCATTTGGTTGTGAGTTTTGTGGGCCTTAATACATGGCCAATTTTTCTGTAGATTTCATTTACAGCTTAGAAAAAAGATAGTCCTATCTATTCTGATTTAATTTTCTGTAGAGGTCTATCATATTAAATTTTATGAAACTATTCACATCTTTAGTGATTTTCTTATTTATGTTATGGTTATATTTCTCTAGTTTTGAGAAGGGTAATAGTATAGTTTCACTGTGTATTTCTAAGTCATTTAACTTCTTTTTTTAAGAATCTAGATACTAGGGGGCAGAGCCAAGATGGCGGAGTAGAAACAGCTCATCCAAGCCACTCTGCCCCCACATTCCCCCCAAACGATGTAAAAGGGGACTCTGAACAACTTCTGGAGCCCCAGCACCCACAGAACGACACAGAGAAGCTAAACTCCCGCTGAGGACAGCCCAGCAGCCCTGCAGGAAGGACCAGCGCAGTGGTCTGGGACCTGGCAGCGTGCAGTGCACAGAGCTAAGGAGCCGAGCCAAGCCGAGCCCAGGTCCGCATGAGTCGAGGTTTTAGGCCCAGGGCGGCAGGGCCAGCAGCCAGCTGGAGGAACCCCAGAACACCAGGAGCTGTGGCGACTCCAGAATTATCAACATAGACTTGCCTGGGACAAAGTAAGAGGTTAGTGTCCTATGGACTTTGGGACTGGTATTAGGGAATTCGTCAGCTCCTCCCCTGGGGACTAGAAGCCGCTGAGGACAAACGCCATTTTGTAGTTTTCAGAGGCAGCTCCTGCTCCCAGCCTGCAAATTTGTAGGGAGATCCAGAGATCAGTCTTGGGGGGTAATCGCTCTTGCTTTAACCTCCCTGGATCTGGATTGTGATCTAGGGTGGAAGTCGTGGGTGGGTTTACAGCTTGCCAGAAACGGAAGTTGCCCCCCACACGTTCGGGACGAAAATTCCTCTAGCTGGCCTTAAAGCCATAGTGTGGCAACAAGCCCAAAAGTCAAGTAATTAAGTGGCAACATGCCAAGGCAAAGGAAACAGAAAAATGCAACCCTAGACTCCTATTTTGGGGGCATAGAGCGGGAAAAGGACTGTGAGGTCAGAAGTCCTGCTCCAAAAGCCCCAGGGGAAACCATGAGCAGGTTGCAGGCCATAGAGGACCTTAAGAAGGACTTTAAAAATCAAATAAGAGAAGTGGAGGAAAAATTGGAAAGAGAAATGAGAAGGATGCAGGAAAAGTATGAAATGAGGGTCAACAGCCTGACTGAGGAAAAACAACACCTTAAAAAATAGACTAACTCAAATGGCAAAGGAGGCCCAAAAGAATAGAGGAGAATGCCTAAAAAGTTGAATTTGCCAGATGGAAAAAGATCTCAAAAGTTCACTGAGGAGATTCATTCCTTCAGAGTTAGACTGGAGCAAATGGAAGCTAGTGACTTTATGAGAAATCAAGTGCTGTTAAGCAGCCAAACAAATGAAAGATTAGAAGGCAATGTGAAATATCTCATGGGAAAAACCACTGACCTGGAAAATAGATCAGGAGAGACAATTTAAAAATTATTGGACTACCTGAAAGCCATGATCAAAGAAAGAACCTAGAAATCACCCTTCAAGAAATTCTCAAGGAAAATTGCCCTGATGTTTTAGATCCAGAGGGCAAAATAGAGGTTGAAAGAATCCACCGATCACCTCCTGTAAAAGATCCCAAAAAGAAAACTCCCAGGAATATTATAGCCAGGTTCCAGAATCTCCAGATCAAGGAGAAAATACTACAAGCAGCCAGGAAGAAACAATTTCTATATTGTGGAAACACAATCAGAATAGCCCAGGACCTGGCAGCTTCTACACTGAGGATCGAAGGGCATGGAATATGATATTCCAGAGGGCAAAAGAACTGGGAATGAACCCAAGGGTCACCTACCCAGCAAAACTGAGTATTTTGTTTCAGGGGAAAATATGGTCATTCAGTGGAATAGAGGACTTTCAAGCATTCTTGAGGAAACAACCAGAGTTGAATAGAAAATTTGACATCTAGACACAAGAAGTAAGAGATGCCTGAGAAGATAATCAGGGAAAAGAAATCAAAAGGAACTTATCAAAGTTGAACTATTTACATTCCTATATGGAAAAGCAATAACTGTGACTGATGATATCTTTCTCACTATGAAAATAATGGAAGAAGGGGGTGTGGTCACATGAATACATATGTGAATGTGTGTGTGTATATGGTTACAGTTATATATGGATAGAGAGCATAGGTTGAATTTGTTGGGAAGGGAGAATACTCAAGGGATGAAATTATGAGGTGAGAGAGGAAAGTGGCAAGAGGAGATGGGGAGAGACAGGGGTAGTGTAAACTATCCCATGCAGAAGAAGCAAGGGGAAGTGGTTGCAAAAGAGGGGGAGAATAAGGAAGGCTAAAAAGGCAAAACCACATTCAAACTGAATTTGGTTCAGGGAGAAAATGACATACATAGTAAAATGGGATATCTCAACCTGCAGCAGGATAGGGGGGAGGGGGATGGAAGGAGGGATGATGGATGGGAGGGCATCCTTGGGGTGAGGGGAGGTTGGAAGTACCCACTATAAAAGAGGGACAGGATCATGTAGGGAATGGACCAGGTAGGGGGGTGGGATGAGTGGGAGGGAATTATAAGCAGCCTTGTACAATATATCTACTATGATAATGTTTTGCATAGCTAGACATGTACAACATATACTGAATTACTTATCTCCCAAGAAGGAATGTGTGACAAGGGAGGAAGGAAATGGATCTGAAATTCGAGGTCATAACATTAAATGTTTCAAATATATATAAATACTATTATTAATACTCTTTTGCTTGTAATAGGAGATAAGATGTGCAGGCATTGGGATGCAAAGACTCACCTTCCTCTAATGGAAAAGTCGATGGGGGTATGGGAGAAGGTATGGGAGAGAGCAGATTGGAGGAAGCGATATCTTGTGGGATTACTGTTCTGGGAGGTTGGGTAGGGGAATAATGGGGGGAAAAATGATTGTAACTCAAAATCTGGCGGAAATGAATGATGTAAAACAGAAGTTAATAAAGCATTTGTTTAATTTTAAAAAAGAATCTAGATACTATGACATTTGATGCATATATATGTACATATACATGAAAATATATTTGATATTGCTTGACTCTCAATGGTAGCTATTTGTAAATCATAGTTTCCCTGCTTATCTATTTTAATTAGGTCTAGTTTTGTTTTAGTTTACTATGAGATCATGATATTGCTATGCCTCCCCTTTTTATTTTGACTGAAGTATAATTTATTCTGCTTAAGCCCATTATTTTTATTCGGCATATGTCCAGGGAACTTGGAAATGCAAAGGAAGAATATGTTCCTTCTCCTGGGCAAGTATTTCTGTAACAAATATCCTTGATATACTTCCTTAGTAAAACCCTTTCTAAAAGCTAATTGATTCTGGATAATAGGCAATGGGAATCACATGAGTGGAGACTAGTGAAATATTATTTTAATTCACACACACACAATCCAAGGAAGCTTAGTAGTAAGCTTCTCTCTGGGGACACTCCAATGTGAGTGGGAGTTGAAAAATTATCAGTAGAGTTGCTTATATATAAGAAATTAATTTCTGTAAGATGGCCTTTCCCCCTTTTTTTCGTATTTCTATCAATATGTGAGGAATTAAACAGATATCCAATTACAACTGATTCAGTTTGAAAAATACCTTTAACTATCAATTGTTTACTACAGACCATCATTTACTCTCTTTATGCTCCTTTGCATTTGTCATTCTATTTATTTATCTTTGTAATTGAATAGATACTTAAATAGTCAACCTATTTATAGAATCAAGCCTTGGGTTTTCTTGTTCATCCTTCATCTAACCCAACTACAATGCTTCCCACCTCCCCCACCCACCCCCATCTATACTATTTTTATTTCCTTGAAAGGAAATGAACTATTAGAGCCCATATATGGTCCCCTTGTCATGAATGATAAAAAGATAGGTTTTCATAAGCCAGTTTTCATAAATGATATTGTTATAAATGATCAATATATAAGTATATAGAAATTCTGACAGATCTGTTTCATTTATTTCATCTGTGTGCTATCATTCCAGGATCATCTAAATATGCTCTTGGGATAATCTGGTTTAGATTATAATCATGCCAAGACATCTGTTGGCTTGTTTTCTCCATCCATTGCCTTGTAGAGTTTTAGGGGTGAGGGAGATTGGAAGCACATAAAAACATCTTCAACAAAGTAATAATTTAGTTAATATACAAATATTAATAATAAACTAACAATTTATTGCTAATAAAATATTTTTGTTGATATTAATAATGTCACTTACTAATAATAAATTAATTTTAGTTTATCTAAGTATTTATTTGACTGTGGTACTTTTTTATTTTTTAAAGGAGCCACTGTTTTTGATTGTGTCATTTTCCAGGCTGCTTTGAACTTTCTGTTGTCATGATTGATTCACATAAATTAAACTTCTCTAGGAAATATGGCCATCATCCATAATGTTTCCTTAACCATTTCCCAAATTTTATCCTCAATTTCTTATTTGAATAATCCTAGCAGTAAACGTTGTAAAGATACAGAATATCTTTTTTATCTTTTATTATAATGTTGTGTAGACTTTGATCTATGACCTAATGAATCTGAATATATTGAGAAAGTTAATTCAGAAAAGACATAGCATGATAAGTAGTCATAAATATATATACATGCAGATACAAAGGTATGCACACAATATCCATGTGTGTACACAGATATACACATCCATGCATATATTATTGTGCATGAATACATATGCACAAAACATATTTATGTATATGGAGATATCAATTTATAGATAGATAGAGTTTCATTTCTTATAAGATTATTTCCTTATTTTGAGGTACACAAAATTCTATTGCTTTTCTTAAAGAAATATTTCATCATATATAAGTGCAAGGCTTCTAGATAATGGACATAACTTTGAATTATTTAATTTATTTATCTTGAAGAAAAAAAAAAAGCCCCAATTTCTCCCTTTTCCCAACTGTGCTCAGTGATAAATTGCTTTGATGTCCCAGATAATCCATTGACTTATTTTGGAGGATTTTGTCAAGTAAATCATAGAATTTCTCTACCTCTTCATCTTTAGCAACAAAGGCAGGCATAAAACCTCCCATTACATTCTTGGCATTTCTTTGCTTATGCACATTATGCTTGTAGCACAAGACAACAATACCAATTTTCTATATACATTCTTTTTCTTGTCAATTTGCTTATAGTAACACTTTTCTTTTAGTAACCAAAAACTGGAGACAGAATCACAGGAATACAGAATTTGAGAAATGTGAAGGTCTGCAATGGCCATCTGGTTCAATACATAAATAAAATTCATCTTCCTAGTAGTAGTTAATGCCCACCAGTGTGTTAAAGTAAAAAAAATCAATTGTGGATTTTCAAAACAATGGGATAGTATAGCTCTCTAAGAAACAAACTCTCTGAATAATACAGAAAAGAAGATAAAGAATCTGCTGATCCAAAGTGAAATAATAAGGGAAGTAATTTGCCGGCCTGCTCCTTTAAAATGAAGATGCTTGGAAGTAATTGGCCAATCAAAGGAAGGAGCAACAAGGCCAGAAGAATCTATAGACATGGGAAAGATGCAGAGATAAAGGCTATTTGGGAACCTACTGGAGAAAGGAAGAGAAGGTATTTCCTGAGTGAGAATGCTACTGGGAATTGGTGGAGAAAAATGTTGAGAAAGCCGTGAGTGGGGCCAAGTAGGAAATGAGGAATGACTGTGGTAGGCTTTGGGACTTCCTTAAAATGGAGATTTTGCAATGAATTAACCTATCAGGAGCAGGGGGCCACAGGAGTGGTGAAATCTTCCATTAGAAAAAGAATGAAGGGCTTAGAGCATTATATCAATAGAATAAGTAATAATACAAAGTCTAATATTTATATCATGATGATAACAAATATTTAACATTTATATAGCATGTATTCTGTTCCTGATCCTATACTAAGCACTTTACAAATATTCCATTATTTGATCCTCATTAAAACCCCTAGGAATACATATAACTATCACTCCTATTTTATAGATAAGGAAACTGAAGGAAATAGAGGTTGACTTCCCAAGGTGACACAGCTACAATGTATCCAAAGCTAATTTTGAAATTGAGTCGTCTTGGCTCCAGACCAGAACCTTATCCATTGCACATCTAGCTCTCTCCTATAAAATTATACACCTTCATGAGCATTTGTTAAATTTGGAAATGCCATGAAAACAAAGCAGTAAATACCTTAATTTCATGACCATAAAATCAAAAATTGGAAGTAACTTTGGAGACTGAACATAATACAGTTTGGTGTCAGGGATGTCATCCATACTGGTTTCATGAGTGTAACCTTACCCTGAATAATATTCCCTTTTACAACACCCCCAGCAAGTGATTGTGTAGTTCCAAGTGACCTTCAAGGCCATCGGGCAACCTCCCCAGATAGTCTAGTTCATCTTGGAAGAGCCTGAAATCTTAGTAGGCCTTTCTTGCTTGTTTATTTTGCTTTACTTTTGCTGCTGATATTTCATTTTTTGAAGATTTTTCCCGCTCAGAGCCTTTTTCTCTACCCCCAAGATCTATGACTCCTTCTTCTACCTTCTGATAAACAGTAAACTACAACAGCAATCACCTTCCCACATACTAACCCTAAAAATACTTATCCAAATTGATAATGTGCTTCATATCGCCTTGTCTTCTTTTCTCCTGATTAAAAACTCCTGGTACTTTCAAATCAACATTTTCTGGACATGTTTAACATTGCCAACATATTTCTTGAATGATGGTATTCAGACCTGCTCAAGAACCAAGTTCAGTCCTTTTTCATACACATACTAGCTCTGTTCACTTGATAAATTTACATCACCACTCTTGGTCTCAATTTCCTTATTCATAAAATGGAAATAATTATTGGACCTACAACACCAGAATGGATCAAATGAGATGAAATATATGAGGTGCTTTGCGAACCTTAAAGTGGTATATAAATGGTACCTTTTTAAAAAAAGATGGTCTCACCCATCTCAGGGGACATGTCATCCAAGTCATTCCATTATACATCGATTTAGAATCTTTTCTTGATGAACCCATTATGGTTTTTTCCTGATTTCTCCTTCCGTTTTGAAGGTAAAGAGCTTCAATAATCCCCTACTGGATGATTTCTGGGAATTTTCCACAGGCATAACCCATCCTTGGTCATCTACAGTTTGAATACTTTATTTCCTTCTTGTTTTGTAGTGGCTACTTTTGATGTCTATATTCAGAAATACTCAGAAGGTTGTGTTTGTGTGTGTGTGTGTGTGTGTGTGTGTGTGTGTGTGTTATAAACTGGATTATATAATTTAGATCTTTGGATTTGTCATTTTTTTCCCTGAGGGATACATGATCTGTATCTGCCCATGGGAAACCTAACAGTAGGTTTGGCTTTTACATAATCTATGGATGCTTTTAACATCCTTGCCTTTTGCTTTTTATGCAAAACTTTTCCTTACACTTGAGTCATTCTGGACCCCAGATCTGTTTATTTTTATGTCCCAGATTCTCAAGCTTCCACTTGTTCCCACTCACCACTACATGTGTTTTCCCCCAGTCCACTGAAGTTGCACAATGGGTAGAGCACAAGCCTTAGAGTCAGGAACATTTGGTTTCCAATGTGGCCCCAGACACTTCTACACTGTGTGATCCTGGACAAATCGCTTCATTTTGTTTGCTTCAGTCCTCTCATTTATAATATGACAAAGCACTCCAGTCTCTTTTCCAAGAAGAAGCCACAGGGGATCACAGAGAGTTTAATATGACAGAAGCAAGTGAGTAACACCCACCAAATAAATTCCATCTGTATTTCTTCTCTTATGAGCATTATTTAACTTATGAACAATGTGAAACCCCATGTTTAACTGGAATGGGGGGACCATATAAGGGTGTGAATATCAGGTCTCCAGGGAGTCTACAAGAGTCTGTTTTTCATTGTGAACTTTTGCTTCACCTTTTAAGAATGCTGATCTGAGAGGCAGGGACATCTGGTTTGGAATCTTGCTGACTCTAAGATGTTGGGCACATCACTTACCACCTTCATAGTCGATTTCTATAAAATGGTGAAAATAATGGAGCCTATCTCTCAGGGTTATTGTAAGGGTCAAATAAATTGAGATAAGATAGAAAGGCTTTTGTGATGTTTAAAGTACTATATGAATGTTATATATTACTGTTATCATCATTACTATACTGATATTCATGTAATTATTCATATTTATCTAATTTTTATCTGACTTTCCAATTTGACACCTTTCATTCTGTTTTGATAGCCTTGTCCAGTAGTACATCTGTTCATATGTTGGGTTTGAATTTTAATGGATACTTTCTTCTTTACTTTTTTTTTAAATTAATGTGTCTATTCCCAGTCTCTTTATTAGAGAGCATTAGGCTTGGAATCAGGAAGACTCATCTTTGTGAATTCAAATCTGACCTTAGACACTTACCAGCAGTGTGACCTTGGGAAAGTCACTTATCCCTGTCTGCCTCAGTTCCATCATCTGTAAAATGAGTAGGAAAAGGAAATGGCAAGCCATTCCAATATCTTGGCCAAGAAAACCTCAAATCGGGCCACAGAGAGTAAGACATGACTCAAGTGACTCAAAAACCATAAACTCAACTCCTCCAGTTGGGATAAACACTGTCTTTCTCTCAAGTCTTTGGCACAGTGTCTCACAAATGATTTCAGAGACCAGAGCAAGGTGACCTCAAACCCTGAGATCCCATGAGAAAGGGCTAACTCTTAGCCACCAAGATGCTTTTCACTGGACTCCCAAGATGGTCTCTTTGGAAATGGTGGAGCTTTTCTGGTAGGCTCTTTGGAGAGCTTCAAGTCTGCTTTCCTCATCGAGTCCAGTCTGTCATTGGCTCCTTATGGAGACACTTCTGTCAACCATTCCAGGAATATGTTGCTTGGATACTGAAGGGCAAGAAGTTCCAAGTACACAGTCTTAGGGGAGCTGAAGCCTGAGACCTCCCTGGACCCTAATAGGTAGCTTCTCAGAGGTTTCCCTGAAACACTCTCTCCACTTTGTTTCCAGGCCCCAAGATATCTGGTTTAACTTGGTTCTATGGTATTATTCAGTCCCCCAAGGCGATGACAAATAATTCAGGCAATCAGAATAGACTCCTTATAGAGTTCAGAGAGATGCCTAGGTTGTGTTCATACCTAGAAAACATTCAACATGTGATCTCACTGGAGAAATGTATCAGGACTTAGAATCTTTAAAACTACAGTAAATGGAATGTAATGGTTTTACTGGTTCATTAAATCAATACCTATCCTTATGCTATTTCTTTTCTTAAAAGTGAGAATGTATTTTCTCTTCTTCAGTCCTGTAGTATCTCTCCCATTCCCCATAATTTACAAAAGACCATAGACAACAGCTAGCTCATTCCTTTTCTTCATTCTTTCAGGACCCTGACCTGTAGTTTGGCCAGGCCTGGAGATGTGAACTCACATATGACTTTTCCTCAATGACATTGGATTCCTATTCATTGTCAAGTAGTGTTTCTTCTTTCCCCAGGCAAAGGTAATTTCCTTTGAAGAGAAGACAAAAGGAAAGCAAGTAGTTTTTGAGCAATTTAATTTTTTTTATTAAACAAATGCTTTATTAACTTCTGTTTTACATCATTCATTTCCAACAGATTTTGAGTTACGATTTTTTCCCCCGTTTTTCCCCTACCCACCATCCCAGAATAGCAGTCCCACAAGATATTGCTTCCTCCAATCTGCTCTCTCCCATATCTTTTCCCATACCGCCTTCGACTTTGCCATTAGAGCAAGGTGAATCTCTGTGCCCCAATGCCTGCACATCTTATCTCCCAATTACAAGCAAAAGAGTATTAATAATAGTATTTATATATATTTGAAACATTTAATTATAAGACCTCTAATTTCAGATCCATTCCCTTCCTCCCTTGTCACACATTCCTTCTTGGGAGATAAGTAATTCAGTATATGTTGTACATGTCTAGCTATGCAAAACATTACAATAGTAGATATATTGTACAAGGCTGCTTATAATTGCCTCCCACCCAAACCACCCCCCATCTAATCCATTCCCTACTTGGTCCTGTCCCTCTTCTATAGTGGGTACTTCCAACCTCCCCTCCGCCCAAGAATGCCCTCCCATCCATCATCCCTCCTCTAATCCCCTTTCCCCCTATTCTGCTGCAGGGTGAGATATCCCATTTAGTATGTATGTCATTCTCTCCCTGAACCAAATTCAATGAGAATGTGATTTTGCATTTTTACCTTTCTATTATTCCCCTCCCCTGCAGCCACTTCCCCTTGCTTCTTCTACATGGGATAGTTTACCCTACCCTGTATCTCACCATCGCCTCTTGCCACTTGCCTCTCTCACCTCATGATTTCACCCCTTAAGTATCATCCCTTCCAAACAAATTCAAGCCATGCCCTCTATCCATGTATAACTGAAAATATATATATATATATATATATATATATATATGTGTGTGTGTGTGTGTGTGTGTGTGTGTGTGTGTGTGTGTGTGTGTATACACCCATTCACATATGTATTCAAATGACCATACACCCTTCTTCGATTATTTTCATACTGAGAGAGGTCTCATCAGTCACAGTTATTGTTTTTCCATGTAGGAATGTAAATAGTCGAACTTTGATAAGTTCCTTTTGATTTCTTTTCCCTGATTACCTTCTCAGGCATCTCTTGCTTCTTGTGTCTGGATGTCAAATTTTCTATTCAACTCTGGTTTTTTTTCTCAAGAATGCTTTAAAGTCCTCTATTCCACTGAATGACTATATTTTCCCCTGAAAGAAAATACTCAGTTTTGCTGGGTAGGTGACCCTTGGCTTCAATCCCAGCTCTTTTGCCCTCTGGAATATCATATTCCATGCCCTTCGATCCCTCAGTGTAGAAGCCGCCAGGTCCTGTGCTATTCTGATTGTGTTTCCACAATATTGAAATCGTTTCTTCCTGGCTGCTTGGAGTATTTTCTCCTTGATCTGGGGATTCTGAAACCTGGCTATGATATTCCTGGGAGTTTTCTTTTTGGGATCTTTTTCAGGAGGTGATCTGTGGATTCTTTCAACCCCTATTTTGCCCTCTGGGTCTAAAACATCAGCGCAATTTTCCTTGAGAATTTGTTGAAGGGTGATTTCTAGGTTCTTTCTTTGATCATGGCTTTCAGGTAGTCTAATGATATTTAAATTGTCTCTCCTGGATCTATTTTCCAGGTCAGTGGTTTTTCCCATGAGATATTTCACATTGCTTTCTATTCTTTCATTTGTTTGGATCTGCTTAACAGCATCTTGATTCCTCATAAAGTCATTAACTTCCATTTGCTCCTGTCTAACTCTGAAGGAATGAATCTCCTCAGTGAGCTTTTGAGATTCTTTTTCCATCTGACAAATTCGGCTTTTTAAGGAATTCTTCTCCTCATTGCCCTTTTTCGGCCTCCTTTGCCATTTGAGTTAGTCTATTTTTTAAGGTGTTGTTTTCCTCAGTCAGGCTGTTGACCCCCATTTCATACTTTTCCTGCATTCCTCTCATTTTTCTCTCCAATTTTTCCTCCACTTCTTTTATTTGATTTTTAAAGTCCTTCTTAAGGTCCTCTATGGCCTGCAACCTGCTCATATTTTCCTTTGGAGCTTTTGGAGCAGGATTTCTGACCTCACAGGCCTCTTTCCATTCCATGCTTCGATCCTCTTTGCCCCCCAAATAGGAGTCTAATGTTGCATTTTTCTCTTTAATTTGTTTCCTTTGCCTTGACATGTTGCCACTTAATTACTTGTCTTTTGGGCTTGTTGCCCCAGTATGACTCTGCCACCAGACAGGGGAGCTTCCATCCTGAACATGTGGGGGGACAACTTCTGGTTCTGGCAAGCTGTATATCCACCCCATGACCTCCACCCCAGACCACAATCCAGATCCAGGGTGGCTAAAGCAAGCTTGATTACCCCCCAAGACTGATCGCTGGATCTCCCAACTGTTCGCAGGCCAGGAGCTGGAGCTGCCACTGAAAACTACAAAATGGCATGCTTCTTCAGCAGCTTCTAGCCCCCAGGGGAGGAAGCCGACGCGTTCCCCAAATACTGGTCCCAAAGTCCGTAGGGCACTAACCTCTCACTTTGTCTTAGGCATGTCTGTGTTGATACTTCTGGAATCGCCACAGCAGCTGGTGTTCTGGGGTCCCTCCAGCTGGCTGCTGGCCCAGCCACCCTGGGGCTAAAACCTCAGCTCAGGCAGAACTAGGCTCGGCTCTCTGCAGAGAGCTGTGCTGCTCCTTCCTGCAGGTCTGCTGGGCTGTCCTCAGAGGGAGGTTAGCTTCTCTGTGTCATTCTGTGGGTGCTGGGGCTCCAGAAGTTGTTCAGAGTCCCCTTTTACAAAGTTTTGAGGTAATCTGGGGGAAGAACGCCTTGGACATGCTGTTTCTACTCTGCCATCTTGGCCGAGCAATTTAATTTTCCTTCTTTAATCTTCTTCTGGCTCCCAAGGGAGCTCCTAAAAGAAGTCCATTTGATTTTCAGTATTTGCCTCTCTAGAAAGATTCTCTGAACTAGCTGCTATCTAGTGGAATCTTCCTTATTACCTTTGGGTCACTTAAGGCCCACTTGGTTCTAAATACCATGATCAGCATTTTTCCAATAGATAAGTACTCTGATGCCATTGGCCTGCTGAGAGCACAGTAATGAGGGCTGCTGTCTCTCTTTCAGCAGTGATGGATTACAGGCCAACACTGTCATATGTCACAAGAAAACCAAATGATTGACTAAACAAGGAAGGTAATCGGAAGGAAATCCCATTAGATTTTCTTTATAAAACCAAAACTAGAGTATATTTTCTTGCAACCCTTAATAGATTTCATGCCTTTACTGCACTTATTGGGCCTAGTTTTAAATATCAGTTTAAAGCATGGATGAAAGGAAAATAACATCTAAGGCATTCTGAGATGAAACTAAGTTCCCTTAATGCTTTTCTCTTATTTCCAATTGTTGTTTGCCTTAATCTAGAGCCTCCAATAATGATTACCCTTGAGGTCATTTGAATATGAACTCTCAAAAGCTGTTTACTCTCATGGTCTGCTCTGTTTTGCCTTGGTAATATTAAGGATTTCTAGGAAACTGAATATGTAATGTATCAGGGCTTTCAATTAAACTCTCTATATTGTCTACTTTATTCAATAAAAGAAACTCTTCTACGTTTAGCTTTAAGTTAAAAGCAGTTTTAAGACCAGAACAAAATGGCTCATTCCCAATCTTATTCAACTCCAAAGAAAATATTTCTTTCCATCATGAAAGATATAGAACTCTTAAAAGTTGCTATGGTTTAGTCAGGAAAGCACTGGATTTGGAGTTAGAGGATTTGGGTTGAAGACCTGTATCTACTGCTTTCTATATGTAAGCCTGTGTGCCTGGTCTCAGTTTCATTACCTATAAATGAAGGTCATTGTACCACTGATGTCACTGATCTCTTGCAGCTGTTTTGCATAAATTAGAGCCAGGTATTATTGGACATCTCTACTGAATTTTTAAAAGTTCTGTGTAAATTGGCTACTTAAATTTTGGTAAGTTGATGATTTTTTCAGAAAACAACTGCTAATTCAAAATATTTTCATATTTGAAGCAATTTGTTTTGAGAAATGAAACGTGGGGAAATAGGCTGTTGATCTTTTCCCTTCTATTGGCAAGAATATAGGGGCACAGCTGGCCCTTAGTACATCTGGTTGGGAGTAAATTCTGACCAGTCTGCAAGTAGTCTTTCATTTCAAGACTCCCTGAGGATTGCTACCAACCAAACCACTAATGGCTGAAACTCAGGGTTTTAAAACTCACAGCAGCTAGAAGGTGGGACTTCAATCTTCCCTTTTACAGAGCAAAGTCTTTTTTGCTTTTGTACCTATGATGTTCTTACCAGTTTTTCTCTTCATGGGGGACAAAGACTTAGAAGTTCTTGAAACCAAAGATGTGAAAGTGTATTGTCATCTGTCAAGGTCTCAGTTTGGAAAGGGGTCACTTTCAATTGTTGCTTTATCTATTGACTCACAGCTTTTGGTGAAAAACTCAAGGCATGTACAGACCTGCTCAGTCTTCACAATTCAAAGACAAGAGTGAAAAAGAAGCCACTAGGATCTTATACTTTAAAAGGAAAACACAGAAATGCAAGACTATATCTCAATAGAAGATTTTAGACTAAACCCACACAAATATGAAAACATACCTGTGGATAAAAAATTCATGATTTTAATACTAGTGTTTCCTCATTTACTGCCAGTAACTCCTAGTAAAAGGGTCCTCTGATCAAGAAAGGTCATTTTTTATTAAATTGTTTGGATGTTGACTATTTTGATAGAAAGAACAATATCTCTTTAATCAGGAAAACCAGAAAAACAGAGAATTGAAAGGAATCCCCTGCCCCTATCCCTTGGTAGGACTTAAAAGAAGGAGAGCACAATCTCTTACATGACTAGCCAAAATAAAAAGAAATATAATATCCAAAATTTAAATTTCATCAAATAAAAAGGCAGTACAAAAAGGCAATAATTTATTTAATTAAAAAGATAATGTTAATACAAGTTTATATTTAGCCATATATCCAAGTCCAGGTTCTTCCTGAAGACTGAAATGAAATTGGTCACTGTGTGTGTGTGTGTGTGTGTGAAATGTGCTCTGAAAGACTGAAAACAATTTCCATTAAGCTTTTTAGAGAGGCCATATGGGCTTAGTGTATGAAGTTAGGGCGTTGTTTGAGTGTAGATCACAAAATATCCAACTGAGGGAATCTGATTGAAAGAAGAACATGTCTTTACCTATCAACAAATGACACAAAACTTATATTGCTCATCCCATGTTGGGATGACCTGAATCCAAGGTATTAATTCCTGAAAATGTTACACAAGGGAGCAATTGAAGGCCAGCCAACATAGTCCACAAATACCAGTACATCCTCTTCTTCCTTTAACCATTCAAAAATGAATGCCAGACATATTCCTGTTTCTTAGAGGTCTAGTAGGGCATAATTAGGGCATTCAGCTCTTACCTTTCCAGAAGGTAATGAATTTTACTTTTAAGCTCTAGTTCCAATGCCCCCTTTTCACTTTCTTCTCTCTCATGCACTTCAAGCATCCAACATCCTCCCATCCTTGATCATTGCCTTTCTATGGCAGAGGCACTTAGATGGGAGAGTAAATAAGGAAATGGAATAAGAAAATTGAGTTCAAATCAACCTTAGATACTTAGTAATTTTGTCTAGGCAGTGCACTTAACTTCTACCTGACTTAGTTTTCTCATATGTATATTGGGAATATTAATACCACTTTCCATCCAAGGTGGTAATAAAAAATTTATATAAATATAAATCATATAGACATATAAATTATATAATATTTGTAGCATTGAACAAATCTTCAGATACTATGCAAATACTATTTGCTATTTTGTAATTTTAAATGTATAATATTTGTATATATATATATGTATATATACATACATATGTGTACACTCATACATGCATATATGCTATTATTCCCCACTTTCAAGGAAAACTTCATTGTTACTAAGAACCTAGACTAGGGTAAGGATACCTGTGAACATTTTGGTTCCTATTAATAACATGACAATTGTATTAATATTTTTCCCTCCCCTCAGAAAACTCTTATTTTGTCCTACTATTTTTTATTTTTGTACAACTTGCTATCCTTTTAAATATCTAATAAAGTCTATATATTTCTTTTTTCTCCTCTCCCCCACCCCCACCCTAGAGATGGTTAACATTAGACACATATATGTATACATGGAAAATGATTCTATACATACTTCTATTTATCAGTTCTTTCACTGGATGGAGATAGCATCTTTGTTCAGATGTCCTTTGTAGTTAATTTCTGTATTTATAATAATCAAAATGAATTATTCATCCAAAGTTGCTTTGAAAACAATATCAGGGTTACTCTATATAATGTTCTTTTGGTTCTACTCATTTTATTCATCATTATTTCATGCAAGACTTTCCATGTTTTTCTAAAATCATAGAGCCCATTATTTCCTGTAGTGCAGTAGTATTCCATCAAAATCATATACCACAATTTGTTCAACCATTCTCTACTTGATGGGCTTCACTGCATTTTCCAGCTTTTTGCTACCACAAAGAGAGCTGTTACAAACATTTTAGAAATATAGATTCCCTCCCTTATTGCCTAATCATCTATGGAAATAGAACTAGTTGTAGTATTGCTGGGTCAAAGGGTACAGTCAATTCAATAACCCTTTGAGCCTAATTTCAGATTGCTCTCCAAAATAGTTGTATTGGTTCACAATTCCACAAACAACGAATTAGTTTCCCAATTTTGCCACATCATCTCCAACATTTTTGCTTTCCCTTGCAATCATTTTAGCCAATCTGATAGTTGTAGAATGATGTGTTAAGGTTGTTTTAATTTGTATTTCGCTAAACAATAATGATTTAGAGCAATTTTCCCCAAATTATTACATGTTGTTTTTTCTTCTTCATTGGAAAACTGCCTGTTCATATCCTTTGAGCATTTAATAGTTGGGGATATGATTTATGTCCTTTTTTAAATAGTTATTCCCACTAAGGGGCATGTCCTAAAAAATCAGAAGTATTTTTTTTTGCTTTTCTTTGGAGGGCAATTGGGGTTAAGTGACTTGCCCAAGGTCACACAGCAAGTTTTTGTGTTAATGGACTGATGCTGGATTTGAACTCAGGTCCTCCTGACTCCATGGCCAGTGTTCTACTCACTGTACCACCTAGATTGCCCTGAAGTACTTTTCATACAAAGACCATATTACTTCTGAACAGCACAAATTGTACCAAAAAAAAAAAAAAAGACAAAAGTGAAGGGATTTAAGCAAACATATAAACTATGACTATAAGAAAAAATTTTATTATGCAACAAATACTGGTGAAAATTCATATATATATACATACACACACACACACACACACACACACACACACACACACACACATATATATATATATATATATATTTATAAATTGAATTACTATAAATTAAATTATATTTGGGCAGTTAGTTAACAAAACCTTCTAGTTTGGTAGTTGGAGGACCTAAGTTCAAATCCTTCTCCTGTCATTTAAATTGTAAATTAATTTAGGGTAAGTCAATTAACCTTTTTGAGCCTCAGTTTCCACATCTGTGAAATGAGGTAGTTGGTTGAATTAGATGGTCTCTAACATCCCTCATAGGTCTAAGATTCTATTATACTAATAGCTCCTAATTTATGTCTCATAAAGAAAATTGTTCATATATTGAATTTGCTTGAAGCAAGGTATACATTTTTGTAAAAGAGGCAAACAGGTTGTTTAGCTGATACTGGCATCTGATTACACATAAAATGGCTGTGCATCCACATGACCAAATCATATTTTTAAATTCGTTCCCAAATGATTTATTAACTTCTCATGTACATCATTCATTTCTGCCAGATTTTGAGTTACAATTTTTCCCCATTTTTCCCTACCACCCATCCCAAAAGAGCAGTCCCAAAGGATATCCCCTCATTTTGTCTGCTCTCTCCCATATCTGCTCCAGTACCTACTTCGACTTTATCAGTAGGGCAAGGTGACCCCAAGGTGCCCCTACTCTGTGCCCCAATGCCTGTATACTTTATTTCCCAATTAGATGTAAAATAGTATTAATGATACTATTTATATATATATATATATATATATATATATATATATATATACATATATTATTACACATTTGATTTTAAAACTTTGAATTCCTCAGGGCTCATTTGGAAAAGTGTTGTGTGATTTGACCAGATGAGACTCTGGGAAGCCATTGTTGAGAGCCACCCAGCTTTGAAAACCCAGATGTTAATGCTTCCCTCTCTGGTAGCTGTGATTTTGATATTGATAATGGTTGGACAGTTGGGAAGCCTGTCTGTTTGATCTGTCTGTATACTCTGAAGTTTGGGGTGCTGACCTTTTCCCCCTGAACTAAGTAATATATGTTTGTTTGATTAAAGTAAGCTTGTTAACCAAAAAAAAAAAAACAAAAAAACATTGAATTCCTGATTCATTCCCTTCCTCCCTTGTCACCCACCCTTACTGGGAAGATAAGCAATTCAGTATATGTTATACATGTGTAGCTATGCAAAACATTATCATAGTAGATATATTGTGCAAGGCTGCTTACAATTCCCTCCCACTCATCCCACCCCCCACCTGGTCCATTCCCCACATGATCCTGTCCCTCTTCTATAGTGGGTACTTCCAACCACCCCTCCCCCCAAGGATGCCCTCCCATCCATCTTCCCTCCTCTCATCCCCCTTCCCCCTATTCTGCTGCAGGTTGAGATATCCCATTTAGCATGTATGTCATTCTCTCCCTGAACCAAATTCAATGAGAACGTGGTTTTGCCTTTTTGCCTTCCTATTCTTCCCCCCCTTACAACCACTTCCCCTTGCTTCTTCTACATAAGATAGTTTATCCTATACCCTACCCTGTCTCTCTCCATCTCCTCTTGCCACTTTCCTCTCTCACCTCATAATTTCATCCTTTGAGTATTCTCCCTTCCCAACAAATTCAACCTATGCCCTCTATCCATATATAACTCTAACCATCTACACACACATTCACATATGTACTCATATGACCACATACCCTTCTTCCATTATTTTCATAGTGAGAAAGATATCATCAGTCACAGTTATTGCTTTTCCATATAGGAATGTAAATAGTTCAACTTTGATAAGTTCCTTTTGATTTCTTTTCCCTGATTACCTTCTCAGGCATCTCTTCCTTCTTGTGTCTGGATGTCAAATTTTCTATTCAATTCTGGTTTTTTTTCCTCAAGAATGCTTGAAAGTCCTCTATTCCACTGAATGACCATATTTTCCCCTGAAACAAAATACTCAGTTTTGCTGGGTAGGTGACCGTTGGGTTCATTCCCAGTTCTTTTGCCCTCTGGAATATCATATTCCATGC
This sequence comes from Gymnobelideus leadbeateri, assembly GCA_011680675.1. Classification (NCBI taxonomy): domain Eukaryota; kingdom Metazoa; phylum Chordata; class Mammalia; order Diprotodontia; family Petauridae; genus Gymnobelideus; species Gymnobelideus leadbeateri. The sequence goes on along the minus strand of WOXC01005208.1, from coordinate 147,518 downwards.
CCTTCAATCCCTCAGTGTAGAAGCTGCCAGGTCCTGGGCTATTCTGATTGTGTTTCCACAATATTGAAATTGTTTCTTCCTGGCTGCTTGTAGTATTTTCTCCTTGATCTGGGGATTCTGGAACCTGGCTATAATATTCCTGGGAGTTTTCTTTTTGGGATCTTTTTCAGGAGGTGATCGGTGGATTCTTTCAACCTCTATTTTGCCCTCTGGATCTAAAACATCAGGGCAATTTTCCTTGAGAATTTCTTGAAGGGTGATTTCTAGGTTCTTTCTTTGATCATGGCTTTCAGGTAGTCCAATAATTTTTAAATTGTCTCTCCTGGATCTATTTTCCAGGTCAGTGGTTTTTCCCATGAGATATTTCACATTGCCTTCTAATCTTTCGTTTGTTTGGATCTGCTTAAACAGCATCTTGATTTCTCATAAAGTCATTAGCTTCCATTTGCTCCAGTCCAACTCTGAAGGAATGAATCTCCTCAGTGAACTTTTGAGATTCTTTTTCCATCTGGCAAATTCGACTTTTTAAGGCATTCTTCTCCTCATTGTCCTTTTGGACTTCCTTTGCCATTTGATTTAGTCTATTTTTAAGGTGTTGTTTTCTTCAGTCAGGCTGTTCACCCTCATTTCATACTTTTCCTGCATCCTTCTCATTTCTCTTTCCAATTTTTCCTCCACTTCTCTTATTTGATTTTTAAAGTCCTTCTTAAGGTCCTCTATGGCCTGCAACCCGCTCATGTTTTCCCCTGGGGCTTTTGGAGCAGGACTTCTGACCTCACAGTCCTTTACCCGCTCTATGCCCCCAAAATAGGAGTCTAGGGTTGCATTTTTCTGTTTCCTTTGCCTTGGCATGTTGCCACTTAATTACTTGACTTTTGGGCTTGTTGCCACACTATGGCTTTAAGGCCAGATAGAGGAATTTTCGTCCCGAACGTGTGGGGGGCAACTTCCGTTTCTGGCAAGCTGTAAACCCACCCACGACTTCCACCCTAGATCACAATCCAGATCCAGGGAGGTTAAAGCAAGAGCGATTACCCCCCCAAGACTGATCGCTGGATCTCCCTACAATTAATTGCAGGCCAGGAGCTGGAGCTGCGTCTGAAAACTACAAAATGGAGTGTCTCCTCAGTGGCTTCTAGCCCCCAGGGGAGGAAGCTGATGCATTCCGCAAATACAGGTCCCAAAGTCCATAGGACACTAACCTCTTACTTTGTCCTAGGCATGTCTATGTTGATAATTCTTGAGTCTCCACAGCTACTGGTGTTCTGGGGTTCCTCCAGCCGGCTGTTGGCCCTGGTGCCCTGGGGCTAAAACCTCGTCTCACGGGGACCTCAGCTCCGGCTCGGCTCAGCTTCCCACGCTCTGTGCGCTGTGCACTGCCAGCTCCCAGACCGCTGTGCTGGTCCTTCCTGCAGGGCTGCTGGGCTGTCCTCCGTGGGAGGTTAGCTTCTCTGTGTCATTCTGTGGGTGCTGGGGCTCCAGAAGTTATTCAGAGTCCCCTTTTTACATAGTTTGGGGGGAATCTGGGGGCAGAGTGGCTTGGATGAGCTGTTTCTACTCCACCATCTTGGCTCCGCCCCCCCCACCCCCGCTTGATATTGATTTCTCTTAAAGTCACTACCTTCTGCTTGCTCCTGTCTAATTCTGAAGGAATGAATCTCCTCGGTGAGCTTTTGAGATTCATTTTCCATGTAGCAATTTTGGCTTTTTAAGAAATTCTTCTCCTCATTGCCTTTTTGAGCCTCTTTTGCCATTTGAGTTAGTCTATTTTTAAGGTGTTATTTTCCTCAGTCAAGCTGTTGACTCTCATTTCATACTTTTCTTGCATCTTTCTCATATCTCTTGCTAATTTTTCCTCCATTTGTCTTATGTGCTTCTTAATTTCCTGTATGGCCTATAACGAGTACGTGTTTTCATTTGGGGCTTTTGGTGCAGGAGTTCTGACCTCCCTGTCCACCTCCTCTTCCATGTTTTGGTATTCTTTTCTGCCAAAATAGGAGTCTAATGTTGAATTTTTCTGTTTATACTGTTTCCTTTGCCTAGGAATATGGCCACTCAATTACTTGACTTTTGGATTTGTTGCCGTAGTAGGGCTCTGCCACTAGCCAGGGCAGCTCCCACCCCAAATGCTGGGGTTTTCTCAGCTGCTGGAGGCATTAGTTTGGTGCCCTCTCTGAAGCCTCCACATGCTCTGGCAAGCTGGTCACACAGTCCAAGACCTCAACCCCAGACTGCAATCCAGATCCAATACAATTAAAGCAAGAGCACTTACCCCTCAGACTGATCACCAGGTCCTTCCTCATGTTGTCTGAGGCTGTACTGAAATGTCTTGGCAGCTTCTTGCCCCCAGGGAAAGAGGCCACATGCTCTCCCAACTAATAAGTCCCAAAGTCCATATTGCAGTAACCTTTCACATCTATGTTTTGGTAATTCTGGAAATGCCACCGCTGCTGGTGTTCTGGATTCCCTCCAGCTGGCTGCTGGTATGGCCACCCTGGGGCTAAAATCTCAGACTCCCACAGGCCTGGGCTCAGCTCTGAGAGTGCTGTGCTGGCTGCTCCCTGTTGGGCTGCCGGGCTTTCCTCTGCAGGAGGTTAGCTTCTCCTTGCTATTATGTGGATTCTGGAGCTCCTGAGGTTGTTCAGAGTCCCCTTTTATATAAATTTTGAGGTGGTGGGAGCAAAATCTGGATGGTAGAGCTGTTTCTACTCACCCATCTTGACTCCAACCCCCTATTATTTACATTTTTAAGGATTCAATGAACTTCTTTATATATTTGAGATATGAAATGTTTATCTGAAAAACTTTATTTTTTCCCTCCCTGCCAACTTCTGCTTCCCTTCGGATCTTGGCTACATTTGTTTTACCTGAAAACTTTTAATTTTATTTAATTGAAATTATCCATTTTATACCTCATTTTGCTCGTTGTCTCTCCTTCATTCAAAAATCATTTACCTCTCCATAAGTCACATAAGTAATATGTTCCATATTATTGACATTTTCTTGTGGTATCTCTCTTTATCTTGAGGTCTTATATCCATTTTGGCCTTATCTTGGTAAATGGTGTAAGATATTGATCTATGCCCAATTTCTCCCATATGGCTTTCCATTTTTTCCAAAATATTTACCACATAATTAATTTGTATCCCAAAATTTTAAGTCTTTACGCTTGTGAAATACAAGGTTATTATATTTATTGGCTGCTGTAAATTGTGTCTACTCTGTTCCTCTGATCTACTTTTCTTTTTATTTTTTGCTTTTTTTTTTTGGAAGGGAGAAGGTACTGCAATTGGTGTTAAGTAGCTTTCTCAAGGTGACATGGCTAGTGTTTTGTGTTAAGTGTCTGAGGCCAAATTTGAACTCAGGTCCTCCTGACTCCAGGTTCAGTGCTCTATTACTGCACCACCTAGCCTCCCTTCTACTTTTCTATTTCTTAACCAGTACCATATACCTTTTATAATTACTGCTTTATAATAGAGTTTAAGCTTTGGTATTGCTAAATCTTCTTCCTTTACATTTTTCATTATTTCCTTTAATATTGAGTTTTTGTTTATCCAAAATAGTTTTGCTTTTTTTTTCTTTTCTAATGCAGTAAAATATTTCTTTGTAATTTAATTGGGATAGCATTGACCATAAAATTGGTTTGAGCAAACTTGTCTTTTTTGTCTTTTATATTGACCCTGCCTACCCATGAATAATTTATATTTCCTCAACTATTCATATCTGATTTTATTTATATAAAAAGTTTCTTTTTAAATAATTTTTGTATACAGTTTCTGGGTTCATTTTGACAGGCGTACTGTCAAGTATTTTATACTGTCTAGAGATATTTAAATGGGATATCTTTTATTATTTCTTCTTGCAGGGTTTTGTTTGTGTTATATAGGAATGCTGATGATTTATGTGGATTTTCTTTATATCCTGCTACTTTACTAAAATTATTAATTTCTTCAATGAAAGTTTTAGTTATCTTTTAGATTTTCCAAGTATATCGACATATCTGGAAAAAAAACAATTTTATTACCTCATTCCTTTTTCTGATTTCTTATATTTCTTTTTCTTCTTTGACTACTACTGATAGGATTTCCAATAAATATTGAGCAATATTCCTGATAGTGGGCATCCTTGTTCACACTTGATGTGAAGGAAGACATCTAGTTTATCCCAATTACAAATGATGATAGTATTGTTTGAGATAAATGATTTTAGATAAATCACTTTAATTCTCTATTCTTTTCAACTATCTTCTCAAAGGACACTGTATTTATGAAGTACTTAGCACAGAACCTGGCACATAATAGGTACTTAATAAAGGATTGTTCCCCTCCCCCATTTTTCCTTTCTCCTTCCCCTTGAGTCTTTAGCTGTTTATCTTCTTCTCTTTTTTTCTCTTCCATCAACTCCAATCATTCTTCTATTTCTGCTTGTCTTTCTCCTTGGGTCCTTAATTTTCCTGCTTTTTGTCTTTTTGTCCTCAGGTAATTCAGCTTACTATCCATATACATATCTATCTCTATCTCTATCGATATATATATATATATATATATGTTTTTTTTTTTTCCCTGAGTGGATAGATGGTGCACTGGCCCTGGAGTCAAGAGGACCTGAGTTCAAATCCAGCCTCAGACAGTTAACATTTACTAGCCATGTGACCTTGGGCAAGTCACTTAACAATTGCCCTGCCCTCCCCCCACCAAAAATGCAAAAAATATATATCTATTTTTCTTTTAGCTATTCAAATGGTACTCAATTCTCCCTTGTATTTGCCATCTCTACCATACTTTCATTCATTCAGTAATGATTCATTAAGCATCATCACACTGTGCTAAGCCCTGGGGATACAAAAAGAGGCAAAAGAAAGTCCCTTCCTCAGGGAGTTTATAATATAAGGAAAGAAATCACATGCAAACACATAAATACAACAAACTATATAGAGGATTAGTGGGGTGGGGAATCTGTGGGCTTAAGGCCATATATGGCCCTCTAGATCCTCAAGTACAGCCCTTCTGCCTAAGTCCAAATTACAGAGAAAAATCCTTTTATTAAGGGTATATATTCTGTGAAGTTTGGAATCAATCAAAGGGCTGAACTTGAGGATTTGGAGGACTACATGTGTTCTCGAAGCCACAGGTTCCCAACCCCAGCACAGAATAAATAGGAAATCATCACCAGAGTTAAGACACTAGAATTAAGGAGATTTGGAGAAGGTTTCCTATAAAAAGTAGGACTTTAGTTGAGATTTAAAGGAAGCCTGGTGGATTAGTGGTCAGAGTGAAGGAGAGAGAGTGTTCCAGGAAGGATTGACATTGCAAGAAAATATATGAAGCTGAGACATGCAATGTATTCATGAAATGGTCACGTCAATGCACGTAGGTGGTAGGAAGTAAGATGCAAGACTGCAGAGTTAGGAGGATTAGGAAGGTTTTGAGTGGCAAAATAGATTTTATATTTGCTCCTGGATGCAATAGGGAGCCACTGGATTTTATTGTTTATCATTCATATTTCCATAGTCTCCATATATCTCTTTACTCTTCCTTCTCCCTCATGGAAAAGTCCTCAATTTGTTTTTTCTTTCTCCATAATGCTATAGTTTTCAGAAGCTGAGAATTAGAATTCCAGAATGATGCACCCTTTTGTGATATCCTATTGTTATAACATGAAATTGATAGACAAGACCTTAATCATTTTAAATAAAGTTTTAATTGTTCAGCATAATTAACCCAGGAACTGCCAGGGGTCGTGTACCAAATCAGGCAGCCCCAAGCATATACATCTTGGGGGTTATATAGATAAAAATCATAATATAGCTGTTACCAGGGGAAACTACAACTTAGTCAGTTGCTACATAAGTGGGGAAAATACAGAACCCAAAACGTAGCTATCAGTTCATTGCTTAACAATTGTTGCCCAGCAGTCAGTTTGTTGCCCAACTGAAAAATTTAAAAATCTATTTTGAGAACTGAACAAAAGGGGTGGCTATGGGCTTCAGGTAGCAGATTTGGGCAGTTTTACTTGGCAGGTTTGCTGCTTAGGTCAGCTTTGTTGGGTTTGGGTAGGGGGCAGAAAAAATGGGGAGAAAAAATACAGATATATGGAGGGGGGGGCAGTGTACATTGTCTCTCCACCATTAATTAAATTGTACACTTCCTGAATGCAGGGACCATTTTGGCCTTTCTTTGTATTCTCAGCATTTAGCAAAATGACTGAAACATAATAAGTGCTTCATAAATGTTTGCTAATCTAACTTCATTTTGCCTGTGATTTCATTGATGTGGGAATCCAACAATAGTTAACCTTTCTATGCAACTGAAGTCAATGTATTTATGTCAATTCAGTTAAATACCTATCTATTCCTCCCTCTAATTAATCAGAGTAGCCAAGATGTGACTCCACCAAAATTTTCCCTAAGAGCTACATAAACCAGAATGCTTAGCTATCATTCCAAATGATTGACAGCAGCACAATTTCCAGATTTGAAGTACTGGATCAGTTTGTAGGCTGCATGATAGGTTTAAAGGAAGGCAGGGGCAGCAGCAGGTTTCCCACTACAATAGTTTGGTTTGGTTTTATTTGTATTTTGGTTGGTAAGAGAGGGGCACTATTTGGGCAGTTTTATGGGAAGATTAAAAGCCAACCCCCCATGATGCTTTTGACCATTAGCTGTCAGTTGCATATGGGCTGATGGAGTAAGAGTCCTGCTTCTCCAGAGAAGAATTTTGAATATGCCATTTGCTGCACCTGCAGCTCTATTGCTTAATATTAGGAATTCTGGGATGGGGCTAGATAAGCTCTAGTGAGTCTGGCAAATCCATGTGATTTCTGAGAAATATGAAGGTGAGTGATACTTTTGGTTAGTGGTGTTTGAACAGGAAGAGTCAGTAAGGGAAATCAGCCTATTCCCTTAGAGACTTTCCTTCCTGAAAAGGCTGTGGGTAAGTGTTGGGGCCAGTTGACATTAGTCTCTCTAAGGCTTTGCTATCTCTCTTCCTGCAATTCCGAAGATACATAAAATAGATGTTAGCTCATCCTGCTTATCTAAGCTTTTTTCATCTGTCAAAGGATCACTTCATTAAGAATGATTTGTACCATCACTAAAGTGCAATCGTGCTTAGAACATTGCTATAATGTATTGACAAGAGGCCTTATTATTGCCAATGTGCTAATTGAAAGTCTTTATACCACTGTTGAGTAAAAGGGTAGAAAATTAAACAAATAGGCCCATGCTGCATGTGACCATCATGGATCCTTGTAAGTATGGGCTTCATATGCAAAACCAAGGTAGCTAGTTCAACTCTACTGTGTAAATTCTCAATATAGAAGATTGTTAAGTTTAATTATGCCACGTTCATTTTAGATGGCATTTGCAGTCATTCTCAGAGACCTAGACCAAGATGAATTTTTCCCACTTTGGGACTAATAGATATTTAAATTTTTGTAATAAAAGGGTTTTTAATTCATTCTTGAACACAAAGGAAAGGAGGAATTTTCACACAGACATTATTTTTTGATAGGAGTAGAGGAAAGAATAAGTACAGATCAAAATGAACAGATAACCCAAACCTAACTGATGTCTAGAAAATCATGTAGATAGTGAGTCAACTCTAAAGAAAATCATTCCAAGTGAGGCCATCTTCTATGTAGAGAAGCAGTGCAGGAGATATTTTGACTTGATTGACTTGATGACTGTTGTGTGACTCTTCTGATTGACTCACTCAACCTAAAGACACAGCTTTAGAGCCTATGGCTGAGTCTCTCAGGAGCTTCATTCAAATATTTCAGGCCAGCATTATACTGTCTGGCTCCATGTTGACTTTCTGCTCACAAATGCAATGGAGATATAGCCTTATATGTGCATGAGACCCTGTGACATTTTTTTTTAAAGCAATTGGGGTTAAGTAACTTGCTCAAGGTTACACGGCTAGTCATTATTTATGCGTGGGTGCTCATTTTCTGAGGCCAGATCTGATCTCGGGTCATCCAAACTCCGAGGCCGGCGCTCTTACTCACTGCGCCACCTAGCCGCCCCTTTAGGGCAATTGGGGTTAAGTAACTTGCCCAAGGTTACACGGCTAGGTTTTTGTTCCTGTGACATTTTTAAAGTAATGTTTATGGTTATTTTAAACCACACATTCATATAATTCCACTTGAAATCAATGCCTACACATATGGGCCTATGACTTAGTGTGACATATGCAACTTTGTAGGTGAGAAAATATATCCCAGTCTTAAAAGAGGTGACAAACCTCCCAAAGGTGCCTTGAAATAGAGACTGTCTTATGGGATTATACCAAGGATACCTGCTTTCACTGCGTTAATTTGTCCAAGCATCATGGTGCAGTGGAAAGACATGGTGCCAAATATTGGATTAAAACCAACACTATGACTTGTACATGTAACATACCTTATGGGAAGAGCCAGTCAATTTAGTTACATGATCAAAGATTTTCAAAAACTCAATGGAGGGGTGGAGCCAAGATGGTGGAGTAGAAACAGCACAGCCAAGGTGCTCTTCCCCCAGATCACCTCCAACATGTAAAAGGGGACTCTGAACAACTTCTGGAGCCCCACCACCCACAGAACAACATAGAGAAGCTAACCTCCTGCTGAGGACAGCCCAGCAGCCCTGAAGGAAGGGCCAGCACAGCAGTATGGGAGCCCACAACAAGCATGCTGGAGAGCCGAGCCCAGGTCCTCTTGAGCCTCGGTTTTAGCCCAAGGTCGGCCAGCTGGGCCGGAGGGACCGCAGAACAATAGCAGCTGTGGCAATTCCAGAATTATCAACACGGACTTGCCTAGGACAAAGTGAGAGGTTAGTGCCCTATGGACTTTGGGACCAGTATTTCGGGAACGCGTTGGCTTCCTCCTCTAGCGGCTGGAAGCCACTGAGGAGACACGCCATTTTGCAGTTCCAGTGGCAGCTCCAGCTTCTGGCCTGCGAACAGTAGGGAAATCCAGCGATCAGTCTTGGGGGTCAATCGCTCTTGCTTTAACCTCCCTGGATCTGGATTGTGGTCTGGGGAGGAGGTTGTGGGGTGGGTGTCCAGCTTGCCAGAACCAGAAGTTGTGAAGTCCCCAGGTTTGGGATAGAAGGTCCCCTGTCTGGTGGTAGAGTCCTACTGTGCCAACAAGCGCAAAAGTCAAGTAATTAAGTGGCAACATGCCAAGGCAAAGGAAACAAAATAAACCGGAAAATGCAACATTAGACTCCTATTTTGGGGGAAAAGAGGATCAAAGAATTGAACAGGAGGAGGACTGAGAAGTCAGAAATCCAGCTTCAAAAGCCCCAAAGGAAAATATGAGTGGGTTACAGGCCATAGAGGACCTTAAGAAGGACTTTAAAAATCAAATAAGAGAAGTGGAGGAAATATTGGAAAGAGAAATGAGAAGGATGCAGGAAAAGTATGAAATGAGGGTCAACAGCCTGACTGAGGAAAATAACACCTTAAAAAATAGACTAACTCAAATGGCAAAGGAGGCCCAAAAGGGCAATGAGGAGAAGAATACCTTAAAAACCCAAATTTGCCAGATGGAAAAAGAATCTCAAAAGCTCACTGAGGAGACTCATTCCTTCAGAGTTAGACTGGAGCAAATGGAAGCTAATGACCTTATGAGAAACGAATAGGCTGTTAAACAGATCCAAACAAATGAATAGAAGGCAATGTGAAATATCTCATGGGAAAAACCACTGACCTGGAAAATAGATCCAGGAGTGATCATTTAAAAATTATTGGACTACCTGAAAGCCATCAAAGAAAGAACCTAGAAATCACCCTTCAAGAAATTCTCAAGGAAAATTGCCCTGATGTTTTAGATCCAGAGGGCAAAATAGAGGATGAAAGAATCCACTGGTCACCTCCTGAAAAAGATCCCAAAAAGAAAACTCCCAGGAATATTATAGCCAGGTTCCAGAATTTCCAGATCAAGGAGAAAATACGCCAAGCAGCCAGAAAGAAACAATTTCAATATTGTGGAAACACAATCAGAGTAGCACAGGACCTGGCAGCTTCTACACTAAGGGATCAAAGGGCATGGAATATGATATTTCAGACGTCAAAAGACCTGGGATTGAAGCCAAGGGTCCCCTACCCAGAAAAATTGAGTATTTTGTTTCAGGAGAAAATATGGGCATTCAGTGGAATAGAAGACTTTCAATCATTCTTGAGGAAAAAACCAGAGTTGAATAGAAAATTTGACACCCAGACACAAGAAGGAAGAGATGCCTGAGAAGGTAATCAGGGAAAAGAAATCAAAAGAAACTTATCAAAGGTGAGCTATTTACGTTCCTACTAGGAAAAAAAATAACTGTGACTAATGAAACTTTTTTTCACTATAAAAATAATGGAAGGAGAGTATATGGGCATATGAATACATATGTGAATGTGTGTATATATGTCTGCAGTATACATGGATAGAGGGCATAGGTTGAATTTGTTGGGAAGGGATGATACTTAAGGGGTGAAATTATGAGGTGAGAGAGGAAAGTAGGCAAGAGGAGATGAGGAGAGACAGGGTAGGGTAAACTATCTCATGTAGATGAAACAAGGGGAAGTAGTTGCAGGGGTGGGGAAGAACAGGAAGGCATAAAGAAAAAAAGAACATATTCTCATTGAATTTGGTTCAGGGAGAGAATGACATACATACTAAATCGGATATCTCACCCTGCAGCAGAGAAGGGGGAAGGGGGATAAGAGGGAGGATGATGGAGTGCAGGTCATTCTAGGGGGATGGGAGGTGGTAAGTACTCACTATCAAAGAGGGACAGTATCAAAGTAGAGAGTAGACCAGTTTAGGGGTGGGATGGATAGGAGGAAATTATAAGCAGCCTTTTACAATGTATCTACTATGGTAATGTTTTGCATAGCTTTACATGTACAACACATACTGAATTACTTATCTTCCCAGAGGGAATGGGTGACAAGGGAGGAAGGGAATGGATCTGAAATTTGAGGTCTTAAAATTAAATGTTTCAAACATAGAAATACTATTATTAAAAAAAAGAAATTAAAATTTCTCTGATATGAAAAGCACTTTTTAAAAGTCAATTACACTCATTTTTGTTAGCTTCTTGTTTTGTTTTGGTTTTGCATTCCCCACTCATTTTTTTTCTCCATTTCATTTTATTGCAATTGACCCATATTAAGTTCCAAGTTTGTAGTAACTTTTCAAAGTCTGTATAAAATATCATTTGTAAATTGAATTTATCTAATTTTGTTCTGGGGAAGCTTGTGGTGTCTGTAAGCTTAGGACTATATTATGTCTGTGCTTTATGAGCACATTAAGGATGTGAAAAAGACATTGTGCTTCCTTAGTGCCCCAGGACTGTGGATATGAACAAGAACAAAAACAAAAAAAGAATCCTAGTGTAGACAGAAAATATTTAAGAAAATAAGAAGATATTTATATTTAAGAGTCAGTTTATGGTAAGCCTTAAATTCCATCAAATTCCTTAAAATTTTTGCATTTCATTTTATCTTTTAAATAATAGGGAACCGCTAAAGATATTTCTGCAAGGGAGTGAAATGGTCATATTTGTATATTAAGATCATTTTGGCTGATTGAAAAATTAGAGAAAGAAAGGAAAAGAAATAGAGAGACAAAGTCAGAGTCTATTACCAAAGGCCAAGTGATGCAAGGTATGAACTATGGTGATACTCTTGTGAATAGGGACAAAGATTTGTGAGATATTATGAAAGTTAAATGGACTGGATTTATGAACTAATAGCACATTGGGTTAGAGGGTAAGGAGAGAGTCAGCCATGAGTCCAAATTTCCAAACCTATGTTACTGAAAGTTGTCTTTTTCAAATTGGGAGAAAGATGGGTTTAACAGGAAGATAATTCATTCAGTTTGGAACAGGCAGAGTTTTAAGTGAGATATAGCCAACTGGATCAAAGGGTATTCCAAGTATAATATACTAGCTGAGGCAAACAATTTCACCTGGGTATAGAGTTTGGGGAATCATCTGAGTGGAGAGTTAATTTTATCTACGGGAATCAAGAAAATAACAAAAGCAAAAAGTAGAACAATAGAAGAAAAGTTAGCCCAGAACAGACTCTTGAGGGATGTTCATGTTTAGGAAATAGTATAAATAATGCAAATTAATGATGATCCAGAGAAGGAGGCAGAACAAAAGGTGGAACCAAATAGGAGAAGATTCGGGAGAGAGTAATGTCATAGAAAAAATAGGAGGAGAGCGCTGAAAAATATGTGGAAGTTTCTGGTGGGGAAAAGGGGGGAAGGAGGAATGTGAAAAGATGTGAAGAATGAAAACTGAAAAATCTACCCTATCTAGCATTAAGACATGAGGAGGGGGAGGAAAAAAGGGGAAATTTCCACGATAACTATTATATATTTAGAGAAATAGATTTGCTGTTTCATGTGTAATCATCTTTTCTTTATTATATCATGTTCTGGAAATGTTTGTTTTATTCCACAAAATAAAATAAAATGAATAAAATTTTAAAACATATCACTAGGAATATGAAGGGTTCCACAGTCTCCCTATGGAACCCATTCTAGTTCCTAAATGACATGGCATTGCTGTTGGAAAAAAAAAAACTCAATGGAACCATATAACCACTGAGGATCTTTTTCTCAGGTCCTACCGACACTGATAATGGAGGGCCTTGGTAGGCTGGTCAAATACTTTGATCCTCAGGAACTTTAGGGATACCCTTAATTGGTTGGTATTATTCTACTGCTATAAGTTAGAGCCTGTGTGTTCTCCCCAATAAACATCATTCATTATGATAAGTATAACTCCTCTATCATTGATGTGGTGAGTGATTAGTGCCTCCCTATCAATTTAACCAATTAACATCAGGTGAATTTTACAAAGTGATGTTTGCTGAGAAGATAGAATGTGAAGATAAATCTTAACACATCCCTTTGGACAAGGATATTCTCTTCTCTAAGCCACACTGGTAACACATACAAACATGAATGTATACAAGGGAGAAGAAGAGAATGGGAGAAAGAGGGGGAAGAAAAAATGGGTAGAAAAAAAATAAAGATATATGGAGAGGGGAGAGAGAGAGAGAGAGAGAGAGAGAGAGAGAGGGAGGGAGGGGGGGGTGTACATTGTCACTCCACCATTAATTAAATTATAAACTTCCTGAATGCAGGGACCATTTGGGCCTTTCTTTGTATTCTCAGCACTTAGCAAAATGACTGAAACATAATAAGTGCTTCATAAATGTTTGCTAATCTAACTTCATTCTACCTGTGATTTCATTGATATGGGAATCGAACAATAGTTAACCTTTCTATGCAACTGAAGTCAATGTATTTATGCCAATTCAGTTAAATACCTATCTATTCCTCCTTCTAATTAATCAGAGTAGCCAAGATTTGACTCCACCAAAATTTTCCCTAAGAGCTACATAAACCAGAATACTTAGCTATCATTCCAAATGATTGACAGCAGCACAATTTCCAGATTTGAAGTACTGGATCAGTTTATAGGCAGCATAGCATAAGATATTGGCAATGATACCCAACATCCTTTGCAGTTGTATGATAGAAGGATAGGTTTAAAGGAAGGCAGGGGCAGCAGCAGGTTTCCCACTGCCATAGTTTGGTTTGGTTTTATTTGTATTTTGGTTAGTAAGAGAGGGGCACTATTTGGGCAGTTTTATGGGAAGACTAAAAGCCAACCTCCCATGATCCTTTTGACCATTAGTTGTCAGCTAGATATGGGCTGACGGAGTGAGAGTCCTGCTTCTACTGAGAAGAATTTTGAATATGCCATTTGCTGCACCTGCAGCTCTATTGCTTAATATTAGGAATTCTGGGATGGGGCAGGATAACCTCTAGTGTGCCTGGCAAATCCATGTGATTTCTGAGAAATAATCAATCCTTTTCTCCTTCCTCTATGAAGGTACTCTGCCTTCATGTAACCTGTGTATATATTCTGTGTGTCTTATTTGCATATTGTTTCTTCAATTAGAATGGAAGTTCTTTGAGGGCAGAGAATGGTTTTCTTTTTAGCCTTTATTTGTATCCCAAGCATCTAGTACCATGCCTAGCATATAAGAAGTGCCTAAGAAATGTTGGTTGACTGGTTGAGTGATAAAGGACTGCACACAGGACCCAAATAAACACCTGTATTGTTGCCTTGGGCTTTTGACTTTCTCAAAAAGGAAATCTACTTTGAAGCTGCTCATCAGTCAAGTCCCTTCATGCTGGACTTGCACAGTCTGAATAATATTTGGGGGCATAACATATGAGGGCTGCCCTAAATTAGTGCAGTGAATTTCTTCAATGAGGAGCTCTTGAAATAATAATATCACAGGTCTGGACCCCTGTTTACTCACCGCCAACGACCAAACAGCAAAACAGAATCTCAACCTTTGGCTCACTCATCTGGTAGAGTGTCATCCTCTGCTGTCCCCATAGACATGGAGCTTACTGGGCAATCATTTCATCTTTCCAAGTCATGGCTCAAAGGAGTACCCTTCACTTGATTGAAAAAAAAGCAGACTCTGAATGTTCAAAGTTAGGGTTGTTTATGAGTTAACTTTCACATTTGGTCCCACCTAAGATAAATTTCTTCTGTGGTTAGAAATATGTTTAAGGAACATGCTTCTTAGGAATACTGCTGGGTATTCCTGAAGATACGAGACTGGTATTCAGTACCAACATCCTCCAGGCACAGACAACAAGGGTGAACATACACAGATCTCAGCCTTTCTCTTGGATATTGCACTACTGCTCTGTCTGCTACCATTTCTTGAGGTAGGAAAGTCTACAATTGTGTCTCAAGTCTCTGACCAGTGTTCAAAAACAGAAAATAAGACGTAAAGATGACAGGAACTCTCTTCTCAGGTCATATCAAAGAGTGCCCATATGTCACACACATACACACACACACACACTCACACACACACACACACACACACACACACACACACACACACACTCAAACATCCTGTTTCATTTCCCAAATCTCTCCTGTCAAAAAGCCCTCCAACAGCAAAGGCTCAAAAGATAGAGCAGTGTGTCAGTGTCCTTTATTGACCATCAAAAAGAATGCCGTGTCTCATTTAGCAAGCAGTGAGAGACACCCTGTTGTCTTTGTCAACAACCATAGGTGGCACTAAACTATCTTCTGTCCTCTTGACAGGTGCCACTGGGCATGTCCCTACTCTATTTTTTAGATGTGAAAAAGTCCTAAACAAGGCTCCCCTGTCCTGAAAATTCACCAGTTATATGTGGCCTGAGATCTTTTCTCTCTAGTAATGACAAACGTGGAGAATTTGGAACAAGATGAAACCTGGCATCAGTAAACAAAACAAAGAATTAAACCAAATACTTGTTCTACCAATTTAATTTATTGTATTACTGTTCCACTTAAGCTCTTCATTTCACAATATATCCCTCCTCCTTCCACTGCCATGAAGCCATGCTTATAATGATTAAATGATTAATTAAATTAATTAATTTAAATTAATTAATTAAATTAATTAATTGATTAAATGATAATTAAAAGAAAAGTGCAGGGTGGGTGGCAGAAAGGGGGTAAGGGAAGCAGTTTCACAAAAGTATCATGTCAACAGTAATCAAGCTTCTGGTCTCTTACCCATACACAGAAGAAAAGGACGGGAATGTTCTCATCTCTCCCCAAAGTAGGACTTGTTCCTTCTAATTACACAACCTTCAGTCATCACCATCAGCAGCAGCAGCAGCAGCACCACCACCATCATCATTATCACCATCAATGCCATCAGCAGCAGCAGCAGCACCAGCACCAGCACCATCATCATCACCATCAACATTTACATTCACGTTGTTGAAGTCTTAGTGTATGTTGATTTCTGACTGCAGCAGCTGACATCAATCTTCTTAAGGCAGTTGGTGGTGCAGTGGATAAAGCACCAGCTCTAGATCTAAGAAGGGAGTTCAAATCTAGTCTCAGGCACTTATTAGCTATGGGAACCTAAACAAGTCACTCAACTGCTATCTGCATCAATTTCCTCAACTATAAAATGGGAACAATAATAGCACCCACCCGGTAAAGTTATTGGGGGAGTTAAATGAGATAATATCTGTAAAGTGCTTAGCACAATATCTAGAACATAGTAAACACTTAATAAATTTTTTTTCTTTCCTACTCTTCTCTGAATTCTTCAAAATATTAATATATTTTGAAATTTAAAAAATATAATAAAATGAATATTGCCTTATATTAAACTGTCTTTTGTTTTTATTCCCACCCTATGTAAAATTATAATTAAAGCTCAGCTTTCAATAAAATGAAAGTGAAAGGAAGACATTAAGTTGTAAAAATGTTTTTTAATCAGTCAGAAGTATTAATTTCAAAGGTCTCCCCAATTTATATGCATAGGAATGTGTCTATTTTAAAGCCACAATCTTGAGGCTGAACGTTAACCCTTGGATTTCTGTCCAGGGCTGCCCTGTCTTTTATATTATTCACTTGGTGATAACTGGTGATCTCAGCAGCTCCCATGGATTGATTGATTGATTGATTTTTACTTTTGAAATAGCAGAAGCATTTCCATAACATAGCAGAATAAAAAAAAGATTGCACATGAAATTGTAAATTTATTATGTACAACTTGCTATTCCTTTGAAATATTTAATAATGTTATCATGTAACTTGCTTTTTCCCCCTTTTCCCCAGTTAGAGATGGCTACTTAAATGTGTTTGTATATATGTGAACATGTGTAAAATCATTCTATACATACTTTTATTGATCGATTCTTTCTCTGTATGTCCTTTGTCATTATAAAAGTCAAAATATCTTAGCCAATAAAAATTGTTCTTAAAACGATATTGATATTACTATGTAAAATGTCCTCTGCTCATTTCACTCTGCATTATTTTATGCAAGTCTATCCATGTTTTTAAGATCACAAAGTTCATCATTTCTTATAACATTGTAATATTCTATCACAATCATATACCAAAACTTGTTCAGCCATTCTTTACTTGATGGGTATCCCTGCAATTTCCAGTTCTTTTACATCATAAAAAGAGCTGCTATGAACATTTTAGAACATATAATTACCACTTCTATGCTGATGATTATCACATCTCCCTTTCCCACTCCAACATCTCTGCTGACCTCCAAACTCACATGCCCAAATGCCTTTCAGATACCTCAAACTAAATGTCCAGTAGGCAGCTTAAATTTTGTTCATTGTCTTTCCCCCAAGCCCTCCCCACCCAACCTTCCTTAATATGGCAGAAAGACCATCCTCCAAGCCCCTCAGGCTCATAACCCAGGATTGAACCTGGACTCCTCACTATCTCTCAATTCTTTATGCTCCCCATCCAATCTGTTGTCGAGGTCTATCGATTTCACTTCTGCAGCATCTGTCCAATATGCCTCTTTGTCTCCTCTGACACTGCCACCCTTCTCGTACAGGCCCTCATCTCCCCATACCTGGACCATTTCGATTTTCTACTAAGGGGTCTATCTGCTTCAAGTCTCTGCCTGCTCCAATCCATCCTCCATTCAGCAAGCAAATGTTAATCCTCAATCCAATAAACTCCAAGGCTATTGATCAACTTCAGGATCAAAGATAAAATGCTCTATTTGGCATTCAGAGCTTTTCATAACCTAGCTCCCTCTTACCTTTCCAGGCATCTTATACCTTACTCCTCACCACCATCTCTTAGACCTGGTCTGCTGGCTTTTCCACAAACATGACCTTCCATCTCCAGGCACTGGGCATTTTTCTCTGGCAGTCCTCCATGGCTGTAATGATCTCTCCTCTCTTCTTGACTGCTGACTTCCCTGGCTTCCATTTAGCCCCAACTCAAATTCCCTTTCCACAGGAAGACTTCTCCAATGGTCTTAATTCCAGTGTCTTCTCTCTCAGAATTATTGCTTGTATATCATCTTTATAACTTCTTTTATTTACAGTCATTGTCATATTGTCTACCCCATTAAATTGTAAGCTCCTTGAGGGCAGGGACTATCTGTTACCTCATTTTGTATCCCCATCACTTGGCACAGTGTCTGACACATTGCAGGCACTTAAATATTTTTTGATTAATTCATTGAGACAACCCCCCAGAATATGATATTTTGAAAATTTTTCATATCTGAGTTTCTTGCTTCTCAGAAGAGCAAATTTGGGGCAGTCTGGCTTCTCTGAAGTGGTTTCTTCTTACTAGTGTTTTCTTGTCACATTAGCTGTATATTCCCAGTTTCCAAATTGTATCCCATGCAAAATAAGAAGTTTGTTCCTCTTATAATACTATTCCTTTTTGTTTCAGCCTACTCTATCACCTCCCCCTTGGACCATTCAGGAAGCTATTCAGAGCTCCTGTTCAGAAGCCAACATATGGCATTGAATGACTAACTGTTCCCTACCCCTTTTCCTAGTGTTACATATCTTTCATAAACACTGCTAAGTCATCACCATATTGGTGAATTTGCTAACCTAAATTTTCATTTCTATTATTATAATGAGAAGGAATCATTTAAAATGGCATTATGGCATCTTGGCTAGTTTTTCAAATAGGGTTTTATTGGCTTTACCTAATAGCCCAATTCCCAATGGTCAACTTGCTATTTGACCCAGCATATGTTGTTTTCTTCTTCATAATACCATATGTTGTGTTTCATTAATTAGTACTTATTAGAATGTAGATTGTTTCATACTTCTAGTACTCAAAATTTCCTGTGTGCTTGTCCCTATACCTCACCCTACCCCATGCTGATCAGGCATCCTCTATAACTAAGCTGATGGCTTTTAAGATCTATCGCCCCTGAGTAAATCATTCCCCATCCCAAACTATTAGCACCTCTCTGAATTTGTCCAGCCTGGTTCACAGTGGAGAGATTTTCATGGCATGTTTGGGTCTCCATTACAATTGTATTTGAATGGTGAGAATAAATAAAGCAAGAATAAATATTGTCTAGGGCTCAAGTTCTAGGTTTTGTGAGCCATATAGGCATAACAAAGAGAAATTTGGAATGAAGTATTGAGGTATAAGTTAGTAGCTTGAAGGGACTCTAGGTAAAGGTTTGGTTCCCTTCTCTCCTCCTGCCTCCTCATTTGCATAGGAGATGAAAGAGTATATTAACTAAAAAACAAAAACTGTGTGCAGCAAGTGATCAGACCTCATGAATTATGGTGGTTTGTAGAAAAGGAAATCACTAAAATCATTCTGAAATGAAACAACTGGACAACCAGGCATTCAGCAGCAGTTACAAGACTTCACAACCCTAAGTCAGAAAGAGAATCGAGAGAGGCCCTTGCCCTCCACAAAATGCAAGCAGAGGTTTAAACACAGTAGTCTTTGGCTACTACTTAACTGACTGACTGTTTGGGAGTTCCAAAGAGCTTGGTCCCTAAAGAGAAGGTTCTTCTTTGTGATAGAAATTCAAGATATTAGAGGAGAGACATTGTTAATTGGAAAGAAATGGCTAAAGTCACAGACTCATATTCTCCCTCCACAGTCCCTAAATCTGATACTAGGTGAGTAAAATCTCTGCCTTTCTAAAAGGAGCTTATGTAGCATGTTTGTTTCATACTTTTATCTCTCTAACATCTATCTATCCATTTATTTTGCATTTTCTCTGCCAATACAATGTGAGCTCCTGGGGGACAGAGATTATTTCATTTTTGCTTTGTGCCTCCATGGTCTCATATATTTATCTGATGCCTTTTGGTTGGTTGTTTGAGAGAAGAAAAGAGAAGAAAATAGAATAGTCCAGAATTTTCCTATTCCTCAAGAATTAGACTCAAGCATGCAATAGTGATTCCCTTTCCTCAATTCCTATATTACCCAGATTCCTCACATTTTACAACTTGCTATCTTTTATTGTCCTATCAGGTCTTATGCCTCATCTTCCCTTTCCATACCTCTGTCCCTACCTCATCCTATAGACCTCAGCTTTTCTGACTATCAGGACCAACTATCCCACAGCATTTGCCTCATGTTTTCCAGTTCTCTAGCCTACCACTGCTAAACCTAGAGCTCTCTACAGGATTTAGCTTACAATCCCCTCTCCATGCCCATTCCCATTATTCCTGCCTTGTCAAAGAAGGATGAATGCAATTTTGTTTGAAATATGGAAAGACATTCTGCAGCTTTTGCCCCCAACTAGCCTGCAGCCAGTCATCCCATGATTTCATTAATCAGGCAGACATACAGACAAATAGTTGGATCAAACAGAAGTGACATGTTCAGTCAGAGTGGATCCCACTGCCAGAGTGTTCACAGAGAGATAATTGATGACCTTTGAAGTTAGTTTGAGAAAGGAGTTCACAGCTGTCTCCAGAAAAGTGCATAAAGGAAAGTGCCGTGGAATATGGGCATCAGACAGAAATCCCACCAAGATTCATTAGATTAAAAAAAAAAAAAAACAGGTAATAGGTTTAAGCAAAGCTGCTATGGAAGGAAAGTAATAAGATACTAGCTTTATATTCTTTTTTTATTAAATTGACAAACATATTTCTGGAGCACAAATTCATTGGCTTGCAAGGTTGTTTCAAGATAGGTATCTACTAGAGGAAAACCAACCAAAAGGATCACAGAACCATAGGTGAGTACATGAGATGTAGCCTGACCCTCAAGGAGTTGCTTATCCAGATAAGATTTCATGCAGATATAATTAAAGTCATTCTGGGCTGAAAAACTCACCTAGAAACTCAACTGGTAGGAAGCCATTTTGAAATTTGATTCAGAGAGGGTCAAACTAGCAGACTATGAATTTATTTTAGCCTGGCCATCCACAATGAGATAACAGACTAATGGCTTCACCCTTCTGAATTCATTAAAAAGAATATATATGTATATATATAAATATATATATGTATATATATGCATATATATGTGTGTATATATGTGTATATATATGTATATATATGTATATATATATATTTTTTTTTTAATAAAAAGCTTCTGAATCCCTGTTATGAATGTGACTTAGTGTAAAATGCTCCCACAGCATCTGATGTATGGGGAGCCACAGCTGTACATATTTGACCCCTATTTTACACAGCTGCGCCTCATTGAGCTGCTCCGTTCAACTCCTGGACTCAGCGCTGAGCAATGGCCAAAGGCCTCATCCATCTTCCACACTGATTTAGTCTATGAACTGGAACCTGGTGACAGGGCTGGTGTGGACCTGGAAGCACTGACACTGGCTGCCTGTCATTATGACATATAACCTGGAATATGTCCTTAAGAACAAATAACCTCGAGAGTGTGAGTGGGCAATCTGTCTTTACAGCTGGCAAGGAAGAGGAGGTGAGACATTATGAGAGCTCACAGAGCCACAGCCCAGCCAGATGTAAAGCCATATGGTAAATACATGTCTATGAGGAAGAGGCAGAGGTGAAAAGAGGTTGGTCAAAGGAAGCCTAGGATAAGGAGCATTCATGTAACCCTGTGAGGGCTAAAGTGAACTGTATGTGTGTTATCTCTGACACCCTAATATTATCCTTCAAATCTTTCCCCTGAGTTAGTGAGATGGTCACCACAGGAATGCCTTTCCCATTTTACAGATAAGGAGACTGAGGTCCAAATGGTGAAAATGAAATGTCAGGATGTCAAGACCAATAATGGTTAGAGGTGGAATTTTAATCTGGCTCCCTTTGATTCCAAGGCCCATATATATTCTCTACTACACATTGTTTATTCCCTAATGGCTTAACTTTGCCCAAGGCTAATAAAAGGTATTTTGCCTTCTTGCCACTGGTATTTAGGTCAATATGACAAACTATACATTATTTTCTTAGATTTCTCACATTACTTATTTACTTTTGATTTTTTGGAGCGGGAAGGGCAGGACAATTGGGGTTAAGTGATTTGCTGAAGGTCACAAGGGTAGTAAGTGTTAAATGTCTAAAGCTGCATTTGAACTCAGGTCCTTCTGACTCCAGGGTGGGTCCTCTATTAACAATCCCACCTAGCTACCCCTTTTCTTAGATTTCTCAACATGCCAAAGGAAACAATGTGTCTAAAATTGACATTTTCTATAGGGAAACATGGAAGTCTCTATATAAGAATGGTCTTCATCAATATTGAATCTCATTAGCTGTTACTTCAATCCTGCAAATGAGCTGATTTCTGTTGAATTAAAGGTTTTCATTTTGGGCCAATATTTTCATGATGTTTTTACATGCAAAAAGTCAACTTCTTTGCTTTATCTCAATGGATTGAGAGTAAAAATAGGCAATTTTGTCTTTGGAGTTCAAAAGATATTATTTGGTTTTTTCTTGGTTAGAAATTGTGAGGGGGTGGGGCAGAGCCAGGATGGCAGCATAGAATCAGGAAAACTATGTGATATCCCCTCATAAGCACCTCAAATACCTATAAAATATGACTCTCAACAAACTTTAGAGCTACAGAACCCACAAAGTGACAGAGAGAAACAAATCTCCCACTGAAGGCATCCCGAGAGGCATACAGGAAGAGTGAGCCCCTAGTTTTAGCCTCAGAGCAGCCCTGAGTAGCAGTTGGAGTGGACTTCCAGAGAGTGAATCATCAGCTCCTGAAGTAGGTTCCAGAATTATCAACCACATAAATGCCAAAGACAAAGTAAAAGGTCAGTAAAAGGAACTCTGTTGGAACTGTAGGGGATGGAGGAATACTCTCTCAGCTGGCTCCTGGGGCAAGAGATAGAAGAGAAGTGGTCCTGCAGTCATTGCTGCATGCCTACTCCAGAGCTTCTGGCCTGCAGATTGTAGGGGGAACAAGCAGCCATTCAGAGGGTTATCGGTCTTTCTTTAAGCTCCTTGGATCTGGATCGCTGTCTTGGGTGGAGGTACTAGGGAGTGTGACCAGGTGACATAGCTTCTGGGGGCTGCAGAGAGGATGGCCAACTAAAAGCTCCAGCAGCTAAAAAAATCCAGAAATTTAGGAAAAATCTCTTCTCTCTGGAAGCAGAGATCTACTGTGGGAAAAATTTCAAAATCAAGTAACTGAGTGGCAACATGAGCAAGCAAAGAAAGCAGAGAGCAAGCCTTATATTCCTTTTCTGGGGGACAAAAAGGATCAAAGCATGGAAAGGGAGAAAGACAGCAAAGTCAGAACTCTTGCACCAAAAGCTTCCAAGAAAAAATATGAACTAGTTACAGGCCATGGAGGAGCTTAAGAAAGATCTTGAAAATCAAATGAAAGAAGTGTAGGAAAAATTGGGAAGAGAAATGAGAGTGATGCAAGGAAATCATGGAAAGAGAATTAACAATCTGACTGAAGAAAATAATACCATAAAAATAGACTCAAATGGCAAAAGAAGCTTAAAACCTAATGAGAAGAATGCTTTAAAAAGCCAAATTTGGCAGATGGAAAAAGGATCTCAAAAGCTCACTGAAGTGAATAATTCCTTCAGAATTAGATTGGAGCAAATTGAAGTTAATGACTTCATGACAAATGGAGATTCTATTAAACAGATCCAAAGAAATGAAAAACAAGAAGGCAATGTGAAATATCTCATTAGAAAAACCACTGACCTGGAAAATAGATCCAGGACAGGTAACTTAAAAATTATTGGACTGCCTGAAAACCATGATCAAAGAAAGAACCTAGAAATCATCCTTAAAGAAATTCTCAAGGAAAATTACCCTTATATTTTAGAACCATAGGGCAAAATGGAAATCAAAAGAATTCACCAATCAGCTCTTGAAAATGATCCCAAAAATAAAATTCCTGTGAATATCATACCCAGATTTTAGAGTTCCCAGATCAAGGAGAAACTATTAAAAGCAGCCAAGAAGCGATCATTCAAATATTGTGGAATCACAAGCAGGATAACACATGATCTAGCAGCTTCTCTGTTAAGGGATCAAAGGGCTTTGTATATAATGTCCCAGTGGTCAAAGAAGCTGGGATTGAATCCAAGAATCACCTACCCAGCAAAACTGAGTATCATGTTTCAGGAAAAAATATGGTAATTCAATGGAATAGAGGACTTTTAAGCCTTCTCTTTTTTTCCAAAATGCTTTATTAACTTCTGGTTTACATCATTCATTTCCGTCAGATTTTGAGTTACAATTTTCCCCCATTTTCCCCTACCCACCACCCCAGAATAACATTCAATCAGAATAACATTTTTGAGCATTCTTGATGAAAAAACCAGAGTTGAATAGAAAATTTGACATTCAAATAAAAGAATCAAGGGAAGCATGAGAAGGTAAATAGTGGAAAGAAATCATAAGGAACTTATAAAAGTTGAATTATTTATATTCCTACGTGGAAAAATGATAATTGTAACATATATATATTCTATGTATTAATAGTTGTAATATATGCATAAAATGTAAATATACATTTATGTCTATATAGAAGGGTATATGTGTATATGAATACATATGAGAATGTGTATATATGTGTACGGGTATACATAGACAGAGGGCAAAAGATCAATTTAATAGGAAGGGACGATATTTTAAAAAATAAAATTAATAGGTGAGAGAGTAATGCAATGAAATAATATAGGGAGAGACACAATGGGGTAAATTATATCATAAAAAAGAGGCAAGGTTAAACTGTTAAAATGTAGGGGAAGAACAAGGAGGCAAGAGGGAATGGGTCAACCTTACTATCATTGAATTTGGTTTAAGGAGGGAATAACATACACAGGAAAGTAGGGGGGAAGGGGATAGGGCAAAGATCATAGAAGGGAAGGAAGATTTAGGGGGATGGTAGTTAGAAGCACATACTTTTGAAAAGGGACTGGGTCAAAGTAGAAAATAAAACAACTGGGAGGTGAGAGAGGATAGAGGGAAATATAGTCAGTCTTTCACAATATATCCACTATGGAAATTTTTTGCGTAACTACACATGTACAAACTATATTGAATTTCTTATTTTCCCAGTAAGGTTGGATGATGAGGGAAGAAGGGAAATAATCTGGAATTCAAAGTTTCAAAATCAAGTGTTTAAAATTATTATTATTATATTACATACTATTATCCAAAAAGGGGGCAGAGACAAGATGGAGGCTTAGAAGCAGGGAAAATTCCTGTGCTCCCAACATAACCAACTCAAATACTTACAAAATGACTCTAACCAAATTTTAGGGCTACTGAACCCACAAAGTGACAGAGAGAAACAAATCTCCCACTGAAGAGAGCCACACAGGTGGACAGAAAGGTTTTATCACAGCCTTCTGGGAGTAGAGGATAGTGTTGAGAGATCATGCAGTTTTATCCTCAGGGCAGCCCTACCAGCCTTGGCTAGAAGGACTTTAGGAGAATAGATGACAAGCAGGTGGGGCAGTTTCGAGCATTATCAACCCATAAATGCCAAAGATAAATTGAGAGGTCAGTGTAGAC
The DNA here is from genome assembly GCA_011680675.1 of Gymnobelideus leadbeateri. Lineage (NCBI taxonomy): Eukaryota > Metazoa > Chordata > Mammalia > Diprotodontia > Petauridae > Gymnobelideus > Gymnobelideus leadbeateri. The sequence goes on along the minus strand of WOXC01005208.1, from coordinate 122,255 downwards.
TTTGGGAACAGAGAGTCTGGGAGAGTGATCCGGCCTCTGCCCATGGAGTGAGAAGTGGCTGAGCTGTGGCAGCAGCAACACTGTGACTCCTTCAGAGTTCCTGGCCTGCAGATTATATGGGTACACAGCAACCATTCTGAGGGGTAATTACCCTTGCTTTTACCTGCTCAGATCTGGATTGCTTTCTAGGGTACATGTCCTGAGGTGTTTGAACAGTGAGCCAGAGCATTTGGAGGCTTCAGAAAAGGGCAGCCAACAAATAACTTTGGCAGCTGAGAAAACTGCAGGGATTAGGGACAGAGTTCTCTCTGAAAGCAGAGTTCTACTGTGGCAAAAAGCTTTAAAGTCAAGTAATTGAATGGCAACATGAGCAAGCAAAGGAAGCAAAGCAAGCACAGCAATCCAACTTTGGAATCCTTTTGGGGGGACAAAAAGGATCAAAGCATGGAAAGGGAGTAAGACACCAATGTTAAAACTCCTGTTCCAAAAGCTTCCAAGAAAAATATGATCTGGTTACATGCCATAGAGGAGCTTAAGAAGGATTTTGAAAACCAAATAAGAGAAGTGGAGCAAAAATTGGAAAGAGAAAGAGGAATGATGCAAGAAAATCATGGAAACAAAGTCAACCACCTGACTGAAGAAAATAAAACCTTAAAAAATAGACTAGGGGGAGAGTCAAAATAGCAGAGTAGAAACAGCACTTCCATGGAGCTACAGCACACACCACTTCAAAATTATGTAATAGGGGGACTCTGAGCGACCCGTGGAGCTACAGAACCCACACAATGACACAGAGAGTCTAACCTCCCGCTGAGGAAAACCCTGGCAGCTGGTCAGGGAGAGGCCAACACAGTGCTCTGGCAGCCAAGCCCAGGACCACATGAGTCAGAGGTTTTAGCCCCAAGGCAGCCAGGCCAGCATGCAGCTGGATGAAACCCAGAACTCCAGTAGCTATGGAATTTCTAGGATTACCAACATATACAGACCTAGGACAAAGTGAAAGGTCAGGGCCCTATGGACTTTGGGACTGGTTGGGAAAGGTCATCAGCTTCTTCCACTGAGGAGCCCATGCAGATGTTGCAGCTTCAGCTCCTGGCCTGTGAACTGTAGGGGCATCTGGCAATAAGTCTGGGGGGTAATCAATCTTGCTTTACCATTCTTGGATCTGGATTGCAGTCTGGGGTGGAGGTCTTGGGGTGTGTGGCCAGCTTGCCAGAGTGTGTGGAGGTTTCAGAGAGGCCACCCAATTAATACCCCCAGCAGCCGAGAAAACCCCAGAGTTTGGAACGGAAGCTCCCCTGGTTGGTGGCAGAGTCCTACTGTGGCAACAAGCCCAAAAGTCAAGTAATTGAGTGGCAACATGCCTAGGCAAAGGAAATGAAATAAACAGAAAAATTCAACATTAGACTCCTATTAGATTCTATTTTGGGGGCAAAGAGGACCAAAGCATGGAACAGGAAGAGGACTGGGAGGTCAGAAATCCTGTTCCAAAAGCCCCAAATTAAAATACTAGCTGGTTACAGACCATAGAGGAACTTAAGAACTGCATAAGGCAAATGGAGGAAAATTGGCAAGAGAAATGAGAAAGATAAAAAAAAGTATGAAATGAGAGAAAACAGTGTGACTGAGGAAAATACCTTAAAAATAGATTAACTAAAGTGGAAAAAGAGGCTCAAAAAGGCAATGAGGAGAAGAATGTCTTAAAAAGCCAAATTTGCCAGATGGAAAAAGAATCTCAAAAGCTCACTGAGGAGAATCATTCCTTCAAAATTAGACTGGAGCAAATGGAAGCTAGTGACTTTTTGATAAATCAAGATGCTATTAAGCAGATCCAAACAAATGGAAGAATAGAAGGCAATATGAAATATCTCATGGGAAAAACCACAGACCTGGAAAATAGATCCAGGAGATATAATCTAAAAACATTTGGACTACCTGAAAATCATGATCTAAGAAAGAATCTAGAAATCATCCTTCAAGAAATTCTCAAGGAAAATTGCCCTTATGTTTTAGAACCAGAGGACAAAATAGAGGTTGAAAGAATCCACCAATCACGGCCTGAAAAAGATCCCAAAAAGAAAACTTCTAGGAATATGCAGCCATGTTCCATAACTCACAGATCAAGGAGAGAATATTATAAGCAGCCAGGAAAAAACAATTTCAATATTGTGGAAACACAATCAGGATAACACAAGATATGGCAGCTTCTTTTATTTGTGTAATTCAATTTAGTCTTTAAAATGATCTTTATTAGATTGGTCTAGCTCTTTCAACCATCTTGACACAACAGCCAAGTGACTATTTGTTATTACTGTAATACTGGGCAAAAATCCCAAACCATTCTACCATTTCTGATGTTGATTCAGTCTCCATGTTTTACCAGAGAGAGCTGAAGCAAACCATGACACATTAACATCAGTAACATTCCAATAAGACTGTCCCAGTGTGCCATCTTTCTAAGGCTAAATTAAGAATAAAATTGTTAAGATGGTATTAGGCCAGTAGAAAATGAAACAAAGTAGATAGAATGAAATTCTAAGTCACACCTTCATTATTGTACCACTGGTATAGTGGGAAATATATATGAAAAAGAGAAAACGTCCCACTGGTAAGGAAAGGGTAAATCCAAAAACCCTGAGCCAACAGTATCTAAAGGCTGTACTGCCATGCATCTCAGAAGGAGGAAGGGGGGATGAAATGGTTTTGCAACACGGATACTTAAAACAGACATGGGCCCAAAGACATCCTCTAAAAATGAGGGAGGCCTGATGGTTAATATTTGTTTTACACACACCTGTTGCTTCTCTTACTAAAAAGGAAAGGATGACACTGCCCTGTGCCATCTACATGTGCTTTGGCATTCTTTTGGATGTCCCAACTACAGGAAGTTCATTCCTGAAAAGTGGGCAAGGAACCAAACTAGCCTCCTTTTCACTGCCTACCCTCAGTCCTCCAGAACTGCAGTAGGGTCTCTCTTGCTACATTTTCCTCTAAAAGTCCTGGGATTGAGCACTCTCTGCAGGATGAAGGTTTGTACAGAGCTTGTACATATGATTGAGGGCTTCATGAGGAATGCTCCAGTAGTGTTGATTTCCATTAGGTTAGGTTATCCAGCTTGGCATGTGCTTCTTGCTGTTTGACAAAATTGTCTGCAGACACTCACAGTTTAGCTATTTGAGTATCCCACATATCCTTAATAAAGGTCCGTATCTCATCTGCCTTGGAGATGTTATCTGAGGCATGATTTAACAATAATTTGGTAACTTCCATGTAGTAAGGACTAGGCATTGGAGTAAATATTTCCTTGTTTCTCTCCTGATCTCTTATCTCCTCCAATTTTTCTTTTTGGGATCCTTTTCAGGAGGTGATCAGTGGATTCTTTCAATCTCTATTCCCTGCTCTGGGTCTAAAACATCAGGGCAATTGTCCTTCAGAATTCCTTGAAGGATGATTTCTATGTTCTTTCTTTGATCATGACTTTCAGGTAGTCCAATAATTTTTAAATGATCTCTCCTGGATCTATTTTCCAGGTCAGTGGTTTTTCCCATGAGGTATTTCACATTGCCTTCTATTCTTTCATTTGTTTGGATCTGTTTAACAGCATGTAGATTTCTCATAAAGTCACTAGCTTCAATTTGCTCCAGTCTAATTCTGAAGGACTGTTTCTCCTCAGTGAGCTTTTGAGATTCTTTTTCCATCTGGAAAATTTGGCATTTTAAGGCATTCCTCTCCTAATTGCCTTTTTGAGCCTCTTTTGCCATTTGAGTTAGTCTATTTTTAAGGTGTTATTTTCCTCAGTCAGGCTGTTGACTGTCATTTCATACTTTTCTTGCATCTTTCTCATTTCTTTTCCCAATGTTTCCCCACTTCTCTTATCTGCTTCGTAAGGTCCACTATGGCCTGTAGCCAGCTTGTATTTTCATTTGGGGTTTTTGGGGCAGGAGTTCTGACCTCACAGTCCTCCTCCCATTCCATGCTTTGATCCTCTTTGCCCTCAATATAGGAGTCTAATGTTGCATTTTTCTGTTTATTTTTTTTCCCTTTGCCTAGGCATATTGCCACTTAATTACTTGATTTGGGGGCTTGTTGCCACAGTAGGACTCTGCCACCATACAGGAGAGCTTCCATCCCAAACGTGCGGTCTTCACAACTTCCTGGAGGTGGGGTGGGCTCTGTAAAGCCTCCAGCCGCTCTGGCAAATTGGATACCCATGCCAGGCCTCCCTCCAAGACCACAATCCAGATCCAAGCAGGTTAAAGCAAGAGAGATTAACCCCAAGACTGATTGCTGGATCTCTCTAGAGTTCGCAGACCAGGAGCTGTTGCTGCCACTGATGCTGTAAAATGGCCTCTGTGCTACGGTTCCTCAGCAGCTTTTCTCCCCCAGGGGAGGAAGCTGACGCATTCCCCAAATACTGGTCCCAAAGTCCATAGGGCACTGTCCTCTCACTTTGTCCTAGGCATATTTGTGCTGATAATTCTGGAATCACCACAGCTGCTGATGTTCTTGGGTCCCTCCAGCTGGCTGCTGGCCTGGACACCCTGGGCCTAAAACCACTGCTCACACGGGCCTGGGCTTGGCTCCCAGAGCACTTCGCTATCAGTTTGTAGCACACTGTGCTTCTGCTCTCAGAGCACTGCACTGGCCACTCCCTGCAGGGCTGCTGGGCTGTCCTCAGAGGGAGGTTAGCTTCTCTGTGTCATTCTGTGGGTGCTGGGGCTCCAGAAGTTGTTCAGATTCCCCTTTTACATTGTTTGTAGGTGGTGTGGGGCAGAGCACCTTGGAAGTGTTGTTTCTACTCTGCCATCTTGGCTCTGCCCCCTCTCCTCCTATTTTTCAACATCCATCCACTGAGGAGGATTTACCCAACATTTCTGTTTCTGTTTGAGGTTCATTGCCAAACAAAGAAGAACTTCCACTGGTAAACCAGGATTAAAAGGACCCAGATCTCCCCGATAAGCTAGATATTGTCCAGACTGAAGTTGGGGATGATGGTGACCATCTCCTTCTAGGCCAGAAACTCCACATCAGCCGAATCCATGGATCCGGCCCAGGATCCTCTGGATCAGAACCCAAGCTTTAGAGCGATGTGGCAGCTTCTACACTGAGGGACTGAAGGGCATGGAATATGATATTCCAGAGGGCAAAGGAGCTGGGACTAAAGCCAAGAATCACCAACTCAGCAAACTTGAGTATCATGTTTCAGGGGAAAATATGGTCATTCAGTGGAATAGAGGACTTTCTAGCATTCTTGAGGGAAAAACCAGAGTTGAATAGAATGTTTGACATTCAGACACAAGAAGCAAAAGATGCTTGAGAAAGTACACAGGAAAAATAAATCATAAGGAACTTACCAATTTGAACTATTTACATTCCTACAGGGAAAAACAATAACTATAGCTTATGAAAACTTTCTCAGGATGAAAATAGCTGAAGAATTGTATATGGGCATATGAATAAATATGTGAATGTCTGTATATATGTTTACAGGTGTACATAGATAGATGGCACAAGTAGAATTTAATGGGAAGGGATGATACTTAAGGGGTGAAATTGAAAGGTGAGAGAGGAACATAATGAGAGGAGATGGGGAGTGACAGAATGGGGTACACTATCTTATGTAGAAGAGGCAAGGGAAAGTGGTTGCAGGAGAGGGGAAGAACAGGAAGGCATAAAAGGAAAACCTTATTCTCATTGAATTTGGGTCAAAGAGAGAGTGACATACATACTAAATGGGATATCTCACCATACAGTAGAATGGGGTTGAGGTGGATGGGGGTGAGGTGAGAGAAGGGAGGGCAGGCTGGGGGGGAGGGAAGTTGGAAGCACCCACTTTTGAAAAAGACAGGAACAAAGTAGGGAGTGGACAAGGTGTGAGGTGGGATAGGAAGGAGGAAAATATAGTCTTTTACAATATATCTAATATGGTAATGTTTCGCATAGCTACACATGTATAGTGCCCTATGGACTTTGGGACCAGTATTTGGGGAATGCATTGGCTTCCTCCCCTGGGGGCTAGAAGCTGCTGAGGAGACACGCCATTTTGTAGTTTTCAGTGGCAGCTCCAGCTCCTGGCCTGAGAACTGTAGGGAGATCCAGCGATCAGTATTGGGGGGTAATCACTCTTACTTTAACTTCCCTGGATCTGGATTGTGCTGTGGGGAGGAGGTCTTGGGGTGGATACCCAGCTTGCCAGAAATGGAAGTTGTCCCCCCACACGTTTGGCATTAAAGCTCCCCTGTCTTGTAGCAGAGTCATACTGTAGCAACAAGTCCGAAAGTCAAGTAATTAAGTGGCAACATGCCAAGGCAAAGGAAACAAATTAAACAGAAAAATGCAACATTAGACTCCTATTTGGGGGCAAAGAGGATTGGAGCATAGAACGGGAGGAGGACTGTGAGGTCAGAAGTCCTGCTCCAAAAGCCCCAAAGGAAAATATGAGCAGGTTGCAGGCCATAGAGGACCTTAAGAAGGACAATAAAAATCAAATAAGAGAAGTGGAGGAAAAATTGGGAAGAGAAATGAGAGGGATGCAGGAAAAGTATGAAATGAGGGTCAACAGCCTGACTGAGGAAAACAACACCTTAAAAAATAGACTAACTCAAATGGCAAAGGAGGCCCAAAAGGGCAATGAGGAGAAGAATGCCTGAAAAAGCTGAATTTGCCAGATGGAAAAAGAATATCAAAAGCTCACTGAGGATATTCATTCTTTCAGAGTTAGACTGGAGCAAATGGAAGCTAATGACTTTATGAGAAATCAAGATGCTGTTAAGTAGATCCAAACAAATGAAAGAATAAAAGGCATTGTGAAATATCTCATGGGAAAAACCACTGACCTGGAAAATATATCCAGGAGAGATCATTTAAAAATTATTGGACTACCTGAAAGCCATGATCAAAGAAAGAACCTAGAAATCACCCTTCAAGAAATTCTCAAGGAAAACTGCCCTGATGTTTTAGATCCAGAGGGCAAAATAGAGGTTGAAAGAATCCACCAATCACCTCCTGAAAAAGATCCCAAAAAGAAAACTCCCAGAAATATTATAGCCAGGTTCCAGAATCCCCAGATCAAGGAGAAAATACTCCAAGCAGCCAGGAAGAAACAATTTCAATATTGTGGAAACACAATCAGAATAGCCCAGGACCTGGCAGCTTCTACACTGAGGGATCGAAGGGCATGGAATATGATATTCCAGAGGGCAAAAGAGCTGTGACTGAACCCAAGGGTCACCTACCCAGCAAAACTGAGTATTTTCTTTCAGGGGAAAATATGGTAATTCAGTAGAATAGAGGACTTTCAAGCATTCTTGAGGAAAAAACCAGAGTTGAATAGAAAATTTGACATTCAGACACAAGAAGCAAGAGATGCCTGAGAAGGTAATCATTGAAAAGAAATCAAAAGGAACTTATCAAAGTTGACCTATTTACATCCGTACATGGAAAAACAATAACTGTTACTAATGAAACCCCTCTCAGTATGAAAATAATGGAAGAAGGGTGTATGGTCATTTGAATATATATGTGAATGGGTGTATATATGTTTACTTACAGTTATACATGGATAGAGGGAATCTTTTGAATTTGTTGGGAAGGGATGATACTTAAGGGGTGAAATTATGAGGTGAGAGAGGCAAGTTGCAAGAGGAGATGGGGAGAGACAGGGAAGGGTAAACTATCTCATGTAGAAGAAGCAAGGGGAAATGGCTGCAGGGGAGGGGAAGAACCGGAAGGCAAAAAGGCAAAACCATATTGTCATTGAATTTGGATCAGGGAGAGAATGACATACATAATAAATGGGATATTTCACCCTGCAGCTGAATAGGGGGAAGGAGGATGAGATGAGGGATGATGGATGGGAGGGCATTCTTGGGGGGAGGGGAGGTTGGAAGTACCCACTATAGAAGAGGGACAGGATCAAGTAGGGAATGGATCAGGTGGGGGGTGCAATGGCTGGGAGGGAATTATAAGCAGCCTTGTACAATATGTCTACTATGGCAATGTTTTGCATAGCTAGACATGTACAACATATACTGAATTAGTTATCTTCCTGGAGAGAATGGGTGACAAGGGAGGAAGGGAATGGATCTGAATTTAGAGGTCTTAAAATTAAATGTTTCGAATATAAAAAAACATCTCAAGGAAAATTGCCCTAATGTTTTAGGACCAGAGGGAAAAATAAAGGTTGAAAGAATCCACCAATCACCTCCTGAAAAAAATCCCAAAAAGTAAGCTCCTAGTAATATTATAACCAGATTCCAGAGTTCCCAGGTCAAGGAGAAAGTATTACAAGCAGCCAAGAATAAAGAATTTGAGTGTTGTGGAAGTAAAATCAGGATAACACAATATCTATCAGGATATGGCAGCTTCTACACTGAGGGATTGAAGGGCTTAGGATATGATACTCTGGATGTCAAAGGAGTTAGGATTAAAACCGAGAATCACCTACCCAGCAAATCTGTATATTGTGTTGCAGGGGAAAATATGGTCATTCAATGAAATAGAGGACTTTCAATCATTCTTGATGAAAAAAAGAGTTAAATAGAAAATTTTATTATCAAATACAAGAAACACGAGGTGAGAAGGTAAACAGTGCAAAGAAATCATAAGGAACTCATTAAAATTGAACTATTTATATTCCTACTTTGTAAAACAATAATTGTAACTCATGAGACTTTTCTGAGTATGAGGATAATTGATAGGAACATATATGTTTGTGTGTGTCTGTGTAAATATATATGTATATATCCATGTATATATTTATATAGGAGGGTTTATGTGTGTATAAATACATATGTGAGTGTGTGTATATATGTGTAAATGTATACATAGAGAGAGGACACAGGATAATTTGATAAGGAAGGGATGATATCTAAAAATATAATTAAGAGACAAGAGAGGAATATAATGAGAGTAGATAGGGAGAGAAAAAATAGGGTAAATTACCTCACAAAAGAGGCAAGGAAAAACTGTTACATTGGAGGGGAAGTACAGGAAGGCAAAAGGGAATGGTTCAACCTTATTCTCATTGAATTTGGCTTAAGGAGGGAATAACTAAATTAGGTCTCTTGCCCTACAGGAAAGTAAGGTGAAAGAGGACAAGGGGGGGGGGGTGATAGAAGGGAGGGCAGATTGACTTGGGAGGGTAGTCAGAAGCACACACTTTTGAAAAGGGACAGGATCAAAATAGATTATAGAACAAGTGGGGGGCAGGCTATGGTGGAGGAAAATATAGTCATTTTCCACAATATATATGCTATGGAAGTGTTTTGTGTAACTACATATGTAAAACCTGTATTGAATCTTTTTCTCCCAATAGGGGTGGGTGAAAAGTGAAGAAGGGAAAGAATCATGAAATCAAAGTTTTAAAATCAAATGTTAAATATATATATATATATATACATATATATATATATACATATATATACATATATATATACATATATATGTATATATATATAATTTTTTTACATGCAACTGGGAAATAAGATGTGGAGGCACTGGGGAATAGAGGTCCATCTTACCCTGCCAGAAAGTCAGAGGGGGGATGAGGGAGGATATAGGAAAGAGCAGATTGGGGGAAACATTATTCAGTAAAATCGCTATTTTGGGGTGGGCTATAGGGAGAGTTGGGGTGAAAATGTGTAACTCAAAATCTTGTGGAAATGAATGTTGATAACTAAAAATAAACAAATTAAACAAAAATAAAACCAACCAAGGCTAAGTAGCCTTATGCAAATGCCAGCAGAACATTTGGGGAGTATCAGAGACAGTGAATTGGGCAATAATGGTTTATTGCAAATAATAGGACTATGTGCACAACAGACAGAGGCCAGCGTTTGTCCAAGGAAGGAGACGAGTCTTGCTCACAGTTACTGTTAGCTACAAAGCTCAAAGCTGGCATTGCCAGAGTTTTCTATTTTTCTCTCTAGACTAACAGTTTTGTTCTAAATATAATCTTATTTCATGAACATCTTCCCAAAGAAAGCTTTCAATTGGGGGCATTTAAAGACCAACACAAGGATTTAGGGCTAGGTTATTGGGTTTGATACTTCCAGCATCATTTACAATGTAAGAAGCCAATAGGGGAGAGATATGAAAGTCCCTTAGAAAACATGATTGTGATGTGACACATTTCACTGATGTGAAAAGCAGGTAAAATCAACATTTTCTAGGATCACAATTAAAGTTTAAATGGAAACAATTCCCCTGCTGTTCTGGCCTTCTAAGTGTTTCCATTTTTTAAAAGCAAAACAAGCCACATAAAGAAAAGGAAGGGAAAAATACTTTTCTCCATGAAAATTGGATTTCCTTTTGGACAGAGCTTCAACAAGCTACCTGGAAGTCTGTTCCAGACTGTTTTACTCAAAACTGAGTTACAATACACTATATTTCATTTTAAAAAATAAAAATCTGGATTCCACTTACCAGGAAAACCAAAAAGCAGAGGTGAGGTCATGATATGACTTATCACTATTGGAAGAGCTGTTCACTTTTTTTTTTGAATTTTAAGTAATGATTTATTCAAGTCTGATATCCTACTCTCTTTTTTTTATTTTAACAAATGCTTTATTAACTTCTGGTTTACATCATTCATTTCTGCCAGATATTGAGTTACAATTTTTCCCCTACCCACCACCCCAGAATGGCATTCCCACAAGATATCCCCACATCTAATCGTCTCTCTCCATATTTTCTCCCATACCCCCTTCAACTTTGCCATTAGGGCAAGGTGAATCTCTGTGCCCCAATGCCTGCACATCTTATCTCCCAATTACATGTAAAATAGTGTTAATAATAGTATTTATATACATTTGAAACATTTAATTTTTAAACTTCGAATTTCAGATCCATTCCCTTCCTCCCTTGTCACCCACTCCCTCTGGGAAAATAAGCAATTCAGTATGTGTTGTACATGTATAGCTATGTAAAACATTACCATAGTAGATATATTGTAAAAGACTGCTTATATTTCCCTCCCACCCATCCCACCCCCCACCTGGTCCATTCCTTATTTTGATCCTGTCCCACTTCAAAAGTGGGTACTTCCAACCTCCCCTCCCCTCACAATGCCCTCCCCTCGATCATCCCCCCTCTCATCCCCCTTCCCCCTACTCTCCTGCAGGGTGAGATATCCCATATGCATGTCATTCTCTCTCTGAGCCAAATTCAATGAGAATATGGTTTTGCCTTCTTGCCTTCCTGTTCTTCCCCTCCCCTGCAACTACTTCCCCTTGCATCTTCTACATGAGATAGTTTAGCCTACCCTGTCTTTCCCCATCTCCTCTTGCCACTTCCTCTCTCACCTCTTAACTTCACCCCTTAACTATCATCCCTTCCCACCAAATTCAACCTGTGCCCTCTATCCATGTATACGTGTAAACATATATACACACATTCACATATATATTAATATGCCCATGTACCCTTCTTCAATTGTTTTCATAATGAGGAAGGTTTCATCAGTCACAATTATTGTTTTTCCATGTACAAATGTAAATAGTTCAACTTTGATTAAGTTCCTTTTGATTTCTTTTCCCTGATTACCTTCTCAAGCATCTCTTGCTTCTTATGTCTGAATGTCAAATTTTCTATTTAACTCCATTTTTTTTTTCCTCAAGAATGCTGGAAAATCCTCTATTCCACTGAATGACCATATTTTCCCCTGAAACAAGATGCTCAGGTTTGCTGAGTGGGTATTTTTTGGGTGATTCTTGGTTTTAATCCCTGCTCTTTTGACCTCTGGAATATCATATTCCATGCCCTTCAATCCCTCAGTGTAGAAGCTGCCAGGCCCTGGGCTATTCTGATTGTGTTTCATAATATTGAAATTGTTTCTTCCTGGATGCTTGTAGTATTTTCTTCTTGATCTGGAATTCTGGAACCTGGCTATAATATTCCTAGGAGTTTTCTTTTTGGAATCTTTTTCAGGAGGCAATCAGTGGATTCTTTCAATCTCTATTTCCCCCTCTGGGTCTAAAACATCAGGGCAATTTTCCTTGAGAATTTCTTGAAGGGTGATTTCTAGGTTCTTTCTTTCATCATGGCTTTCAGGTAGTCCACTAATTTTTTTTTTTTAAAGCAATTGGGGTTAAGTAACTTGCTCAAGGTTACACGGCTAGTCATTATTTATGCGTGGGTGCTCATTTTCTGAGGCCGGATCTAATCTCGGGTCATCCCAACTCTGAGGCCAGCACTCTTACTCACTGTGCCACCTAGTCGCCCCTTTAGGGCAATTGGGGTTAAGTAACTTGCCCAAGGTTACACGGCTAGGTTTTTGTTTGTGTGGATTAAGTGTCGGAGGCCGGCTCCGAACTCAGGTCCTTCTGATTCCAGGGCCGGCGCTCTATTCACTGCGCCACCTAGCCGCCCCAAGTCCACTAATTTTTAAATTATCTCTCCTGGATCTATTTTCTAGATCAGTGGTTTTCCCCATGAGATATTTCACATTGCCTTCTATTCTTTCATTTGTTTTGATTTGTTTAACAGCATCTTGATTTCTCATAAAGTCACTAGCTTCCATTTCCTCCAGTCTAAGCAAAGGATGAATCTCCTCAGTGAGCTTTTGAGATTCTTTTGCCTTCTGTCAAATTCGGCTTTTTAAGGCATTTTTCTCCTCATTGCCTTTTTGAGCCTCTTTTGCCATTTGAGTTAGTCTATTTTTAAGGTGTTATTTTCCTCAGTCAGGCTGTTGACTCTCATTTCATACTTTTCCCACATCTTTCTCATTTCTGGAACAGCTGTTTTCTTATAAAAAATAATTGTTCCCTATAAAATCAATTGAGAATGATAAATACAGCTGATCAGTGATCTTCCATGATATTTCTGAATCTTCATATTAAATAGGTGCCTTTCTAGCTTTAGTACTAGTTTGAAAGTTTACAAAATTTAAAAAGGCTTAAAGCAGGAAAAGGGAGAATAAGTTTAAAATAGTGTCATTCCAGTTGTAATTTGTAAGTGTGACTTTTTCTAATTATACTTAAGGGGCATTTTTGGCGAAACCTTTCTTTTCCCTATGTTCTGATCACTATTACCCAAACAATTTACTGGGAGGGACCTTCAGATTTAATGATTTCACTCTGCTTTTTCAAATCTTAAAGGTAAGCAAAAATGTTTTTACCTTCTTCTGTATTGTTATGGAGTAAAGTTACCTGTTAAAACTTGTCTGTCTTAGTGTGTATTTTTCCCAAGATATCATGACTAATTTGATCCATTATAAGGAGTGTGCATGCATGCCCTGGATGTTATATGTGTATATCCACATGTGTTTGTACCAGCAGTACACACATGGGCACCTGTGTGCACATTGTAGCATTGTATGTATGAGTGTGTTTGTTTGTGTGTGTGTATTGTATTAAAAAGACTCCACATTGTTTGTGACCAAGTTAGTGAGTGCTTTTCCTTCTTTGGACCATGTGGAAAGGTCTCTCTTTTCTTTCCCTATCCATCAAACATGAGCTCCTTGTGTGGAGAGCCCATTGCCCATTGGTATTTCTATCCCCAGCTCTGAGCACAGTGCATGGCAAAGAGGAGATCTTTCAAAATTCTGCATGACTGGTAAGTTTTTGGTTTTGGTTTTTATCTCTTCAGTCAATCAATTTGCCATCTTTTATTAAAGGATTATTTTGTGCCTCTATGGTGATAGGAAGAATTGCAAACTTGTGGTCTCTGCCCTCACTGAGCTCACATTATAATAGGGGAGATGATATGCAAAGGCTTATGGACACACGATATAGCTATCAGGGAAATTATAAGTCATCACAAACAGAAGGCCCTGAGCGGGAGGTGGGGAGGGTTCTAGAAAGGCCTCTTGGAAGAAACGGGATTAAGGCCAATCTTGAAGGAATTCTGAGAACCCAGGAGACTGACAGAGGAAAAAAAATTTTTTAGCTGTGAGAAGGATGGACTGGAGTGGGGAGAGATAGGAGGCAAGGAGATCAGCCAGCAACCTATTGCATTTTTTGAGGGCCTGCAGGAGGCTGGAGAGAAAGGGAGTCAGATATGGTGGAACATGCTTGTAATCTTTACGACCAGGGAGGCTGAGATAACTGGGGTAATTAAACCTAGGCATTTTGAATTACAATAGGACTGAAGCAGCTCATGTATCCTCATTAAGTCTCACATAAAATGATGAGCTCTTGGGGGTGGGCTGGGAGCTCTCAGATGCTTAAGGAGGGGAGTACTGGCCTATGTCAGAAAAATATCTGGTCAACACTTCCATGTCTATCATCAGTCATATGGTCCAGTGAGTGGAGAAAGGTCAGGCAGATAGACACAGACACAATCAGATGGACAGACAGACAAAGGTAGAGAGGGAGCCAGAGACCCAGAGAAAGATACAGAAACAGAAGGTACAAGGTTTGGCAATAGATTGTACATGTGAGGTGAAGGTGAGTGAGGGCTGTCTAATGTGAGTATGTCCAGCTAGAATGACAGTGTGCCCTCAACAGTAATAGGCCATTTTAGAAGACTTGAGGATCTGGTGTCAAGGTATGTGCATTTCACTTTCAAATCCTACCCGCTCTGAGGCGCCAAGAGATAGTAAGTGGTCACACAATGGTCCCTGTGAGCTTGCCTCAGTCAGGAGAAATGCAGGGGAATGCAGAGGCAGCACTATTCCTCAGGACTGGAGCAAGAGGCCTCATGAAAAGCCCCTTCTGCCCCTTACCAAGACCCCAGTAGACTTGTGTTATGTGCCCTTCTGCTTCAGGCACAGCCTTCTAGAAAGCCAGTATGTGATGGAGAGTTTTTCCTCAGATGCCTTGCCTCAGTCCTATGTGTGAGAAAAGAGCCAGCCCTGAAGAGAAGGTAGGTGAAAAGCTGTGATTGGGCACTGAAGGCAGCAGAAACAAATGACCCCCAGTTACCTGGTTTTTACCAGAATCGGCTATCCTCTGACTTTGGCTGTCTCTGCCTTCCTCAGCTAAGATTGCAACCTCCCTCCAAATGCTGAACTTGCTAACATTTGGAGAGATGCTGAGAGGCCCTAAGAAGTCTCTCTTGTTTTTCCACTGCTCAAATACCTCATGTCCCCAGTGTCCTTTCCATCTGACACCCTGGGATGCCACAGTCCTAGGCACTGATAGCCAGCAGTGACTAATTGGGCCAGCTGATAGAGGCTGATCTAAGGAAGCATGTCCAAAGCAAGTTTTTCATAACTCAGCAGAAAAGTCACACGACCAACTGATGCTAACACCAACCATGCCCAAGCCAGGGTTGCCTTCTCTCTTCTTGAATGTTAAATGCATGAAGGAAAGTCAACCCTCGGAAGAGCTAAATAGCTGCAGCACCTTATTAGCCCACAAGTATAACAGGGAAGGCAAAAAGGTAATTGAAAACCATGCAAAGCTTCCCATTATAGAAGACAAATGACTTGGAGAGCAATGGCCCCACTTTGCCCTGGGTGACAATGACATGAGGCACATCAGAAGCTCTGCTGAGCATCTGCAATATTCATAGAGCCCATTGTGAGAATAAATATACAGTCTGCTCCAGGAGATAGAAAAGGTGGATGAAGTGCTTCTCTGACTTTGGAGAACTTGGTTGGCACATTTGGAGACTCTGACCCATGGATGGCTATGGGAGTGCCCTGGGCCCAATAGCATCCTCTGGCCTGAGGCCTGCATCCCTGGCAGCCCACAGAGGTCTGTTATCACAGGAGCAGCCAAGCCCAGCAGTCCTAAGCATCCTTCCTCCAATGAAGGCAGCCAGGGTGAATGCAGGAGAAGCAAATGTAAAACCCTGACATCACAATGTACCTAGTGGTCCTTGGTGCTTGGGGTGGCTTTTCTCATTGGCAGCATTTTTCCTACCTTGCTGATCAGTGTGTACCAAGTATGGCCCTGTGACACTTGCTAGGGCTTCCTGAGTGACAGCCAGGACCACAAGGGAACAAAGAATGGGAAGGGGGGTTTAGAGCCCAGGCCTCACTGTACTAGGGACATTCCCTGGGATTTCCCCCAGGAAGGCAGGCCCTTCAAAGATGACAGATTGAAGAATGAATGCTGAGGGTGAAGGATGGCGCATTGAACAAAACACTACAATACCATGTGTCGCAAATGGATTCTAAGCTCAAGTCCCTGAAGCTCCAGCACACTCAGGCCCCAAACACCAACATGAAGTTAAAATGCAGGATTTTAAATAGGTTTGTGTATCAACATTTCCTTACGAAACTGTTTCCCACAATGAGTTCAGATCTAAATGTATGATATGTGTATTACGGTAAATGGGTGTACATATTTTGTGATGTATTTTGATTATTAAGTGTGCATGCATGTGTAATTGCATGTGAGGTATGGGTTGTGTACATGAACATGTTATGTTTGTGTGCATGTGCAGCTTCTGCATGTAATATATGCACATGCATGTGAAAATGTCTTATGCACTGTGGAAAATACCAATATGTCTTGCATACATGTGAATGTGCATGTGTATGTATGTGTTACATGGGGATTTCATTCCCATGATCGCTCTGTGATCTCATTGATGGGTGATCTCTCTAACACCACAGACTGGAACCAATGCAGTAGCTGCTAATCTTCTGAGATTATGGTTCTTGTTTGCACATAAAACCTTTGTTTGGAATTTCTGCTCATGGTCCTCCATCCTTACCCCCAGGCTCCTTGTAACCCCCTGCCCCCCCCCCCATACAAACTCATTCATTTGTTTGTGTCTACTTTGGATATACTTTGTGGATGTAGAAATTTCCACCTGAGATGTTATAAGCACCTTCAAAGCAGGGACTGTTTCCCGTAAGTATTTTTGTGCTTCATGCATAGCATGTTGGAAGGGCTTAATACATTGTTGGCTAATGACTGAGGAGAGGTAGCCTTGGCGTCAGAAAGCCCTGGGTTACAACCCAGCCTCAGAGACTCACTAGCTGTGAAGCCCTCATTGAGTAAGTCATCTAACCCGTTTGTCTCAGTTTCCTCATGGTGACATTTCAGACTTGGAATCAATGGTTTCTAAGATTCCCTTCATGTTGAGTCAAGATGGCAGAGTAGAAACAGCATTTCCTCACAGCTTTGGCTCCTGCCTCCTACAAATTCATGAGAAAGGTGACTCTGAACAAACTTTGGAACTACAGAACCCACAAAATGACACAAAGAAGCTAACCTCCCTCTGAGGACAGCCCAGCAGCCTGGCAGGGAGTGGCCATCCCAGCTCTGTGAGAGCCGACCCCAGACCTTGTGAGCCAGAAGTTTTAGCCCCAGGGCGTCCTGACCAGCAGCTAGCTAGTGGGACTCCACAACAACAGCAGCTGTGGCAGTTCCAGAATTATCAACATATAGATGCCAAGGACAAAGTGAGAGGGTAGGGCCTTGTGGACTTTGGGACTAGTGGGGAGAGTGTGGGCCTCTTTCCCTGGGGGCAAGGAGCGACTGAGGCACGTAGGTGCAGGCAGCTCCATGTTGCAGCTTCAGCTCCTGGCCTGCAGTCTGGAGGGGGACCTGGAGACCAGTCTGAGGGGTAATCACTCTTTCTGTAACCTGCTTGGATCTGGATTGTGATCTAGGGTGGAGGTCCTGGGGTGTGTGACCAGCTTATGTGTGGAAGCTTCAGAGAGGCCACCCAACTAATAACTCCAATACCTGAGAAAATCCCAGCTTTGGGGACAGAAGGTCCCCGGGCTGGTGGCAGAGTCCTACTGTGGCAACAAGCCCAAAAGTTAGGTAACTGAGTGGCAACATGCCTAGGCAAAGTAAACAAAATAAACAGAAAAAATCAACATTAGACTCCTGTTTGGGGGGCAAAGCATGAAAAAGGAGGAGGACTGTGAGTTCAGAACTCCTGCAACAAAAGTTTCAAATGAAAATGTGATGTGGTTAGAGGCCATAGAGGACGTTAAGAATCAGATAAGAGAACTGGGGAAAAATTGGAAGAGAAATGAAAATGATGCAAGAAAATTATGAAAGGAGAATCAACAGCCTGACTGAGGAACATAACAACCTAAAAAATAGACTAACTCAAATGGCAAAAGAGGCTCAAAAAGGCAATGAGGAGAGGAATGCCTTAAAAAGCCAAATTTTCCAGATGGAAAAAGAATCTCAAAAGCTCACTGAGGAGAATCATTCCTTCAGAATTAGACTGGAGCAAATGGAAGCTAGTGACTTTGTCAGAAATCAAGATGATGTTAAGCAGATCCAAACAAATGAAAGAATAGAAGGCAATGTGAAATATCTCATGGGCAAAACCACTGACCTAGAAAATATATCCAGAAGAGATAATTTAAAAATTATTGGACTACCTGAAAACCACGATAAAAAAAAAGTACATAGAAATAATCCTCCTAGAAATTCTCAAGGAATACTGTCCTGATGTTTTAGACCCAGAGGGCAAAATAGAGGTTGAAAGAATCCATAGATCACCTCCTGAAAAAGATCCCAAAAAGAAAACTCCCAGGAATATTATAGCCAGGTTCCAGAATCCCCAGATCAAGGAGACAATACTCCAAGCAGCCAGGAAGAAAAAATTTCAATATTGTAGAAACACAATCAGAATAGCACAGGACCTGGCAGCTTCTAAACTGAGGAATCAAAGGGCCTGGAATATGATATTCTGCAGGTCAAAGGACCTGGGATTAAAACCAAGAATCACCTACCCAGCACAACTGAGTATCATGTTTCAGGAGAAAATATGGTCAATCAGTGGATTAGTGGACTTTCAAGCATTCTTGAAGAAAAAACCAGACTTGAGTAGAAAATTTCACATTCAGACACAAGAAGCAAGAGAACCCAAAGTACTTGGCTGAGTAAGCCCAGTGATGTCTTGAGGCAGACAAAATAGGTCCAGCAGGATATTCTGTGCTTGATGGTCAAAAATCCTATTAATATGTATAAAACAGAAACTTAATACATCATTTACTGATCACAATATAATAAAAATTATATTAAATAACAGTCCACTAAAATAAAGTGCAATGAGACTACATAACAATTCTGAAGACTTGTTGCAACAACGAATAAACTGTAGAAGCAACAGAATATTTCATCAAAGAAAATAACAATAATGCAACACCATATAAAAACTTAGGGGATTTAGCTAAAACTGATCTGAGGGGAATTTTTCTATCTTTTAGTGCTTTCAATAAGGAAAATGTGAAAAAAAATCAATAAATTACATGTTCAACTAAATTTTGAATAATGAAGAATCAGAAATGCTTAACCAGTAACAAATCAGAATTCTGAAAATTAAAGAAGAGATTACAAAATTGAGAAACCAAATGAACGATTGGTAACTAAAACTTGGAGCTGGTATTTGGAGACTATATCTTTCTCTATATATGTATATATACACACAGACATACACACATATACTTAGAGAGTTTAATTTGTAAGAGTATAAAATGTACTGGCATCAAAATGACAAGAGTTCACAATAATTCAAGAGGAAATAAAATAAATTATGATAAATTATCTTAACCAATGCTATAACTAAATTGACAATTAAAAAGATGTATGGTTATAACATAAGAACTACCAGTATTTAAAAAAATAAATTATTTAAATAATTTCATACTTGAGGAAAAAATAGTGAGGCAAGAATTAGCCGCCAAGGGAGTTGGGGAGAGCTATAGGATCACATAGATTTCCAACTAAATTATATGAAACATTCAAAGGTCAACTCACTCCAGTGTGAGATAAATTCTTTTTAATATTTGTCAGGCATTTTTCTAGTATGATACAAGTTCTGATACATGAACCAGGAAGAGAAAAAAGAATTTAAATATAAAGTGGAAAATTGTGAATCACTTTGACACCAAAGAGGAGACTTTATATTTCATTCTAGAGGTGATGGTGAGCTATTTCAGTTTACTGAGTGTGTGTGTGTGTGTGTCTTTGTGTGTCTCTGTCTGTGAGAGGGGGTGTGGGGACATGGTCATATCTCCATTTTAGGAAGATCACTTGGGGTGACACTTTTGGACAGCAAGTGGGATAAAACCCACAATATCAATAGTCTAGGCATAAAGTGATGGAGAAGTGTACCAGTGGCATGGCACTGTCAGAGGAGAGTATGGGGTCACAGGTGTATATTGGACATGTAAACAAAGGAAAAATCAACTGGCCCTAGCAGTAGATTGAATATGGGGATAGGTTTGTGGGGAAGTGAGAAGTCATTGATGACACTTACATAGGTCATGAGCTTGAAGAACTGTGAGTTGGGTGGTACCGTCCACAATCATGGTAAATTAGAAATTTGAGAAGTTGTTTTTTTTTTTTTTTCTGGGGGGGGGTAAAGAGTTCGCTTTTGGAAATTTGGAGTTTGAAATGTCTATACTGCATCCAATTCAAGATGTTTAACAGGCAGCTGAAAATATAAGAATGGAGGAAAGCAGAGTGATTGGGATTGAATGAAATTGAAACTATTGCTGGAAAGGATCACCAGGAATGGAAGATGGCATCATTAGGAGGAATGAGGTCACATAAAGATCCAGAAGATGGGAGGAATGGGAAAGCTGAAAATGAATGATGTTTCTTTTCCTCTAATGAATGGAATGGACTTTTTTTCTCAAGCAGGACAGTTTAGGTCAAGAGATTTGTGGAGAAAGCACAATGGAATGGCATTAAAATTTCCAGAAACAACAGGTATAAAATGGACTTTTCTAAACATAATAAAAATAGTTAGCTAAATCCAAAATGAAACACATGTGATGGAGAAAAAATATAGAACTCTTCAATAAGATTAGGTATAAGACAAAGATGCCCATGATCACCACTACTATTGAACATACTAATGCAAATGCTTGCTATAGAAGACACACACACACACACACACACACACACACACACACACTTGCACGCGACAGAATATGCATAGACAAAAAAGGAAACAAAATTATATTCCCCCAGATATTACTCTGTTATATTTTGAGAACCCAAGAATCAGTTAAAAATGCAGGAAAATCCCACCCCCTTAAATTTAGGATTTGTATGTCTACAGTAAGATAACAATATGTATATGTGCATGATATTATAATATACATAAATGTATAAGCATATATATATATATGAGTGCTATACTGATGGCTTGACTTTCTGCTATCTGTGCTTTATACACACATACCTATTATACGTGTATGTAAACATGATATATGATAGAGAAAAATTATAGGCCTCTTCAATAAGATTAGAGCAAAGATACTTATAATTACGACTGTTATATTACATACAAATAGAAATATATATGTATACACATGTGTATACATGTGTGTATATGTACCTATATGGAAGAACTAGAAAGAAAAATTATATTCAAAATAACTACAGAAGCTATAACTTATTTGAAAGTGTATCTACCAAGATACACAGAGACTGATTTTATGAATTCACTTTTAGAACATCTTGCAGAGATAAAAACAGGCAAATAACTGGAGGAACATCAATTGTTCATGGGTAGTTTGAGTCAATTTTAATTTTTAAAATGACAGTAGTACCCTAAATAAATTTACCTATTCTGCTCTTTACTAATCAAAATCTTAAAAGAATATCTTATAGGCCTAGGAAAAATAATAATGAAATTGTTGTGGAGGACTAAAAGCTCAAGTGACTCACACGTAACATTAAAAAAAATCAATAGGGGCGGCTAGGTGGCACAGTGAATAGAGCGCCGGCCCTGGAGTCAGAAGGACCTGAGTTCGGAGCCGGCCTCCGACACTTAATCCACACAGACAAAAACCTAGCCGTGTAACGTTGGGCAAGTTACTTAACCCCAATTGCCCTAAAGGGGCGGCTAGGTGGCACAGTGAGTAAGAGTGCCGGCCTTGGAGTTGGAATGACCCGAGATCAGATCCGGCCTCAGAAAATGAGCACCCACGCATAAATAATGACTAGCCGTGTAACCTTGAGCAAGTTACTTAACCCCAATTGCTTTAAAAAAAAAAAATCAACAAATGCAGTCTGTTAATACTAGATCTCAGGGTGGCTAGGTGGTACAGTGAATAGAGCACCAGTCCTGGAGTCTTGAGGACCTGAGCTCAAATCCAGCCTAGATACTTAACATTTACTAGCTGTGTGACCTCCAGCAAGTCACTTAACCCCAATAACCCTGCCTTCCCCCTTCCAAAAACCAAATGCTGGGTCTCAAGCAATCCTATAGAGCAGTAATCATTAAACTTATATGGTACTGATTAAAAAAGATGAAAATCATTAATTGGGATAAACCACAAAGAAGCAAAGAAACTAATTATAGTTAATAAAACAGAACCTTCAATACTGTGGGGTAAAAACTAACTATTAAAAAAGAAAAAAACCTCGTGCAAAAACTGGATAGAAATCTAACAGAAGTTAAGTTTACAGCAATTTTGCACACCATAAACCAAGATAAATCCCAAATGGGTATATAGCCTGGATACAAGTTGTTATATCAAACCGAAGGAGCAAGAAAGATTATCTTTTGGATCTATGGAGTTCATGGCTAAAAAGTAATAGAATCATGATAAAATGGGCAATCTTTATTATGTAAAATTACACAAAAGATTTTTACCCAAGTTTAATATAACAAAAATTAACATGGAAACATGTAAATGGGGAAAATCCTTGCAGCAATTTTCTTCCTCATATCCAAGTTATCTAATATAGAGATTGAATTTTAAGAGCTAAAATCCAATGACAGCACATAAATGGTTAAAAGATACTGACTGTAACTTTCAAGGGAAGAAATACCCACATATTAATTCCAAACTACCTTTAACCAAAATTTTCCCCAATTTTGGAAAAATAATATATGTCACTATTAATTACAGACATGCAGAATAAAGCAACTTTTGAGTTTTAGTTTATGCCAATTAGAATGACAAAGATTAAAATAAATTTAATTAATAAAAATAAATGAAAATAACAAATATTGAGGAATTTTATGAAATTAAATGCTCTAATATACTCAGAGAAGTTGTAAATTGATCCAGCTATTCTGGGAAGGTTTTTGCAACCATGCCACCTAAAACTAAAGTGTCTATCACTGTTGATATTTTTTTTATTCAAACAAATGCTTTATTAACTTCTGTTTTACATCATTCATTTCTGCCAGATTTTGAGTTACAAACATCCCCCCCCCATTTTTCCCCTACCCACCCTCCCAGAATAGCAGTCCCACAAGATATTGCTTCCTCCAATTTGCTCTTTGCCATATCATCTCCCATACTCCCTTCGACTTTTCCATTAGAGGAAGGCGAATCTTTGTGACCCAATGCCTGAATATCTTATCTCCCAATTAAAAGCAAAAGAGTATTAATAATAGTATTTATATATATTTGAAACATTTAATCTTAAGACCTTGAATTTCAGATCCATTTCCTTCCTCCCTTGTCACCCATTCCTTCTTGGGATATAAGTAATTCAGTATATGTTGTACATGTCTAGCTATGCAAAACATTATCATAGTAGATATATTGTTCAAGGCTGCTTATAATTCCCTCCCCCTCATCCCACCCCCCACCTGGTCCATTCCCTACATGATCCTGTCCCTCTTCTATAGTGGGTACTTCCAACCTCCCCTCCCCCCAAGGATGCCCTCCCATCCATCATACCTCCTCTCATCCCCCTTCCCCCTATTCTGCTGTAGGTTGAGATATCCCATTTAGTATGTATGTCATTCTCTCCCTGAACCAAATTCAATGAGAATGTGGTTTTGCCTTTTTACCTTCCTATTCTTCCCCTCCCTTGTAACCACTTCCCCTTACTTCTTCTACATGAGATAGTTTACCCTACCCTGTCTCTTCCCATCTCCTCTTGCCACTTTCCTCTCTCACCTCATAATTTCACCCCTTGAGTATCCTCCCTTCCCAACAAATTAACCCCCAAGACTGATCGCTAGATCTCCCTACAATTTGCAGGCCAGGAGCTGGAGCTGCCTCTGAAAACTACAAAATGGTGTGTCTCCTCAGCGGCTTCTAGCCCCAAGGGGAGGAAGCCGATGTGTTCCCCAAATACTGGTCCCAAAGTCCATAGGTCACTAACCTCTCACTTTGTCCTAGGCATGTCTATGTTGATAATTTTGGAATCGCCATAGCTGCTGGTGTTCTGGGGTCCCCCCAGTTGCTACTGGCCCTGCTGCCCTGGGGCTAAAACTGTGACTCAGGCAGACCTGTGCTCGGCTCCCCGCACTCTGTCTGCTGAGTTGCCGGCTCCCAGACCTCGGTGCTGGTCCTTCCTGCAGGGCTGCTGGGCTGTTCTCAGTGGGAGGTTAGCTTCTCTGTGTCATTCTGTGGGTGCTGGGGCTCCAGAAGTTGTTCAGAGTCCCCTTTTACATAGTTTGGAGGTAATCTGGGGGCAGAGTGGCTTGGACGCGCTGTTTCTACTCCGCCATCTTGGCTCAGCCAGGACATTGTTATACCATAGATCAGCCTATTCACAATAACAAACAAAAAAAATCAAGAAGGAAAAATATATATGTCCAAAAGTACAAATAGTAAATCTCTTGATAATTATTTAAATAACTAGTTCCAAATAGAACAATTGGAAGAAAAACTGGAGAAAGGAAGATGACATGGGAATCTGATTTTCAGGGAAGTCTGGCGATCTCGATTCTCATCAGCCATCTGCCCTCTGAAAGGCTTTGGCCTCAGCATTCCCTCTCTTTGAGCCCCATTTACTTCATCTAGTAAACAGACTAAATAAAACTTGGATGAATTAAATTCTGGCATGTCATGAGTACAGTGTTCTTCAAATCCTAAAGTGTTGACATTCCATCCCTTAGTATTTGGTTTTAAAGCACAAAAGTTGCTTGGATGGAGGTGTCCTCCTGGCTTTCAAGCATTCTCACCCTAATTTTTAATCTTAATGTCCTAATGATACCCTGCCCCAGATGTTACTGAATCAGGAGTGAGGAAAGAAAATGAAGGGGGAACAAGGAAGTGAAGGAAAGGCTATGCTTCGTTCAGCCATGTTGCTTTCCCTTCTTCTTATCATCCCTGCTTCACTCCCAGAATGAGGACAGCCTAGTGAAGGAGCTCAGTTGAAAGCTTAATATATGGTTTCAGTTCTTATAAATCTCCAATGAGACAGAAATGAAGTAACCCTGAATCAGTACTCCAGCTGTTACCAGTCCTGCCAACCTATTTGCATGCTATTTTCCTCTGATGCTTCCTGATAGAGAGGAGAAGAACTGAAGCTCTTTTACACTGTCTCATTAGAATTCAAACATTGTCAGATACAACCAAGCTGTAAACATGTCTGAGATTAATCTGGGGTTGACCTGCCAGGCTTTTGGACAAAAAGTGGACTGGCCAAATTAAAATAGAATCATCACTAGAAGGTGGCCAGTAGGAGGCACATATACTTTTTTTTTCTTTTTAAAAGATAATGCTGTTGGGGGTGGGGGGTGGGGGGGCAGAGCCAAGATGGCAGAGTAGAAACAGCTTGTCCAAGCCACTCTGCCCCCAGATTACCTCCAAACTATGTAAAAGGGGACTCTGAACAACTTTTGGAGCCCCAGCACCCACAGAATGACACAGAGAATCTAACATCCCCCTGAGGAGAGCCCAGCAGCCCTGCAGGAAGGACCAGCACAGCACTCTGGGAGACGGAAGCCGCAATGCTCAGGGAGCCTGAGTCGCGATTTTAGCCCCAGGGCAGCAGGGCCAGCAGTGGCTGGAGGGACCCCAGAACACCAGCAGCTGTGGAGATTCCAGAATTATCAATATAGACATGCCTAGGACAAAGTGAGAGGTTAGTGCCCTATGGACATTGCGATCAGTATTTGGGGAATGCCTCGGCTTCCTCCCCTTGGGGCTAGAAGCCACTGAGGAGACACACCATTTTGTAGTTTTCAGAGGCAGCCCCAGCTCCTGGCCTGCAAACTGTAGGGAGATCCAGCGATCAGTCCTGGGGGGTAACTGCTCTTGCTTTAACCTCCCTGGATCTGGATTGTGATCTGGGGTGGAAGTTGTGGGTGGGTTTCCAGCTTTCCAGAAATGGAAGTTGCCCCCCGCACACATTCGGGACAAAAATTCCCCTATCTGGCAGCAAAGACATACTGTGGCAAAAAGCCCAAAATTCGAGTAATTAAGTGGCAATATGCCAAGGCAAAGGAAACAAATTAAACCGAAAATGCAACCTTAGACTCTTACTTTGGGGGCAAAGAGGATCCAAGATTAGAGCAGGCAGGGGACTGTGAAGTCAGAAGGCCTGCTCCAAAAGGCCCAGGGGAAAACATGAGCGGATTGCAGGCCATAGAGGACCTTAAGAAGGACTTTAAAAATCAAATAAGAGAAGTGGAGGAAAAATTGGGAAGAGAAATGAGAGGGATGCAGGAAAAGTATGAAATGAGGGTCAACAGCCTGACTGAGGAAAAAAACACCTTAAAAAACAGACTAACTCAAATGGCAAAGGAGGCCCAAAAGGGCAATGAGGCGAAGAATGCCTTAAAAAGTCAAATTTGCCAGATGGAAAAAGAATTTCAAAAGTTCACTGAGGAGATTCATTCCTTCAGAGTTAGACTGGAGCAAATGGAAGCTAATGACTTTATGAGAAATCAAGATACTGTTAAGCAGATCCAAATAAATGAAAGATTAGAAGGCAATGTGAAATATCTCATGGGAAAAACCACTGACCTGGAAAATAGATCCAGGAGAGACAATTTAAAAATTATTGGACTACCTGAAAGCCATGATCAAAGAAAGAACCTAGAAATCACCCTTCAAGAAATTCTCAAGGAAAATTGCCCTGATGTTTTAGATCCAGAGGGCAAAATAGAGGTTGAAAGAATCCACATATCACCTCCTGAAAAAGATCCCAAAAAGAAAACTCCCAGGAATATTATAGCCAGGTTCCAGAATCCCCAGATCAAGGAGAAAATACTCCAAGCAGCCAGGAAGAAACAATTTCAATATTGTGGAAACACAATCAGAATAGTACGGGACCTGGCTGCTTCTACACTGAGGGATCAAAGGGCATGGAATGTGATATTCCAGAGGGCAAAAGAGCTGGGAATGAACCTAAGGGTCACCTACCCAGCAAAGCTGAGTATTTTGTTTCAGGTAAAAATATGGGCATTCAGTGGAATAAAGGACTTTCAAGATTTCTTGAGGAAAAAACCAGAGTTGAATAGAAAATTTGACATCCAGATGCAAGAAGCAAGAGATGTCTGAGCAGGTAATCAGGGAAAAAGAAATCAAAAGGAACTTATCAAAGT
The DNA here is from genome assembly GCA_011680675.1 of Gymnobelideus leadbeateri. Lineage (NCBI taxonomy): Eukaryota > Metazoa > Chordata > Mammalia > Diprotodontia > Petauridae > Gymnobelideus > Gymnobelideus leadbeateri. Next base: position 95,129 of record WOXC01005208.1, on the reverse strand, counting down.
TGAACTATTTACATTCCTATATGGAAAAACAATAATTGTGACTGATGAAATCTTTCTCACTATGAAAATAATGGAAGAAGGGTGTAAGGTCATATGAATACATATGTGAATGTGTGTGTTTATGGTTAAAGTTATATATGCATAGAGGGCATAGGTTGAATTTGTTGAGAAGGGAGGATACTCATGGGGTGAAATTATGAGGTGAGAGAGGAAAACGGCAAGAGGAGATGGGGAGAGACAGGGTAGGGTAAACTATCTCATGTAGAAGAAATAAGGGGAAGTGGTTGCAAGGGAGGGGAAGAATAGGAAGGCAAAACGGCAAAACCACATTCTCATTGAATTTGGTTCAGGGAGAGAATGACATACATACTAAATGGGATATCTCAACCTACAGCAGAATAGGGGGAAGGGGGATGAGAGGAGGTATGATGGATGGGAGTGCATCCTGGGGCGGGGGGGGAGTTGGAAGTACTTACTATAGAAGAGGGACAGGATCAAGTAAGGAATGGACCAGGTGGGGGGTGGGATGAATGGGAGGGAATTATAAGCAGCCTTGTACAATATATATATATACTGATATACTGATATAATGATAATGTTTTGTATAGCTAGACATGTGCAACATATACTGAATTACTCATCTCCCCAGAGGGAATGTGTGACAAGGGAGGAAGGAAATGGATCTGAAATTCAAGGTCTTAAGATTAAATTTTTCAAATACATATAAATACTATTATTAATACTCTTTTGCTTTTAATTGGGAGATAAGATGTGCAGGCATTGGGACACAAAGATTCACCTTCCTCTAATTGAAAAGTCGAAGGGGGTGTGGGAGATGACATGGGAGAGAGCAGATTGGAGGAAGCAATATCTTGGGGGACTGCTCTTCTGGGAGGGTAGCTAGGGGAAAACATGGGTGGGGGAAATGATTTTAACTCAAAATCTTGCAGTAATGAATGATGTAAAACAGAAGTTAATAAAAAGTAGTACAGAAATAAAATAAAAATTAAAATTAAAAAAATAGAAAAAAAAGTTAATGCTGTCTCTTTGATTTTCTTTCTTTTCCTTCCTCCCTCCTCTCCCCCTTCCTCTCTCTCTTTCTTCCCTCCATCCCTTTTTTCTCCTTCCCTGCATCCATCCCTTCTTTCTTTTCTTTCTTCCTTTCATCTTCCTTTCCTTCCTTCTGGATGTCTTTTTACTTGTTCGCAATACCTCACAAGAACTGTATCCTAAAGAAAGACAAATTATTCTATAGAGAAATACTATTTAAAAATGAGAGTTATCAAAAAGTCTAATGGGATGTTTTAGAAGATAAAAGGCTCCCCGTCATTGAAGGTATTCAAATGAAGGTAGGACATATGCTTTTTATGTCTTTCACAATGGAGATTCTTGTTTTGGGGCACACTGGATGAAATGAGCACTGAGGTCTCATTCTCAGCTTCCATTCTATAAAGTCAAAGGAAAGAAGGAAGGATTCAAGCCCCCAAATGAAAAGAAAAGTCAACATGCTTCTCCAATGTGAATAATTCTTGTGTTTTTGTTTCCACTTGGCTTTGTTTTAGAGACTGATGGCGTCTAAAATCTCAACTCTCTATACGATTTTCTATATATCAGTTTTCTGATATATGAGAAAAATAAAATGTAATTTTTTCCATGTCTTGAACTCAGTAGACACCTATATTAGGAGAAGAACCTCAGTTTAGAGAGCACTGTAATGAATAATAGTGGCAGAATATTTGATTTGGTCCAAAGTCAAATAATGGATAAACCAACCTCCTGCCTAAGACCATGGTTACAATGAACACCACTTGCATGGTCATATCATGCACCATTGTCTCTTTAAAGTCTATATGTGAAGTAGCTCACTGGTATAAGAAATATAGAAAGGAAAAATGGGCTTTTTTAGCAGCTGTGTGCATGTGCGTATATGTGCATGTGCATATGTTTGTGTGTGTGTATTTGTGTGCAGGTGTGCACAGGCACACATTGATCCTTCCAGTACCAACTTGCCCACTGACCTAGCAACACAGAGAGCCAAGAAAAGGAAGACATTAAAAGAATGAACTGGCTCATTAAGCAGTTACACAATCCCTTGGCAGTGTTAAAGTTCTGTCATGCACTGTATCATTGGAAAGCACCATTCCCTTATTGGAGAGGAGGGCCATACAGAGTGGGCCCAGTGGAAAGGATTGTGTAGACAGTCTTAGCCCATTAACTCCAGCTGGCTGAGATAGTCAATCACAAAAATGTGGTGCTAGCCCACCAATCAAGCTCGTGACAGGCTCAGCCTTCTCTCTCCAAAGAGGGACCAATGGAAGAAGACTGAGCAATTCTACTATTACTGCCCCACAATCTAAGATAGTTTGTCCTTCTTAGTAACAATAATAAAAACTGAAAGAGAATTTGAAAGAAATGCTTAAAGAATGTTCCTTTATATCTACTGAAGACCTTGTAGGCTGATGAAATATTAGAATTAAACTTGAGGAAAGCTCAGAAGTATTTTAGCCCAACCCCTTTGTTTGTCATATAGCCTTTTTTGCCTAGTGAGAAATGATCTGATATAAAAAGTGAAGGCAAAAGGCAGTACTCACCTGTTCCTTTGGACAATAGTTTTAGAAAGTGACCAGTGACATCCAGGTAAAACCTAGCAAAACATTGCTCTTCCCATCTACTCTACCATTACCATCCTCAACTCCACTCCAGAAAAGATATTTCTTTTTTCTGCAAATGTAACAGTAACCACACTGGCATCCCCAGGATGGCTGCTAGCACAGGTTCTTAGATCTGCTTTACTAGGAAAGTTTGCTGTTCAAGGGAAAAACAAAATTTTAAATTATATTCACTAGTTCAGGAGAAAAGTCAGCACCCTAACCTTCAGAGAAAATACAAAAAAAGAGGAAATGCAAGCAGAAAAATAAAGACCAAGAGACAGGGCTCTGACTGCCTGACTCAAAACAATATTGCTATATACACTTTACATACATCCCTGGATTGAAAGAGCCCTTACATCTGAGCAGCAAGGGAGCTCTGAGTTTTTGGCTACACAGAATCTCAGCCAGGGAATAACAAGATCCTTCTCATCCTTCTCACAGGCGCTTCTCAGGGCCAGAAGGCATCACAAGGCTCCTGACTCAGTGCCTAATTAGAAATTAGCAAAAGGTGTGATAGCTTTCCTACAAGAAAGGCTTCCCTAAGCAAGCTTCCCTCCCACAAAAGGCCCTGTGACTCAGGATATATCACAGCTGTGAGCTGGGTCAGGGCTCAAATCAGGTCACATAAGCGTATTAATGGGTCGGTAAGATCTTCCTAACCCATTAACATTACAGCAAATAAGTGAAAGGTGGGGGAAAGATGAACAAGAGAAACCAAGTGATGTCATAGCTCTCTCTAAGAGAAAGCCCCACAATGGAAGTATGACTATTTTTTTTTAATCTGAAAGGCACAGTGAAAAGCCTAGAACCAGCTTAGTTCGGTCTTCATGGAAGTTTTGTTGTCTTTTTTGGTCAGTTTTTCCCTGTAATCGATAAAATAAGCCCATAAGATTTTCTCTTAGTTTGATTCATCCTCCTACTAAGGAGAACCTCACACTTTGGGCACCAAGCCTCACACCCTGGCCCTTTCTGCATCTTTGTAGACTGGTGGCCAAACCTCTTTCTCTCTCGATGCCCCATCCCCCATCCCCCATTACAAATATCAAAAGACAGAAGAATAGACAGTCTAGAATGTCAAGGGAATTAATGAAAAGAAATGATAGGGAAGGTGGACTAGCTATACCAAATTTTAATCTGTATTATACAGCAGTAGTCATCGAGACTACTTGGTAGTTGCTGAGGAATAAAGTAGTGGATCAATGGAATAGATTGGGCACAAGAGATCCAACACTTAATGAGTATAGAAATATATTGTTTGATAGACCCAAATACCACAGTTTTTGGGTTAAGCATTCACAATTTGACAAAAATTGCTGGGAAAACTGGAATATAGTATGGAAGCAACTGGGCATAGACCATTATCTAACTCCATATACCAAAATCAAGTCTAAATGGGTGCATGATCTAGGTATAAAGGACGATACTGTAAGCAATCTAGGAAAGCAAGGAAGAGTTTATCTGTCAGATTTGTGGAGAGGGAAAGACTTTAGGACCCAACAAGAATTAGAGAGCATAATAAAATGCAAAATGAATAATTTTGATTACATTAAATTGAAAAGCTTCTATACAAACAAAGCCAATGTAACCAAGATCAAGAGGGAGGTGGGAAATTGGGAAAGAATTTTTACAATCTATGTCTCTGATAAATGACTCATTTCTAAAGTATACAGAGAATTGAGTCAAATCTATAAGAATGCAAGTCATTCACTAATTAATAAATGGTCAAAGGATATGAACAGGCAGTTTTCAGAGAAAGAAATTAAAGATATCTATAAGCATATGAAGAAATGCTCTAAATCACTATTGATTAGAGAAATGCAAATCAAACCAACTCTGAGTTACCACATCTCACCAGTCAGAATGGCTAAGATGACAAAACAGGAAAATGACAAATGCTGGAGAGGATGTGGACAAATTGGAACACTAATGCATTGCTGGTAGAGTTGTGAACTCATCCAACCACTCTGGAGAGCAATCTGGAATTATGCCCAAAGGGCTATAAATAATTTCATATCCTTTTACCCAGCAATACCACTTCTAGGATTATATCCCAAAGAGATCATAGAAGTGGGAGGAAGACCCATATGTACAAAATATTTACAGCAGCTCTTTTCGTGGTTGCAAAGAATTGGAAATTAAGGAGGTGCCTATCAATTGGGGAATGGCTAAACAAGTTGTGGTATATGCATGTAATGGGATACTATTGTGCTATAAGAAACGAGGAGCAGAAGGATTCCCTATTTACCTGGAGAGGCTTATACAAACCGATGCTGAGTGAGAAGAGTAGAACCAGGAAAAATTGGTATACAATCAGACACAACATATGTGTGATGACCAACTATGACAGACTGGACTCTTCTCAGCAATGCAGTGATATAAATCAATCCCGAAAGACTCATGAAGGAGAGAGACGCCTACATCCAGAGAAATAACTAGAAAGAACTGAGTTTGAATCCTGATGGAAGCAAGTTACTTGATCTTATCCTTTTCATTATTTGGTTTTATTTCCTCTTTACCATTTTTCATTCCACCTGGTACAATCCACCTTTGTAACCTGACTAATGTCTAATGTGAAAGTATTTGCAAATCCTATACTTGATTGTATGCTGTCACGGGTGGGGAGAGGGGAGGGAGGGAAAGAAAACTTGAAACTCAAGGAATTGTGGAATTGAATATTGTAAACTAAGAGTAAACAAACAAACTAATAAAGACAATAAAACAAAAAAAGAAAGTAGAGGTGTTAGTTGAATGTGATGGCATGTTCAATAAAGAACATAAATAAGTTAAAGCACAAGAAAGAAGAATGCACTTTAGTTTACAAGAAGGAATCTTGTAATAAGGAATAAGCTGGTCAGTGTGGAAAAAGGCCTTTCTATCTGTCTTCAAGCACTTGAGAGGGAAATACTGCTGGCTCTTCATAGAAAGCTGGCCTTGGAGATTGCTCTTTTCTTTGGGAGGCCTGTGATTGATGGAATTAAAATGTGTTTGTTGTAAATTGAGATGGGGGTTCAAAGAGTTGAATAGACCCTTCTGACTTCCTGAGACAAGGGATGGCCAAGGCTCGATGGCTCTTAACATAACCTAGCACGACCAGCTAAAGTAATTCTCCTTGACAGTCTGCAGAATTTCCTTTCAAATTCATGGACTCACAATTTCCTACTAATAGTACAAATTGAAATCATTTGCTGTTTTTGAAAAATCATATAATTCTCAATGGGTGATGCAGATTGTCAGTGACTATGAACTACCATTTCTAGATGAGATATATATGTGGTAGTGGCCAGACTAAGCCATGGACAATGTTTTTTAAATGATTTTTAACACAAAGTATTTATTATTGAATAGGATTAAAGAGGTGTTATTTAATGATATAAAGCAAACCTCTTGTGTTTCCAGTCCTATATTGCAAATTTTGAGTGAGCACTAGACCTAGCCTTCCAAGTAACCCAGTACAGGAATCCCTTGGTGATGCTGGATTGTTCTGCTATAGTCAAGGCCTCTAGCAAGCCAAGAAACTCTTTAAAAGATTTCCTTTTGACCAATGTGTCTCCTTTATGGCCAGATTTGTTTAAGCATGTTGTCAACAGGCCCTGCTTTCCTCTGCCATCAAGGGAGAAGTGATGAGATTTAGCTTCAGCACAAGCACTCAGTAACTTGGCTGAGAAGTGATGTTCTGGGATCAGTAATGAGTATGTCTGCCTTGCAGCCTTGTGGAAGGATGCCAAACAACTAGTTATCTCAGAGGAGTGCATCCAGGGTAACTATGAAGGCTTCTGCCCTTTTTTCTCCATACCTCTCAGAGAATTTCCAGGGTCTCTGGAGGTCAAGTAGTCATTCAGAGAGCAAGCCAGACACTTCTCACTGGGCCACCCAGGATAGCTGTTTAGACTATTTTTATGCTCATTGCTTTTCTTTGGGAAATTATCTCCCTGCATCCAGTGTGATCTGGCTAATGAGACACACACACTAATAATAACTAAGAGAAAAAAATGACCTTTGCTGAACAAGACATGGGAAAGGACGATTATTTTCTTCCCTAAAATAGGTTTTATCACTTTATCCCAGAACCTGTTTGTCTTATTTGTTTCTGCCATTGGAGACAAAATTCAGAAGAGGCAAAAGCATCACAGCAGGGCCAGGCCCCACCCATGGCCCTACTTCTTCTCTCTGACTAGAAGAGCAGCCAGTATCCCTGAAGTAGGAAGACTTTGTCCTTCTGGCTGGGTGATTCCATTATCATGGGGTCCACATCCACACTTTGATTGGTCACCAGTTCTGTAGCAGATGTCTGTAGAGGTGAAAAAGTCAAGCCTTGGGCTCTCCAAGCCATTATTAGAGTTGATGATGGTCTGTTCTACCAAAAGTTAGCAAAGGTTGAAATTTCCTCCCACTGATAGATAACAGCTGAAGGCACAATCTCTATTGAAGACCTGAGCTTACACAGTAACATGCAGTTCTTGGCTTAGTGTCTGAGCTGATAGGCCAGGTTGTAATGCAAGGTGAGTGCAGTGAGCAGCAGTGTATAGCAAGCACCCCTGAGCCTGTGACTATATGTTCATTCTTAACATAAAACATTGAGGGCCCAAAAGAATTCCCACGATAGTGTCGCTGACCAGAGTGCCCATGTATTCAAAGAGTAAAACCCAATAACTCCATTGTGTCAGTTTTCATTAAGCACTTCATTGTGCTTAAAGAGAACCGTGATGAGAGCCAGTATGACATGGAGGCAAAATGCACTGATTTGGGTACAGAATACTTTGGCTGACATGGTAGCTAGTTGGGTGACCTTGGACAAAGCACCCCCAAGGGTTCCATTCCCTCACCATGTAAATTGAGTGAGAAGCTGGAATGGGAAAGTCTAGGTGACTTTTCAGGCTCAGTCTTAGTATGTGATCTCACAATCCACATTTTAGAAACTAGTGGGTTCCAATGACTGGATGCCTTCAAGGAAAGACATCATGACCACCTCTCAGGCATGTTGGATAAAGGATTCTGATGTCCAGTTATCAGTCACCCTAGGTGGTAAATAAAGTATTCCCAGCCGGTAGCACAGCTGGTGCTGTGATGGATATAGCCCTAGGCCTGGAGTCAAGAAGACCTCAATTTAAAATCTGAACTTCAACACGATCTGGGTGACCTTGGGTCACATGGCCTCTGTTTGCCTCAACTGTAATATAGAGATGATAATAGCACCTACATCACAGGGCTGCTGTGAGGATGAAATGAGACAGTATTTTTAAAAGAACTTGCCGTAGTCCCTGGCACATAGCAGGTGGTGTCTAAAGGCTTATTCCCTTCCTCCTTTCCTTCCTCACCTAAATCTTGATTTTATGAGAGTCAATAAAGAAGTGTTTAATTTCCCAAATCTGCTTTTGCTTTCTAATCATTTTACTCACTGAAACATTTAAAGAAAAAAATCTGAGGAGTGAAATTTTAACAAAAGAAATCAAAGTTTATCAGATGGTTTCAATGTATTAGAATTATCCTTCTAAAAGATCATTCACTAGCTGATGTCCCTGGTCTATTAGTCCTCTGGTCACACATGTTGGCATTTTGTGAGCTCATCCACCATTCCCTTCTTACTTGTGGTGTGCAGTTTCATCCTTTGATACTAAAGGTTGTAATTGCTGTATCTCTGTTTTCTTCATTTAATTATGTTAATGTTCATTGGCCCTTCCTCTATTAACTTGGCACTTAATTGTTGGAATTCTTTTTTTTAAAATAATGCGCATACAAGCTTCTCCCCAAACCTCTTTTCCTACTCCTACTTTCCTTGTCTGCCATAAGTTACGGGAGTTTACTACTTTAAAAAGACTGAGATTAAAAATGAAGGTCATGGTATCAAAAAACCAGACTAATAAGTTGATGAGAAATAAGCATAATTAAGACAGGAATTTCTGCCTGAATAAAAACATCCAACTTGCCTGCCCAATTTACATTTTATTCCCTCCTTCTCTAATTCAATTTTCTATAATTAAGAGACAATATTGTAATCATGTGTGCCTAGCCCTTAGGTGCAGCTATGTGGCACAGTGAATAGAGTACTGGGTTTGGAACTAAGAAAGACTCATATTCATGAGTTGAAATGGGGCCTAAGACACTTATTAGCTGTGTGACCCTGGGTAACCCTCTTAACGTTGTTTGACGTAGTTTATACATCTGCAAAATAAGCCAGAGAAGAAAATGGAAGAACACTCCAGTATTTCTGCATAGAAAACTTGAAATGAGTCACAAACACCAGGACACGACTGAAAGAATTGAACAACAACCCAGTCCTTATTTAGATAGTTAGGAGAAGGCTTAATTCTCATTCTAGACTAGGAGTAACAGGAAAAAGTACAAGCAAAGACATCTTATTATCACAGCACCACTACCAGCACCCAGCCTGCTGTCATTGTTGTTTGTCCTTCCTTCTGGAAGAGGACCAATGGCATCAAGAGGGTGATGTCTTTACTTACAGGTGAATTGGATTTAAGTGAGGCAGAGCTGTACAAAGGCATCAGCCTCACTCTCTTCTTCATAGCTATCAGATACCAGTGACAAAATGTAGGTCTTGATGACTGGCAGTGGCCCCATATGCTGAGGGACACCTTGACCTTTTTAAGCTCAGGTTTTTCCCAGGTCTCAGTTTGCCTGAGGCAATGCCAACACTGTCAAAGGCTAGGTAAGACCAGAAACAAAAGATGTCCTAGTTTGCCTTCACAAAGTATCAATCTGGGAGGGGAAGACTCTCAGAGTTTCTGGCTAGAACAGAAACAAATGCTATTTACACTCAGTCTGAGCCAACAAAATCCAACCAATAAGGAAATGAGGCTTGGACTGGGACCCAGCATTGGCAAGTCAGTGAGATTCTGAGTGATTTGGGTTTAAAGGTATAGTCAAGGAACCAGTCCCAATGAGCTTTATCACAGCCTGGCTTTCCAGAGCTGTATTTCAAGAAATCATAGAACAACAACAACATTGACCCAGTGCTTTAAGATTAAGGAAAATTTTCACATGTCTTATCTTATCTTATCCCAGAGTAGACTCAGTAGGCCTTGTGGATGACACATCCAGAAGAATTCAGTCAACATTACCACAAAGAAGCTTTGAATAAATGCCTATGTCATGAGGATTTGTTTACACAAACAGGGATTTGTGAGATCAATAAAATAAAATGACATTGCCACTAGAAATTACACAAAGCCTATCCTTAAGCAGTGTGTTTTGCTGATTGATACATATTATAGCAAAGAAATGCTAGAAACACTGTCATATATCAAAGACTACAACAAGAAAAACAGCACTTCAGGCAAAGAAATCAAAGCTTTCTATAAACATATGAAGAGCTAGAGTGGTAACTGCCCAGTGTTTCAGCCTTACTAGAATCTAAAGGAGAATGACTGCATTGAAGGAGGGAAGGATCAGACTCCTGAGTCTTCATACTTCACCAGGAATTTTTGTTTTTTTCAGAAACATGTAATGTCAACATTGTCTAAGAGAAACAAGTTGAGAAGAGAAGCTAAAATAAATGGGTTCTCTTCTTCCAGCAAGTAGCCCTGGAATAAATGGGAACAAATCTTGGGATCCCCATCTTGATTCTAGAGACTATCAAGGGATATCCTAATTCCTCTCCTTCCCAACTAAGCATAGCCAAGGAAGAAGGGAGGAAAGAGATAAACACATTCGTCCAATACTAGTTGAGTGAGTAGAATGCCTAAACATTCCCTGCCAGAACACCCTTCATGTCTTCCCTTTAGTCCATAAAAAGTGGCAGATGTTGATTTAGCATGGATGGTGTAATGGAAATGCAGATTTAAAGATCTTCCCTGTCCCTAGGCCCTTTGATTGGCTTAAGAGTCTTTGATTGACTTAAGTGACTCTAAGAACCTTCCTTGATTTGAAAATATACTCTGCCCCCTAATAGGCTGAATGTGGTCACATGGAGCCTGTGGTAGGAGGCTTGGTTTTCAGGAATGACCACACCTTGATGCTGTGTGATTGGGCAGTCGGTCAAGAGGGTGGTTACATTCTCTGAGCCAGGAGAAGACTATATAATCCCTGATTTGAGGCTTTGCTTTGGGGCTCACTTTGAGAAGTGTTGTGTGATTTGGCCAGATAAGACTTTGGGCAGCTGTTGAGAGCCCCCCGGCTTTGAAAACCCAGATGTTGATGCTTCCCTCTCTGGTAACTGTGATTTGGTATTGATGTAATGGTTGGACAGTTTGGAAGACTGTCTGCTTGATCTGTCTTTATACTCTGAATTTCGGGGTGCTGACCTTTATCCCTGTACTATGCAATACATGTTTGTTTGTTTAAAGTAAGCTTGTTAACTGATTTTGAGTTGTTTTCCTTTTGAAAAGCAGATCTAAGAACCTGTGTTGGCAGACATCCTGGGGATATTGGGGTGCTTGCTGCTACAGATGGAGAACAAAAGAAGAAAGACGGGAGGAAATAGGAAGTCAACATGTATAGCTATTCTGGGAAGGGAAAATAGGGGAATAAAATCAAGTTGACTCAACTAGAACCTGATGTCCTAGATTAGAACCTAGTTAGTCCATGAGTGTCCTCAATGCAAGAACACAGGGGAGGGAAGGTGTGTGTCTTTATAAACACTGAAGAAGTTCTGTAACCCTGCCTTGGAGATCTCTATACCAAGAAAGAAGGGGGAGACAGAAAGCAAATTACCAGTGAAAACACATTAAAAAAGACTAATATAAAAGATTTCAAGAGAAAATGTCTCAACAAACTCCCAGAAATAAACAAATAAATCTACTCAGAGAATCTTTAAAATAAATGAAAAACAAACAAAAAAAGGTTAATACCAAATCTGCAAAGAGAATATAAACCTATGTAAACAAAGACTGAAAGAAAAAAGAAAGCAAACTAATTCTCATTGAAATAGAGAATCCTATCATTTATTAAAGGACTTGGGACAATAATAACAAACCTTGGAATGTTACAGAAAATAAATACATTAAAGAAGAAAGTAAGTTTGAATGATGGTTAGAACATAGAACTCTCAGATGAAGTTTATAAGAAAGAACAGTGAGGAAATCAAGAACAGTAACCAGTTCACACCCGAGTTTATCTAAAGAAATGAAAGGAAAATCAAAAGATTTGAAACAAAAATATTGACATGGAAAGAAATCTGGAGGAAGGGAAGCAAAAGTCAATAATATTAAAAGCACATTGAACTCAATATAAATCAAAATTATTTAGTTTTTTTAAACATTTAATAGTATTTTATTTTTTTTTAATTACATTTGAAGACAGTTTTCAACATTTGTTTTCGTAAGATTTTGAGTTGCAAATTTTTCTACCTCTCTCCCTCCCTCTCTCCCCTCCTTAAGACAGCAAGCAATCTGATATGGGTTATACATGTACACTCATGTTAAACATATTTTCATGTTATTCATGTTGTGAAAGAAGAATAAAAACAATACAGGAAAACCATGAGAAAGGAAAAAAAAAGAAAGTGAAAATAGTATGCTTTGATCTGCCTTCAGGCTCCATAGTTCTTTCTCTCGATGTGGATAGCATTTTCTGTCACAAGACTTTTGGAATTTTCTTGGATCATTGTATTGCTTAAAAGAGCTGAGTCATTCATAGTTGATCCCTGTACAATGCTGTTGTTGTTGTGTACAATGTTCTGGTTGTGTTCACTTCACTCATCACCAGTTCATGTAAGGTTTTCCAGGATTTTCTGAAATCTTCCTGCTCATCATTCTTATAGCATGATGGCATTTTGGTACATTCATATACCACAACTTGTTCAGCTTTCCCCCAATTGAGGGGCATCCACTCAACTTCCCTTTCTTTGCCACAAAAATAGGGCTGCTATAAATATTTTTCAACATGTGGGACCTTCCCCCTTTTTATGATCTCTTTGGGATACAGACCCAGCAGGGGTAATGCTGGATCAAATTGTATGCACAGTTTTATAGTCCCTTTGTATATAGTTCTGATTTGCTCTGTAGAGTTGCTGAATTGTTTCACATCTCCATCAACAATGCATTAGTGTTCCAATTTTCCCACATATATCATTTTAATTTTCTGTCATATTAGCCAATCTAATATGTGAGTACTTGTAATGTAAATAGAATTTGAAATTTTTCCCTTCCATTAATAGGCTAACACATGGAGCCTGTGAACAAATGAAGCCTGAGTCACATGTAGCTCAGTGCTTGAGGAACTTGTCCATGGAGGAGAGAGGGAGAGAGAGAGAAGCAGCTTGAGTGGGCATAGGGAGGAATATTGCCTAGGGGAACTTGTTTATGGGGAGGCTTAACAGAAAGAAGGTTTAAGGTGTCTGTGTTCCCTGAATTAGTGACAAGGACACTGTTAAGTCTTACCTCCTGTTGTCCTAATGATTTTCCAAATAAATATTTTGGTTTTCCCTTTGAGGAAAAGAGATAATTATATTTTGAGAATCTAACCTGGAAACACATATGCATTTTCATAGCTGCTATGGGTATTGCTATGGTGTTACAGAGGTGGTACCTCAGAGTGGTTTTAATTTATATTTCTCTAATCAATAGTGACTTAGAGATTTTTTTTCATGTGACTATAGATAGCTTTAAAATCTTCATCTAAAAATTTCCTATTTATATCATTTGACCATACTCCTCAAGCATTCTTGAGGAAAGAACCAGAGTTGAATAGAAAATCTGACATTCAGATACAAGAAGCAAGAGATGCTTGAGAAGGTAATCAGGGAAAAGAAATCACTATGAACTTATCAAAGTTGAACTATTAACATTCCTACATGGAAAAACAATAACTGTGTCCGATGAAACCTTTCTTGTTATGAAAATAATTGAAGAAGGGTATATGGACATATGAATACATATGTGGATGTGTGTATATATGTTTACAGGTATACATGGATAGAGGGCACAGGTTGAATTTGGTGGGAAGGGATGATACTCAAGGGGTGAAGTTAAGAGGTGAGAAAGGAAAGTGACAAGAGGAGATGGGGAGAGACAGGGTAGGGTAAACTATCTCATATAGAAGAGGCAAGGAGAAGTAGTTGCAGGGAAAGGGAAGAACAGGAAGGCAAAAAGGCAAAACCCTATTCTCATTGAATTCAGCTCAGGGAGAGAATCACATGCATACTAAATAGGATATCTCATCCTGCAGGAGAGTAGCAGGAAGGGAGATGAGAGGGGGGATGATGGAAGGAAGGGTATTCTAGGGGGAAGGGAGGTTGGAATTACCCACTTTCAGAGAGGGACAGGATCAAAGTAAGGAATGGACAAGGTGGGGTGGGATGGATGGGAGGGAAATATAAGCAGTCTTTTACAATATATCTACTATGGTAATGTTTTGCATAGCTATACAATTACAAGAAGTACTGAATTGCTTATCTTCCCAGAGGGAGTGGGTGACAAGGGAGGAAGGCAGTAGATCTGAAATTCAAAGTCCTAAAATTAAATGTTGCAAATGTATATAAATACTATTATTAATACTATTCTGCATGTAATTGGCATAAGATGTTCAGGCATTGGGGCTCAGAGATTCACCTTGCCCTAATGGCAAAGCCAAAGGGGGTATGGGAGAAGATATGGGAGAGAGCAGAGTGGATGAGGGGATATCTATATCTGCTTTTTCTGGGGTGATGGGTAGGGAAAAAATGGGGAAAAATTGTAACTCAAAATCTGGGGGCGGCTAGGTGGCGCAGTGAGTAGAGCCCCGGCCCTGGAGTCAGAAGGACCTGAGTTCGGATCCGGCCTCAGAAACTTAACACACACAAAACAAAACAAAACAAGAAAAACCTAGCCGTGTGACCTTGGGCAAGTTACTTAACCCCAATTGCCCTCAAAAAAAAAATCTGGTGGAAATGAATGATGTAAACCAGAAATTAATTTTTAAAAAAGGATGCCCTTTATAACTTACATTTATTTTTATTTTTTTTTTCTAACAAATGATTTATCAGATTTCCTATTCAACTCTGGTTTTTTCCTCAAGAATGCTTGAATGTCCTTTATTCCACTGAATGACCATATTTTCCCCTGAAACAAGATACTCAGTTTTGCTGTGTAGGTGACCCTTGGCTTCAATCCCATATCTTTTTCCCTGTTTGATATCATATTCCATGCCCTTCGATCCCTCAGTATAGAAGCTGTCAGGTCCTGGGCTATTCTAATTGTGTTTCCACAATACTGGAATTGTTTCCTGGCTACTTGTAGTATTTTCTTCTTGATCTGGGAGTTCTGGAACCTGGCTATAATACTCCTAGGAGTTTTCTTTTTGGGATCCTTTTCAGGAGGAGATGGGTGGATGCTTTCAACCTCCATTTCCCCCTCTGGGTCTAAAACATCAGGGCAATTGTCCTTCAGAATTCCTTGAAGGATGATTTCTAGGTTCTTTCTTTGATCATGACTTTCAGGTAGTGCAATAATTTTAAATTATCTCTCCTGGATCTATTTTCCAGGTCAGTGGTTTTTTTCCCAGGAGATATTTCACATTGCCTTCTATTCTTTCATTTGTTTGGATCTGTTTAACAGCATCTTGATTTCTCATAAAGTCACTAGCTTCCATTTGAGTTAGTCTATTTTTTAATGTGTTATTTTCCTCAGTCAGGCTGTTGACTCTCATTTCATACTTTTCTTGCATCTTTCTCATTTCTCTTCCCAGTTTTCCCCCCTCTTCTCTTACCTGCTTCTTAAGGTCCTCTATGACCTGTAGCCCACTCGTATTTTCATTTGGGGCCTTTCTTGCAGGAGTTCTGATGTCCCAGCCCTCCTCCTCTTTCATGCTTTGATCCTCTTTGCCTCGAAAATAGGAGTCTGATGTTGCAGTTTTTCTGTTTATTTTATTTCCTTTGCCTAGGTATGATGTCACTCAATAACTTGACTTTTGGGCTTTTTGCCATAGTAGGACTTTGACAGCAAGCCAGTCTAGGCCAGCAGAACTTCCATACCAAATGTTGAGGTTTTCTCAGCTTCCAGAGGTATTAGTTGGGTGGCCTCTGTGAAGCCACCACACACTCTGGCAAGCTGGTTACACACCCAAAGACCTCCACCCCAGACTGCAATCCAGATCCAAGAAGGTTAAAGCAAGAGCACTCACCCCCAGACTGATCACCGGATCCCCCTACACTTCAAGGCCAAGAGCTGAAGCTGGAATGTGGTGCAAGCCATGCTGCTCCTCAGGGGAAGAAGCTGATGCATTCTCCCAACCAGTCCCAAAGTCCATAGGGACTGACCTCTCACTTTGTCCTAGGCACGTATGTGTTGATAATTCTGGGAACTCCACAGCTCCTGGTGTTCTGGGGTCTGTCCAGCTGGCTGCTGGTCTGGCCACCCTCGCGTTAAAACCGTGACTCAAGGGGTCTGGACTTGGCTCCCAGAGCTTTGTGCTGGCCTGCCGGGCTGCAGGAATGTCCTCAGAGGGAGGTTGGTTTCTGTTTCATTTTGTGGGTTCTGGAGCTCCAAAGGTTGTTCATGGTCGCTTTTACATAATTTTGAAGTGGTATGGACTGGAGTTCAGCGGAAGTACCGTTTCTACTCCGCCATCTTGACTCTGCCCCCTGACTTGTATTCTTATAAATTTAATTCATTATTCATATATTTTGGAAATGATGTCTTTAAAATATTTCCTTTTCAAAATCAGCATGAAGAAGGCAACATTATGTATCAGAGATCTCATAGAAGGGAATAAAGAATAAAATATTTTAAAAACCTGAGTGCAATAATTAAGTATTTAAAACAATACATTGCAGAACTTCAGGATATAGAAGATAAGCTAACAGTAATGGTAACATTGATTAATACATTGAAAATTTCCCAATTTCAAACTTCAAGAAATGTTGTAGTTAAATTTAGAAAATTCAAAGACAGACCACAAATTTTCAAGATTCTAAGGTGAAAAAATATTTTCAAATATAAAATAAGGGAAATAGCCTATTTCCCAAATCTATAGCAACTTAAACCTGTGCAACCCAAACCTAATTATCAGTAGACATATTCCTTTTAAAGGCCTCATTTCTCAAATATATGGCAAACTGATTAAATTTTGTGATATTACAAATCAATTTCCAACTGATATATAGCCAAAGATATGAAAAAGCAGTTTTCAGACAAAGAAAACTAAGCTAGCTCTTGGCATATGAAAAAATGCTCTAAAATGCACAGTAAAATAACTGTTACCCCCTCACACCTATCATATTGACTAATATGACAGAAAATAAAAATGATAAATGTTGGTGGGGATGTAGGGAAACTGGGACACTAATGCATTGTTAGCAGAGTTGTGAACTCATCAAACCACTCTGAAAAGTAATTTGCAACTATGTCCAAAGGGGTTATGCAATGGTACATATCCTTTGATCTAGCAATATCAGTACTAGATCTGTATCACAAAAAGATTTTTAAAAGAGGGGGGAGGATCCACATGTATGAAAATGTTTATAGAAGCTCTTTTTTGTTGAACAAGAATTGGAAATCAAGTGCATGCCCATCATTTGGAAAATGACTGAAAAATCTGTGGTATATGACTGTAACGAAATATTATTGTGCTATAAGAAATGACAAGCAGGATAATTTAAGAAAATCCTCAAAGACTTGCATGAACTGATTCTGAATGAAGTGAGCAGAACCAGAAGAACATTGTATACAGTAATAGAAATATTGTAGGATGAAAAACACTGAATGACTTAGCTATTCTCAACAATACAATGATCCAGGACAGTCTAAAAGGACTCATGATTTTAAAAAATGACATCTGTTTCCAGGGGAAAAAAACAAACAAGCAAACAAACAAACAAACAAAACCTGATGTCTTCTGAATACAAACTGAAGCAAAGTCTTCTCTCACTCCCTCCTTCTTTCTCTCCCTTCCTTTTTCCCTTCTTTCCTTCCTTCCTTTTTTCTTTCTTCCTTCCTTCCTTTCTTCCTTTCTTCCTTTCTTCCTCCCTTCCTTCCTTTCTTCCATCCTTCCTAGTTTCCTTTCATAAAATGACTAATATATTTTACATGATTGCACATGTGTAATCTATATAAGACTTCTTATCATCTCAGCAAGGAGAAGGTAGAGAAAAGAAGGTATAGAATTTGGAAATCAAAATTTCCAAAAAATAATTTTAAAGATTTTTTGACATGTAACTGGGGAAAAATAAAACATTGTTTTAGAAATATTTAATGGCAGAGGAAGTATAAAGGAACAATTGAATTGGGTAACTAAAATAGGCATGTAGTGTCAGTGGGACAGAGGTACTTTCACTGTTGTATACTCTTATAGTTTATGCCTATGAGAGGAAATAGAAACTTTATCTCTCTGTATCAGCAGATTTCCAACAAGGGACTGCTTGTTATAGATCTATCTATCTATCTATCTATCTATCTATCTATCTATCTACCTATCTATTGTGCTTCCAGTCAAATTGGTACAATAGAAATTCATAAAATCAATAGGAATTCAAGGGAAGCTATATCTTTTATGGAATGATAGATATAAACTAATAACAACATTAAAAACATGCAATAAATGCTATAGCACTCAAATTCATAAAGTAAAAAGTAGGTGAATTTTAAAAGAGAAAGTATAAAACAAATAGAAATAGGAGGCCTTAGTATTCCAAAAATTTATCTGAATAACTCTAATAATAATATATGTATACATACATATATGTATGTATAAGCATGTGTTTGTATGTGTGTGTATGTGTGTGTGTGTGTGTGCATGCATCACTTCGAACTTTTCAAAAACAGACCAGGTACCAGAGAAAAATTAAACATAAATTAAAAAGAGAAGAAATTCCACCAAGTTTTTTTTCATATCCCAACAAATTGAAAAATATTAATCAATACAGAATTAATTAATTGAATGTACCTTTTGAAAAATAGAAGTTCAACTCCTAAAAAGCACATTTTTTAAAAAGTGAAGGAGGATGTAAATTAGAAATCAAGTAAGAATATAAAACTGATGAGTACAATTTAAAATCCAGCCTTTGAAAATGTACAAATAGATAAATTGTTATCTAATCAGTTTTCTTAAAGGAAGGAAAACCAAATTAGCAAAAGAAAATATGAACTATTTAATGAAACTAAAAGTATAAATTAAATTCATAAAATATAATTTTCTGAACATGACACGCAAAAAAAACCTGAAAATTCAATTTTGTATTCCAACAAAAATTAAAATTAAAAAGAAATAATAAATTATATACCAAAATGAAAATTCCTCAAATTGGTAGAAAACAAGAGGACTATCTTTAAAATATATATTCTCCCAAACTTGCACTAAAGGAGTTATGAAAGAAAATTTTAAGAAAAAATTCTGGTGCTTGTACTTGAATATTAGAATTCTCTCAAACTTAAAAAATATTTACACCTATTTTAAACAAATTACACCCACCATTGAGAGAAAATATTTTACTGAATTCCTTTTGGTATTTGTATGTTTTAATAGTAATTAAAAAAAAAAGTGCAGAAATTTAAAAAACCAAAATTAATTACACTTAATGAATTAATATATATATATATATATATATATATATATATATATATATATGTATGTGTGTGTGTGTGTGTGTGTGTGTGTGTGTGTGTGTGTGTATAATCATTGTGGGGAAGAATATAACAGGATTTCCCCACCTCCCCAAACTCTTTTGTGATAGTAAAGTTACATTCATATCATGAAGGTAAGTATGATTCAAATTTAGGAAAACAGCCAACATAATTAATTTTATTAAAATCTAAAACATCCTTAACCATATGACTATGTTAAGAAATACCAAGGAAAGCCTTTTTAAAAAATAAAACACTATATGATTCTAAAAAAAAATCTATAATGCATAGTCATAGGAGGAATTACTGGAAGCATCACCAAAATGTTTGGAAGAAAAGTAATATTATTCTTTTTTCTCACTGTTTTTGAAATAGTTCTAGAATTGAGTGCAATAGAAATGAAACAATAAAACAAATACAAGGCAAAAAGATTAGAACAAAAGAGTACTTTGAGATATTTGGTAGTTTCATTAAATTAGCAGGATAAGAAGTGAAGTGGTTGGGGTGCGGAGCCAAGATGGCTGAGTAGAAACAGCTAGTCCAAGCCTCTCTGCCCCCAGATTCCCCTCAAACTATGTAAAAGGGGACTCTGAACAACTTCTGGAGCCCCAGCACCCACAGAACAACACAGAGAAGCTAACCTCCCGCTGAGGAAAGCCCAGCAGCCCTGCAAGAAGGACTAGCTCTGAGGTCTAGGACCTGGCAGCAAGCAGAGCGCAGAGCACAGAGCGCAGGAGCCGAGCAGAGACCAGGTCCACGTCCGCTTGAGCCAAGGTTTTAGCCCCAGGGCGGCAGGGCCAGCAGCCAGCTGGAGGAACCCCAGAACACCAGGAGTTGTGGCAACTCCAGAATTATCAACATAGACATGCCTAGGACAAAGTAAGAGGTTAGGGTCCTATGGACTTTGGGACCTGTATTTGGGGAATGCGTCAGCTCCCTCCCCTGGGGGCTAGAAGCCACTGAGGAGACACGCCATTTTGTAGTTTTC